>CANTUV010000035.1:45945000-46570000 GCA_947685225.1 Garcia nutans
TATTGTTCTCATGTTGATGATGCCACACTTTTGTACTCTCTGAATCATCATCCTTACCTTCAGATTTAACTACTGGTTGAACAGGTTTTGAAGGACTATCCAACCCAAGCTTCACATCTACCTTGGAGGTTGATCTTATAGCTTCTTGAGATGATTTCTACTTGTTTACTAAAGCCCCCTCATCAAAGGCTACATCTCTACTAACTATCACCTTCTTTGCCTTAGGGTCCCAAAGTCTATATTCTTTTACCCATTTTCTATATCCAATAAAGATGCATTTTCTTGACTTTGAATCCAATTTTGAAATCTCATTACTAGGGATTAATGTGTAGGATGAACATCTAAATACTTTGAGTACAAAGTACTCGACGTCTTTACCTATCCAAACCTATTGTACAGACTTCCCCTCTAACTTACTTTAAGGCGACCTATTTACTATGAAACAAGCAACATTCACTACTTCTGCCCAAAATTGTTTGGGTAACCCTACTTATAATCTCATCGCTCTAGCTCTTTCTAGTAATATATTGTTCATCCTTTATGCTACCCCATTCTACTGAGGTGTCTTAGAAACTGTGAAATGTTGCTCAATCCCTTCTTTCTTGCAAAAATCTATGATCTCTTTAGATGTGTACTCACTCTCATTGTCAGACCTTAAGCAATTCACACTTTTTTCTATTTATTTCTTAACATTTGCTTTCCACTCCTTGAACCTTGAGAATACTTTGCATTTCTCCTTCATGAAATGTACCTAAACTTTTCGAGAGAAGTCATCAATGAATGTTACAAAATACCTAGCTCTACCTTTGGCTGCAACTTGTGCAGGACCTCAAACAACTGAGTGAATATACTCCAATACTTGCTTACTTTGTTGTGAGGAAGTCTTGAATTAAACTTTGTTTTGTTTGCTATAGACACAAAACTCATAGAATCCAACTTCACATCATGTTATCCCATTCAATAATTTTCTTTTATGAAGTTCTTGCAAACCTTGCTAACTTATATGACCTAATCGCATATGCCAGAGCATTGATACATCCAAACTATCTTCTATTAATGAACATATAGAATTGTTATTTACAATTATACTGCCTTCTAGCACCTATGGATACATTAAGCACTCCACTACTTGGAGTTACTAATAAACCATATAATTTCTTCTTTAATAGGCCCAAAGAAATTAGATTCTTCTTTAAATTAGGAACATGCTTGACATTCTCCAATTTTCTTATTAAGCCATCAAACATTTTGATAAGTATAATATGATGAGCATGCTGAATCTAAAGTCCATCTGCCTGATTTTGAATTATTGCTTGTTGTCGAGGATACTAAGATATCTTCCTCTTATGAATTATCAGCAACTACACTAGCCAAACTTGAAGCTGCTTCTTTCTTATTAGCCCCCTGATTCTTCAATAATGGATAATTATTCTTCCAGTGGCCCTTTTGACGACACTTGAAACATTCTTCCTTTGACATTCTTGGCTTTGACTTTCCTCTTGATTTCCTTCTCTTCTACTCCTTGCTCCTTCCACTGCCCCTTTCGTATTCTGAACTGACTAATGAACCCTCAGCTTGCATATTTTTGATCTCCAACTTCTGTATTGAAATATGAGACCTTAGAGCTATCACTACTTCCTCGTAACCTAACGTCTCCTTCCAATATAACAATGTTGCATTGAATTGATTGAAAGATATTGGCAATGAACATAAGAGCATCAATGCCTTATCCTTGCCATCTAATTTAACATCCACACGCAATAAATCACTAAACCTTTGATTGAACTAGGCTATGTGATTTCCTATGTCTCCACCTTCTTCCATTCTAAACCAGAATAGATTATGCTTCATGAAAAATTTATTGGTGATATTCTTAGACATGAACAAACTCACAACCTTTGTCCATAAATCTTTGGCTATCTTCTCATCGATTAAGTCATACACTACTGAATCTGCCAAAAACATCTGAATTGTACTAAAGGTGATTGACTCAAAATCCTTCCAATCCTCTTTATCCATGTTTATCAGTTTTGTTCCCCTTAATGCCTTATGAACCTTCATCTATGTTAGCAGATTATTCACTCTCATTTGCCATAGAGAGAAATTCCCCTTCCCATCAAACTTATCAAACTTGTCACGTGATCCAAAATCACTCATCCTAACCAGGCTCTGATACCAATTATTAGAAAAATCTTGCATTTTTAGAAAATCCAAAATAATAAATTAATCTTTGAATAGAAAAAATTAAGGAGAAGAATAAGCAAAGTAATTACACAAGACATAAAATTTACGTGGTTCGACAATTTGCCTATGTCCACTGGAGGTTTCTCACTTTATTTTTTATAGAGAGAATACAACTGAAGTTTTTTTTTCTCATAATGAATTGTGTTTACCAACTAGGGTGCTCTATATATAATGTTTATTTTACCTTAGATATATAAGAAAATCCTTTTCCTAGTCTGACTGCTTTTCCTATTCAAACTCTATTATAAAACTAATAATTCTCCTCTTTGTTGGAACTCCTAATACAAAAATAATTTTATTATGAGCCATTATTTAACATATAGTACTTCCTCATAAACTGTAACACCCCGATACACTATATAAGTACCATACACTATACTTCCTCAAATGACTTAAAGTAACTTATTTTCACTTGCTTATTCACTATCCTTTTATTTCAAAACAAATTTTCATACCATCAATCACATTACCCAATTCATAGTATTCTCATATGCAATAATATTCCTTCAAATAGCTCATATGTTTAACATACATTAAACTATCAATATCTAAATAATCTTTATCAACATTCCATTAAAACTCTAAATTCTCAAATTACTACCTTACCTAAACTTCAATTTACTCATCTCATTTTTCTTAATATCAACTCTAAAAACATCTTATATATATATATATATACCACAAAGCAACATCAAAACATATAATTTTCACAATTATTAAAGCTCATTTCAAAAATTCAAATGTCACATATTACCACCATTAACATGAGCTTTAACAACACTTAAGCATATCTCATTTCTAACATTGAAATCACAATGTTTGCATTAAAATAACAATACAAACAACACCGTTATATCTCCCTACTTAACCAACATCATCTCTTTTTCTTTTAAAAACCTTAATTTTACATACCCAAACCTTAAATGGTCACGCTTGGCTATACCAATCAACTCACTTAATATTCCACTATACTCTCTTCATTTTAATAACATATCTATCCATATTAACAATCCAACAATATTTCCTCTCTATAATAATCCAAACATAAGGTTTATTAGAAAGAGATTCAAATTGTAGAGGAAAGAATACATACTTTAATCTTGATTTTGTTTTTAACTCATTTCCAACTTTATTCTCCTATTCATTTCTTTATACTTCAAACACATTTCAAAAATTTAAAAATTTACTTTACTTGGATGAATTCCCATTCTTTAATTTATCAATTAAACTTATATAAGTTTTTTTTTCCATATCATTTCTTTCTCTAATTTTCCTTTCATGTAGAACCTCATCCACACACTATTATCCATCTTATCTATTTCAAATACATTACAATACACATAATGCCATATCCGAGACTAACCTAGGTGTTAATGCATATGCATGCATCACAAATTTCATTTCATTTTTATATTTTTTTTATTTCATTTTATTTTTTTTAAAACTTTTCTTTTTAATTCTACTTAGGCCGAGAATCTCGAACCTAAGCTCTGATACCAAAACAATTGTAATACCCCGATACACTATATAAGTACCATACATATACCTTGTATACATACAGTAAGTATATAAAGTATAAGGATGTCACTATTCATTACAATTTAAAAAGCTTACCTTAGTTCCAAACAATAATACATTTAATTTAAAGAACATTTACAAAATCATTATTCTTTTGATGATATTACATATATATATAATTTACCTTGTCTTTTCCAAATTCATTTATACATATGAATACATTTTTATCAAAATACAACATAATTAAATTGTATATGTATGCATCACCTTTTAGTTGGTCTCGAAATACTCTTACCATTCTCGTGGCATAACGACTTGACTTCAAATCAACCACCTGCACACCTGCGCGATTTACACAACCGCGTTAAGCTCGAAAGCTTAGTAGTACAAATAAATATTATAAACATACAATACAGAAAATCATACTCATATATTAACATCATGTATCAATATTTTCTTATCATGTTTTCCCATTTCAATTACACTTTCCATATATTTCCACTAATCTCATAATTATATACATATATACATATGTCATTAACATAAACCACAATTCCATAACTTATTAAAACATTCATAAAATAATACTCACAATGTCCACATCCATATACATATTACATGTCATATTATACCTTCAGAATCTCATCTTTCAAGATAGCTTCTTAGGCCATATTTATTTTCAATAATTTACTTATGTATTGTAATCATAACATACTTCATAACATTACATTCCATTACTTTATTCAATTGTTTCACCATTCATAAATCACATTGAAACAAAGACAAGCATGGGCCCAAAAGACACTAATATGCCATTCAACTTTCAGAGTTAATGTTTTGGTTCAATTATCACATTTATCATTATCATTATCCCAACTAGGCTTCAAGGATTAGGTTCAACCAAGCTTCAAGGGGAACAAAGCATGCTAAGTATCAACCCAACTTGGCTTCAAGAACCAAACCCAACCTAGCTTCAAGGGTTGTAACATCTCAACTAGGTTTCAAGGACTAGATCCAACCAAGCTTCAAAGGGAGTTAAGCATGCTAAACTTCAACCCAACTTGGCTTCAAGGATCAAGCCCAACCTAGCTTCAAGAGATTGTTACCATTAGGCATGCCACCAACAACAAAACTCTGAAAATGGAATAACATATTAGACACACAATTCATTCATTATTTCATTATCAATTTCATTCTCATTTTCTTATCATCATTTAGGCATCCATGCCTCAATCATCTCATTTGCATCATTATAGCCAACAACAATGGCTTCACATCTCATCAATAGAGTTTACATAACCAATTGCATTAGAAATATATTTTGAATTCATCATCATCTAGGCAAACATGCCTCATTTATTTCATTTGAATCATTATAGTCAACCACAATGGCATCACATCTCATCATTTCTCAATTCACATTAAAGCAATTCATCATTAAAGTATTTATCCTAACCAATTGCATTGCACATACCTTTTTGAATGATCATCATATCTTTCACACTATACAAATCATAACATTAATCACATTGTATTAACAATATAGTAAATTACTTAACACATTTATAACTAAATGTGTTAAGTCTCAAAATCATATAAAAGAATGCATCCATGTAAGTTTGTACTTACCTCAAGAGAAACTCACATCAATCTATACACTTCCTCTTCCAAGAATTCTTCACATCTAGGTTAAGGCAACTCAACCTCTTCACAACCTAATCCAAAAGGAAGAATACACACTTACTTACAAATACACATGAATTCCAATACACTTATTCACCTATTAGTCTCATACTAGACCCATAGATCACAAATTACAAACTAAAACCATTATCTAAGTCCCCACGGTCGTGGCCTCACAACCCCACGGCCGTGGGTTAGCAAACGAATTTGCCCACTTTTCTCTAAACCCCCACGGTCATGTCCCTCACTTGCCATGACCGTGGTACTCATTTGCCACGACTGTGGCATCCATTTTGCCTCTGTTTCGGACCAAACTCATGTATTCTGTGTTTTTAACTTCAATAAACACAAACATATAGAAAATCCAAGATAATAATTGATCAAACTCATAACATACATCAATTACCAATTACTTTGACACTTATATAACTTCAACATATCATAAGAATAATCATTATATACATCATCCATATATCAATTATTCAATTCCCCAACTCATTTATATTAAACTCTTACTAAACAATTTCAACAATCCATCATCATCCTCACAAATAACCATTTTATCATCATCTAAATACCAATTCAACATATCTATATACTTCAGTCTTTCATTATCATCATCTTCACACACTAACCATATCAAATATAAGCTCAATCAATAGAAATCAATACAAGGAAATGAATACTTACTTGAATATTTTGCCAAATCTTCAATATCCACTTTCAATTCTCTCAAAACCTTTATGAATTTGATGTGTATATAAATAAAATCACATCTCTCTCTCTCTCTCTCTCTCTCTCTCTCATACAAGAAGAAGAAGAAGAAGAAGAAGATCTTTTCTCTTCTTTTTCATACTTATCATATATATATAATAATAATATAATTAAATATTTCTAAAAATCCTCCACCACTACTTTGTCCATCCTTTGACTTTCTTTTCTTCTTTTTCTTTTATTATTAATTAATTATATACACTTACTTTTCCTACACCAATTTATACATTATGTATATGTGATGTATATGTTGGTATATGTATATGCCTTATATATTGTATTTATATTTCCCATATTTTTCAAATACCATATATACATATTATCCTTCATATACATCTATCTCTTATAATATTTCCTTTTAATTAATTTAAAATAATAATTTATCTTCTTTTGACTTCCATCTCTTTGACTTGTATATGTTATATATATATCTATATATACAACATATACACTCTCTCTTTACTTCTTTTCTCTTTCCATCAAACATATACATTAAATCCAAATACAACAATAATTCCAAAACTTTTAGGGTATACTTTGGGATATTACATAAACTCCCATATTATATATGTATATTCTATTTATTCATTGAGTTGAAAATTTAACTCTCTTCTATGATTTTAGGTTCCTTAGCTAGTAGGGAGTAATTTTTTTAAACATTCATATTCATTTAAGAAGCCATTTGATATAATATTTATGGATTTTATTTTTGTAATGCATATATCGATCTTAAACTCTTTAGTTGCTTTGTAGTCAATTTTTAATGGATATAGTATGAGATGTATTTAAGAATGAGTCAAGTGTGAGATTATGTTTTAACTCAATAATCCTTTAGACCATATATATAGTATGTGCTAAATGCAAGTCGCACATCCATTATGCTTATGTTTGTAGTATGGATTTATATATTTTAATTCAAGTATCAAAGATAAGAATGGAATAGAATGTGTGATGGATGATATGTGTATGGTTTAAGGTAGGTTTAGTCTTGGGGTCTTTATAAAAAATGCCAGAAAAAATAAAATTTTTTTAAATTTACCATATTTTTTAAAAATATATTTACCATATTTTTTAAAAATATTTTCAGATATACAAGAATTTATGATTTTTTTTTCAAAAAACTAGATTTAAATAATTTATTACGTATGAGTTTATTATGAGTTTATAAATTTACATAGTTTATTATGAGTTTATTATGAGTTTATTATTAGTTTATTATAAAATGACTAAAATACCTTGATAAAAAAGAAAACATTTTATAAAAAATGGTGGAGGATGTAATTTTCCCTTTAGTCTTGCTAGATAAATTCTACTTAATACATATGTAGCCTCTTGTATTTGGCCCGATTGGTCACTTTGCCCCCTCAACTTCTATTTTAATCATTTTAATCCTTCAACTTATCAATTTTGCAATTATTTGATCCTTATTTACTTACATGGCGATAATGATTTGGAGATATTATTGATATCATCATCATCATCATCATTATTATTAGTTATATCATATACTAAGATATTATAGTTATATATTGATTTTTTTTGAAAGACCATAGATATATTATATATGTAGTTATAACTTGTATATACCTAAATATAATAAGATATAACAATTGCATATTGATATTCTTTCTTCAAGACAATAGGTATATGTAGGTACATGTTGGTATATGTCAGTATATGTTACTTATACTTTGACTAAAAAATAATAATAAATGTGAGTATATGTCAGTATATATGGATATATGTGCATATATATATAGGTATATAACTATTTTTATATTTTTATTTATATGTGAGTATATATTAAGTATAACTAGATATATTGAAAAGAATAATAATATATGTTGGCATGTGTTACAAAAAAATGGTATTTGTAGGTATATGTTATATATTTTTTAATCAAAGAATAGTATATGTCGATATATATAGGTGTATGTTACATGTACTTTAACTGAATAATGATATTTGTAAATATATTACATATATTTTAACTAAAGAATAATATATATGAATAAATATATGTATATGTTATATGCACTTTAACTGAAGAATGATATTCATAGGTATATGTAAGTATATGTTACATATATTTTTTGACTAAAGAATGATATTTGTGGCTTTGACTGAAGAATGATATTTGTGGATATATGTAGGTATATATTAATGAATTATACAATTATAATAGTAATAATCCAAAGTGAATTAATAATCAAGTTGAACAATACAAAAATTTGGTCTCTCCCAAGTGTTGATTTCATTATTAAATATCAAAATAATAAATTTGAAAGGAATAATTAAACTTGAAATTAATAATTATAAGCCAAATGACAATAGTAGAAAAGGAAAAGAAAAAAGTTTTAATTAATTTATATATAGATATATGTTATATATAACTATATATATACCAAAACGAATAATAATATATTTTGGTATATATTACATATAACTAGATATATGTAGATATATATTGCAAAAAAAACAATATATGTTACATATATGTGCATATATGTCAGTGTATATTGGTATATCTCAGTATATATTATATATGCTTTAACTAAAGAATAACAATATATGTCGGTATATGTGGATATATATCGATATATGTTACATATAACTAAATATATATGTTATACATATGTACATATATGTTGGTATATGTTACATATAAAATAACATTTTTATAATTTTTATAAAAATATTTTTAAATAATTTTATAGTTTATGTTAAGATTATTTTTAAAAATATAAATTAAATAAAATATATTAATATAAATAAAAATTTAAAATTTTATTTTCAAAATAAGAGTATATGTGGATATATATTAGTTTTTATTATATATAAGTAGAAACTTAATATAAATATTTTTAACTTAATATTTTAAAAATTTATTTTGAAAAAAAAAGAAAAAAAAAGGGCACTGTTTTATATATGTTATAAGCATATGTAACAATGGCCAAAATGGAACATGAGGAGAGCAAATTTTGTTAATGTATTTTTATAAAATGAAAAAAAGATAAATATAATATTTTTAAAAATCGAAAGAAGTGATAGTATTTTTGAAAATAATTCTTCTTTTTAGGGTAATTTTATAAATGTCCTTCATTAAATTGAGCACCACATAGCCCAATGATAACTAGCTATAATTCATCATAACTGATAAATATATAGTTGTAACATTTAATATATTATTCATAAATCATGTTGATTTAAAAATCAAATAATCATCATTTTATTTTTAATTATTGTAGCATCTTACTATTTTATTTTTTATTTTTGAAAGCAGATTACTATTTTAATTTAAATAGTTAAAAACTAAAAGGAAGTGAAAATAATAATATTATTAATTTATAGTTAATTTTTCAATATAAATGTTGGTTCGTTAGACATCCAAGATGGGGGTGAATTGGTTAATTTGGACAAATGGGGGAAATTTAAAATTCTTAAAACAAATAAAGAGAGAGTTATAGAAAATTAAACACATGAGATTTATAGTGGTTCAAATTGAGCTAATCCTACATCCACTCCTCAACAGCAAGTTGAGTGTTCCACTAATATTGAATTTTTATAAGTTAAACCCTAACTTGGTAGTTTTACAAGCTCACACCAAACTTTTATAAGATTTGTGTATCCTCACAACTCAACAAGATTTTTTTCCTTTGACTTACTCTCTAACCAATTAGAACACATGGTGTTTAATTCTCACACTCAACACTCACTATACAATTAATGCAAATTAAAGAATAAGGCTATTGAGAAATCAATTTGGAAGAGTTTGGACAATAAATGCTCAAAAGATGTAAATAAATGTTATTTGGTGATGAATTTCTAGCCCTCTTCCTCTGAAAATCTCAGTTGAAATGATTATGGAAAGATCAAGCATTTCATCAATCAAATCTCTTTCATTAAATACCTGTAAGAGGGGCTGTGTGGTCAACTGCCTTAGGCGTGCAGTCACGTGCCACTGCTTTGCTATCATCCTTTGGGCTTGGACGATCGCAAGGCTTCAAAATGTGTATATTGGCTAGTTTTAATGGCTAGTGCACGTGGCACTGATAGGTCAATGCAAAACGTTGCACGTCAGGTTTTATAAAACTTGCGGTGACACCAACTCAATTTTGAATTTTCCTCAAAAATTAACTTTACACATGGTGAAAAATGATTGGGTAAGAGAAATTTCACCAAAAGTTCAAACAGTGCAGTCACACCTCCTCTGAATAGCAGTCGAAGAAGGCCTCTTGCATCGAGATCTAAGTCCCACTTAAAATTGCGAACTCTACTACCATTCCAAGTGATTTCTGCCTTTGATGGAGGTGCGACGCACTATGTTCTAGTGTGGTCACACTTCATAGTTCAATGTCCATGACTGTAAACACTACTGTGATTCTTCAATATTTCATCAATATGGTAAGGCCGCTCCACCTTTGGAATGGTCGCACCACCTTAGTGCATAGTCATCTTTAAGGTCTCACTCATCATCACAAACTCTACTGTGATTGTTTCTTTTTCTTAGCATATGGTGCAGTCACAAACAAGGGTTGGATGGTCGCGACATGTGTCTTGTTCAAGCAACTTAAGAGTAAATGTACCTAAGACAAAAATACTTGAAACATAAGTTAAATATCTTTCAATTTGAGTGCAAAAGTCAAAATAGAGTAGTGTGCCAACCTTTTGGCAAAAAATATAAATATTTTTTATAGACATGTGAAATTTGGAGAAATTCAGTTCGGAGTTTTGAACATTCGAGGATTTAGCTTTATCTTTTTAACTTTTTAGTTAATAATGAATTAAAATTATTACATAATAAAATAGTCCAAAACATACATAATAAAATTATTATAAATATCCAACATTCAATATTCATAATAAAGCAAAATAAAATAAAAATACCAATATATATAATCAAAATGCCAATGGGAGAGATTGTAGGCTAGTGAAACTTGAGAGTAGGTGAAGCTGCCTATGTGTTTGTTTGAGGGAGGCGGCACAAGTTTGTTTGAGAAGGAGGGAAAATATTTTTTTTTTGGGTATTTGTTAAGTTTAGGTTAAATCCTAAAATTTCAATATATAAAAAGCATTAATAAATTATATTTAGTTGTTATTCTATTATTTTTAAATTAAATTATAAAGTTATTTTGATTAGTAAGAAATTAATATATATTTAATTACCTTAATTACATATAAGTTAATCTTTATTTATATTTTTTATTCATATTTATCTTCATTTTGTAATTAAATTAGGAATATAATTATTTAATTATATTTTTATTTAATTATTTTTAATTTAATTAATTTTTATTTTATTTTTACTTTCTCATAAAAATTTCACATGAAAGTTAATATATATACTTTAATCAAAAGAAAAAAAAAGTTTATATAATCATTAGTAGTCTATATTAATCTACTATTAAAGTCAGCATGATTAATAGTTTTAGTTAATTTACATGAAATAGCAATTTTTAGATTTCAGCAGCTCTATCCATTTACATGAAGAAAATTTTCAAAAATATAATACGAATGAAAAAAGAACTATAATTTTATTTTTAATTTCATTTTTATGGATAACAATTATAATAGACTAAAATTTTCAATTTTAAATATATGATAAGTTGTTAGTCTTTTAGATGAGATTTAACATTCAGGAGATGTAGATTGGTGGGCATCCATGATGCGGCCCACTCAATTAATTAAATTAATTAAAAGATGAAAAAAGGAGAGTGGTGGTAACTGCTACCCACTATAGACAGTTACCAAGGGATAAAAAGAAAAATAAAATAGAGATTGCTCTCTATTTTTGAAAAAATGTAAGAAAAGAGAATAGTTACTCTTCTCTCCAAAATTGAAAATCATCTCTTTCTTCATTCTGATTGGATTTTTTTGAGAAAAACTTGAGAATCTACAAGAGGTATTTATACTGTGATTTAATAATTGTGATTCATTGTTTATACGATGTGATTACAATTTGAGTATGCATATTTATATAATTTTGAGAATTAAATGCATAAAATCTTTGTGATTTGTTATTTAAATTATCCAACAATGGTATCAGAGACAGGTTTTGTAATGCATGCTTAATTTTGTATTTTCCCTTGTTTTATGAAAATTAATCATGTTTTATGCTTAAATCATTTGGCTTATTTTATGCATAAATAATATTCTGTGTATTTGATAAAACTGAATATTTTTGTTTCATAAGAAAATAGAGGCTACAAGCTTTCTAAGGATATATTATATGCTTAATTTATATGTAAAATGAGTAAGTTATGAGTGCTTGAAGTTTGGGTAAAAAATTATGAAAATCTAAAATTTTTTTATTTTTATAATTAGAGGTTGAAGTTGGATGAAATTACATATAGTTTTTGATATAGCAATAACCTTTATAAACGATATGTAATTTTATTAAACTGCAAGTCATTTTTGTTTATTCATTTTCACTCATACTATTTAAAAGAGGATGAAAGTTGTGTGCATGTGGGTGCTGGGATTCGAACCAGTGACCCAGAAGCCCATGCCAAAGATTTTGTCCACCCAACCAGAGCATATTTCATACTCGTTAGTTTACATGTTTTATATATCATTGGCCAAAATTATTATTTCATAAAGTAAATAATCGAAGCAACTATATTTTTTTTATTTTTCAAATAAATAATTTTTTTATGTGTATGTCACATAATATATGAATGTATATATAAATACTGAGTTTATTTATTTGTTAAATAAATATGTGTTTTTCACATATATTTATATATATTTATTTGTGAATAAAATAAAATAATTAATAATAATAATAATTTTTTTTTCTGCATTTAGTATAGGAAATCATGCCTAGAATAATAAGAACTCCTATACTCATTAGAACTCAAGCCGAATGAGAAACTGTTAATGGGCTGAAACAGGACCTAAAAAAATACAAAATTTAACCCATGTGGAAAACTAAAATAGTTGGATCTTCTAGTGGAGCATTTTATTAATATAAATAAAAAAATACAAAAAATTATTTGGAAAGGAGGTTTATTGTATGAATGTGAAAGATACATGGCTTTGAGATCAACTCTCAACAACCCAAATTTAGAAGGTCTCTTTGATTTAGTTTGGAACAAAATAGGAAACAAAGACTATGGAATGTTGCAAAATGATTTTATAACTGAATATGCAAGTTGATTTTATAACTGAATATGCAAGTTGGGTTACTAGGAAGATGGCTAGAGCCTCAATTGGAATCTCTATTCGTAAAGGACACCATAAGATAATAGGGAATCCTTTACCTAAAGTTTCTTATGAACTAAAAGATGAACTTCGACAAAAGTTATATAGCTCATTTCCTGTTTTGAGGATTATAAGTAGATACTAGTTCTTTTCTTTAAATTTCATATTGAACATTTGAACTAATTGGTTTCTTATAAATATATTCCATTTTTATGCAATGAAAATTTGTGATTTGTTTCTTAAGAGTATGCATTATTACATTTGTGATTACTATATGAATGTATTTATATATTCATTAAGTACGAATTAATCTTTTTTATTTAATTAACCATGTTAATAACAATTAAATATTAGTGTTTTTAGACGATGATTGTTGATAATAAGTGAAATTTTAACTCTAAACCTAATATGAGACTATTATTAATGTGATTAATTAGTATTAAGAGAATACAAGTATGTTATAAGCATTAAATGACTTGCACCATATCTTTATAAATGTATTTAAAAATGGTATCTGCTTCAAAAGCTATTATTGTTGAACTCAATAAGGGTGAGAAATTGAATGGCAATAATTATGAGATTTGGAGCATGAAAATACAATATGTACTGGAAGAGCAAGAGGCTCTTGAGGCTCTTAATGAATCCATGATCGAGCCTGAGGATGGAAACACAATTCAACATGGGAGAGACTGTAATACCCTTATACCCAATATACGTACACTACATGCACTCAATATATGTAATATACGAATATATGATACAAGAATGTCACAACCCATTTTAACAAAACAACTCTTCACTTATAAAATCTATGTAAACTTAAAACATTTATCTGATATCGTATAAATAATAGATGAAATATTACTTGCTAAAACACATATGTATACTTCATTACCAAAGGTTTGTCCAAAACATTTTCGATAGTTTGCAGAATATACATATTTATTTACATAAAAAATAATATGTACAAAAATATAAAATATATACATGCTGGCAGTTTGTCTCTGATCTTGATGTCCAACAATCAACTCTGATCTCAAGGTCTCAAGCTTAGACTCAACTCGGTCTAGATGAACTCTCTGTCTCAACCTGATCTACCTTATCATCTGCGCGATGAATCACAATCGCGCTAAGCCAAAAGCTTAGTAGTACAAACTTTGATAACAATATAGTTCAAATGCAATGCTAATGCACAATGCATATGGATATAACATCATTCCATCTTCTCATACTTTTCGATTATTTCACAATTCGGAATTCTCATAAAACAAACACAAACATGGGCCCAAAGATAACTAATATGCCATTCAAATTTTAGAGTTACTATTTTGGCCTATAATGACACCATGTGTCTAGCCCCGTAGGCAATATATCAATGTAATAATCCAACTAGGCCTGAGCTTATGACCCGGTCATTTCGCACAGCCTAGCTTCAAGGATTTATTTTTGAGGCTTACGACCCTGTCATTTCACCTTAAAAATATTACAGTGACGCCCAACGTCTAGCTCGTAGGAAAATCATAGGCATACCACTAAACACAGAACTCTAAAAATTGAATAACATACTAGACACATAATTTATTCATATTTCTCATTTCTATCGATATCAATTCATTTCATAATTCCATTATCAAGTCCTTTCTCATTTTCTCATGATCAAACTAAGCACAATGCTTCAAATATCTCATTTATATTGATATAGCCATCACCAATGACTTTACATACCATCTTAAATTTATATATAACAATTTGCAATACCCATACGTTTTGGGCCATTATCATGTTTTGCACAAAGTTCACATTACATATAATGCATTTGTAACATTATACAAATCATAGCATATTTCTCATGCACCAATAATGTAGCAGGTAATTTAACACATTTTCCAACCAAATGTGTTAAGTCCCAATGTCATGTAAATATAAACAATAATTCAAATTTTGTAGTTACCTTTAAAAGCAACAAACACCACTTCCAACCTCCTCTTCTAAGATATCCCTCAACACTTGGATTAGGTAACTCAAGTCTCTTCAAAGCCTAAGCCAAATGTGATTATAAATAATCACTAAGTGATACACTTATAGGTATAAACAAAACCTCTCAACACAAGGATAAGATACACAAAGGAAAATAAGTAAAAGAACTATCTAGGGAAAACTCTACACATGACATGCTCAACAACATGGGCGTGTCAATGACCTTGCCAAAACTCTTACAACACAGTAGCTATGGCACGCTCAGTGACATGGGCTTGTCACTGCACGTGTTAATACTACAATAACACAGTAGTTATGACACGCTTAGTGACATGGCATGTCACTACATGTGTCAATACTATAACAACACAGTAGCTATGACGCGCTCAGTGACATGGGTGTGTCACTGCACGTGTCAATACTACAACATCACAGAAGCTGTGACACGCTTAGTGACATGGGTGTGTCACTGCTCATGTCACCAACATTGAAAATAGAACCATCGACATGCCCAAAGGCATGGCCGTGTCACCGGGCATGTCAGGCCAAAATCCTGAAATCCATACATAAATGCCACATCCAACTATTATCTTTCATTAACCTTTTCAACTCCATACAAACTCAACCAAATTCATCATTATACCACATAATCCTTGTGTAAACATCAAAACAACTCAATTAAAAGCAAAAATACACAATTACAATCATGACTTCACAACTCAAAAGTTACACAATCCAAGAATCTTATTCTCTTCACCAAACTTAACCTTTTCTTCAATCCAACCATAAATTCATAGTTAACTAGTCAAAAGAACTTGAAACATACCAATATCAACCTTTAACACATACTACACCAAACATCCAATTCACACAAATATAACTTCCAAAGAAAATCAAAGAAACAAGTTGGAAACTTACTAAATATGAAGAAAATCCTTAAAACTCCAACTTGAACACTTGAAATCCTTCAATTTCTTGAGTTAGCAAGAAGCAAATCTCCTCTCTTCCTTTTATGAAGGTGGCTGGCTTCAATGGAGAAAGAAGAAGAAGAAGAAGAAGATGATGATCATCCACTCAAGTCAAACCAACTACTCTCCTATTAACCACACACTTATCCCTCTTTCACTCTCCACTAAGCAAAATATAATACTTAATTAATAAATAATAATATGTCATCTTCCACTAACCATTTAATTACTATTTTAATAATTAAAATATCATTTGACCAAATTAAAATGTTGACTTATATATATTATATATATCTACATATACATATCATATACACCCTTCCTTTTTCACTTAATTATATATATATATATAATTTTAAATCATTTACTTAATTTTTAAAAATTAATATTTTCAAAATTTTTTGGGAAATTATAGAGACTGTGTAGCTTTTAAGGCTTGAAAGAAATTTTTTTTTCTTTCTCATATTACTTTGTTGAGCAATATGGACAATGACATAATGAGATAGTTCAAAAAGTATGAAATAGCAAAGGACATGTGGTCCGCACTTGCAGAAAGGTTTAGAGGTACGTCCATAACCAAACATCAACACTACAAAAATATTCGGAAGTTGCGACGAAAATCTGCGACGGACATGTTTCCGTCGCAAATTTGCTACGGATCTGCGACGGATTTGCGACGGAAGGACAAGTTAGAGGAATTTTGAGAAATTGGTCGCAAATCCGTTGCAAATCCGTCGCAAATCTGCGACGAAAATCATTCCGTCGCAAATAATCGTCGCAAAAGTTGGCGCGTAAACTTGGCGCGAGAAAGAAAACACTAAAAAAACCAATTTGCAACGGAGATCTGCTACCGTCTATTGCCGTCGCAAATTTCACTATAAAAATATTCGGAATTTTGCGACAAAAATCTGCGACGGACATGTTTCCGTCGCAACGTTGCTACGGATCTGCGACGGATTTGTGACGGAAGGATGAGTCAGAGGAATTTTGAGAAATTGGTCGCAAATCCGTTGCAAATCCGTCGCAGATCTGCGACGAAAATCATTCCGTCGCAAATTATCGTCGCAACACTACAAAAATATTCGGCATTTGCGACGGATATCTGCGACGGACTTGTTTCCGTAGCAAATTTGCTACGGATCTGCGACGAATTTGCGACGGAAGGACAAGTTAGAGGAATTTTGAGAAATTGGTCGCAAATCGGTTGCAAATCCGTAATAAATCTGCAACGAAAATCATTCTGTCACAAATAATCATCGCAAAAGTTGGGCGGGAGAGAGACCCGCGTATTTTTTTGGCGAAAATTTTTTCCGTCGCAGATTGGTTGTAGAAAATTTTTTTCGTCGCAAATTTACTACGAATTTGCAACCGATTTGCGATGGCTTCCTAAAAATTCCTTCACTGTGTTTATCCGTCGCAAAACCGTTGCAAATTTGTCCCAAATTTGCGACGGAAATTTTTCGTCGCAGATTTCCGTCGCAAATGCCGAATATTTTTACAAACATAACTTATTTCATAAAGTAGAAATATTAAATAGCTATCAACTTCAGATTTAGTTTCATGATTCTCATTTTGACCCATTATTGCCTTTGCTCCTCTCTCTTTCTTTTTAAACTTCCATTTCTTAATCACTTTCTCATTCTAAATTTTTTTTTCTTCTCATTTTTGTTATATGTTTTTTTTTGTCTGATCATTTTTGTTATATTTCAACTCTAAGCTTTCCCTTCAAAAAAAAAAAAAACCTATAATCTTTTGTCTCTTCTCTGTTTTGTTTTTCATTAGTGCTAGATAATACCATCACACACAAGTTTTAAGCTTCATTTTCAAGCTCGCAATTTACTTAAAAAAACAAATCATTTATTACAAATTTTAAAAATTTATACAATTAACACTATTGAATAATTCTTAAATGTGTAAATCTAATATGAACTATATTCTTAAAATTCATATATAATCGAGTCCAACAGATTTATTAATTAGACAAGTTGTTTTATTTCAAAATTTTAAAGAAATTTCATATTTGAAGTTCGAATTTGAGACCTGTAATGGAGGAATACGACAGAGTCAAGGGTATTGCTAATATTATAATTAGCATACTAAACTCTCCCTCTTTTTTGTTATTGTTGCAATTTTAATAAGTTAATGTATGAATCTATAAAATGGTGGTCCAAGTCAAGTAACCTTCCCTGTTAGCTCTTTCTCTTACTGAAAATATGTCATTTTCTCTCTCTATTATTACTTTCTCTCTCTAGAACACGCAGTCACAGTATGTCCAAAGAGCTAGTGCTGCTGTCTCTGCAACTTGCTCCTAAGCTCTTTCTTCTACTACTCAAACGCTGTCGTTTCTTCCTCTCTTTGCAAATGTTCAACTCTGCCTTCTTGTTCCTCTCTCTTACTCACATTTTTTATCCCTCTTTCTCTTTCTCTCTTCGATCCATTCCTTTTTCTCTTATTACAATCTACATTCAGGTACTTTCCTTTCCTTCTAGACTCTCTAGATTGGATCACTTTCCTTTTTTTTCTTTCACGTTTTCTTTTTTTAAAAATTTAAGCTGCATTTTCAAATTTTAGTTTCTTCTTCTTCCTCTTCTGTGATTAAAGATTCAAACTTTATAAAATTTTTCACCTGGGAAATAATTGGTTTAATTATATGGTAATTGCTATTTTTGGAAGTTTGATTTGAAATGCAACGAGTTAAGCTTTGGGTTTGTTTGTGGTCTTCAATTCTCCTTTAGCTAGATATTTTCATTTTTTTTGTTCTACTTTTTCTCTCTCTCCCCTCTTTCCCCTTCTTTTTCCTCTTTTTTTTTGTCTACTTCGTTTTTTGTTTGGATAATAACCGTGTTTGGTTGCTGGGAGAAATGTGGGAAAGGCAGGATACTAGCATATTGTTGAATCTCAATTTATTAATTTATGGTGTTTGGTGAGAAATTGATTGTTTTTATTGAGCTTTTGTAGTGTTTAATGGTTTGGTTGATGTGATTAGTCCTATATTTCATTTTTATAAATTATATAAAAAAATCAACATTGGGTATTTTGTTTTCCGTCCTTACTCTGTTCTCTTAGCCAATCAATAAACCATTAATTTTCTCACTTATTTTCCGTCATTTATGCACTGCTCTAGAATTTCACTTTCATTTGGTTGTCTCCAGCTCCGAATCTGGCTTTCTTTCACCAAGTCTTGCTTTTTATCTTCCATGAGTTTATTTCAGGCTCAACATAAAAAGGTTGGGGAGAAACCTTAGAAACCTTTTCTTTCTTTTTCTATCTTTGTACAGGTAAGAAACTGATATTTATCAGCTTGTTGATTTTGTTCATTTATTTGTAAATTGATGTCTGACATCTTGTGGTAGTACATATGCATGAAAATAATTATTTTTCTCTTTCAGAAGTGTTATGTGCATTATATGTTCTGTTGCAGATTGTGAGATTGAGCATTCAAACTGGGGTCCCATCTGAATATACTCGTATGATTTTGCATCGAACTGATAGAGTGGAGAAAGCACCAGAAACAATTCTGATGCAGGAGGTATGCTTCTGCCTAACTTCTAACTTTACACAATTTGTATCAAGAATTTAAAATTTCCTCATCTTTCTCCCGAGTTCGTTTCACATTGCAAATCCACAAAGGTGATAATATATATAAGAAATACGTAATGGTTCTAGAACACCTCTTATTTATTTCCAGATCACCATCTATCCTAGAAGTTATTAATTTTCAAGTGATGAAAAATATCTACATGTGATGGAGCTCAGTTATTTAGTTTCCTGAAAGAATCGCACAAACCAGGTATTCAACAAAATCAATCCACTTAAGCAAGTGAACTCAGAAGCGCAGAAGATCATTTTCCTGGGGAGTCTAGGTGTGGGCTTCGGCAACTTGGCTGCAACAGCAGCAAACATTCCTCCAGGGACTGAGGAAATAAAGTCACCTGAGGCGACAGACATGCTAGTTAAGGTAGCCTCAAATTGTTGCAGCGGGGTGCTTGATAGGTGCTGTTGCATGTGCTTCATTCAGAATTGTTCATATATGAATAACCAATGCTCAATTACTCTCTCACAACTCTGTATTGCTCTCTCTTGCTTTGAATGCCTGAACTGCTGTTATGAGCTTTGTGAATGTAGTTAATTATAATGATGTAAATTGTTGCTGAAAATATAAATTAAGATGCTTGAATTATAATCTACCATTTAAAACTGTTAAAACGTTCTTTCATTCAATATCTAAAAGACTTTTATGGCTTCGGTGCACTCTGCAACACACATTGAATTCAGAAGCTGTGAACTGGTCGTTGCTTCTTTTGTTGATTCATATTCATTCATAAATGGTGTTTCTTAGTCTCTAAGGAGGTTAACTATTAATCCCTCTATGGCCAATATAGTTTGCCATGAAGACTACAATTAAGATATGAGTTTTCTAATTTTCACATGGAGCATAGAGGCGAGGAGACAAAATTGAGTGGATTCATGCATATATTGTTGGAAATAATGATGAAGATATGTGGAGAAGACTTGCCTTGTGTAGCTTATCTTAACTTAACTGATATACGAGTAACTTTTTTGCATCTTCTGGAATTCTTACTCCAATATATAATGTTGAGTCGGTCAATGTTTGTTGTATTCATAGGGTATTAAAATTCTTTCTTGGCTTTTTTTTTTTTTTCAGTTCCTACTCTTGATACTTGACACTCAAACAAGGGTACTTTCCTTGGACACTTCAATTTAGACCAAATCTTGGATAAGTGTCCATTTCAGACACATATAACAAAACTTGGTTCGTGTGTGAACCATAGTGAATGTGATACAAGCATGTTTAAATCTTGTATTTGTTTACCGAGTTAAATAATCTCATTGAATAATCTATGCTCGCAGTAATGACAAATTGACTCATCATGTAAATGGCATTTCTCAAATGCATTTGATATAAGATACAAAGTCAATTTTCAAAAATGTATATTGATGCATAATCAGTAATAAAATAAAATAAAATTTCTATTTCTTTTGGTTGCAGGCAACGGCGCCAGCGATTCAGACAATAGTTGATGTGAATAAATTAGCAAAGTCAATGCAAAGAGAGCTGGAAAACCTGCACCCGACGACAAACAACTTATGTATATACAAAATTCCTGAGCAGCTACACGAGTTGAATGAAAAAGCCTACACACCACGGTTAGTATTACTTTGTTAACGTGTATCATATTATTCTTTTCATTTACTCTTTTTAATATTATTTACAGGTTAATAATGATGATGCAAGTCATGATTCAATGGAAAATGATAATTGAAGATCTATATTGTTATTTTCAAGATATATTATTTATAGTAGTGTTCTTAACACTTGTATAGTTAAATTGTAAAATATTTTATTCTATTGAAGATTAATAAAAGAATTATTTTTATCAATGTAATTAGTGTTTTTTTAGATTGTGTTTAAATGTTCCAAATGTATTTATAAAGTTCTCATAAAATTAATTGATAATACAAATAGTTCCAATAAAAATCAATATTAAATTACTACGGATTTGCTACGAATCTGCGACGGATATTTGAAATCTATGACGGAATCTGCGACAGATACTGCGACGACAATCTGCGACGGAATATGTGACGGCAATCTGCGACGGAATCTGCAACGAATTTGCGATGGAAATCTATGACGGAATCTGCGACGGAAATCTGCGATGAAATCTGCGACGGAATCTGCGACGGCTGCAATTTAAGCGCGAGATTTGCAACCGCCGAGTGGTTGCAAATCCGTCGCAATCTGCGACGGCCTGTCGCAAATTGAAAATTGCGACACCTTTTTTACTAACGGATCGTATCCGTCGCAGATCGGTCGCAGATCGGTCGCAAAACTTGATTTGCGACGGATTTGCGACGGATCTGCGACGGATTCTGTCCGTCGCAGATAGCGTGTTTTTTTGTAGTGCAATCTCTTACTATTAAGTTTGACACTTACAAGAAGAGGCCTGGCCATACAATGAAACAACATTTAAGGCACATGTCAAACATGAAAACTGAGCTGAAAAATGCAGGTTGTCCTAATAGATGAACAACAGGTTTAAGCTATTATCCGTGCTTTACCCCAGAGTTGGGAACATAAGATTCACCTAACCCACAATGAATGCATCACAACATTAGAAGATACCATGAGACATTTGGAGCTGGAAGGATCGCCTTAATGCTAATAAGCTTAATACTAATGTGTATATGGTTGGTTCTAGCATAAAAGGTGGGAGAGGACATAAGCGTAAATTCCAAGGTGAATACCAACAAGGGGAGAATAAAGGAAATGCTCAGGCTAACAAAAGGAGGAAGTTCTACCAACATGGAAAGAAAAAACATCCTATTAAAAAGAAGAATATAGCAAAATTCAAGTGCTATACCTGTAGCAAAAAGGGACACTTTGCTCACGATTGTAGCGAGCCAAAGAAGGTAACTCATTTTTTTGCATAAGAATGTGCAATTAATGTTTCTAGTTTTGTTTTTCTAACTGAATCTCATCCTTCATGGATTGTAGACTGAGTAGCCACAGACCATGTAGCAAAGGATAGGAGTGCCTTCGTGGAATTTTAGCGAATTTCATATAGAGCTAGATGGATATATGTAGGAAATAACTCAAGAGTTAAAGTCAAAGGGATTGAAACATGCAATTTAGTCATGCATGGAGGTCGAATCCTATTTTTACATGATGTGTTATATTCCCTAACTATTCATCGAAATTTACTTTCTGTGTTGGTATTACTTAAGTTAGGATTTAATTTGAATTTTATTGAAAATGGTATTAACTTATCTTTGGGAACAAGTTTCTTTGGATATGGATATTTTCTTAATGGTTTTATTGTGCTTGATGTGGATTATTGTTATAGTAATATATGTTTTTCCTTATTTACATCTTCGAATGTTAATGAAAATGATGTAAATATATGGCATTATAGACTTGGCCACATTGGCCAACAACATATGAACATACTAGCAAGAGAAGGCTTGTTAGGACAATTAGAAAAAGTAGTGTTGTCTACTTGTGAGCATTTGGAAAAGCACTAAGAGCTGACGTTCCATTGTAGTTAATCCACTCTAACATTTGTGGTCCAATGAATGTAAGGGCTATACATGGGGTTGTTTACTTCATCACATTTATAGATGATTTCAAGCGATATGGCTATGTTTTTTTTATTTCTTACAAATCTGAAGCTTTGAGTTATTTTCAGAAATACAAAAGTCTAGTTGAGAATCAATTAGATAAGAAAATAAAAGTTTTGAGAAATGATAGGGGTCGTGAATATATATTTGATCAGTTCAGAAGTTTTTGCATTGAAATAGGAATAAAACGTCAATTGACTATTCCAGCAACACCACAACAAAATGGTATTGCCAAAAGAAGCAATGGGACCCTACTTGAAATGGTGAGATCAATGATGGCATAAGTAAAATTGCCTATTACCTTTTGGGGTGATGTATTAGTGATAGCCACAAATGTTCTCAACTGAGTGCCCTCCAAATCAGTTGCCACTACACCATATGAATTATGGATAAAATGAAAACTTGACATAAATATACTAAGACCATGGGGTTGTACAACCTATGTACATAAACCTTCCCATAGATATGGAAAATTTGGTCCAAGAGGGAAGAAATATATCTTTATAGGATATTCTAAATAATCAAAAGGATATGTGTTCATAGGTGAACAAGATAGGGCTAGCATCACCGAATTTGAATTGCGAGATATCACATTCTTAGAGAATGATTTTCCAAAGAAGGGTGAGATAGGTAAGGACTTATCTATATGTGAAACTCTAGATCACATTGCTTCCACCAATAGAGATCAATTAGATATGCTACATTTGAGTGGGAGTGACATTAGAATAAATGAAACCGTTTCAGATACTTAAATGTTACCTGTAGCAATTCCAATTTTGAAAGTTGGTCCGATTAGGAGTAACTTTAATCAATCTCAAATTTGTCAAACAAATAGGAAAAGTGTTCCACATCATCATTTTAAGATTGAAGTGGGAATTTTCGTAGTTACTCCACATGATAAAGAAAAGCCTAAAAATGTGAATGAAGCTCTTAAATGCCCTATAAAGGAAAAATGGATTAAAGCTATGGAAGAAGAGATGGAGTGGATTTGGTTGATTTACCAAAAGGATGTAAAGCTATTGGGAACAAATGTGTTCTCAAAATCAAGCATAAAGCTAATCTATAAGGCTCGTTTAGTCGCAAAAGGGTATACACAACAAGAAGGAATTGATTATGATGAATCCTTCTCTCTTGTTATGAGATTTACTTCAATTTGACTAATTCTAGCTATAGTTGCAAACATGGATCTTGAGTTACATCAAATGGATGTAAAGACTACTTTTCTCAATGGAGAGTTAGAAGAAGAAATATATATGGAACAACCAATATGTTTCATTAAAAAAGGCCAAGAGCATAAGGTGTGTAGACTTTTAAAGTCAATATATGGCCTTAAGAAGTCTTCTAGACAGTGGTATATTTGATTTCATAATGCCATAGTCTCGTATGATTTTAAAATGATTAATGAAGACCACTGTATATACATGAAGAGATCCAATGAGAAATTTGCAATATTATTGTTATATGTAGATGATATACTTATAGCTAGAAATGGTAAGGGGTTTATGAATGAAATCAAGACTAGTTATCATCTCATTTTTAAATGAAAGATTTGGGTGAAGCTGCATATATTCTTAGAGTTAAGATTATAAGAGATCATTCAAGAATATTGATGTCTCTTTCACAAGAGCCATATATTAAGAAAATTATTGAACGATTTCATATGCAGGATTGCAAGCCCATAAATACCCTATATCAAAAGGAGAGACCTTAAGTAAGCCTTATGTCATAAGACTCAAAATGAAAGGGAACAAATGAGTAAGGTTCCTTAATTGTCTCTTCAATTAGCTGATCATTCAATTAAATATCTTATTGGCATAGTTAAAGACGTTCTTGTAAAAGTGGATAAACTCTGCATTCCAATAGATTATGTAATTCTTGAAATAGACGAGGACATCAAAATTCCACTTATTTTAAGAAGGCCATTTTTGGCTACAGTGGGAGTCATGATTGATGTTCAAGGAGGAAAACTTACTTTTCAAGTAGGAGAGGAGAAAGTGGAATTAAACTTGACAAAAGCAGCCAAACATCCAGCATTTCTTGATGATTATTTTCTAATCAATGTTATAGATGGATGTGTGCAGCAAGCATGAGAACAAACGAATGATGATTCTTTGGAAACATGTTTTGTACAAGTTTCTACATCAGCCGATGAAAATAAGGAAGTAGCTGCTTATGCTTCAGCATTACAATAAACTTCACTCATGTACTATAAAAAATTTGAACCTTTTGGAAAAGGAAGAGTCTACCGCCACCTTCTATTGAAAAGGCACCAGAATTAGAATTAAAACCTCTTCCAAAATTATTGTTAATGCTAATTTGTCTAAAATTCAATTAAGTCAAGCCTTATATTTGATTAAAAATATAAGAAAGTAATAGGTTGGACTATATCTGATATTAATGGAATTAACCCTTCAATATGTATGCATATAATTTTATTGGAAGAAAATTCTAAACCTGTAATAGACCAACAAAGGAAATTAAATCCAAATATGAAAGAGGTAGTGAAAGCAGAAGTGAATAAGCTCTTAGATGTAGGAATTATTTATCCCATTGATAGTTCTTGGGTAAGTCAAGTTCATGTAGTCCCAAAGAAGGGAGGCATGATTATGATAACAAATGAAAATAATGAATTAATTCCTTCAAGGAAAGTCACTGGATGATGTGTTTGCATAGACTATAGGAAATTAAAAAAAGCTACTTGCAAGGATCACTTTCCTTTACCATTTATTGATTAAATGCTTGAGAGACAAGCAGGTCATTCTTATTCCCATTTATTAGGTGGATATTCATGTTATTTTCAAATTCCTATAGCACCAGAAGATCAAGAGAAGACAACATTCACATGTCCATATGGCACTTTTGCTTGTCGCAAAATGCCTTCTGGACTATGCCATGTGCCCACAACCTTTCAAAGATGCATGATGGCTATATTTTTAGATATTGTGGAATTAGTTATTGGAAAATTCATGGATGATTTTACTGTTTATGGTACCACCTTTGATACTTGTTTGCAACATTTGGAACAGGTACTTAAACAATGTGAAGAAATGAATCTTGTTCTTAACTGAGAGAAATGCCATTTCATGGTAGAAGAAGGCATTATTCTTGGACATAAAGTTTCTAAAAGAGAAATTGAAGTGTATAGAGCAAAGATTGAAGTTATTAAACGGCTACCACCACCAACCAATGTTAAGGGAGTTCATAGTTTTTTAGGACATGTAGGATTTTACAGGCATTTTATAAAAGATTTTTCAAAAATTGCTAAACTCTTGTGTGAATTACTGAATAAGGATGTTGTTTTTAATTTTTCTAATGAATGTTTAATTGCCTTTAATAGGTTGAAAGCATCACTCATGACAACTCCTATTATTTCACCACCAGATTGGTTTTACCATTTGAACTCATGTGTGATGCTAGTGATTATGCCATTATAGTTGCGTTGAGTCAAAAGAAAGATAAGAAGAGTCATGTCATTTATTATGCAAGCTAAACCCTTGATGATACTCAAATTAATTATGCTATAACAGAAAAAGAAATGCTTGCTATAGTTTTTTCTCTTGACAAATTTAGATCTTATTATTTAAGCTATAAAGTTATTGTTTATATTGACCATGCAACAATAAGATATATTATAAGCAATAAGGAAACCAAACCAAGGTTGATTAGGTGGATTTTGCTTTTTAAAAAATTTGATCTTAAAATCAAAGATAAAAAGCGCAGAAAATTTAGTAGTGGATCACCTTTCAAGATTAGAGAATCAAATAGATCAGGATATTTTGCCTATTAATGAATCATTCCTTGATGAACAACTTTCTATGTTAAAACTTATATCCTTTGGTATGCTGATTTTATGAATTATTTGGCAGGTGGTGTCCTTCCATCAAAATTAACTTATGCTCAGCGAAAGAAATTTCTTACTGATGCAAAACATTACATGTGGGAGGAACCATTATTATTTAAACATTGTGGGGATGGAATGATTTATGGATGTGTCTCAGAAGAAGAGATGAAAAGTAATCTAGAATTTCTGTCATTCGAAAGAATGCGGAGGTCATTCTAGCACATTTAAGACAATTGTTAAAATTTGGCAATCTGGATTTCTCTAGCCAACTATGTATAAGGATGACAAAACTTTTATTCAATCTTGTGATAGATGTCAATGGGAAGGAAATATTTCAAAAAGACAAGATATGCCACTCAACATAATTCTTAAAGTTGAATTGTTTGATGTTTGGGGAATTGATTTTATGGGACCATTTCCACCATCATTTAATCAATACATTTTAGTGGCTGTAGATTATGTTTCAAAATGGGTGAAAGCATTAGCAAGGCCAACAAATGATTCCAAGGTTGTAACTAAGTTTGTTAAAAAGAAATTTTCACTAGATTTGGAGTTCCTAGGGCTATAATTAGTGATGGGGGTACTCATTTTTTTAATAAGAGTTTTGATGCTATTCTTAGGAAATATGGAGTACGCCATTAGGTGTCAACACCTTATCACCCTCAAACTAGTGGATAAGTGGAAATTTCTAATAGGAAACTTAAATGAATTTTGGAGAAAATGATAAGTAATTAGAGGAAAGATAGGTCGATTAAGTTGGATGATGCTCTTTGGGCTTATTGAACAACATATAAGGCTCCTATTGGTATGTAACCATATAGACTTGTTTTTGAAAAAGTATATGATTTACCAATTGAGCTAGAAGATAAGGCATATTGGGCTATTAAACAACTGAACATGGATTTGAATAAGACAGAACAAAAACATCTTTTTCAATTGAGTGAATTAGATGAAATTAGGTTTCAAGCTTATGAAAATGCCAAAATTTATAAAGAAAGATCCAAGACATGTGTAGACCCTTAATTTTTAACCTAGTCCGGTCCAATATATTTATATAGTCTAAAATAATTTTTGTGTTATTTTAATTAAATAATATTTATTTTAGTATTTATTTTTTATAAGTTTTAATAAAATAAAAATAAAAATAAATAAAAAAATAAAAATAAAAATAAAAATCGGCGAAGGAAAAATCGGCGATGAAAAATTCATCGCTGAAAGCAAAATGGCCTGGCAGCCCGCCAACGCGCCAATTCTTACTCGCAAGCTCGCAGCTCATCGCAGTTTTCGCCAGAGAAATTTTTCCAACGCAATTTTTTCCAAAACCAAATTCTATTTGGTTTCGGTTTTCTTTTCCTAATTAATTATAGTTTCCTTAAAAAATCAGAATTGATCTTCTAAATTTCCTATAAATAACACTAAAAAGACAAAGAAAAGGGGACTAGACTTTGAGGAGAAAAACTTTGGACTTGGATCGGACTCTGGAGGGAGAAAAACTTAGGACTAGAACTTTAAACTTGGGACTTTAGATTTGAGAGGAACAAGCAAAGCCATCAACAATTTATCAAAGACAGCAACCTTGCCTTTGTCCTTGTTCATCCAGAAGTTAATTTTGGTGGAATCAACTACGCAGGTTTGATCCTTGAATCATAAACTACTCATAGCTTTGTTTCTTTGATTCATAATAATATACATACAAAACTTTGATCTTTGAATATGTAATAACTTGATCTTCGTTTTAAAAAACCTTAAATGCTTTCTTCTATTTCCAAATACCTTAAAAACCTTAATTCATTTCTTTTGTTTCCAAGAACCTTAAATGACTTCTTTTATTTCCAAATACCTTAAAAATCCTAATTCGTTTCTTTTATTTCCAAAAATTTTAAATCATTGTTCCTATTTCCAAAAGCTCTTAAAAACCTAAACCTTTTTCATCTAACTCTTTTTTAAAATTTCCAAATGTTTTGTTAAATATCCAAACTTTAAACTTACCTTACAGTTTCTAAAAATCACAAAAACTTTATAAAACTCTAAACTATTTTCTTCAACTCCAAAAACCAAATATATTTTTCAAAACACTAAAAACCCTAATTTCCTCAAAACTAATACGTAAACCCTAGTTTTCCTAAACCCTAATCCTTAAAACCTTATAAACCTAAACATTCAAACTCAATATAGTAAATCCAAAATAATAATCCAGTAACGAAAAGCTATAAACCTAATGTTTTAATATCTTAAAACCCTAATTTCATAATGTTACCCCTATACCCTTATTTGATTCATGAAACCCTAATTCATTCTAATTTCCCAAAACCTTTACAGTAGGTTAAACAAATAACAATAATAATACTAAAATTCCAAAACCCTAAACATTAATCAAAGAATGTTAAATAGAAATAGTAACCCTAATTTGTATCTTTACTTGCTTTATTTTTTTAGATTTGATTATGTTTTCTATTATATGCTTTGGTGGTTGATTTATTTAATTTCAATGCTTGATTTATTTAATTTATCATGGATGGATGTTTATTTTATATTTTGATTGATATCTTTGATGAATGATTTATTTATGATGAATGGTTATTTACTTTTATCGATTTATTTTGATTTTCAAATGTTGTAAGAGGTATGTTTCCACTTTGTGGGTGCCTCATTAGTTAAATATCGTGTAATTTAAATTGCTTTTATATTTTGGACCAATGTAAAGGACATTTTTCTACCTTTTGGTGGGTGTCAGTTTAGACATGGATAATGTAAGGACATGTTTTCATCCTCGGATAGGTGTCCATTTATTTGCTTTGCTTGGACATTGCTTTGATTTTAATATAACGATACTTTATTTCAATTGTTCCATATAATATGGATAATATTGTTATATTTAAGAATTTTATAATATTAAGACCTATAAAGGAGGTCTGTTCCAATGAATCGGGCGTTGTGGGGGTGCTGGGCCATTTCTCACCTTCCCCACACGTACCCAACTTTTCAAACCCATTAGGGGGTTGGAGATTCCTTAGGAATCGAGTCATCCAGCCCTTTCTTTTTCCTGGCCCATCCTGGTGGCGACTCCATTTTCTTCGGACTTAGGTCCGTGTTCTCTAAGGCCCCGGGCACTAAACAGTGCCGAAGTCGCAAGAACCATTCCATCGGGAGTGGGAAAAAAAATCCCCGTTCACAGTGGCGACTCCACTGGGGATAAGAGAAGTTGATTCCATTGGTCTTTATATTATTCTATTCTTTCTTATATTGATATTATCCATTGCATCATATTAGATTGCATCGTGTGCGTGAGTTAGGACGCCCGTGTTACCCGTGTTGTGTTATGTAAGGGATACCATACTTTCACTCAAGGTATGGAGATCGAGCATGGCATAACCACTCATAGCCTTATACCATTTGGTATATACTTACTATGGGAACCTAAGCCTTTTAACCCAAAGACTAAAGCTCATGTAATTGGCCTAGTTACTTTCCTTAGGTTTTTACCCCAAATGCATGTTGTTTGACTATGGTTAATTTATCTTGGCTTAAATCATGGCTTATTTGGTTTGTTCTTTTTCTAATATGACCCAAGTACATTTGCAAGCTCAAATAAATTTTTCTTTAAAACCCAAAAGACCAAAGCTATCTTCAAAACATTTCAAGATGGTCTTTGGATATAAAACAAATCAAAAATACTTTTTCTCATGTCCCAAATACTAAGCCCAAAATCCATTTTACAATGGGCTTAGAAATAAAATTATTTTTACCTTTTCTTACAAAGAGGTTGCGAATTATTTAGGTCAATTACGAAATACCAAAAATCAATTGTGAGCCTAGTTTAGACTAAGAATAATTATTCATGGGCTTGTTTTTGGCATGAATCATTAGTTACTTTTTTCAAATGAGAAATCTATTTATAATAAACCTCTTAATTTAGTTTTAATCCAATATAGCATAAAAGCTACTTTAGATGGATAAATGGATTAAAACCTAATTAATAAGAATTATCATAAATTGATTTCCATTTTTGAAAATACAAATAATGATTGAAACGTCCGAGGGAAATATTCAAAAACAAGGTATCCCATGTTGGTATTTTGTTAACCATATACCTAGGAAAAGGGACTCGCCATTCGTGTGTGGATGTTATAAGGTTGGAAGGAACGTCCTATTTGTCCTTGTTTGTTGATTGATTGTGCATACATGCATACATACATACATTGGCATCTCATATCATTAATCCTTTCTAGCTCACAGCCCTGGATTACGATAGTTCAAAAGCTTATGATAATCCGACCTACACCGGAGATGAAGTATCTAGCAATGACTCAATCTCTTTTTCACCGAAAGCAATGGAGCCCGAACAAATTCAAAGAGTGGTGGATAAAGCCCTCAATGCAAAAATGGAAGAGATAAAAGAGGCCCTAATTGAGACCATGAAGAACCAATTGACTGCAATTTTAGGAAATCATGCTGAAACTTCTACTAGCTCCAAGAAGCCATAGGACAAAGGGAAGACCAAAGTTGGTGAAGTGGTTTTTGATGATGAAAAGGTGATCATTGATGATGATGATGATTGGGCTCAATACTACCAAGATCCTCAAGACAAGAAGAAAGAACCAAAGATTGTTGAAAGATCAGCTATGGAGAAAACCGAAGCTTCTAATGTTGAAAAGATGATTGCTGATTTAGAAAAGAAATTTGAGAAGAAACTGAAAACCGAAGAAATGTTCGAAGTTGACAAATTATTTGAGCTGGATGAAGAAGTTGCGTACAAGTTCAAAATGCCATCTTTTGTGAAGTTTGATGGAATCGAAAATCCTCATCTCCATGTGAAGCAGTATATCACTGTTATGCAGTCTGCCCGAGCTACTAAGGCTCAAAATCTAAGGTACTTTATGCTCTTATTGGTCCCTGTTGTCCAAAATTGGTTCAATGCCTTAGATGATGGAACACAAAAGAGTTGGGACTTGCTATACAAGGCCTTCATCCAGCAATATGGGTATAATGTCGAGATGAAAGTTACCTTAATGGAAGTTGAGTCCATTAGACAAAGGCCAAATGAGAATTTTGTGGACTATGTGAAAAGATGGAGAAATAAGGCTGCTTTGCTTAAGAAAAGGCCCGATGAATCTGATCAAATAAGGATGATCATGAGAGGCATCCTACCCAATCTCTGTGAAAGGATGTCTCACACCCTTATAAGGGATTTCAAAGATCTTCTCCAAGATGGTCTACAAATTGAAGAGTGGGAAAGGGAGAAAAATCGTTTAAACAAGCTATGGCAGGTAAAGAAGTAGCAGTTTATGTTGTTAATGGGTTTTGGGATTCAAGCGATAGTGATAATGATCTTTTATCCAAGAAGGAGGAATGGACTTGGTCCGAGCCCAAAGAAGATGAAGTAATGAACACTAGATCCGGTAAACCTTATGCAAGGCCACTGCCTAAGGAGGTAGAAATTAATAAGGGAAAGGAAGTTGAAGTAAGGAATAAAGAAGAGGAAGATGATACTGTGCTCAAGCAATTGAAAAGAACCCAAGCAAGTGTTAGCATTTGGGACTTATTGGCTACTTCTAAAAAGCACCGAGAAACTATGGCCAAGGCCTTAGCTAGCATGCCAATTTCTACCTCCACAACACCGGAGGAGCTGATCAACTTCATAAAAATTGGAGGGTAATGACATGTGAAGATATTCAAGAGAAGAGCGAAGTTAACATGGGAGCGGTTTCTTTCTCAGATGCAGATTTACCGGAGGAGGGGAGAGATCACATCGGCCCTCTCTTTATCAAAATAGAAATCAAAGGGAAAAGGACTCATGTGTAATGGTCGATGATGGGTCCACCATAAATATTTGTCCACTTAAAATATTGCCAAAACTAGCCATGTCAACAAGGGATCTAAACCCAACCGAGGTAACCATTCGGGCTTATGACAACACTAAGAGACATGCCGAAGGAACTTTCAAAGTTGCTATTAAGGTTGGTCCAATTGAATCTATTATTGAATTTGTTGTTTTGGACATACCTGTTACCTTCGCCTTACTCTTGGGACGACCATGGTTTCATCCTCTTGGTGGAGTTCCTTCCACCCTTCATCAAAAGATCAAGTTCCCTAACGGAGATGAAATAGTGGTAATCGAAGCTGAAGATAATGAGATTGTTAGCACTCTAATGATTGAAAGGCCTCTCAATGGTTTCCAAGTAGCTGCAATTTCTGATAATGAAGTAGTGGACTCCAAAGTCTTGAATATGATGAAGAGCATGAACTACCTTCCCGGAGCTGGTCTTGGAAAGGGTAAGGCTTGTCTGACAAAGTTGCCAGATTTTAAAACTTAAACTTCCAAAAAGGGGTTGGGATATGATGAAGACAACAATGTCCAGCCAAAGAAGGGTGAGAAGATGAACTTCCCACCACTTGAAAAGATCTTTGTCAAAGCTCCAGATATGGGACAACTCCAAGGAAAGCCCGAGCCAATCATATTCATGGGAAAGTTGATCCCGAGTTTTGAAATTTTTGCAGATGTTGCCGAACTAGTGGAGCAAGTGAAGAAAGAGCTCGCCCTACCAAGCAACAAAGAATCCAATCCGGAAGAGAAGAAAGAAGCTATCCTGAAAGCCGAGAAGACTCTAGAGGAGATTGTTGCCCTGGTTGAAGAGAAGTTTGAAGACATTTTGCCTTATGATTTTGAGAACAATGATTTTGATTTTGATTTTAATTTGTCTACTTTGTATGAGGATGATGATGTTTTCTTTTCCAAAATGAATGCAATAAAGTCTGATTTTGCTTACTTGTGTGAAGTTTTTCCTGATGGTTTCATACATTCAAACAACAGTTACATGAGCATCTTTAATATTAATTCTGTTAACACACAATCATTAAATTTGGGAATAATAAAAAATCCTAAAAACATTAGCATAGCATCCGACCTTACTCCTGATGCAAGAGAGAGATTTGAAAAAATATTCAAAAAAATATGAAGAAGTATTTGCTTGGTCTTATGAGGATATGCTGGAATAGATCGAGACATAGCCGAACATCTTATTCCTACTTACACTCACATGAAACCTGTCAAACAAAAGCTTAGGTGATTAAGACATGAGTGGGCTGAATTGGTTAAAGAAGAGATCACTAAACAAATACAAGTGAATTTCCTTTAAGTGATAGAATATCTAGATTGGCTAGCCAAAATAGTACCCATGCCAAAGAAAGATGGAAGAATAAGGGTCTGTGTGGATTATAGAGATTTAAACAAGGCTTCCCCTAAAGATGATTTTCCTTTACCCCATATAGATGATCTCATTGATAGTGTAGCCTCTAGCATGCTACACTCATTTGTAGATGGATTTTCTAGATATAACCAAGTGTTAATGGCCCAAGAGGATAAATCCAAAACTGCTTTCATTACTACATGGGGTATATTTTGTTATAGGGTGATACCGTTCGGCTTAAAGAATGCTAGAGCAACCTACCAAAGGATGGCCACCACACTATTTCATGACATGATGCACAAAGAAGTTGAAGTATATGTTGATGATATGATGGTGAAATCGGATACAAGGGAACAATACTTCCAAAACTTAGAATTATTCTTTGATAGAGCATTGAAATATAAGCTAAGATTAAACCCGAAGAAGTGTGTGTTTGGGGTTACCTCAGGCAAATTTTTGGGACATGTGATTATTCCGAATGGCATTGAGATTGATCCTGACAAAGTTAAAGTAATAAGGGAAATGCCAGCCCCTAAGACAGAGAGAGAAGTACTGGGATTTATTGGTAAATTACAATACATCAGCAGATTCATAGCAAAGCTCACAACAATCTGTGAGCCTATCTTCAATTTGCTTAAAAAGAATCAGCCGGTCATATGGAATGAAGAGTGTCAAAAGGCCTTTGAGCGAATAAAAGAGTATTTACTGAATCCATCTATTTTGAAACCACCTAAACCCGACAAACCTCTATTACTATACTTAGCAGTAGAAGAAGATTCAATAGGAGCCATGCTAGCCCAAGCAGATGAGTCAAGGATTGAGCATGTAGTCTACTATTTGAGTAGAAAGCTCCTACCTTATGAAATTAAGTATAGTATTATTGAAAAAACCTGCATAGCCATGGTTTGGTCTTCTAAGATGTTGTGGCATTACTTTCAATCTTATAGTGTGCAAGCAATTTTCAGGTTGGACCTAATGAAGTACTTAAGGGAGACACCCTCTTTGATTGGGAAATATGGTCGATGGTTGATAATATTAGAAGAATTCGAGATTGAGTATGTAACCAGGAAGACAATCAAAGGTAGAGCAGTGGCAGAATTCCTGGCCCAACAACCATTACCAGATAGCGAAGAGGTAATCTTGGAATTTTCAGATGAACATTTAAAGGCAATTGAAGTACAAGGGTGGAAAATGTATTTCGATGGAGCAGCAAATAAGAAAGGAGCAGGTTTAGGAGTCATACTAGAATTGCCTGAAGGGGAACTTATCCCTTTAACCAAAAAGTTGAAATTCAGGGCAACCAATAATATGGTGGAATATGAAGCTTATATCTTTGGTTTGAAAACCTTAATGATTATGAAGGTGGATAAGGTAGAAGTTTTTGGTGATTCATTGCTAGTAGTATCCCAAGTAAATGGAGAGTGGGAGTTGAAAGAGGAAAAATTGAAAGCATACCACCATTACCTGACCATGATGAAGAAGAACTTTAAGGTATGTATGTTTATACACCTATCAAGAGAAGAAAATCAGATGGCTGATGCCCTTGCTACATTGGCTTTGGTATGGGAAAATCCTGTCAGCTTATTCCTTAAGCCTCTGATTTTGACCAGGTCATCAACTCCTTGCTACGAATACGAGACAATCATGGAAACTGATACAGACCATGATGCATGGTATGATACTATAAGATGATTTTTGGAGGAAAGGGAATACCCGTCGGGGGCAACAAAGAAAGAAAGAAGAGCCATAAGGCGGTGATCTTTGCAATACATCACATTCCATGGGGAGTTATATCGAAGATGGTTTGATGGGGGTGCATTTGAGATGTTTAAGAAATCCTGAAGTAGAGCATATCATATCAGAAATACATGCGGGAAGTTGTGGTCCACACATAAGTGGTTTTGCCCTAGTTAAGAAGATTATTCGACAAGGTTACTAGTGGTTGACTATGGAGAGAGATTGTATTGAGTTTGTAAAGAAGTGCCAACAATGTCAGATGTATGGTAACTTGTATCACATGCCTCTTGAAGAATTACATTCTATGTCTTCACCCTGGCCCTCTGCTACTTGTGGTATCGACATTATAGGGGAGATACATTCGACAGCCTCAAACGGTCACTGTTTCATTGTAGTAGCGGTAGATTATTTTTTGAAATGGGTCAAAGCTGAATCCTTCAACAAACTCAGTGCAAGTCAAATTGCTAGATTCATTGAAAAGAATCTCATTTGCAGGTATGGGGTTCCGCACAGTGTAATATAAGACAATGGGGTACAATTTCAAGGAGCGGTTGAGGATTTATTCTCGAAGTACCAAATCCATCATCATAGATCCTCTCCTTATAGACCAAAGACTAATTGGGCAGTAGGAGCAACAAATAAGACAATTAAGCAAATTCTGTCCAAGATGACCAAGACGTACAGGGATTGGTCAGTGATGCTTCCTTTTGCTTTATGGGGATATAGAACAAGTGTGCGAACACCTACTGGAATGATACCATTCTCTTTGGTTTACGAGATGGAAGTAGTGTTGCCAATTGAAATAGAGATCAAGTCATTGATAGTAGTCTTGGAAGCCAAACTGTCTGAAATGGAATGGGTAGCGAGCAGATACACATAGTTAGATTTACTAGAAGAGAGAAGGTTAAAGGCACTGTATCATCACCAACTGTATCAAAAGAAGATAGCTCGGGCCTATAATAGAAGGGTTAAGATCTGAGAGGGAAGTTTAGGCCTAGCTGGGAAGGGCCATATGTTGTGAATCAAGTCATGAACAAGGGAGCAGTGAAGCTATCATACATGGATGGGAACAAGTTTAGTAAGCCAGTAAACATTAACAAGTTGAAGAGGTTTTATGTATAAAATAAAAAAAGAGGGAGCTTGCTAGGTTGAAAACCCATAAGGGCGGCCTAGGCAAAAGTTAGAGCAGTCCGCTAGTTTCGAAAACCCAAAAGGGCAGGCTAGGCAACAACTAGGGCTAAATGAGAGAAAATCATCAATTAGAAAACCCGAAAGAGCTAGTTGGCAACAGGAGTAATCTTGTGTATGGTGGCTTTATGTTTGGTTGTTCCCCAATTTAATAAAATAGAATTAATGTTAAAGTTGTTCTATATGCATTGTTATAAGTATTTGACCATATATGGATGAAATAAATAAACACAATAGCAAAAGGTGATGACAAATTATAAATGGAAAAGAAGCATCTTTTATTACTTTAATTATTTTTCATCCTAACAATACACTTTCTGAATTGATAAATGTAAAATCTATGGAAGACGATAAGTATAACATGCAGGCTAGCTTTGCCTCAGCAGATCTAAGTAGGCTTCAGTCAAGCAAGGCATGCCTAAATCAGGAGTGAATTCAGAATTGCGAGGCTCAGCTCCGTACTGACGGCTAAGCCGACGAGGATCATAGCAAGTACCTTGGCGAAGAGCAGTGAGAGGAACATACATCAAGTATGTTCGCATAGTGATACGAGAAATATTCCACATCAAGTATGTCCGCATGTGGACCCAGTCAACCCAATCAGCATATGAAGAAGCATGATGGAGTAGCTTCCTAGCGGAATGATGCCGTGGTAGATATCTAGAAAATTCCATGTATGGAGTATCAAGCAAACAGAGACGCTCCTGAAGCCAAATCTATGAGGAAAATAAAATTTTAAAAAAGTGAGAAGAAAAATAGTCTGCTAAGTTGAAAATCCGCAAGGGCGACTTAGGCAAAAATTAGGATAGCTCGCTAGTTCCGAAAACCCACATGGGCAGACAAGGTAAAAATTACAGCAATATATAAAATATAATAAAAGAGGTCCGTTAAGTTGAAAACCCACAAGGGCAACTTAGGCAAAAATTAAGACAGCTCGCTAGTTCCGAAAATCTGCATGGGCGGACTAGGCATAAATTAGAGCAATAAAGAAAAGAAGAAAAAGAAAACCTAAATTGAAAACCTGAAAGGGCAGTTTAGGTAATTACCTGAAGCAACAACGGACTCCTGGTCAGTCTCTTTGTCAATCCTGATTTAAGCTAGTCTAATCCAATTAAAGCCTCGGCTAAGATCACAGGTATCGGTGACAAGCCTCCTTCCATTTGGTCCATGATATCCAATACTCGTGGATCAATATTGCCATCAGAAGAAATAAGCAAGAATTGGCCAAGCAAGCAAAGACAAAGCATACATCCCCATGCCTTAGTAGGAGCCAAATGAGAGAGACAAAAATCAATCAAGGGAGCAAGTAGAATTTTCTCACCTCTCATCAACTGAAGAACTTCAGGTTTTGAAATTTGAAATAACATTTGTATCTTCTGTTGAGTTTTGGAAATCAATATGGGTAATGCCATTTTTTGATTATTTGGATATCCAAGGATGGCCTCAAATTCTTCGATCAAGGGACATATTTCAAAGCCATTAATTTTAAATGTCCTAGAATTCACATTCCAAAAAGAAGCCATGGCATGTAAAAAGGAATGGTCCAATTTAACATTTTGAAAACACTTTAAAATATCAAGTTTTGACCAAGAAATTTGCTTTCAGTGAATGGCATCCATATTCTTAAATAGAATTTTTATCTTCTTTAAATGAAGTTCGGTCATGGTCGATGAATGAAGGAAAATCAAAATTGTTAAAAAGAGTTTTTAAGTTGAAGTGGAAAATATCTTGGTTTCTGTATGAAATTATGGCGTGAAAGGTGATTTATATAGAGGAAACAAGCTTTTCCAAAATTTATAAGGAAAAGATGATAGGAAAGGAGTGAGACTGTGTCGCATGAGGAAAGGAATTGGCGATGAAAGTTTTTTGCCGCATTGCATTTGGCTTTGTAGTGATGCTGTGTAAATGTTAAAATATGAAGAGGAAAGTATAATAATTGTGGCGCAGTAATAATGACAAAAAAAAGAGTTATAGTAAAGATGGAAATTATATATTGTCATTTTTATGCTTATTGTACAATGTTTATACAATTGATACAATATTTATACATCACTAAGAAGGTGGTGGTAGGTCATCAAATAAAGCCCTGAAAAAATCATTGCCTATTGGAGGAGGAGGAAAATTACTCATCCCGAGTCCACCCGAAGCAGGAGCACCAAAATCCCTCTTACCTCAGAATTTTGATCTGTCATGGTCCTCATCAGAAGTAGATGAAAGATCTCATGGTCATCATTTTGGGGGCCTCTAGATGAAGAAGCACCAGGATCCCTCATCCCCTAAAATCGAAAGTCGCTAAAATTTTGTTCTGATTGATGATATAAATTTTCAAAATGAGAAGCCTGTTGACGACTAGCGGCCAACTCTTCTTGAAGTTTCTTATTTTGTTCTTCGAGCATCCGCTGTGAGCCAGGAAGGAAAAAGTAAAAACATACATAATCATGTATACATATAGCATAAATTACCATGAAATAAGAAAACTTACCAGGTAATTTATATCAATACCCTGTGGATGAGATGGCATATCTGGCGGACTAGAATGAGCAAACGAAGGGGCAGTAAAAGAAGGTCCATCCTCATGATCAAATGAGCCAGTAACCTGCAACAATCATTAAAGAATCAAAATAAGTTAAGAAAGAAGCAATTACAATGAAAAATGGTAAATATTTACCTGAGAAGTGCCAGCCCCGAGATGTGGAATGAATTCTCCTGCCTCTCCATGATGTTCCTTTTCATCTCTACCCTCATTTTCTTTGAGAATTTCCCGTACACCAATAGGAGATACATCAAAGTTCAAGAGCCTTATTTGAATAAAATGGGAATAAGATACACCCGGTGGATAGAGAAATATTTCAACACCATAACCGTGCCGGGCCAACCACCATGCATCCTCTGGCATTGATATAATATTTAAAGTATATTATGGGCAATGCATCGGAACCCTCCACTGCTTTGGACCAAGAAACCATTCATAAACTCTCTCCGAGAAACCAGCCACTGGACACAGGGCCAGCGATGACTCAATGAGTATGTTGGAAAGATAGTGCAACATTCATGGAGGAAGTCCAGTTTGTCCGTTCTTCTGGGTTTCACCAGGCCAAATTCACCTGCAACATAACATAAGGTAAGTAAATTTTCACATAAATTTTAAAGCATACTAATGCTATTTTACCTGGTCCCAGGTTAAGCGGCTCAACACGAAGTGTTGGGTATGCACATAGTGCAAGCCGAGAACTTTCACACGATCTGACAACCAGAAATTTAATCTCGGATACCCGACTCTCTCTTGAAAAATACCAGGCACCCTCACAAGGTTGTGTTCGTATGCCCATGCCTACAATGATAATAAAAATCAAATTCATACAGGAAAAGAGTGGAATTGACATTGGTAGAAGAGGAATACCTCGACAATCGTCATAAAGCCAACAAAAGACTTCTTATTTCGGCAAATTTTGTCAAGACTATGGTAAAGACAGGCGAGACCAGCTTCACCCCAGCCATAAAGTGGTACTGTCCTAAAATAAGAAAGGGCCCTTAAAACTGATAAATGGATGGCAGATTCAGTGCTGCCTAAGATGGTCGACCCATACTGTTGGGCCGTCCTTCGTAGTTCATCCAATAACTTCGAATGGGCTCAATTTTTATATTAAAAAGCCCTTTATATGATGGTTTCATACCAATTAATTGTTGAATTTCTTCAAATGTCAAAATATCGTTGGTAAGAGGAATTGGAACACCATCATACCGAATGCCAGTTATAGCAGCAAAATTGACCGGACCAATTGTCATCTCTCTAATGGGCAAGTGAAAAGTATGAGTTGTGTCCAACCATCGTTCTGCAAGTGCCTGGACTATGCTCCGGTCTATCAGATACTCCTCAGATGGTAATTGTAAGATGAAGCTATCAAAGCTGCAATCTCGGATAATCCTCCGGCCCGAACAACACAACGATCACGCTAACACGGAGTCAGGTAAGTTAACACCAGGTAAGTATATCATTATTCTATCTACTTAAATTCTTAAATTAATACATTTTTTCCTAAATTTTCCAAAAACCAATATATATATATATAAAAATAAAAGAAAACAAAGGGAAAAAGAAAGAAAATAGAAGAAAAGAAAAGAAGAAAAAAATAATTATCGTGCTCTTTTGATTTGAACTACGATGAAGCGACATCCTGGCTAGTAGACCTATATTTCCATCTTCATGATGCCGAATAAACTCCAATAACTCAGCATTAGAATGAGTTACTGATTTTGAAGCATGCATTTTTTCAAAACTATATGCTAAATTTGAGAAAATTATAGCTATTAACGAAAGGAATGAAAATTTGCTGTGAATGAAATGAAAAAATTCGTTCGTTTATATATAGCAACGGAAAAGAAAAAAATAAAATTTTAAAAGTAAATTTTACTATTGATAAATAGTAAAAAATAAAATTTTAAAAGGATACTATTTATAAATAGTAGATTATTATTTATAAATAGTAAATAGTGCATAAATAGTGACTATACAGTAAATAACAGTAAATTCAATCATTCAATTTAATCATTAAAATATACTTGCGTGTATATAAATATTTTTGCACTATTAAAATATTTTTACACGCAGGGGGCAAGGAGAATATATGTGCATAAATATTAGCTAAATTTTTTGCAAACAAAATTTATATGCTACTCACTATAATTATTTTTTGCAGATAATTAAATCTCTATTAGCTAGGGTCAGAACCCAAATTATCTTTAGGTCCAAAACTAAAATCTCTTTTAAGTCCAGAACTTAGTTCGGGTCCAGAACCCAAATTATCCTTAGGTCCAGAACCTAAAATCTCTTTTAAGCCCAGAACTTAGCTCGGGTCCAGAACCCGAATTACTTTTAGGTCTAGAACCTAAATTTTTTTTATGTCCAGAACTTAGCTTGGGTCCAGAATCCAAATTATCCTTAGATCCAGAACCTAAAATCTCTTTTAAGTCTAGAACTTAGCTCGGGTCCAGAACCCAAATTATCCTTAGGTCCATAACCTAAAATCTCTTTTAAGTCAAGAACTTAGCTCGGGTCCAGAACCTAAATTACCTTTAGGTCCAGTACCTAAAATTCTTTCTAAGTCTAGAACTTAGTTCGGGTCCAGAACCCAAAATTACCCTTAGGTCAAGAGCCTAAAATTATCCTTGAGTCCAGAACTCGGACCGGGTCCAAAACCCAAAACCTCAACCTTGACGGAAAAATTAAGTCTTATTGCTTTTCTCTCTCTTTTACTGAAGTCTCAGATCGTTCAAGCAGGGGGCAAACTGTAGACCCTTAATTTTTGACCTAGTTCGGTCCAATATATTTTATATAGTCTAAAATAATTTTTGTGTTATTTTAATTAAATAATATTTATTTTAGTATTTATTTTAATAAAATAAAAATAAAAATAATAAATAATAAAAAATAAAAATAAAAATCGGCGATGGAAAAATCGTCGCCAAAAGCGAAATGGCCTTGGCCATTTCTCCTGCAAGAGTTTCCTGCGGGCGAAATGGCGTGGCAGCCCGCCAATTCTCGCTCACAAGCTCTCAGCCCATCGCAGTTTTCGCCAACGAAATTTTTTCAACGCAATTTTTTCCGAAACCAAATTCTTTTTGGTTTCGATTTTCTTTTCCTAATTAATTATAGTTTCCTTAAACAATTGAAATTGATCTTCTAAATTTTATATAAATAACACTAAAAAGACATAGAAAAGGGGACTTTGAGGAGAAAAACTTTGGATTTGGATCGGACTCTGGAGGGAGAAAAACTTAGGACTAGAACTTTGAACTTGGGACTTTAGATTTGAGAGGAACAAGAAAAGCCATCAATAATTTATCAAAGGTAGCAACCTTGCCTTTGTCCTTGTTCATCCAGAAGTTAATTTTGGTGGAACCAACTATGCAGGTTTGATCCTTGAATCATAAACTACTCATAGCTTTGTTTCTTTGATTCATAATAATATACATACAAAACTTTGATCTTTGAATTTGTAATAACTTGATCTTCATTTCAAAAAACCTTAAATTATTTCTTTTGTTTCCAAATACCTTAAAAACCCTAATTCATTTCTTTTGTTTCCAAGAACCTTAAATGACTTCTTCTGTTTCCAAATACCTTAAAAATCCTAATTCGTTTCTTTTATTTCCAAAAATCTTAAATCATTTTCCTATTTCCAAAAGCTCTTAAAAACCCTAAACTGTTTTCATCTAATTCTTTTTCAAAATTTTCAAATGTTTTGTTAAATATCCAAACTTTAAACTTACCTTACAGTTTCTAAAAATCACAAAAACTTTATAAAACTCTAAACTATTTTCTTTAACTCCAAAATCCAAATATATTTTCCAAAACACTAAAAACCCTAATTCCCTCAAAACTAATACGTAAACCCTAGTTTTCCTAAACCCTAATCCTTAAAACCTTATAAACCTAAACATTCAAACTCAATATAGTAAATCCAAAATAACAATCTAGTAACCAAAAGCTATAAACCTAATGTTTTAATATCTTAAAACCCTAATTTCATAATGTTACCCCTAAACCCTTATTTGATTTATGAAACCCTAATTCATTCCAATTTTCCAAAACCTTTACAGTAGGTTAAACAAATAACAATAATAATACTAAAATTCCAAAACCCTAAACATTAATCAAAGAACTTTAAATAGAAACAATAACCCTAATTTGTATCTTTACTTGCTTTATTTTTTTAGATTTGATTATGTTGTCTATTATATGCTTTGGTGGTTGATTTATTTAATTTCAATGCTTGATTTATTTAATTTTATCATGGATGGATGTTTATTTTATATTTTGATTAATATCTTTGATGAATGATTTATTTATGATGAATGGTTATTTACTTTTATCGATTTATTTTGATTTTCAAATGTTGTAAGAGGTATGTTTTCACTTTGTAGGTACCTCATTAGTTAAATATCCTGTAATTTAAATTGTTTTTATATTTAGGACCAATGTAAAGGACATGTTTCTACCTTTTGGTGGGTGTCCTATTTAGTTTAGACATGGATGATGTAAGGACATGTTTCCATCCTCGGATGGGTGTCTATTTATTTGCTTTGCTTGGACATTGATTTGATTTTAATATAACGATGCTTTATTTCAATTGTTGCATGTAATATGGATAATATTGTTATATTTAAGAATTTTATAATATTAAGACCTGTAAAGGAGGCCGGATCCAATGGACCGGGCATTGTGGGGGTGCTGGGCCATTTCTCACCTTCCCCACACATACCCAACTTTTTGAACCCATTAGGGGGTTGGGGATTCCTTAGGAATCAAGTCATCCACCCCTTTCTTCTTTTCGGCCCGTCCGGGTGGCGACTCCATTTTCTCCAGACTTAAGTCCGTGTTCTCTAAGGCCCCGAGCCTAAATAGTGCCGAAGTCTCAAGAACCATTCTACCGGGAGTGGGTGAAAAAATCCCCGCTCACAACATGGCATGATAAATTTATCAAAATTTAGCAATTCCATGAAGGACAATAAGTTTTATTATACAATTCAAGATTAAAACTCTTTCCTAGGAAGCTTAAGTCTCGTTGGTCTGGACCTTTTAAAGTTGTGAAAATTTATCCTTAAGGTGCAAAAGATATGCAAAATCAAAGAGGTAAAATTTTCAAAGTAAACAGCCAACGATTGAAACCTTATTTTATTGGTGATCCAGTAGACATTGGGAGCGTCTATCACTTTAACATATGAGCATTCAATAAGACAATATTGAACTATCGACTATAAACTTAGTGTTTGTTGGGAGGCAACCCAATTACTTTTCATTTTATTCTTTTTAATTGATTTTCATTTCAATTATTTGATTGATGTTGTGCAGATTTTGTTGTGTAGGTAATTTAAAAGTCCCAAACCACAAGAAACTTAAGGTATAAAGATGCCACGACCATGGTGAATCATCCCCATGGTCGTGGGAATCAAATTGATGCTGTAAAAGTGGAAACGGGGGAAAAATTTTGAAGTTCTAGCAAAAAAACCTATCCTAAGACCGTGGCCTTCCCAGGGCCATGGCCTGGGAAATCCATGCAAACCTGCCTTTGACTAGTCAAAATGTACCTAACGACTGTGGCACCCAAGGCCAAAACCATGGCATCCCAGACCTATATATTCTTCTTATTTTCTCTCTCACTTCACTTTTTGTAAACCCTGGCCACCCATATTTGAAACCCATGCCCAAAACCTCTAAATCCATGAGCTAAACTCCATTTCACCCAATTTTCTTCAAATCTTCTTCATTTTCATCAAATCAAACATCAAAATTGTTAGAATTAAAACCCTTGCTAAAAAAATCAAAAGGTGACAGATCAAAAGGAGGCGGATCCAAAAGGAGGTGACCAGAAGGATCATCATCATCTTCATCAACACCTTCTCCACCTTCATCTCCATAATCTTTTGATCACCTTGCACATATCCCGGGTAAAATTACAATTGATATGAGTACCATTTTAGCCATGAGACTAGCAAGAAAAAGAGGGAACCAATATGAAGTTTTGGGACCATCAGATGCCAATTTTAACATTGATGAAGTAGAATTATTTGGAGAGGGAGGTGATTTTGAGAAACCAGTAGATCAACCACAACCCCACCCTGATGAGGCCAGTCCATCTGCTCCACCTCCACCTTCTGAGGCCGGTCCATCTACTCCACCATCGAATAAATTTGATTTTATTGCTAACAGGCTTGATTCTTTTGAACATGAGATGAATGTTGCGCTCGGATTAAGTACTACTACAAGCGTCACTCGCAAGTATACGAGGTAGTTGGAGGAAAGGTGATCGCTCCAAGGTCATTTCCCCAAGAAGGTGTGGTTCGTAATAGCTTGATTGACAAGTTATTTAAATGCGGAAGTTTAATGTTTGAGTTGCTCGGAATTATAGAAGGACAATTTAAACCTAAAATTAACGTGAGTAGGGATTAATGTGTGAAGGTTATACAAGATCAAATCGATTCTTGGGAAGGTGCCTAGGGTCATAGGTCCTGTAATATCCCTATGTATGCCCTAGAAGTTTTGTATGTGGTTGTTGTTGTTGTTGTTGTTGTTGTTGTTGTGGGTTTAAATTGAGAAAAGAAAAGTATATGTATATGTGTTTTGGGAGAAATTTAGGGTTTAGAGACAAGTTTATATGTTGTGTATATGGTGATATATATAACATATAAGTTGGTCAAAGGGCTTGGTCAAGGGAAGAAGATATTTATATTGTTAAGTGTGAAATTACCAAAGTGGGCAAGAGATAATTAAGGGAATTAAAATGTGTATGAGGGTGTTATAGTAATTTTCTTTTGGATGGGTATTTAATGAAGGTTGACTTTGTGTTTTCTTCATCATCATTTCTTCTTCTTCTTCTTGTGTTGGCCGGCTCACCATAGACAAAGGAAGACAAGAGAACCAAGCAAGGTTTTGATGTTTGTAGCTCAAAAGTTGAAGGAGATTTCAAGAAATCAAGTTGAGGAATTGTGGAATTTCTTCATTTAAGGTAAGAAATCTCTTGTTTTCTTTGGTTATTTTGAAGTGGTGTTGGATGTGAATTAGGGTTTGGTTGATTTTGTGATTTGGTGTGTTTGATATGTGTTTGCAAGTGTTAGAATTGATTTTAAGTTAAAAGATGGAATTGGTGTTGGTTTGGTTGTGAATATGGTAAGATTTGTGGAGGATGTTAGTGGAGAGTCAAGAGTGAAGTTGGAGTTAGAGTTTTGGAATGGTTTGTGTTTAAATGTATTATGAATGTTGTGTGAAGTGATTCTTGTGTTGAATTTGTGTTTAGAACATTGATTTCATTCATTTGAACCATGCCATATTGTGTATGATGAGTTGAAGTGCAATTAGAGGAGAGTTGTGCATTTTAGGGTTTTGGTGTTGGGTGACACGGCCAAGTCATGAAAATTTGGGAGTGTTGGATTGGTTTTTGAGAGACACAGCCGTGTCCCTTAGCCGTGTTCACTACTGGATGTTGGTGTTGGGAGACACGGCCACAAGCTTGGCCGTGTCCTATGCCCGTGTTTACTACTGTCAAGTGAGGTTGAGAGACACGGCCACAAGCTTGGCCGTGTCCCTCAAAGGTGCTGCCCGTGTCCCTCCAATGTGTTGGTTAGGGTTTTATTTCTTTGTTCTAATTGCATTGTTTTGGTTTTCCAAGGGTAGGTTGGTCCCTAAACCTAACCCTAAACACTTTAAAAACACCTGAATCAATGAAAGATATAATCAAATGCATGTGTAAGGTCCTAAAATTATGAATCATATCAATTGTTCTTTGCCCTAATTGCATTGTTGAGATTGAACAATGTTATGTTATGCATTGTTAATGGTAATGTGTTTCATGAGTAATATACATTGAAATTGAAATGTATATCAAAGATGAAATGATAATTCAAATAAGACATGATATGAGATAATGCCATTGTGTTTGGCTATGATGATGCATTTGAAAGAAATAAGGCATGTTTGCCTAAATGTTGTTGAGAATTGAGAATGAAAATGATCATTGAATAATAAATGAATTGTGTGGCTAATGTGTTATTCCATTTTCAGAGTTGGTTGTTGGTGGCATGCCTAATAAGTGTAACAATCTCTTGAAGTTAGGTTGGATTGAATCCTTGAAGCCTAATTGAGATGTTACCACCCTTGAAGCTAGGTTGGGTTAGTTCTTGAAGCCAAGTTGGGTAGAAGCTTAGCATGCTTTGCTCCCCTTGAAGCTTGGTTGAACTTAATCCTTGAAGCCTAGTTAGGTATATGATATTGATAAATGTGATAACAAACCAAAGCATTAACTCTGAAAATTGAATGGCATATTAGTGTGTCTTGGGCCCATGCTTGTCTTTGTTTAGTGTTGTTTATGAATGGTTAAATGAATACTAATGAGGTATATGAAAAGATATTGAAATGTGATATGTAATGTGAAAGTATGTTGTTAGTTTTGCACATATGATGTTACATGTATAATATGGATTGAGAAATGACATTGCATTGCACTAAGTCATAGCATTTGCATGATTATCTTACTAAGCCGTTGGCTTAGCGCGATAGTGTTTAATCGCGCAGGTAATAGAGTTAATAGAGTTGAACCCGAGAGTTCATCACGACCAAGTGAGAGTAGACCTTGAAGAATCCATTTTGGGAGCTTAAAGATCAGAGCAAACTTGCCAATAATGTATACTTCTTTATATTTTGTAAAGAAATGTTTAATATGTAAATATGTACATATTTTATAACTTCCGCTGTGTAATATTTAAATGTATATATATATATATAACTAATATGTTTTGTTTTATAAGTAAATGATCTACTTTTCTATAATGTATAATGATAAGGGTATTGAATCAAGTTTAAAGTGTTTTGAATGTTAAGAAAACCGTAGCATCCCTATGTTTGGTGCAGTTATGCTACATTGTTGTGGTTGTAGTGTGTGTGCATTGGATATGGGGGTGTTACAATTGTTTTGGTATCAGAGCCTAGGTTTGAGATTCTCAACCTCGGTAAAATGTAATAAAAAGAATATTTTACTTAAAAAGTTGGTTTTGAATAAAAATACATGTTTGGGATTGGCAACCTCTGATCTTTAATAAGATGTAGTATGTTGTGTTTGCAGTGTTAGGTGTTGATGGATCCTCATTTGAGACAGTCAGTTAAGGGTAGTGAGGAGAGCATTGCTCCTGATGATGGAGCTAGGATTGATAGTGTTGAGGAGGCACCTGCTTCGGTGTCGGGTAGACCAGCTGGAGAGGAGGTTCCGCCAGCCTGGTTTAGACATATGATGGAAGTTATGAGGCAAGCACCAGTACAACCACCGCCACCACCTCCTCAGCCTTTGGTATCTGTGAGGCATTATGACAAACTAAGGAAGTATGGAGCAGAGGATTTCCTTGGTACTACTGATCCAGCTATAGCAGAACAGTGGCTTGACAAAGTACAGAGAATATTTGTTCAGTTGCAAGCCACTCCAGAGGAAAAGTTTGATTATGCAAGATCCTTGTTGCAGAAGGATGCATATAATTGGTGGAAGACAGTGTCCCATTCTATGGATGATCCACCTACCTTATCCTATACAGATTTTCTGAGGGAGTTTGAATTGAAGTATACTCCAAGGGAGTATAAAGATGGGAAGAAAAGAGAGTTTCTAGATTTGAAGCAAGATCACCGGACTGTAACTGAATATGAGGTTGAGTTTATTCGATTAAGTCAGTATGCTGGGGGTATCATTGCTGATGAGATTGATAGATGTCGGCGATTTGAGGAGGGATTGAGGCCCTCGATCATGTGCTTAGTGGCTGGATCCAGGTATCAGGATTTTTCACAGCTTGTGGCAGCAGCTCGAAGTGTAGAGCGAGCTCAGGGTATTGCGGTTGCTTCAGAAGAAGAGGTTAGGGTTAGAAGGCCCCAGTTCGAGGCAGGGTCTTCTTCTGCGAAGAGGGGTAGAGGAAGTTTTGTTCCTCGGAGTAGTAGGAGCCAGAGACCAGCGGGTAGGTCAGTGCAGTTACAGAGGCAGAGATTTAGACCTGCAGCTTCGGTGGCGAGTGCTCCGACCCCTATGGTTCAGAGATCCACCTTACCCATCTGCATCCATTGTGGTAGGCCGCATGGTGGTCCTTGTTGGAAGGCTGGTGTTGCAGGGGTATGTTTCAGGTGTGGATCGCCATATCACTTTGTGAGAGATTGTTCTGAGAGGCAAGAGCAGATGTCAGTTGATACAGCAGCTTCTCGACCTAGTGCGAGGGGAGGCCGGGGAGGCAGATCTGGGTTCAGTGCTAGAGGAGGTGCTACATCCAGGGAGAGTAGACCAGAGGAGGTTGGTTCTTCCCAGAGGATGTATGTTATGCAAAGGCAGCCAGATGCATCGGCAGTCATAGCTGGTACTTTTTCTTTATTTAATACTTTAGTACTTGCTTTGATTGATCCGGGTTCCACGCATTCATATATTAGTGCATCTGTTTTGCCTGTGTCTGATATGCATGCTGAGTCCCTAGGATTTGATGTGTTGGTGACAAATCCGTTAGGGCATAGTGTGATTGTTAGTAAAGTGCACCGGGATAGTGCAGTGAGGGTGCAGGGTGAGGAGTTCCTTGGAGATTTGATTGAGATGCCATTTAAGGAATATGATGTGATCTTAGGTATGGATTGGCTATCTCGACATGGAGCTGTGGTGGATTGTAAAAAGAAAATTGTTTCTTTGAGAACTGTTGATGGTAGAGAGGTGATAGTATCTAATGAGCAGGAACAGCTAGCCTCCTTATTTGTTTCAGCTGTTGCAGCTAGGAGATTGATTAGAAAGGGGTGTGAAGCCTATCTTGCTCATGTGGTGGATACTAGAGTGAGAGGTTCTCCTATTGATGATATACCCACAGTTGCAGATTTTTCAGATGTGTTTCCAGAGGAGTTGCCAGGATTGCCTCCTGAGAGAGAGGTGGAGTTCGGTATTGAATTGTTGCCTGGTACCACTCCTATCTCTATTACTCCTTACAGAATGGCACCAGCAGAATTGAGGGAATTGAAAGTGCAATTACAGGAGTTGTTGGACAAAGGATTTATTCGCCCCAGTGTTTCTCCTTGGGGAGCTCCTGTGCTATTTGTGAAGAAGAAAGATGGTACTATGAGGTTGTGTATCGATTATAGGCAATTGAACAAGGTGACTATTAAAAATAAATATCCTTTGCCTAGAATCGATGATCTCTTTGATCAATTGAAGGGTGCAGCTGTGTTTTCCAAAATTGATCTGAGATCAGGGTACCATCAGCTGAGAGTCAGAGCTGAAGATGTGCCGAAGACAGCTTTCCGGACCAGGTATGGGCATTATGAATTTCTAGTTATGCCTTTTGGTCTGACGAATGCACCTGCAGCTTTCATGGATTTGATGAATAGGGTGTTCAGGCCCTATCTGGATCAGTTTGTTGTAGTGTTTATAGATGATATTCTGGTGTATTCGCGGAATAAAGAGGAACATGACATGCATCTGCGGATTGTGTTGCAGATTTTGAGAGAAAAGCAGTTGTTTGCCAAATTTTCGAAGTGTGAATTCTGGTTGGATCAAGTCGCTTTTCTCGGACATATTGTTTCAGCTGAAGGCATTAGAGTTGATCCGAGCAAAGTTGAAGCTATATTGAATTGGAGTACACCCAAGTCTGTGACAGAGATTAGAAGTTTTCTGGGTTTGGCAGGCTATTACCGGCGGTTTGTGAAAGGGTTTTCTTTGATAGCTACTCCACTCACCAGATTGCTTCGTAAGGGAGTGAGGTTTTTGTGGACAGATCAGTGTCAGGCGAGCTTTGAACAGTTGAGAGAAATGTTAACTCAAGCGCCTATTCTTACTTTACCTGTTGAAGGCAAACCATATGTGATCTACAGTGATGCTTCACATAGAGGTTTGGGGTGTGTATTGATGCAAGAAGGGAAAGTTATAGCTTATGCATCTCGACAGTTGAAATTGCATGAGCTTAACTATCCGACTCATGATTTGGAATTGGCTGCCATTGTGTTTGCATTGAAGATTTGGCGCCACTATCTGTTTGGGGAGAAATGTTTCATCTATACTGATCACAAGAGTTTAAAGTATTTGGGTGTCCAGAAAGAACTTAATCTTCGTCAGAGGAGATGGTTAGAATTGATTAAAGACTACGACTGCTTGATTGACTATCATCCAGGTAAAGCAAATGTTGTTGCTGATGCCTTGAGTCGGAAGTCTTTAGCTGGTTTAACTGTTTACTCGCTCTTGTTGCTTGTTGAGTTGAGAGCATTGCATGTCAGTTTTGTACCTTGTGTTGATGGTGCATTATTGGCACAGTTGCAATTGAAGCCGGTTTTGTTAGATCAGATCAAAGAAGCTCAGTTGGCCGATAAGAAGATACAGAAGATTGTTTCGGATTGTCAGAGTGGAAAGGGTAGAGATTTTATTGTGAAGAGTGATGGAAGTCTCTGGTTCAAGAGCAGATTGTGTGTACCCGATGATGCTGATTTGAAAAGGATCATTTTGAAAGAAGCTCATCAGTAAGTGTTTGCTATGCATCCGGGTAATACAAAGATGTATCATGATTTGAGACAGCATTATTGGTGGATGGGTCTGAAGAGAGATATTGCTAAGTTTGTATCGAAATGTCTCACTTGTCAGAAGGTTAAAGCAGAGCATCAAGTTCCAACCGGGTTGCTTCAACCATTGTCAGTGCCAGAATGGAAGTGGGAAAGAGTGACAATGGATTTTGTGTCTGGTTTGCCATTGACACAAAAGAAGCATGATGCTATATGGGTGATTGTGGATAGATTGACTAAGACAGCTCATTTCCTTCCAGTGCGGATGGATTACTCTTTGGAGAGGTTGGCTGAGCTGTATATCCATGAGATTGTGAAACTGCATGGTGTTCCAACTTCTTTAGTGTCTGATCGAGATCCCAGGTTTACTTCAAGATTTTGGAAGAATTTGCATAGTGCTTTGGGTTCTCGATTACACTTCAGTACTGCTTTTCATCCACAGACAGATGGACAATCAGAGAGGGTGATACAGATTATTGAAGACATGTTGAGAAGCTGTGTCATCGATTTCTCTGGAAGTTGGGATAGGTTTTTACCTCTTGTGGAGTTTGCTTACAACAACAGTCACCAATCCAGCATTGGTATGGCACCGTTTGAAGCATTGTATGGCAGACGGTGTAGGACACCTCTTTGTTGGAATGAGCTTGGAGATAATAAGTTGGTTGGGCCTGATTTGATTCAAGAAACTGAAGAGAAAGTAAAGTTGATTCGAGGCAGGTTAAAAGCAGCTTCAGACTGACAGAAGTCTTATGCAGATCTAAAGAGGAGAGACATTCAATTTGATGTTGGAGATAAGGTGTTTTTGAAAGTATCTCCTTGGAAGAAGATTTTGAGGTTCGGTCGGAAAGGGAAATTGAGTCCTCGTTTCATTGGGCCGTATGAAGTGTTAGAAAGAGTTGGACCAGTGGCTTATCGACTAGCTTTGCCACCTGAGTTGGATCGTATTCATAATGTATTCCATGTTTCTATGTTGAGGAGATATAGGTCGGATCCATCTCACGTGTTGCCATTTGAATCTATTGAAGTGAGCCCAGACTTGACATTTGAAGAGGAACCAGTTGCTATCTTGGCACGAGAAGTGAAAGAGCTGAGAAACAAGAGAGTGCCATTGGTGAAGGTTCTATGGAAGAATCATGCAAAAGATGAAGCAACTTGGGAAAGTGAGCAATCTATGAGAGAGCAATATCCTCAGTTGTTTCAGAGCTGATATCAGGTAATTTCGAGGACGAAATTTTCTTTTTAGAGGGGGAGAATTGTAATATCCCTATGTATGCCCTAGAAGTTTTGTATGTGGTTGTTGTTGTTGTTGTTGTTGTTGTTGTTGTGGGTTTAAATTGAGAAAAGAAAAGTATATGTATATGTGTTTTGGGAGAAATTTAGGGTTTAGAGACAAGTTTATATGTTGTGTATATGGTGATATATATAACATATAAGTTGGTTAAAGGGCTTGGTCAAGGGAAGAAGATATTTATATTGTTAAGTGTGAAATTACCAAAGTGGGCAAGAGATAATTAAGGGAATTAAAATGTGTATGAGGGTGTTATAGTAATTTTCTTTTGGATGGGTATTTAATGAAGGTTGACTTTGTGTTTTCTTCATCATCATTTCTTCTTCTTCTTCTTGTGTTGGCCGGCTCACCATAGACAAAGGAAGACAAGAGAACCAAGCAAGGTTTTGATGTTTGTAGCTCAAAAGTTGAAGGAGATTTCAAGAAATCAAGTTGAGGAATTGTGGAATTTCTTCATTTAAGGTAAGAAATCTCTTGTTTTCTTTGGTTATTTTGAAGTGGTGTTGGATGTGAATTAGGGTTTGGTTGATTTTGTGATTTGGTGTGTTTGATATGTGTTTGCAAGTGTTAGAATTGATTTTAAGTTAAAAGATGGAATTGGTGTTGGTTTGGTTGTGAATATGGTAAGATTTGTGGAGGATGTTAGTGGAGAGTCAAGAGTGAAGTTGGAGTTAGAGTTTTGGAATGGTTTGTGTTTAAATGTATTATGAATGTTGTGTGAAGTGATTCTTGTGTTGAATTTGTGTTTAGAACATTGATTTCATTCATTTGAACCATGCTATATTGTGTATGATGAGTTGAAGTGCAATTAGAGGAGAGTTGTGCATTTTAGGGTTTTGGTGTTGGGTGACACGGCCAAGTCATGAAAATTTGGGAGTGTTGGATTGGTTTTTGAGAGACACGGCCGTGCCCCTTAGCCGTGTTCACTACTGGATGTTGGTGTTGGGAGACACGGCCACAAGCTTGGCCGTGTCCTATGCCCATGTTTACTACTGTCAAGTGAGGTTGAGAGACACGGCCACAAGCTTGGCCGTGTCCCTCAAAGGTGCTGCCCGTGTCCCTCCAATGTGTTGGTTAGGGTTTTATTTCTTTGTTCTAATTGCATTGTTTTGGTTTTCCAAGGGTAGGTTGGTCCCTAAACCTAACCCTAAACACTTTAAAAACACCTGAATCAATGAAAGATATAATCAAATGCATGTGTAAGGTCCTAAAATTATGAATCATATCAATTATTCTTTGCCCTAATTGCATTGTTGAGATTGAACAATGTTATGTTATGCATTGTGAATGGTAATGTGTTTCATGAGTAATATACATTGAAATTGAAATGTATATCAAAGATGAAATGATAATTCAACTAAGACATGATATGAGATAATGCCATTGTGTTTGGCTATGATGATGCATTTGAAAGAAATAAGGCATGTTTGCCTAAATGTTGTTGAGAATTGAGAATGAAAATGATCATTGAATAATAAATGAATTGTGTGGCTAATGTGTTATTCCATTTTCAGAGTTGGTTGTTGGTGGCATGCCTAATAAGTGTAACAATCTCTTGAAGTTAGGTTGGATTGAATCCTTGAAGCCTAATTGAGATGTTACCACCCTTGAAGCTAGGTTGGGTTAGTTCCTGAAGCCAAGTTGGGTAGAAGCTTAGCATGCTTTGCTCCCCTTGAAGCTTGGTTGAACTTAATCCTTGAAGCCTAGTTGGGTATATGATATTGATAAATGTGATAACAAACCAAAGCATTAACTCTGAAAATTGAATGGCATATTAGTGTGTCTTGGGCCCATGCTTGTCTTTGTTTAGTGTTGTTTATGAATGGTTAAATGAATACTAATGAGGTATATGAAAAGATATTGAAATGTGATATGTAATGTGTAACACCCCTATACCCCGTATACGTACACAGCATGCTAATACGATCGTAATATACGTATACTGAATATAGAAATGTCACGGTTACAAAACACACATGACATGACTCTTATATACTATGAACAAATTCAAAACTTTTAAATGAGTTTATAAAACGAAATAGATAGAAAGTTTATTTAAAACGCAGCGGAAAATATAACAAATGTTTCCCAATACATTTGCATCAAAATCAAAAGTTACAAATATAAAATATATACATGAGTGGCAGCTCTTCTCTGATCTTTAAGTCCAAAAATCAACTCTTCAACGCCTAGACTCACTAGGTCTAGAGGAACTCTCGGGTTCAATCCTGTCACCTGCGCGATGAACCACAATCGCGCTGAGCCAACAGCTCAGTAGAACAAACCATAATGATATTATGCTATGTCATACATTCAAACAATATAGATCATACTCAATACACTTTATTTTATGGATGTTACATTTCATTATTTCAATAATTGTATCATCATCCATTACTCACACATTTAACATAGACACACATGGGCCCAACAAGCATTTAATATGATATTCAAAGTTCAGAGTTACTGCTTTGGTTTATAATCACAATGATTAAGCCCGTAGGCGATATATATATCATATCTCTATCCATGGATAGTGTAACAGACCCAGTCTCTTGGACCATCAACCCATTTACATGAGGAGATCCTCAACCCGGCTAGACTGTTACTAGTAACAGACCCAGTCTCTTGGACCATCAACCCGACTAATCGAGGAGATCCTCAACCCGGCTAGACTGTTACTTTTCATAAATTTCATTTTCACATTTCATTTAGTGTAACAGACCCAGTCTCTTGGACCATCAATTCAATTCAATTGAAGAGATCCTCAACCCAGCTAGACTGTTACCTTTATATAGGCATGCCACCAAAACCAGTACTCTGAAATTTGAATAAACATATTAGGCACACAACCATTTCATATATCTCTTTATCAAACTTTTTCTCAATTCATTTCTCATTCCACAATCAACTAGGCAAACATGCCTCATTTGAATCAATATAGCCAATCACAATGGCTTTACACATCATCTTATCATCACATCTTTCATTTTCGTAACACATATATATACCATATTACATTTCATGAGGTTCATATTGTATAAAACGTAACATTATTCAAACATATCAACAATACAATGAAATTACTTAGTACATTCACACTCAAATGTATAAGTTCCAAAATCACATGAATGTATGTTATAATGCAAGGTTTGTACTTACCTCAAAAGAAATCCACACAATTCTAAACACTTCCTCTTAACAAGTCCTTCACCAAATAATTAAGGCAATTCACCTTCTTCACAACCTAATTCAGAACAATGAGGAAACTCACATAAGATCATAAGGCTAAGAATCAATTAGGGCAAACTCTAAACTGGACACGCTCACCCACACGGGCGTGTCCCTGACCGTGCCCTAACTCCACAACACAGAAGCATTTACACGTTCAGGACCACGGGCGTGTCACTGGGCGTGTAATACCTACTGTCTCTCAGAAGTATCGACACGTCCAACATCATGAACGTGTTCCTGGCCGTGTCAATTCCCCAAAATCACAGTAGCTATGACACGCTCACTAACACGGGCGTGTTAATGGCCGTGTCACACCTACTGCCATCCAACACAATTGACACGCCTAAAGACCTGGACGTGCTCCTGAGCGTGTCAGGCCAAAAACCCAGATTCCGGCCAAAACAACAATCCAACCAACAAACAACAATCTTCTACCATCTTCCACTTCAACAAAACTCAACTAGACACACCCAAAACCATAACAACCTTGCAAAAACACCAACACAACTCAAAATACACATCCAACACCAAAACACAACATCATCAAAAACTCTAAACACAACCACAACTCAATCTTAACCAACAAACTTATTCTTCCTTTCAATCTTACTCTTTTCTTCAATCCAACCCAAGAATCAAAAATCAAGTAAACCCAACACTCTTAAACACAACACACTCAAACATATCCATACCAACAACCATAAATCACCAAACCCACAACACAAACTCAAAGAAAACAAGGGAATCAAGAGGAAACTTACCAAGAATGAAGAAAACTCTTAAATTCCTCCTTGATCTCTTGAAAACTTCTTCAATCTTGAGCTTGGAAGGTCAAATCTCTCCCTCTCTCTTGTTCTCTTGCTGCTGCCGTCCAAAGCAAAGAAAGAAGAAGAAAAGGAAAATGAGAGACACGAGAAGAGAGGAAGAAGGAAGAAAAGGAAAAGAAAGAAAAGTCAAACATTAACCCTCTCTCTCCTCAAAACATTCTCCTCCACACAAATAAAAAATAAAAAAATCTCAAACATCACCATCCACCCATCTTAAACCACTAACTCAATATCAAAATAATTACCTTTATACCCTTCAAACAAATATTTGTATATGTTAAGTATATCACAATATATACAACATATACACATTACTCTAACCTCAACTCTCTTTCCAATAAAATAAATACACTTAATCCAATAATAACAATAATTACTCCAATACTTCTAGGGTACATTTTGGGATATTACAATTCTCCCCCTCTAAAAGAAATTTCGTCCTCGAAATTACCTGAAATCAAGTCTGAAACAACTGAGGATATTGTTCTAGCATCGTTTGCTCATTCTCCCAAGTTGATTCTTCTCTACCATGACTCTTCCAAAGAACCTTCACAATTGGCACTTTCTTATGTCTCAACTCTTTCATCCCATATGCTAAAATAGCAACCGGTTCTTCTTCAAAAGTCAGATCCGGACTCACCTCAATAGATTCCACTGATAACACATGAGATGGGTCTGACCTGTACCTCCTCAACATAGAAACATGGAAGACATTATGGATTCTGTCTAACTCTGGTGGCAAAGCAAGCCGATAAGCAACCGGTCCCAATCTTTCCAATACTTCATATGGTCCAATGAAATGAGGACTCAGCTTCCCTCTTCGACCAAATCTCAAAATCTTTTTCCAAGGAGACACTTTAAAAAATACTTTATCTCCCACATTATACTCAATGTCTCTCCTCTTCAAATCCGAATAAGATTTCTGCCGATCTGAAGCTGTTTTCAACCTATCTCGAATTATTTTCACTTTATCTTCTGTCTCTTTAACCAAATCAGGACCAATTAACTTACCTTCACCAGTCTCATTCCAACATAAAGGTGTTCTACACCTTCTTCCATACAATGCCTCAAATGGTGCCATACCAATACTGGATTGATGACTGTTGTTGTAAGCAAATTCCACAAGTGGCAACAATCTCTCCCAACTTCCTGAGAAATCAATGACACAGCTTCTCAACATATCCTCAATAATCTGTATCACTCTCTCTGACTGCCCATCTGTCTGTGGATGGAAAGCAGTGCTAAAGTGTAATCGAGAACCCAAAGCACCATGCAAACTCTTCCAAAACCTCGATGTGAACCTCGGATCTCGATCAGACACTAAAGAAATTGGGACTCCATGCAATTTCACAATCTCACTAATATACAGCTTAGCCAATCTCTCAAGAGAATAATCCATCCGAACCGGAAGAAAATGAGCTGTCTTAGTCAACCTATCAACAATCACCCAAATGGCATCATGTTTTCTCTGTGTCAATGGTAAACCAGACACAAAGTCCATAGTCACTCTTTCCCATTTCCACTCAGGCACTGATAAAGGTTGAAGCAACCCTGTTGGGACCTGATGCTCTGCTTTAACCCTCTGACATGTGAGACATTTGGATACAAACTCTGCAATGTCTCTCTTCATACCAGACCACCAGTAATGCTGTCTCAAATCATGATACATCTTCGTACTGCCCGGATGCATAGCAAAAACTGATTGATGTGCTTCTTCTAAAATAATCCTTCTCAAACTAATATCATCTGGCACACACAGTCTACTCTTAAACCATAAGCTCCCATCACCTTTCACAAGAAAATCTCGGCTCTCCCCTTTTTGGCAATCTGAAACAATCTTCTGAATTTTCTCATCAATCAATTGAGCCTCTTTAATCTGATCTAACAACACTGGTCTCAGCTGCAATTGTGCCAACAATGCACCATCATCACAAGATATAAAGCTAGCATGCAACGCTCTCAACTCAACAAGCAACGAGAGCGAATAAGCAGTCAAACCTGCTAAAGACTTCCAACTCAAGGCATCAGCAACAACATTTGCTTTACCTGGATGATAATCAATCAAACAATCGTAGTCTTTAATCAATTCCAACCACCGTCTCTGTCGAAGATTAAGCTCTTTCTAAACCCCCAAATATTTCAAACTTTTGTGATCAGTGTAAATAAAACATTTCTCTCCATACAAGTAATGTCGCCAAATCTTCAATGCAAACACAATGGCTGCTAACTCCAAGTCATGGGTTGGATAGTTTAGCTCATGTGGCTTCAACTGTCGAGAAGCATAAGCTATCACTTTACCCTCTTGCATCAAAACACAACCCAAACCACTATGTGAAGCATAACTGTAGATCACATATGGTTTATCTTCCACAGGTAAAGTGAGAACAGGTGCTTGAGTTAACATCTCTTTCAACTGCTCAAAACTAGCTTGACACGGATCAGTCCACACAAATCTAACTCCTTTTCGAAGTAATCTGGTAAGTGGAGTAGCTATCAAAGAAAATCCTTTCACAAAGCGTCGATAATAGCCTGCCAAACCCAGAAAACTTCTAACTTCAGTCACAGACTTTGGTGAACTCCAATTCATAATAGCTTCAACTTTACTCGGATCAACTCTAATGCCATCTGCTGAAACTATATGACCGAGGAAAGTTACTTGATCTGGCCAGAACTCACATTTTGACAGCTTAGCATACAATTGCTTCTCTCTCAAGATTTGCAATACAATTCGCAGATGCTTGTCATGCTCTTCTTCATTACTAGAATACACCAAAATATCATCAATGAAGACTACCACAAACTGATCCAGATAGGGCCTAAACACCCTATTCATCAAATCCATGAAAGCTGCAGGTGCATTCGTCAACCCAAAAGGCATCACTAGAAACTCATAATGCCCATACCTGGTTCGAAAAGCTGTCTTGGGCACATCCTCAGCTCTGACCCGCAACTGATGGTACCCTGATCTTAAATCAATCTTGGAAAATACTGCTGCTCCCTTCAATTGATCAAAGAGATCATCAATTCTAGGCAAAGGATATTTATTCTTGATAGTCACTTTATTCAATTGCCTATAATCGATACACAATCTCATAGTACCATCCTTCTTCTTTACAAACAAAACAGGAGCTCCCCATGGCGAAACACTAGGGCGAATGAATCCTTTATCCAGCAACTCCTGCAACTGCACCTTCAACTCTCTCAATTCAACAGGTGCCATTCTATAAGGAGTAATAGAGATAGGAGTGGTACCTGGCAACAAATCAATACCAAACTCCACCTCTCTCTCAGGAGGCAATCCTGGCAACTCCTCTGGAAATACATCTGGAAACTCAGCTACTGTGGGAATGCTATCAAACTGAGAACCCTCTACCCTGGTATCCAAAACATGAGCGAGATAGGCATCACACCCTTTTCTAATCAGCTTCCTAGCTGAAACAGCTGAAATCAACAAGGATGCAAATTGTCTCTGCTCGCTAGATACCATCACAATTCTATCATCACTAGTTCTCAAAGTAACACACTTCTTCTTACAATCTACCACAGCTTCATGTCTAGATAACCAGTCCATGCCCAAAATCAAATCATACTCTTTAAATGGCATCTCAATCAAATCACCAGGAAATTCCTCTCCTTGCACAACAACTGCACTATCTCTGTGTACCTTACTAACAACCACACTATGCCCTAAAGGATTTGTCACCAAGACATCAAATCCTAGGGACTCAGAATGCAAATCAGTCACAGGCAAAATGGATGCACTTATGTATGAATGAGTAGATCCTGGATCAATTAAAGCAAGTACTGAAATGCCAAATAAAGAAAATGTACCAGCAATAACAGCTGAAGCATCTGGCTGCCTCTGCATCACATAAACTCTTTGGGAAGGTCCAGCCTCATCTGGTCTACTGTCCATAGATGAAGAGCCTCCTCTCTGACTGAACCTAGATCGACCCCCTCTATTAAAACTTCTGCCTCCTCTACCTCCTCTGCTAAAACTAGGTCGTGAAGCTGCAGTATCCACCGACCTCTGCTCCTGTACCTCAGGACATTCTCTAATGAAATGATCAGGGGATCCGCATCTGAAGCACACAGCTGGTCCCCTACTCATCCAACAAACGCCTCTATGTGACCCCCCACACTGAGCACATATAGGTGGAGTGAACCTCTGAACCGTTGGAGTCGGAGCACTCGTCACTGAAACCGTAGGTCTCGATCTCTGTCTTTGAAACTGCACTGACCTACCAACTGGCCTCTGACTCCTGCTGGTCCTAGGAACAAAGCTGCCTCTACCTCTCTTCACAGATGAAGACCCTGTCTCAAACTGGGGCCTTCTCACTCTAGTCTCCTCCTCAGAAGCAGATGCTGCAATGCCCTGGGCTCTCTCTACACTCCTAGCTGCAACAACAAGCTGGGAGAAATCCTGGTATCTGGAACCAGCCACAAGACACAAAATAGAGGGCCTCAATCCCTCCTCAAACTTTCTGCATCTGTCAATCTCATCAGATATAATACCTCCAGCATAATGACTCAATCTGATGAACTCGACCTCATACTCTGTTACTGTCCTGTGGTCTTGTTTCAAACTCAGAAACTCCATTTTTTTAACATCTTTATACTCCCTAGGAGTATACTTCAGCTCAAACTCTCTGAGAAAGTCAGCATAAGACAAGGTAGGTGGATCATCCATAGCGTGAGGCACTGTTTTCCACCAGTCATATGCATCCTTCTGCAATAATGACCTAGCATAATCAAATTTTTCTTCAGGCGTGGCTTGCAGCTGAATAAACACTCTCTGCACTCTATCAAGCCACTGCTCTGCTACAGCTGGATCAATAGTGCCTAGAAAATCTTCCGCCCCATACTTCCTCAACTTATCATACTGTCTCACTGATACCTGAGGCTGAGGTGGTGGTGGCGGTGGTTGCACTGGTGTTTGTCTCATCACTTCCATCATATGCCTGAACCAAGCTGGTGGAACCTCATCACCAACTGGTCTCCCTGACCTAGAAACAGGTGCCTCACCAGCTCTATCAATTCTAATCTCATCTCTACTCTCTTCCGGAGCTACACTCTCCGCACTTCCCTCAACAAACTGACGTGAATGAGGATCCATTACAACCTATATCTGCAAACATAGCAGAATACACCTTATTAAAGATCAGAGACTGCCAATACTAAATATATATTTTATTCAAAACCAACTTTTAAAATCAAAATATCATTTTTCTTACAGTTTACCTAGGTTGAGAATCTCAAGCCTAGGCTCTGATACCAAAACAATTGTAACACCCCTATACCCCGTATACGTACACAGCATGCTAATACGATCATAATATACGTATACTGAATATAGAAATGTCACGGTTACAAAACACACATGACATGACTCTTATATACTATGAACAAATTCAAAACTTTTAAATGAGTTTATAAAACGAAATAGATAGAAAGTTTATTTAAAACGCAGCGGAAAATATAACAAATGTTTCCCAATACATTTGCATCAAAATCAAAAGTTACGAATATAAAATATATACATGAGTGGCAGCTCTTTTCTGATCTTTAAGTCCAAAAATCAACTCTTCAACGCCTAGACTCACTAGGTCTAGAGGAACTCTCGGGTTCAATCCTGTCACCTGCGCGATGAACCACAATCGCGCTGAGCCAACAGCTCAGTAGAACAAACCATAATGATATTATGCTATGTCATACATTCAAACAATATAGATCATACTCAATACACTTTATTTTATGGATGTTACATTTCATTATTTCAATAATTGTATCATCATCCATTACTCACACATTTAACATAGACACACATGGGCCCAACAAGCATTTAATATGATATTCAAAGTTCAGAGTTACTGCTTTGGTTTATAATCACAATGATTAAGCCCGTAGGCGATATATATATCATATCTCTATCCATGGATAGTGTAACAGACCCAGTCTCTTGGACCATCAACCCATTTACATGAGGAGATCCTCAACCCGGCTAGACTGTTACTAGTAACAGACCCAGTCTCTTGGACCATCAACCCGACTAATCGAGGAGATCCTCAACCCGGCTAGACTGTTACTTTTCATAAATTTCATTTTCACATTTCATTTAGTGTAACAGACCCAGTCTCTTGGACCATCAATTCAATTCAATTGAAGAGATCCTCAACCCAGCTAGACTGTTACCTTTATATAGGCATGCCACCAAAACCAGTACTCTGAAATTTGAATAAACATATTAGGCACACAACCATTTCATATATCTCTTTATCAAACTTTTTCTCAATTCATTTCTCATTCCACAATCAACTAGGCAAACATGCCTCATTTGAATCAATATAGCCAATCACAATGGCTTTACACATCATCTTATCATCACATCTTTCATTTTCGTAACACATATATATACCATATTACATTTCATGAGGTTCATATTGTATAAAACGTAACATTATTCAAACATATCAACAATACAATGAAATTACTTAGTACATTCACACTCAAATGTATAAGTTCCAAAATCACATGAATGTATGTTATAATGCAAGGTTTGTACTTACCTCAAAAGAAATCCACACAATTCTAAACACTTCCTCTTAACAAGTCCTTCACCAAATAATTAAGGCAATTCACCTTCTTCACAACCTAATTCAGAACAATGAGGAAACTCACATAAGATCATAAGGCTAAGAATCAATTAGGGCAAACTCTAAACTGGACACGCTCACCCACACGGGCGTGTCCCTGACCGTGCCCTAACTCCACAACACAGAAGCATTTACACGTTCAGGACCACGGGCGTGTCACTGGGCGTGTAATACCTACTGTCTCTCAGAAGTATCGACACGTCCAACATCATGAACGTGTTCTTGGCCGTGTCAATTCCCCAAAATCACAGTAGCTATGACACGCTCACTAACACGGGCGTGTTAATGGCCGTGTCACACCTACTGCCATCCAACACAATTGACACGCCTAAAGACCTGGACGTGCTCCTGAGCGTGTCAGGCCAAAAACCCAGATTCCGGCCAAAACAACAATCCAACCAACAAACAACAATCTTCTACCATCTTCCACTTCAACAAAACTCAACTAGACACACCCAAAACCATAACAACCTTGCAAAAACACCAACACAACTCAAAATACACATCCAACACCAAAACACAACATCATCAAAAACTCTAAACACAACCACAACTCAATCTTAACCAACAAACTTATTCTTCCTTTCAATCTTACTCTTTTCTTCAATCCAACCCAAGAATCAAAAATCAAGTAAACCCAACACTCTTAAACACAACACACTCAAACATATCCATACCAACAACCATAAATCACCAAACCCACAACACAAACTCAAAGAAAACAAGGGAATCAAGAGGAAACTTACCAAGAATGAAGAAAACTCTTAAATTCCTCCTTGATCTCTTGAAAACTTCTTCAATCTTGAGCTTGGAAGGTCAAATCTCTCCCTCTCTCTTGTTCTCTTGCTGCTGCCGTCCAAAGCAAAGAAAGAAGAAGAAAAGGAAAATGAGAGACACGAGAAGAGAGGAAGAAGGAAGAAAAGGAAAAGAAAGAAAAGTCAAACATTAACCCTCTCTCTCCTCAAAACATTCTCCTCCACACAAATAAAAAATAAAATAATCTCAAACATCACCATCCACCCATCTTAAACCACTAACTCAATTTCAAAATAATTACCTTTATACCCTTCAAACAAATATTTGTATATGTTAAGTATATCACAATATATACAAAATATACACATTACTCTAACCTCAACTCTCTTTCCAATAAAATAAATACACTTAATCCAATAATAACAATAATTACTCCAATACTTCTAGGGTACATTTTGGGATATTACATAATGTGAAAGTATGTTGTTAGTTTTGCACATATGATGTTACATGTATAATATGGATTGAGAAATGACATTGCATTGCACTAAGTCATAGCATTTGCATGATTATCTTACTAAGCCGTTGGCTTAGCGCGATAGTGTTTAATCGCGCAGGTAATAGAGTTGATAGAGTTGAACCCGAGAGTTCATCAAGACCAAGTGAGAGTAGACCTTGAAGAATCCATTTTGGGAGCTTAAAGATCAGAGCAAACTTGCCAATCATGTATCCTTCTTTATATTTTGTAAAGAAATGTTTAATATGTAAATATGTACATATTTTATAACTTCCGCTGTGTAATATTTAAATGTATATATATATATATAACTAATATGTTTTGTTTTATAAGTAAATGATCTACTTTTCTATAATGTATAATGATAAGGGTATTGAATCAAGTTTAAAGTGTTTTGAATGTTAAGAAAACCGTAGCATCCCTATGTTTGGTGCACTTATGCTACATTGTTGTGGTTGTAGTGTGTGTGCATTGGATATGGGGGTGTTACAGGTCCATTCAATCAAAGCCCAATTCTCAATTATCCATTAACATAACCTTGTAATTAATTTGTTCCTTAAGGTTGATTAGTCAATTACCAATCCATTAGTTCTCACATTCATGAATTAGCAATAACCAATTATTTCACATTATCAAATTAATGAAACCCTAGAACTTATATTTCTAATTCATTCATAGGGTGGTCGATTACATAGTTTCGATATCGGATTTCACCTTTCGGTCCATCATCCAATATTCAAAGATCAATAGGTAGCTAATCTATCAACCTAGTATTTAATGCAATACAATCAACCAATCAACAAGGAACATCAATGGAAATATAAAATCAAGACATTCAACCAAATATACTACAAACCCTAGGCATGGGTATTTAGCTCAACATCATCAATTTATAACATTCATTCAACTCAATATAAAACAAATACAAATTGTTCATTGCAATATCAATCTCTTAATACAACAACAATAATAGAAATGAATTAAAAGAGACAATAGAAAAACCCCTTGTGAAGATGCCAAGAGAAGGATTGCTAGTCTTCCTCCTAGCTCCACTTGATGTATGATGAAGAACTCAAGCCCTCTTTAATGGTTGATTCCCTTTTGCAATGTGGAATAGAGCATTCTCAAGTCACCAAACCTTTGGATGGAGCTTTATCAAGTCACCAACCCTTCAATGGATATGCCTTTGGAAGATGGAATGGAGCTTGTCAACCCAACTTATCCCAAAGAACCTCAAAGATCTTGTCAATGGAAGATGGAGAAGGTGGAGAGGATGGAAATGGAGATGAAGATGAAGGGACAAGGGAGAGTGTCACTCTCTCCCTCTCCCAAATGTGTAGCAGAAATTGGCTCAAAGAAAGCCAAAACTCCCCCCAATTTCCCTCTTCTTCTCTTTTTAATTCATTCAAAAACACCACTCATGCATTCCAACTCACACCACTTCACTTTGTTCCCCACTTTTTATTTGTTTAATATTTCTTTTGGCAAGCACAAGGCATTGTCTCCCACTTTGTTCCCCACTTCGTGCAAAAGAAATCAATTGTTTTAGGTGTGACACGGCCAGGCCAAGAGTGGCTTGGCCGTGTCTCTTGTTTTCCTTTGGGACACGGACAAGCCATCTGGCCGTGTCCTTCACTGACCTTTCTCTTTCTTTCTTTTTCTTTCTTTTCTTTTGGCTCACCAAGCTTGTGGCCGTGTCATGTGCGTGTGTCCATTTCTGTTTCTTTTCTTTCCTTCTTTGCTTGCTCCAAGTGACTTTGGCATGAAATGGGACACGACCAAGCTTGCTGGCCGTGTCATGTGACACGGCCAGTGGCTTGGCCGTGTCACTTGGGTGTGTCTCTTCCTGCTTCTTCATTTTTGCTCTTTCTTTGCTTTGGTCTTTGTTTTGCTCCTTGAATGAGACACGACCACTGGCTTGGCCGTGTCTTTTGGCCATGTCAAGCTCTGCCATCACCATTCTTCGAGGGACACGGCCAAGCTTGATTTGGCTTGGCCATGTCTTGCTTGGTTCATGCTTTTCTTGCACTATTTTGATCTTCCAAGGGTGTTTTTGCACCTAAACCTAAAACAAACACTTTAAACAAACTTAAAACAAAAATCAATCAAAACATTAACTAAAAACATATAAAAATCACAATAAAAACTAGTACAAAAATGATCTAAACAAATACCCCACACTTAATTCCTTGCTTATCTCCAAGCAAGGCTAAAATCAAAACACACTAACAAGATAAATTTTGTTAAGTTCAAGAGTTATAAAGATGCATCAAGACTTCCCTATCCCTAAATCCACAATCAATATCGAATCAAACAAAATCAACACCCATGCAATTAAGTGGTTTTCCATGCATAACCTATGTTGTCGCTCCCTCACCAACTCTTACAAGTGTTTGAACATGGTGGTGTTTACACTCATAACAATCAATGAAAGATTATTACCATTGGCTTGCTTATCAATCAAATCTCCACCACAAAATTACAATCAAGCATCAATCGAAAGGTCTTTATTGGGTTGTAATGGGGCTTAGGTAAAGGCATGGCATTTAGGAAGTGTGAGCTTAATCATTAAGTTCAAGAGCACTTCAAGAATGAAGTAACCGATCATATGTACACACTAACAATCCCAAAACACCTTCCTCTCATCTACCCCTTGACATTAAAGAGTTTTTCCAGGGAACTCACTTATTAAATCTTGTAATGATACATTCCAACCCTTTCAACAAGAACAACAATTATTCTTATTATTATTATATATATATATTTCTATTTTTCTTTTTTTTTTCTTTTTTTTATTTTTATTATTTTGTTTTGCAATCTTAAACCTACTAAATTTAACCCCACACTTAATTCAACACAACACTCGGTCATAAACGCTCTTAAAATGCTCTTGACCTAATGAAAGGGTAAGAGTTAAAGAACAAGGTTCAAGCTAATGGTGTTGTGAAAAAGAAAGAAAAGGAAAAATAAAATAGGCTCAAAATTGGCTAACTAAGGTTAAAGATAGGGTTGGTCTTTTTAAGCCAAAGTGGGTTCACCTAATTGCCTTAATCATCTTGATGCCTAATTGAAAATTTTTATGCAATCTTAAAATGCATTTCAAAGCAAGTTCTAGCAATTCATCAATCAAAGATGTTCACCCATAATAATAATGATAAGTTGATGGCTCAATTCCTCACTAGGTTAATGGCAATGCAAGGGAAAACCAACAAAATTGACAATAAGCACCAATTCTACTCAATTCTCAAATTCATGCTTCAAAATTTCAAAGGTCATCTATCAATAATTTATAACAATTGAACTTTCCAAAATTAATTTATTCAAAGAAAAACATTAAAAACATTAACTAAAACTTAAACAAAAACAAGTTAAAAGTAAAAACACAAAAATACAACATGCAATTAAAAGTAAAAACACAAAACACAAAATGCAGCCCACACTTAAAGATTCACATTGTCCTCAATGTGAGCATGCATACTACAGAGAGGGTTTAGATGATACCTAATTTCCATCATTCCCATATACGATGTGTAGGGCTCCTTCCACCCATAATGCAATTGGAGCCCATATAACTTTGAAATGTACCCGATATACGGCAACCCCTAAATACTATTCCTTGAGAAGGACATGTCTCAAAGGGACATGTGAAGGTCGCCTCGGGGTGATCCTCTAGTGCTATAGGAATGTGGTAATAATCTTTATCTTTGTGCAACATGGTTCTATCCATTGTATGCTCTTCTTCACCACAAAGAGTAGAGGCGATGATTTTTGGGAACTCTTTAAGTTCAACCAAGTTTGGTTGAATCACTTCTTCATCCACTTTAACAACGTCAAGCTCCCTCTCAACAACCTCAGCATCTAAAACTATCTTACACTCCTCAAATTCTAAATTGGGCATTTCATGTTCTTCTTCTAAAGAAATACCCATCTTAAGCTTATTTCCACTTTCTCCTTGGGAGTGCATAATATAGATGTTAGAAAGTTGCTTACCTTTCTCCTCTTTCAGCCTACTGGGGAATGGAATTGGTGGCAAAGGATTCGGAGGTTCATACAAATGTGATGAAGTTGATGAGTCCAAATTCTCCTCCTCTTTTGATTGACTTGGTTTCTCCATGTTGGGCAGCATCTCCTCACCATTGTCTTCTTGAATAGTCCCTACATCAAAGGAATCACAAAAATTGTTATATATCCCATGTTCACTCGTCAAATTTGTGATTACCTTGACTTGCTCCAATTGGCTAGGAAATTCCTCCTTTTGTTGTGCTTGGAGTTGATGTGCCAGTTGCCCAACTTGCATTTCCACCCTCTTCAATAATTCCTCCAAAGAATCAAACCTCTCATTGCTCCTTTCCTGATTTTGTGTGCTTATTTGAAGGAAAGCATTCAAATCATCTTCCACTGTGGATTTCTCAAATTGATCATGGTTTTGTGAGCTAATTTGAATGAAGGCATTCAAACTATCTTCCAAAGTGGGTTCCTTAAGTTTATCTTGATTTTGTGCGCTAGTTTGAATGAAGACATTCAAACCATCTTCAAATGTGGGCGTCTTAAGGTAATTTTGATTTGAATATTGCTCTTGAGAGTAAGAGTCTCTTTGGTAAGGTTGAAAAAAATTTGGAGGTGGAATGTGCTGCTGATTTTTCCAAGAAAAATATGGTTGGCTTCCCCAGCTGGGATTATAAGGATTGGAATATGTGTCATTTCTACCCATTTGCTGGAAACCTTGGTAGTCATATTCTTCCTCTTGCCATTCTTAGTATCATCCAAAACCCATTGAACACGTGTTTGCACTATGGCCTACATTGCCACATGCTGCACATATCTCTTGGCGTGGCATAGGTGCTCTTTCTCTTGCATTTAGCACCTTAAGTTGATTCGTCAATTCTGCTAATTGCCATGCCATTTCAGAATCATCGTTCCTATCATAAACTCCCCCGTGCCTTGAAAACTGCATCGTTACACAAGGCACTTAGAAACTTAAAGAAAACAAACAATAAAAAATTCAAACAAAATAAACAAACAATTTAAAAGAAAACAAACAAACAATTAAATAAAAAAAATCAAACTATCACTACTAAAACAGCCTTCCCCAACAAAAATAAAAAGAACAACACTTAGTAATTTAAAGAAAACAAACAACCGAGTAAATAAAAAAAATCAAACTATTACTACTTCGACAGCCCTCCCCGGCAACGGCGCCAAAAACTTGTTGCGCTCAGGTTAAGTACTACTACAAGCATCACTCGCAAGTATAAGAGGTAGTTGTAGCAAAGGTGATAGCCACAAGGTCGTTTCCCTAAGAAGGTGTGGTTCGTAATAGCTTGATTGACAAGTTATTTAAATGCGGAAGTGTAGACCCTTAATTTTTGACCCAATCCGGTCCAATATGTTTTATTTAGTCTAAAATGATTTTTGTTGTCTAATTTGTCCAAAATAATTTTTATTAAATAATTTTTGCTTTAGTATCTAATTTTTATTAATAAAAAATAGAAATAAACAAATAAAAGTCAAAAAATCAAAATCAAAATCAAAATCAAAATCGAAAAAATCGGCGAAGAAAAAATCGTCGCGCGGGCCGGTGGGCATTTCGCCCGCAGGAAATTCCAGCGGGCGAAATCACTGTGCTATTTCGCACGCAGAAATTTTCTGCTTGCGAAATAGCCCACGCAGAAATTTTCTGCCTACGAAATAGCTTACGGGCCCGCTCTGCGCCCGCTGCCGCAGCCAGCTGCAGCAGATTTTTTTTACCTGCGCAGTTTTTCCGCAGCAGTTTTTTTTCGGCAGCGCAAATTTTCCAGTGCAAATTTTTCGAAAACTAATCCAATTAGGTTTTGGTTTCTTTTTTTATTAATATTACTTACCTTAACTAATTAGGAATAAACAACCTCAAACCACTATAAATAAGGATCAAAGACAATTAAAAAAGGGGAGGAAAAATCCAAGAGGAGTTTGGAAAATTTGAAACCAAATCAAGGAAGGAAAAGAAGATATTCAATTCAACTTTTTTCTGGAACAACAGTAGCACGACTTAGAGGATTCAAAGGCAAAAAAAGCTTGTCTTTGGAGCTAGTTCTTCCAAGAAGAATTGTTTTTGGAGAAATCATCAAAAGAAGGTATGTGTTAATTAATTTTCTTTAATTGTTTTTTTACACAGTAGAAAATCTATGAAATCAAAATTAAAAACCTTTGAACTTTAATTTATTTTTTCTAAAGCCAAAAAAAAAACCTTATTTCGTTGGGTTATCTTCCAAAAGGCTTAAAATTGTTATTTTTTCTTCTTAAAAACCTTAAAACTCTAATTAAACATATTCTTCAACAAAACCAAAATCAAATTTTGTTTCTTTCAAAACTTTAAACTGGTACTTTTTCCTTCAAAAAGTCTTCTAAAACATCTTTTCTAGTTATAAAAACTTTAATTCACTTGTTTAAATTCATAAAATTCCATAAAATATTAAATTGTCTTCCAAACCCTAAGATTAAAATTACCACCCGTGACCCTACTTCCAAAATATCAAATCCAAATTCAACTTTCAAAATTCAAAATAATGAACACTAACCCTTTTAAAACCTTAAACCCTAATTTTTATGAACCCTAATCCTTTTAAAACATTAAAAAATATGAAAACATAAAAACCTAAATTTTACACAGTAGCTTAGGAACCCAATAACCAAAAATCACAAATTAAAGTATTTTAAAGTGTTTAAAACCCTAGTTTCATGATTTCATCATTCAAACATTAATTTTGTTAATCAAAGAGTCTTACCAACCTTTTAAAATATAAAACCCTAATTTATTTTAATTCCATAAAAAGTCACATTAGCCATAATTGGACTTTTATTTGCTTTATTCAATTCCATACTTGATTATGCTTTGATTTATTTCTTATGCTTTGATTTATTTAATTTCAATACTTGATTTATTTAATTTATCATGGATGGATGTTTATTTTATATTTTTATTAATAGCTTTGATGAATGATTTGTTTATGATGAATGATTATTTACTTTTATCAATTAATTTAGATTTCCAAAAGTTGTAAGAGGTATGTTTCCACTTGGTGGGTACCTCATTAGTTAAACATCATGTAATTTAATTTGCTTTTCTATTTTAGAACCTATGTAAAGGGCATGTTTCTACCTTTTGGTGGGTATCCTATTTAGGCATGTGATGTAAGGACACGTTTCCATCCTTGGATGGGTGTCCATTTATTTGTTTTGTTTGGACATTGCTTTGATTTTAATATAATGATGCTTTCTTTTAATTATTGTGTGTAATATGGATAATGTTATTATATTTAAGAATTTTATAATATTAAGACTTGTAAAGGAGGCTAGTTCCAATGAACCGGGCGTTGTGGGGGTGCTGGGCCATTTCTCACCTTCCTCACACGTACCCAACTTTCCGAACCCATTAGGGGGTTGGGGATTCCTTAGGAATCGAGTCATCCACCCCTTTCTTTTTCCCGGCCCGTCCGGGTGGCGACTCCATTTTCTCCAAACTTAGATCTATGTTCTCTAAGGCCCCGAGCCTAAATAGTACCAATGTCGCAAGAACCATTCCCCCGGGAGTGGGGGCGAAAATCCCCGCTCGCAGTGGCGACTCCACTGGGGATAAGAGAAGTTGATTACGTTGGTCTTTATATTATTCTTTTCTTTCTTATAATGATATTATCCATTGCATCATATTAGATTAAATTGCGTGCGTGAGTTAGGACGCCCGTGTTACCTGTGTTATGTTATGTAAGGGATACCATACTTTCACTCAAGGTATGGAGATCGAGCATGGCATAACCACTCATAGCCTCGTACCATTTGGTATATACTTTCTATGGGAACATAAGCCTTTTTACCCAAAGACTAAAGCTCATGTAATTGGCCTAGTTACTTTACTTAGGTTTTACCCCAAATGCATGTTGTTTGACTATGGTTAGTTTATCTTAGTCTAAATCATGGCTTATTTGGTTTGGTCTTTTTTCTAATATGACCTAAGTATATAGTAAGCTCAAAATAAACTTTTCTCTAAAATCCAAAAGACCAAAACTATTTTTAAAATTTTTCAAGATGGTCTTTGGACATAATACTTTTTTAAATAAATAAATAAATAAATTCTTTGGCCCATGGCCCAAATACTAAGCCCAAAATCCATTTTTCTAACCCTTTTTACAATGGACTTAGAAACAAAACTATTTTCACCTAACCATTTTTTACAAAGAGCTTGCAAAAATATTTAGGTTAATTATGAAATACCAAAAATCAATTGTGGGCCTAGTTTATACTAAAAATAAATTAACCATGGGCTTGTTTTTGGCATGAACCATTAGTTACTCTTTTAGTGAGAAATCTATTTATAATAAACCTCTTAATTTCATTTTAATCCAACATAGCATAAAAGCTACTATAGTTGGTTGAATGGATTAAAACCTAATTAATGGGTATTATCATGGATTGATTTCCATTTTAAAAAATATAACTATTGGTTGAAACGTCTGAGGGAATTATTCGAAAGCAAGATACCCCATGTTGGTATTTTGTTAACCATATACCTAGGAAACAGGGACTCGCCATTCGTGTATGGATGTTATAAGGTTGGAAGGAACGTCCTATTTATCCTTATTTGTTGATTGTTTGTGCATACATGCATACATGCATACATTTGCATCTCATATCATTGATCCTCTCTGGCTCACAGCCCTGGATTAAGACAGTTCAAAAGCTTACAACAATCCGACCTATGTCGGAGATGAAGTATCTAGCAACGACTCAATCTCTTGCTCACCTAAAACGATGGAGCCCGAACAAATTCAAAGGATGGTGGATGAGGCCCTCAATGCCAAGATGGAAGAAATCAAAGAGGCCCTAGCTGAGACCATGAAGAACCAATTGACTGCAATCTTAGAAAACCATGCCGAGGCATCTGCTAGCACTAAGAAACCAAAGGACAAAGGGAAGACCAAAGTTAGTGAAGTGGTTTTTGATGATGAAAAGGTGATCATTGATGATGATGATGATTGGGCTCAATACTACCAAGAGGTTCAAGAAAAGAAGAAAGAACCGAAGGCTGTTGAGAAGGCAACTATTGAAAAGACCGAGACATCCGATGTTGAAAAGATGATTGCTCATTTAGAAAAGAAATTTGAGAAGAAGCTGAAAATCGAAGAGAAGTCTGAGATCGACAAACTATTTGAATAAGATGATGAGGTCCCTTATAAGTTCAAGATGCCTTCCTTTGCTAAGTACAATGGCACTGGAAATCTCCATCTTCATGTGAAGCAATATATCACTGCCATGCAATCTGCCCGAGCTACTAAGGCTCAAACCCTAAGGTACTTTATGCTCTCATTGGACCCTTTTGTCCAAAATTGGTTCAATACCTTAGATGATGGAACACAAAAGAGTTGGGATCTACTTTACAAAGCCTTCATCCAACAATATGGATATAATGTTGAGTTAGAAGTTACTTTAATGGAAGTGGAGTCCATAAGGCAAAGGCCAAATGAGAATTTTGTGGACTATGTGAAGCGATGGAGAAACAAGGCCGCTTTACTCAGGAAGAGGCCCGATGAATCCGATCAAATAAGGATGATTATGAGAGGGGTGTTGCCTAATCTTCGTGAGAGGATATCTCATACACTCATCCATGATTTCAAAGATCTTCTCCAAGCTGGTTTGCAAATTGAAGAGTGGGAAAGAGAGAAGAATCATTTTTCAATAAAAAGGAATGAGAAAAGGAACTACCAGTCGGGCAATCAAAGCACACAAAAAGAAGTCGATGTCAATACAACTGGTCAAGCAAATAGAAGGCAGTTTTCAGATCTGGGGAAGCCTTTGTCTTGGGTCTTCGACAAGCTACAAAAGAAAGGGTTATTGCAACCATTGGCTCCTCGACCTTTGCCTAGTCCATTACCCCAATATTTGATACTAAGGCTTTTTGTCAATTTCATCAGACTCAAGGACATGAGACTGATAAGTGTACCCGATTAAGGCATGAGATCCAAGATTTGATTGATAGTGGCAAGCTACCCAAGCCGAATAAGCCCAATACCAAAGACAACCCTTTGCCTAAATTTGGAAGAGTGCCACCACCAGCAACCTTTATGGTGGGAAAAGGATTGGAAGAAGATTTTGTTTTATCCTCTTTTCAAGATGAGAATGTTGAAGATGTGAAGGGAAAAGAAGCCTAACTCAATGAAATTTCCTTAGCTTGAATGTTTCTTTTCAATCTTACTTTCTTTAATATTTTGGAACTATTGTGTTTTTCAAATTTAAAGTTGTTCGAATAAATTACTTTCATCAAAATTTTTGTTGGTCTTTGTTCATTTTGGTGCTTGACCAATGAGGAATCTAGCTTGATAATTCATGAATTAATATATTTATGCATCATGACTTGAATGACTTTACTAGATGAGGGAATGACTCTATAGCATTGAGTTGTGTATGCTTACTTAGAGAGGGCTCCTGCATAATTACCTTTGTCTAGGTCCTAATCAGTCTTAGAACATGCTTTGACAAACTTTTGAGGCGAAATTGAACTCTGCTTATTTAAGAGAGAAATGATCTAGGCATTGTTTGGTTAGCCAACAACTAGTATCCACCCAATTAAATAACAATCCCTAGTTGTCCCTTTGAACCTTCATAAAATTTTAGCTTTCTTTTTTTTTTGGCCTACAAACCCCAATAACCTACCCTGAGCTGTTGTGATACTTTTGACAAGTCTTATGATTACTAAGATGAATAGGCAAGAAGATCAAAGAAAGCAATGATTAGTCAAGATCATGAGGATAGTTGAAGTTTCAAGACCATGAAGATAGTTGAAGTTCTCAAGACCATGAAGATAGTTGAAGTTCTCAAGATCATAATGATAGTTGATGTTCTCAGAACCATAAGGGTAGTTGAAGTTTTCCTAATATCTCTAATATATCAACATAAACATCAGAGTAACAAATGATTTATCCCTATTAAAAAAGATTTATGTTACTCCACTTATCCATTATTGGAAGCCCAAGTTAGTACAAACCAAGACAACTCTTTTTAGAGCTAAAAAAACAAAAAAAGAGAAAAAAGAAGAAAACTGTCACATCCCAAAGTTTAGATAGTCGAGTATTAGGCAAGAAGGACATAAATAAGTGGTCAAATAGAGGCTTGAGATAGTCAAAAACAAAATCGGTGTGCAAAGGAGGCCCGTGAAGTCGACGGGACCTAAAGGTAATTTTTTGAAAAGCCGAGGACCTAAGAGTAATTTTCTGAAAAGTTGTGTCGGTTCTTAATAGTGACCCTAACGGATGCCATAAATGTGTTATCGGGATTAATCGGGTAGTAACGGTGGTGCACGATTTTTCCTGAAAACGCACGGTTTGTAAGTTACGGGCGATTTTCCGATAAGGACATTTTTGACATTTCCACTGGAGGGGCGATTTTGTAATTAAATATAACTTTGGGGGCAAAATTTAAAAGAACAAAAAGCCACTTTCAAGTGGCCAAATCCTAGCCATTAAATCCAAATGTGTTGGACAAATCATGGCCATTGAAAATAAACCAAATCCTAGCCATTAAATCCAAATGTGTTGGACAAATCATGGCCATTGAAAATAAACCAAATCCTAGCCATTAAATCCAAATGTGTTGGACAAATCATGGCCATTGAAAATAAACCAAATCCTAGCCATTAAATCTAAATGTGTTGGACAAATCATGGCCATTGAAAATAAACCAAATCCTAGCCATTAAATCCAAATGTGTTGGACAAATCATGGCCATTGAAAATAAACCAAATCCTAGCCATTAAATCCAAATGTGTTGGACAAATCATGGCCATTGAAAATAAACCAAATCCTAGCCATTAAATCCATATGTGTTGGACAAATCATGGCCATTGAAAATAAACCAAATCCTAGCCATTAAATTCAAATGGGTTGGACAAATCATGGCCATTGAAAATAAATAAATAAATTAAATGGAAATTAAATTATAAACAACTAATTATGGTCTTCCAAACACAAGTAAGGATCAAAAAGACACCACCATCACCACTTTTCTTCTTCTTTAAGTCGTGCTCCCCCTCCCTTCCATTTTCAAGGAGACAAGTTTCAAGTCTAAGCCATTTCTCAAATGAAATTCAATAGGAAATAAGGTAAGATACCATCCTAAGTCTTATTCTTTCATTAGAATTAGGTATTAGGCTATGTTTAGGAAGATTTGATATTATGTTCATGTTGGGAAAGAATTAGTAAGTTGATGATTATGGTGAAAAATGATAAACTACTTAAAGGAAATGATGAAAATGGTGATTATTAGTAAGAATAAGTAAAGGATTGTTAGAAAATCATAAGGTAGCATCATGTTCATATCTAGGGTTTGTTCTTACATATGTGACATATTAAATTCATAGGAAATCAAGGATATTAGAGAGGAAAGGAAGTGAAATAGATAAGAAGAGCAAGGAAAAGCAAGGTTTGGTACTTTAACCATGGAACTCCTTTTGAAATTTTTCTGTTTTACAATTAGTAAAATACTGTGACTTGTATGATTTTTAATTAAATATAGAAAAATTATCTTGAGTTGAATTTTGGATATGTTGTTTATTAATAAGTCTAGTATTTGAGAAAAATAATTTGGAACCACGTTGATTGAATTTAATTTACGGAATTCATAAACATTCAGAACTGCTGCCAGGATGCAGGGCAACTGGAGCAGTCTGGTTGGGTGAACTATTTGACCAAGATTTTGTGTCCAGTTTGATCTGAAATTTTAAAGGAATTATTTTAACATGTAAAAATAAATTCTGTAAAAAATTTAGAATTTTTACTCAAGTAGATTATTTTATACAAGTTTTCAAAATAAGGATCAAGTTGAGTCCAAAACCAGAATTTACTATTCAGATGGTCATTTTGCTAATATTCATTTGGTCATTTTTCAAAAGTAATCCAATTGATTCCTTATGCATATAAATGAGTATAGTATGTTATTAAAATGACAAAATATGATATTTCACGTTGAAATAATATAAGAAACATAAGTCGATAATTGTATAATGCATATTCGATTAAGTAATGGCATGAGAATTTTGGCTCCACTGGGTATCTGGGATAATACTGAGTAGGGTAAGGGTATGATATATCATACTATATGTAGTGCTGCTTTAATATAGGACTTCGGTCCGAGTTATATAGGGTGACGACCCGAGCTATATAGGACTTCGGTCCGAGTTATATAGGGCAATCGCCCGAGTTATATAGGACTCCGGTCCGAGGGCTTCGGCCACAGATTCCACAGGGCTTGGTTCGCGATTTTTTTTAGGGCCACAGCCATAGAATATATATACAGTTGTTTCAGTTAGTTCCTTACCATACGTTAGTCTACCAAATTACCTTGTGGAGCGAATTGATAAAATGATAATAACTGAATATATGACATGTATGGATTATTTTTACTGTGATATTATTTTTCAATACGACTCATTGATTTTAAAAGTGCATTATGCTTTTATTATTTATTTTCCGTAATTAGTTAAAGTACCCACTAAGCAATGCTTAGCGAGTTTAGTTTCTTCTAAACTCGTAGGTTATTAGCAAGGAGCCAGTAGCAAGCAGAAGAGTTCTGCGATTTGCGGTCATCAACAAATTTAGAGGGTGCTCTTCATTTTGTATTTTGGTATTAGAAACTGGCATGTACTTATTTGAACAATACAAAGAGATAACTTGATGTAGCATGTAAATCTAGTAATGTATAATAACTGTATGGTTGTGAATATAGAAGTGTGAATTCTTCTTGCAGGATTGTAGTTGAGGTTATAAGGGTGGATTATTGGGAGTGTACTTGAGTTGAATTGTGAAACAAAATGTTTTTCAAAAATAAGAAAAATCAGTTTTGGCGACACTTGGGACCTCCAAATATAGGGGAAACTCTGGCAAATTTTTTTTAAAATCTGCACTTAAAATTTGCTAAGTAAAATATTAAGACACAACTACCAGGAGATAACAGTCCATCTTGGTCTATAAACGTAGGCTAAGATGGGGTGTTACAAAAACAAAAGAAAAACAAAAGAAAAAAAAAAGAAAAGGAAGAAAGATAAAATCTAAAAAGGTGGTTCAAAAATCCAACTGAGTTCTCTTCTACCTAAGACAACAAAAGGCTTCCATTTTATGGATTGACTTGAATCGGTCCCAACACAACCAAAGATTCAATCAAAATCAAAGAAAAAGGAGGAAGACCATCCAGTTCTTGAAAGTTCTGTACTTTATAGTCCTATAAGAAAGAAGGACAAAATGATAAAAGAAAGGGAAGAGTAAGGAAAGAGAAAGAAAAGGGAAGAGTAAGAAAAATAAAGAGGAAAAAAGGGAAAAGGAGAAAAGAAACATATTTGGGTCTTAAACTTTTTGCAAGGGCAAAAACTGTCCTAATCAAGATCCAAATTAATGCCAAGAAGATAGAAGGAATTTGGAGTCTAGAAAGATTGCTCCCAACTGTCTAAAGTTCCAATAAGAAATTTGTACTGTAAGGGTTTGTCCATTGTGTCACACCAGCTCCAATCTCAAAATGGCCTTCACTTTAACCCATGTCCCTTATAGATCCCGTTTCAAGCCTATCAAAGACCTGTTGATCTCTCTTGGTAGGTAGAGTCTATTAGTGGAGATAGTTTGGATAAGCATGCATATGAGATAGACAATATTTAAACTCAAATGAGACCTTTGGCCAAGCAATGTGTATGTGCCTATCTGAAGTGCAACAGTTCTTGCTTAAATAGAAATGATTCCCGAGTTTAGTACGGTAACTAGGGTTGTCATGTTATAGATATATTAATTTGGAAAAATCAAGTCCTGAGGTACATTGACATTGATTTGGCAAAGCCAACATTTGATTTCAAAATCAAAATTCAAAAAAAAAAAGAGTGTTTTTTCATACAAAGCCTTCAAGTTAAGAGAAGTATGTTGAATTGATTATTGGCAAGGTCATGAAGAAACTACCAACTGACAAGCTGAAACATAGTTTGAAATGGATACATCCCTGACTCTGCTGCTTAGGGTCTCCACCACTCATGTTTTCAACATCTTGAAGATAAAAGCCAAATGTAAAGCTTTTGATCATTTCAATGCGAGACTTGAACGAGCGTCAAAAAGGAACCAATGAGAACACTTCTGCTAATCACCTCGGTCTGTGAGTCGATGGAATGACTGTAAGTATTATTCATGCATATCATGCATACATGAGCATATTACGTCGCACTTTCTTGTCTTAATGAACATCAAACACCCTGCAAATTAAAGAATCAAAAGAAGATATTGAATCAAGGGGGCATTATTCGCTTGTGGAAGCACCAGTCACTTTGCAAAGAGAAGAAATGCGTGCTTATGCAAAGAACTAGACAAGAAAAATATCAATCAAAGCTTGCATGAAAGAAAAAAATCCTTGGGGGGGGGGGGGGGGGGGGGCAAGGAGAGGATATAAGATCTAATCAAAATTGGAGAAAAAAGGAAAAGCAGTTGCAAGGGAAAAGTGGTTAAAGTGAAAAAATTCCCTTGGAAGATCAAAACAAGGAAAGAAGAACATGGATCAAGCAAGACATGGCCAAGCCAAATCAAGCTTGGCCGTGTCACCTCAAAGAAAATCTTGGCAAAACATGACACGGGCAGGAGACACGGCCAAGCCACTGGCCGTGTCTCACCTAAAGGGCAAAGCCAAGAAAGACCAAGCAAAGAGAGAAGGGAAGCAGTAGGTGACACTGGCAGGCAACAAGGCCAAGCCACTGGCCGTTTAACATGACACGGCCACAAGCTTGGCCGTGTCCCATCCTAAGCCAAGAATAAAGAAGAACCAAAGAAAAAACACAGAAGCTGACACACCCAGGGGACACGGCCAAGCCACTGGCCGTGTCACTCCCATCTTCAAAGAACAAAGAAGACCCGATCTCAAAGATGAAGATCCATTTTCAAGGGTGAAGACCCGATCTCAAAGGATGAAGATCCATTTTCAAGGGTAAGATCCATTTTCAAGGGTGAAGACCCGATCTCAATGGATGAAGATCCATTTTCAAGGGTGAAGACCCGATCTCAAAAGATGAAGATCCATTTTCAAGGGTGAAGACCCGATCTCAAAGGATGAAGATCCATTTTCAAGGGTGAAGACCCGATCTCAAAGGATGAAGATCCATTTTTAAGGGTGAAGACCCAATCTCAAAGGATGAAGATCCATTTTTAAGGGTGAAGACCCGATCTCAAAGGGTGAAGATCCATTTTGATGGTGAAGAATCACAATGCATAAAACAGTCGGAGCAGTCAGACTTATCAAATGATAAAAGGTTAGTCAAACTCAATCTCGGGTCCAAGCACCCATTCTCGGGTCCAAGTACCCAAGCTCGAGTCCAAATACCCATTCTCGGGTCCACGTACCCAAATCAAATCAATCTCGGGTCCAAGTATCCAATCCCAGGTCCAAGTACCCAAATCAAATCAATCTCGGGTCCAAGTATCCAAATCAAATCAATCTCGGGTCCAAGTATCCAAATCAAATCAATCTTGGGTCCAAGTACCCAATCCCGGGTCCAAGAACCCAAATTAAATCAATCTCGGGTCCAAGTACCCAAATCAAGTCAATCTAGGGTCCAAGTACCCAAATCAAATCAATATCGGGTCCAAGTACCCATACCAGGTCCAAAACTCAAATTTTCATTTGGTCCAGAACCTAGAATCTCCCTTGAGTCCAGAACTCGAACTGGGTCCAGAACCCAAATTTTATTTAGGTCGAGAACCTAGAATTATCCTTGAGTCCAGAACTCAAACCGGGTCCAGAACCCAAATTTTCCTTATGTCCAGAACCTAGAATTATCCTTGAGTCCAGAACTCGAACCGGGTCCAGAACCCAAATTCTCCTTAGGTCCAGAACCTAGAATTATCCTTGAGTCCAGAACTCGAACCGGGTCTAGAACCTAAATTTTCCTTAGGTCCAGAACCTAGAATTATCCTTGAGTCCAGAACTCGAACCGGGTTCAGAACCCAAATTTTTCGTAGGTCCAGAACCTAGAATTATCTTTGAGTCCAGAACTCGAATCGGGTCCAGAACCCAAAACCTCAACCATTTCATCAAAAATTAAGTCTTATTGCTTTTCACTTTCTTTCACTAAGGTTTCAGATCATTCAAGCTGGGGGCAAACTGTAGACCCTTAATTTTTGACCCAATCCGGTCCAATATGTTTTATTTAGTCTAAAATGATTTTTGTTGTCTAATTGGTCCAAAATAATTTTTATTAAATAATTTTTGCTTTAGTATCTAATTTTTATTAATAAAAAATAGAAATAAACAAATAAAAGTCAAAAATAAAAATAAAAATAAAAATAAAAATAAAAATAAAAATAAAAATAAAAATAAAAATAAAAATAAAAATAAAAATAAAAATAAAAATAAAAATAAAAATAAAAATAAAAATAAAAATAAAAATAAAAATAAAAATAAAAATCAGAATCGGAAAAATCGGCGAAGAAAAAATCGTCGCACGGGCCCGTGGGCATTTCGCCCTCAGGAAGTGATTTCGCCCGCAGGAATTTCCTGCGGGCAAAATCATTGTGCTATTTCGCACGCAGAAATTTTCTGCCTGCGCACGCAGAAATTTTCTGCCTGTGAAATAGCTTACGGGCCCGCTCCGTGCGCGCTGCTGCAGCCAGCTGCAGTAGATTATTTTCGCCAGCGCAATTTTTCCGCAGCAGTTTTTTTTCGGCAGCACAAATTTTCCGACGCAAATTTTTTGAAACCTAATCTAATTAGGTTTTGGTTTCTTTTTTTATTAATATTACTTACCTTAACTAATTAGGAATAAACAACCTCAAACTACTATAAATAAGGACCAAAGACAATTAAAAAAGGGGAGGCAAAAATCCAAGAAGAGTTTGGAAAATTTGAAATCAAATCAAGGAAGGAAAAGAAGAAATTCAATTCAACTTTTTTCTGGAACAACAGTAGCACGATTTAGAGGATTCAAAGGCAAAAAAAAGCTTGTCTTTGGAGCTAGTTTATCCAAGAAGAATTGTTTTTGGAGAAATCATCAAAAGAAGGTATGTGTTAATTAATTTTCTTTAATAGTTTTTTTTACACAGTAGCAAATCTATGAAATCAAAATTAAAAACCTTTGAACTTTAATTTAGTTTTTCTAAAGCAAAACAAGAAAAATCTTATTTCGTTGGTTTATCTTCCAAAAGGCTTAAAATTGTTATTTTTTCTTCTTAAAAACCTTAAAACTCTAATTAAACATATTCTTCAACAAAACCAAAATCAAATTCTGTTTCTTTCAAAACTTTAAACTTGTACTTTTTCCTTCAAAAAGTCTTCTAAAACATCTTTTCTAGTTATAAAAACTTTAATTCACTTGTTTAAATTCATAAAATTCCATAAAATATTAAATTATCTTCCAAACCCTAAGATTAAAATTACCACCCGTGACCCTACTTCCAAAATATCAAATCCAAATTCAACTTCCAAAATTCAAAATAATGAACACTAACCCTTTTAAAACCTTAAACCCTAATTTTTATGAACCGTAATCCTTTTAAAACATTAAAAAATATGAAAACATAAAAACCTAAATTTTACACAGTAGCTTAGGAACCCAATAACCAAAAATCACAAATTAAAGTATTTTAAAGTGTTTAAAACCCCAGTTTCATGATTTCATCATTCAAACATTAATTTTGTTAATCAAAGAGTCTTACCAACCCTTTAAAACATAAAACCCTAATTTATTTTAATTCCATAAAAAGTCACATTAGCCATAATTGGACTTTTATTTGATTTATTCAATTCCATACTTGATTATGCTTTGATTTATTTCTTATGCTTTGATTTATTTAATTTCAATACTTGATTTATTTAATTTATCATGGATGGATGTTTATTTTATATTTTTATTAATAGCTTTGATGAATGATTTGTTTATGATGAATGATTATTTACTTTTATCAATTAATTTAGATTTCCAAAAGTTGTAAGAGGTATGTTTCCACTTGGTGGGTACCTCATTAGTTAAACATCATGTAATTTAATTTGCTTTTCTATTTTAGAACCTATGTAAAGGGCATGTTTCTACCTTTTGGTGGGTGTCCTATTTAGGCATGTGATATAAGGACACATTTCCATCCTTGGATGGGTGTCCATTTATTTGTTTTGTTTGGATATTGATTTGATTTTAATATAATGATGCTTTCTTTTAATTATTGTGTGTAATATGGATAATGTTATTATATTTAAGAATTTTATAATATTAAGACCTGTAAAGGAGGCCAGTTCCAACAAACCGGGCGTTGTGGGGGTGCTGGGCCATTTCTCACCTTCCCCACACGTACCCAACTTTCTGAACTCATTAGGGGTTGGGGATTCCTTAGGAATCGAGTCATCCACCCCTTTCTTTTTCCCGGCCCGTCCGGGTGGCGACTCCATTTTCTCCGGACTTAGGTCCGTATTCTCTAAGGCCCCGAGCCTAAACATTAAAGTCAGTGTTCTCTAAGGTCCGTGTTCTCTAAGGCCCCGAGCCTAAACATCACCGGGAGTGGAGTTGAAAATCACCGCTCACAGGAAGTTTAATGTTTGAGTTGCTCATAATTGTAGAAGGAAAATTTAAACCTAAAATTAACGTGCGTAGGGATTAATGTGTGAAGGTTGTACAAGATCAAATCGATTCTTGGGAAGGTGCCTAGGGTCATAGGTCCATTCAATCAAAGCCCAATTCTCAATTATCCATTAACATAACCTTGTAATTAATTTGTTCCTTAAGGTTGATTAGTCAATTACCAATCCATTAGTTCTCACATTCATGAATTAGCAATAACCAATTATTTCACATTATCAAATTAATGAAACCCTATAACTTATATTTCTAATTCATTCATAGGGTGGTCGATTATATAATTTTGATATCGGATTTCACCTCTCGGTCCATCATCCAATATTCAAAGATCAATAGGTAGCTAATCTATCAACCTAGCATTTAATGCAATACAATCAACCAATCAACAAGGAACATCAATGGAAATATCAAATCAAGACATTCAACCAAATATACTACAAACCCTAGGCATGGGTATTTAGCTCAACATCATCAATTTAAAATAAATACAAATTGTTCATTGCAATATCAATCTCTTAATACAACAACAATAATAGAAATGAATTAAAAGAGAGAATAGAAAAACCCCTTGTGAAGATGCCAAGAGTAGGATTGCTAGTCTTCCTCCTAGCTCCACTTGATGTATGATGAAGAACTCAAGCCCTCTTCAATGGTTGATTCCCTTTTGCAATGTGGAATGGAGCTTTCTCTAGTCACCAAACCTTTGGATGGAGCTTTCTCAAGTCACCAACCCTTCAATGGATATGCCTTTGGAAGATGGAATGGAGCTTTCTCAAGTCACCAATCCCTTCAATGAAGCTTATTCAACCTTCAAGAGCTTGTTAACCCAACTTATCCGAAAGAACCTCAAAGATCTTGTCAATGGAAGATGGAGAAGGTGGAGAGGATGGAAATGGAGATGAAGATGAAGGGAAAAGGGAGAGTGTCACTCTCTCCCTCTCCCAAACGTGTAGCAGAAATTGGCTCCAAGAAAGCCAAAACTCCCCCCAATTTCCCTCTTCTTCTCTTTTTAATTCATTCAAAAACACCACTCATGCCTTCCAACTCACACCATTTCACTTTGTTCCCCACTTTTTATTTGTTTAATATTTCTTTTGGCAAGCACAAGGCATTGTCTCCCACTTTGTTCCCCACTTCGTGCAAAAGAAATCAATTGTTTTAGGTGTGACACGGCCAGGCCAAGAGTGGCTTGGCCGTGTCTCTTGTTTTCCTTTGGGACACGTCCAAGCCATCTGGCTGTGTCCTTTACTGACCTTTCTCTTTCTTTCTTTTTCTTTCTTTTCTTTTGGTCTCAAGGGGTGACACGGCCAAGCTTATGGCCTTGTCATGTGACACGGCCACTAGCTTGGCCGTGTCATGTGGGTGTGTCCATTTCTGTTTCTTTTCTTTCCTTCTTTGCTTGCTCCAAGTGACTTTGGCATGAAATGGGACACGGTCAAGCTTGCTGGCCTTGTCATGTGACACGGCCAGTGGCTTGGCCGTGTCACTGAGTGTGTCCACCTCTGTTTGCTTCTTTTCCTTCTCTTCTTTGGCTCAAGATGGGACACGACCAAGCTTGCTGGCCGTGTCATGTGACATGGCCAGTGGCATGGCTGTGTCACTTGGGTGTGTCTCTTCCTGCTTCTTCATTTTTGCTTTTTCTTTGCTTTGGCCTTTGTTTTGTTCCTTGAATGAGACACGACCACTGGCTTGGCCCTGTCTCTTGGTCGTGTCAAGCTCTGCCATCACCATTCTTTGAGGGACACGGCCAAGCTTGATTTGGCTTGGCCATGTCTTGCTTGGTTCATGCTTTTCTTGCACTGTTTTGATCTTCCAAGGGTGTTTTTGCACCTAAACCTAAAACAAACACTTTAAACAAACTTAAAATAAAAATCAATCAAAACATTAACTAAAAACATATAAAAATCACAATAAAAACTAGTACAAAAATGATCTAAACAATGAACTGCAGGAATGTAGCTTGGGAGTAGTGATTTGACAACATAGAGCAGCTGTTTGGAGGAGTTGAGCATGAAGTATGAACTATTTCCACTTAGATGATAGGACTTAGATAGCAGTTCAATACCTTCTTTGCTCAGTTCGGACTATACTATCCACCTCCACAGTAGCCACAACAACCCCCTCCACCTGATGATGATCCTGATGCTAGAGACCACTGAGGACAGTGGTGATTCAAGTTTGGGGGAGTTTTCCCTCAAAATTGTTAGTTTTATGCAAACTTGTGGTACTTTTTAATTTGTTATGCTTGTTTTAAGAATACTTATGGTTTTAATTTATGTTGTTTTGATTTATGTTATTTTGTTTGGTTTAATTTATGGAATATTTATGGTTTGAAGTTTGGATAATTATTGAATTCAGTTTAATAAATAATTTGTATGTTGTTCTTTTAGAAATTTACAAATATATTATTTCCTTATATGTTATTTTATATGTTAAAAATTTTCAATTAAAAGTTTTGAAGTTTTAAAGTTAAGATTTGGTAGAATAATAATATCTTATGGATTCTTAACCAAATGCGCTCTTTAAATTAATTAAAAGTGATTAGTTATTGAATTTTAGATTAAGTTTATACTCTATCATATTATTATTTGCCTAGGCCTAGAATATGTTTAAAAGAGCATTTGAGGTGAAATTGAACCTTGCTAAGTAAAAGGAAAAAATGATTTAGGCATTATTTGTGAAACAAAAATCTTATACCCACCAATTTTAACATTGTCCCTAGTTGTCCCTTTTTGAGCCTAAAATAAATTTTAGCTTGAAATTTTCTTTGATTCAATAAAGCCACATAAACTAACCTTTTCAAGATTGATTGTCTTTTGAAAATTTTCTCAAAATTAAATTGTTCAAATATGAGGATAAAGTATAGAAAAATTTCTCCTTCAAAATCTATTAGGGACTCCTAAGTTTAAAGTTTGGGGGAATATACAAGTGTCTATTTCATATTTGATTTAAAAAAAAATTTCCTAGAGGAGAGAAAGGAGTTAAGAAAGGAGAAAGAGAATCCAAGAATCCTCTACACAAGCTACAATGAAAGAGAAATATTTGAAAGATACTTAACCATTTTCATTTAGACCTTATTTTAGCCTTCACCTTTATAAACCCCATTATAAGGCGATCAAAGTCATTTTGATTTTTTTTTAAAATTAGTGTGGTCTATTAGTGGAGAAAGCTAAAATAAGCATGCATATGAGACTAGGCTAAGTTGCATAAAAAAGAATATTTACTTATCTTAAGTTTGATAATTTATTGCAATTAATTAAGTTCTTGAGTAAAGGAGGTAAGAATGAAGTAGGTAAAGTTATGAAGCTAAATTGCAACCTAAAATTTTGAAGTTTTAATTGTTTAAATTTTTGCATATAAACTCAACTTATAAAGAAATCTATAGTACTAAACTCAATTACTTGAGGATATGATCAACATTTTATCTAATTCTAACCATGACTTTAATTATTTTTCAATTGAATTCAATGGATTTTGTTTGTTTAAGTTAGAATTATAGTGTTTGAGCTTGGAAAGGCAAGATTGTTGGTTTTTAATGATTAGTGAAGCATATTTGAAGAAAAGTAAGCAAAAATGATGAAAGACTCAAGAGCCACGCCCATGGCCCTTCAAGGCCACGACCCTGGGATTCAAAATGAGTCTGCCACATCAAAAATTGAAGAAAAACAAAAGTTTTAGAAGCAAAATGAATTCCACTGCCGTGGCATTGCATAACCAAGCTCATGGGATGTATTTCCTTACTGCCTGAGCTAAGAAAAGAAAGAAAAGTTAGAGTTTATAGCCTCCATTCAAATGCGACAACCATGGCATTCAAAAGGCCACGACTGTGGCCCATAATACAACCATTTACAGCTGAAAATGACTCAAAACAATCCAATCCAACCCAGGCCATGATCGTGGCACACATATGCCATGACTATGGGGCATAAATTTGTGACTTTTAGCTAGAAAAATTAAACTTTGAAGATCAAAACAGCTACAACTTGTTAGGTTCATGCATTTGCCAGCTTGCCACCACCAACAAGCTTCTGAGCACCCTATATAAATACCTTTCCTCTAAGGATTCAAGCATGAGTTTTAGACTGAAGTTAGATTGAGTTTTTAGGGCAAGAGAGAGTTTAGATACAACAGAGAGTGTATTAAGGTTAAATATTTGTTCTTAAACTTGTATCAATTAAGTTCTAGTCTTTCTTTTGAAAGAAGAGTGAATTAGGATTTCAAGGAAGAGATTCAAGGAGTCCAAAAGAAATTATTCTCCAATTCAAAGAACTAGAGTTTTTTCTTTCTTGTTTTTATGTTTTTAATTTATAAGTATTGTGTTTTTACTTTAAATATGAGTCACTAAACTCTTTTAGGGTTAGTCCCTTATATTGAGTTTACTGTGGAACACTTTATGCTTATTTGATTTAACTAAGTTCATCTTTTATTATTTTGTTATCTTTGATCTTAATGCTTTGGTTATCTGGCTCATAATTAATTGAATTGAGGTATTATATGATGGAGCGAGAGTGAAAAATGCAATATTTGTCCACAAAGATAACAATATTAAGGAAGGTTTTTCACTTAGAGATAAGGTTAAACACTTAAGAGGTTGATTCAACATTCTCATAAACCTAATAAATTAATTTAATTACTTATGATCACGAGAGTAAACGCAAAGATTAAATTGATATTAGCTTTAGTACTTGAAAGTGGCTTAAGCTTAATTTAGGAGAATCCGACCATAAACGAAAGGGAAACAAAATTAAATCAATAATTTAGAAAATTTATAATAAATTCATAAAGGTGACATAACCCAAAGTTAGATATCATTTGATTTAATTTCAAGCAATTTATTTTGTTTAAAGTATAATTTAATCTAAAACCAACTTTTGTTATCCATATAATAATCAATTTAATTATTTAGTACTTAGAACAATCCTCATCGTGGGAATGATACTTTACTCATCACTTTATTAATTGATACAACCTGTGCACTTGCAGATAGCTAGGCTCGAGTCTAATCAATACATAAATAAGTGTATATTTATTTTGTACATATATACATTATTATTTGAAAAGCATGTCGAATAGATATAAGATTGGCCTTCTCACACAGGCAATCACCTCTATTACTCTATAGGAATAGAGATGAGACAATTTTAAGCTTATTATCTAGGTTATAATAGAGATCCAAGCTTAAAATACTTTATGTAGTAATTTAAGTAACAAAAGGAAACAAGTCATAATATGTATGATATATACTTATGGTCATAAGTGATGAATTGCTAAAATTCATAAAATTATCTGTCTTTTTGCCAGATTAGAGTTCATATGAATTGAAAAGTATTAAAGTGAACTCATATTAGATATTATTTGTGCCTATTGGAATCTGTATGATATTTATATGAAGTGAAAGACATGCTCTCCATATGAAAAGAGGATAATGTCATAACATATGATTCATACCATATGTATAAAATTTCTTAATCACAAGGGTGATGAAAGTTTTGATCTCAACTTTAACATTGTGTGAGACCTTAGATTTTATCAAGAAAAATCTCAAATAATACCCTTAATACTCTGATATGTTTTTCAAAATTTTTATCTAATGATTGCTATCTTAGAATGTTGCTAAAAGATTATGAATGTTTCAGTCTAATGAGATATTTTTGAAAAAGCAAGTTAAATAAAATTATGAGAATCAAGAAAATATGAAGATCATATTTGAATTATTACATTATTATTATGAATTTATTGGTCTACCAATTATGTTTATCTTTTATGTAAAGAAAAACATAATTATGAATACAATAATATTTATTTATATAAATGAGATCATTAGACATAAAATGTGGTAAATGATGTAGGGTATTGCATACTATATTTGACCTAAGTTTTGTTTTATGAGATGCTATATACTCCTATCTTATATATAATTATAGTGCTCTCGAAGTATACATGGTCACACGATATGTTTACAAAAGTATGAATATTGTAGAAATTGAAAAGAGATGGTCCTATCATGTATGAGTGGGAGAGTAGATTGGTGGGCACCCATGATTGGGCCCATCTAATTAATTTAAATTGATTAAATAAAAAAAGGGAGTGGTGGTAACTACCTTAGTAGTTACCACAACCCACTATAGACAGTTACCGAGTGGTAAATGTCTGGATAAAACAAAAAATAAAACATAGATTACTCTCTGTTTTGTAAAGAACGTAAGAAAGGAGAATATATACTCTTCTCTTCAAAATTGAAAATCATCTCTCTCTTCATTCTAAGTAGATTTTTTGAAGAAAACTTGAGAATCTAAAAGAGTTATTTATACTGTGATTTAATAATTATAATTGATTGTTTATATGATTTGATTACAATTTGATAATCTTAGGAATTAAATACATAAAATCTTTGTGATTTCTTATTTAAATTATCCAATGGGAGATGAACTCATAAACTTTTCAAATTATTTTAGAGCAATTTTTGCCTTTTGAATTTTGATCAAAATTTAAGTCATTAAAAACTAGATAATATATGAAGATATTTGAATTTTAGAAAGTAAATTGCTGAAAATATTTGCAAAATTCTGTATTTTTATGACAAATATTATTATTTTCTATTATTTTCATTTGGTGTGTAAAATAAAATAAAATTTGTTATTTTAACGAGTGTTTTATTTTGACAAAGAAATTTTTATATTTTTATCTTTTTAGTAAATTGTATTTTTGTTATTTTAGCAAATGAATTTTTTGTTTTTGTATTATGAAGTTCATATTTGTATTTGATTTTTAAATTCTATATATTTATTCTCTATTCTTTCATTTTATATTTATGAAAATAAAAAGAATTTAATTATAAATAGTACTTTTAAAATAAAAATATAAAAATTTAATATAATATACCTAAGTAAGAATATTTACAAAAATTGAATGTCCGCGGTAACATGCAAGTTACGAACTAGTAAATAATATTTTTGAAATAAAGATATTTAAAAATAAAATTTTTTAAATCCCAGTTATAACGTGCGGGTAATGAGTAAGAAGTACTGACAGTACCTAATCATAAAATATCTGAAAAGAGGCTTCGAATGTTATCTTCATGTTTTATGGCTGAGAAGCAGTGGCGGAGGCAGGTGGGGGCTGACAACCCCCCTGCCGGCCGCCGGACATGTAAATCCTCAGCCCCTCAGCTCCCTCAGCCCCCTCAGCCCTTCAGTTTCAGCCCCCCTTTCTCAGCAGTCCTGGCTCCGCCACTGCTAAGAAGGCTCCACAAATAAGCTCGTCTTTCACGTGGCCAAAACATTTATCATTTATAAAACATTAGAAGGAGACATTGTAATTGAATGAAGACAATTCAGCAACATGAGATGCCTCTGCCTCGGCCTCTTCCCAAATTTCAGGTACGAAATTTTAGTTATTTGCCTATTCAAGTTTACTAATTAAAGTTCAGGTAATAAAATATACTCACTAAGTCTAAAAGTAAGATAATTACATTGTTTAAGTTGTTGGGTTTTAATTACTTGATGAATATGATGATTTGAATGATATGATAAAGAGTTTTTTTTTTGACAAAAATCTGATAAGAGTTTGATGGGAAGATTAAGCAATTGTAGATTGTTCTATTCATGGATCCACTTTATCATATAGGATCAGTTGTTGTTTAAAGACTGTACTTCTGTGTAGGTTTACTTCACTTTAATGATTATTATAGAGTGCTACATATTAAATGCACAATTCCAAATAAAATTTTAAAATTTTTATTATTCATATAAGCAACGAGTAACTTGTTTTTTGAAGAAAAAAAGAAAATAATGAGGCTGGAATATGTTTAACATGCCATAATATTTTACATCAAAAATATTTTTTGATTATAGATTATATACTTCTATTTCATTGTAATTTATTAATAATGAATTTCTAATTTTCTAAAACATTTTCCCTTATTAGATTTCATCCCAAAAGATAAGTAAACAAATTGTCAATATGAAATCCTAATAACAAAGCAATTTAAAATGCACCCATAATTAATTTGATATAACTATGACGATTGTAAGAAAGCATTATAACTCATATATTCAACTTAAATAAAACACACAAATCCAACCTGTGTGTGAGCAGGAAATTTCGCCTCCACTCATGGTGGAATGGTTTTTGCGACTTCAGCACTGTTTAGGCTCGGGACCTTAGAAAATACAGGCCTAAGCCCAGAGAAAATTGAGTCGCCACCCGGATGGGCCGGAAAACGAAAGGGGTGGATGACTCGATTTTTAAGGAATCCCCAACCCCTTAATGGGTTTGAAAAGTTGGGTACGTGTGGGGAAGGTGAGAAATGACCCAGCATCCCCACAATGCCCGGTTCATTGGAACCGGCTTCCTTTGCAGGTCTTAATATTATAAAATTCTTAAATATAACAATATTATCCATACTACATACAACAATTAAAATAAAGCATCATCTTATTAAAATCAAAGCAATGTCCAAACAAAGCAAATAAATGAACACCCATCCGAGGATGGAAACATGTCCTTACATCGTCCATGTCTAAAACTAAATGGGACTGTAATATCCCAAAATGTGCCCTAGAAGTTTTGATATAATTGTTGTTTTATTTAGATTTAATGTCTATGTTAAATTGAGAAGAGAAAGGTAGTGAAGAGAGAGTGTATATGTTGTATATATGGAAATATATACAACATATACACAAGTCAAAATGGGAAAGTCAAAATGGGAAAGTCAAAATGGGTGGTCGGCTATCAAAGAAAAAAGAGAGCAAGAGAGGGTTTTTGATTTCTAAGAGCAAATTGAAGGAAGATTCAAGAGATTAAGTTGGAATTTTGTGAAGTTTCATCAATTTTGGTAAGTTTTCTCTTGATTTCTTTTGTTTTAGTTGAAGTTGTGATTGAGTTTGTGAGTTGAGATTGTGGTTGATATGTGTTTGTTTGATTGTGGTGTGTTTAAGGGTGTTGGTTCAATTGATTTTGAATTTTTGGGTTTGGATTGAAGGAAAGAATAAGTTTGTTGGAAGAGAAAGTGTTGTGGTGATGATTATGATTTGTCTTTGATGGATGTTTTGTATTGTTTTGGTGATTTTGCAAGTTATTATGGTTTTTGGGTGTGTTTAGTTAAGTTTGTTTGAAGTGGAAGATGGTGGAAGTAAGTGGTTTGTTGGTGTAGTGTTGATGATGTCGGAATCTGTATTTTTGGACTGACACGCCCATGAGCACGTCCAAGTCTTTGGGCGTGTCAATGGTTCTGTGTTGCAGTAGCATTTACACGTCCAGTGACACGCCCATGTCACTGAGCGTGTCATAGCTACTGTGTGGATAAAGGATTGACACGGCCATGAGCACGCCCATATTGTTGGATGTGTCAATGTTTCTGTGAGACATAATGTATTACACGTTTAGTGACATGCCCGTGGTTCTGAGAGTGTCAAAGCTTCTATGTTGTGGAGTTAGGGCACGGTCTGGGACACGCCAGTGTTGTTGAGCATGTCATGGTTAGAGTTTGCCTTAGTTGGTTCTTAGCTTTATTATCTTATATGTATTTCTAAGTGAGTGTGTATGATTACCTTTGGTTTAGGTTGTGAAGAAGTTGAATTGCCCAAATCTAAGTGTTGAGGATTCTTGGAGGAAGAAGTGTATAGATTGGTGTGAGTTGGTTTTGAGGTAAGTACAAACTACATGGTTGCATACATTTACATGATTTTGATACTTAAAATATTTGGTTGTACATATGTTAAGCAATTGATTACATTGTTAATACATTTGATGAATGTTATGAATTGTATAATGTGAATGATTGATGAGCATTTAAAAAGTATGTTAATGCAATTGGTTGTGTACATTTGAATGATGAATTGAGATATAATGAGTTGTGAGGCCAATATGATTGGTTATGATGATTCAAATGAAATAAGTGGGGCATGTTTGCCTAGATGATGATATTCAATGCATTTAATTATGTATACTCTATTGATGAGATGAGGAGCCATGGTTGTTGGCTATAATGCTAATGATGCAAATGAGATGATTGAGGCATGGTTGCCTAAGTGATGATGAGAAAATGAGAACGAAATTGATAATGAAATAATGAATGAATTGTGTGTCTAATGTGTTATTCCATTTTCAGAGTTTTGTTGTTGGTGGCATGCCTATAGTAACAATCTCTTGAAGTTAGGTTGGGCTTGAACCTTGAAGCCAAGTTGGGTTGAAGTTTATCATGCTTAACTCCCCTTGAAGCTTGGTTGGGTCTAGTCCTTGAAGCCTAATTGAGATGTTACAACCCTTGAAGCTAGGTTGGGTTTGGTTCTTGAAGCCAAGTTGGGTTGATACTTAGCATGCTTTGTTCCCCTTGAAGCTTGGTTGAACCTAAATCCTTGAAGCCTAGTTGGGATAATGATAATGATAAATGTGATAATTGAACCAAAACATTAACTCTGAAAGTTGAATGGCATATTAGTGTCTTTGGGCCCATGCTTGTCTTTGTTTTCAATGTGATTCTTGAATGGTGAAACCATGAAGATACAACATGAATGTTTTGATATGATATTGAACAATGTAAGGTTTTAAAATATAATATTCTTTTGAATGGTGTATGAAAATTGATTGTGTGACATTGGCATTGCATTGAGGCATTGTATTATTGTAGTTTGTACCACTAAGCCGTTGGCTTAGCGTGAGTGTGATTCGTCGCGCAGGTGACAAGGAAGAACCGGAAAGTTCCTCTAGGCCGAGTAGAGTCTAGACTTTGAGGTGTTGATAGTGGAGCTTAAAGATCAAAGACATACTGCCAAATATGTATATCTTCTATGTTTTGTAAAACTTGAGTTTTGATGTACATATATTTGTAAATATTTGTTATACTTTCCGCTGCGTTTTGAATAAACATTTTATCTATTGTCTTTTATAATATAACTTAAATGTTTTGAGTCTGCTTATATTGTTTTAAAAGAAGTGAGTCGTTTGTTAGTAAACCGTGGCATTACTATATTCAGTATACGTATATTACGATCGTAATAGCATGCTGTGTACGTATACGGGGTATAGGGGTGTTACAATTATTTTGGTATCAGAGTCTAGGTTTGAGATTCTCAACCTAGGTCAATTGTAAGAAAAAGAATATTTTGATTTTAAAAGTTGGTTTCAATTAAGATACATGTTTTGGTAATGGTAGTCTTTGGTCTTTAATGAGGTATATTCTGCTGTGTTTGCAGATATAGGTAGTGATGGCATCACAATCACGTCAGTCCGTAGAAGGTAGTGCGGAGAGTGTAGCTCCTAAAGAGGGTAGAGATGGAGCTAGGGTTGAGAGAGTTAGTGAGGCACCTGTTTCTGTGCCAGAGAGATCAGCTGCTGAGGAGGTTCCGCCGGGTTGGTTAAGGCATATGGTAGAATTGTTGAGGGGAGCTCCCGTACAGCAGCCACCACCGCCACCACAGCCTCAAGTGCCGGTGAGGCATTATGATAAATTGAGAAAATATGGGGCTGAGGATTTCTTGGGCACTACAGATCCAGCAGTGGCTGAGCAGTGGTTGGATAAAGTGCAGAGGATATTTATCCAGTTGCAAGCTACTCCAGATGAGAAATTTGATTATGCTAGATCCTTATTGCAGAAGGATGCTTATGATTGGTGGAAGACGGTTCCTCATGCCATGGATGATCCACCTACATTATCTTATGGGGATTTTCTGAGGGAGTTCGAGCAGAAATATACTCCGAGGGAGTATAAAGATGTTAAGAAGATGGAATTCCTGAATTTGAGGCAAGACAACCGGACAGTGACAGAATATGAGATTGAGTACATCCGGTTGAGTCACTATGCCGGTGGGATTATCTCTGATGAGATTGACCGATGCAGGAGGTTTGAGGAGGGGTTGAGGCCCTCTATTATGTGCATTGTTGCTGGTTCCCGGTACCAGGATTTCTCTCAGCTTGTTGCAGCAGCTAGAAGTGTTGAGAGAGCACAGGGCATTGCAGCAGCTGCTACTGAGGAGGAGACTAGAGTAAGGAGACCCCAGTTTGAGACAGGGTCTTCATCTATGAAGAGAGGCAGAGGAAGTTTTGTTTTGAGAATCAGTAGAAGCCAGAGACAATCGGGCAGATCAGTTCAGTATCAGAGGGAGAGGCCGAGATCGACAGTTTCTGTAGCTAGTGCCCCAACTCCAGTGATGCAGAGGTCTACTCCACCTGTATGTGTTCACTGTGGTAGACCCCATGGGGGTGTTTGGTGGAAGACGGGTGGATTGGGAGTATGCTTTAGATGTGGGTCACCAGATTATTTTATTAAAGATTGCCCTGAGATACAGGATGATAGACAGACTGATACTGCAGCTTCTCGACCCAGTGTCAGTAGAGGTGGTCGAGGAGGTAGAGGATTCAGTAGAGGTGGTAGACCTGGGTTTAGTCAGAGAGGAGGATCTTCATCCAGAGGCAGTAGGCCAGATGAGGCCGGATCTTCTCAGAGAGTTTATGTGATGTAGAGGTAGCCAAATGCTTCAGCAGTTATAGCGGGTACATTTTCTTTATTTGATATTTCAGTTCTTACTTTGATTGATCCAGGATCTACTCATTCATACATAAGTGCATCCATATTGCCTGTGTCTGAATTGCATTCAGAGTCCTTAGGATTTGATGTCTTAGTGATAAATCCTTTAAGACATAGTGTTGTGGTGAGTAAAGTACATTGTGATAGTGCAGTGGTAGTGCAAGGTGAAGAGTTTCGTGGTGATTTAATTGAAATGCCTTTTAAGGAATATGATTTGATCTTAGGCATGGATTGGTTGTCTAAGCATGGAGCTGTGGTAGACTGTCAAAAGAAATGTGTTACTTTGAGAACCGGTGATGGTAAAAATGTGATGGTGTCTAGTGAGCAGAGACAACTTACATCCCTGTTTGTATCAGCTGTAGCAGCTAGAAGGTTGATTAGAAAAGGGTGTGATGCTTACCTTACTCATGTGGTGGATACTAGAGTAGTAGGTTCTCAACTTAATAGTATAACCACAGTTGCAGAATTTCCAGATGTGTTTCCTGAGGAGTTGCCAGGGTTACCCCCTGAGAGAGAGGTTGAGTTTGGTATCGATTTGTTGCCTGGTACCACTCCCATCTCTATTACCCCTTATCGAATGGCACCTGCTGAATTGAGAGAGTTGAAGGTGCAGTTGCAGGAGTTGTTGGATAAAGGGTTTATTCGCCCTAGTGTTTCTCCGTGGGGAGCTCCTGTTTTGTTTGTGAAGAAGAAGGATGGTACTATAAGGTTGTGCATCGACTATAGGCAATTGAACAAGGTGACTATTAAGAATAAGTATCCTTTCCCTAGGATTGATGATCTCTTTGATCAATTAAAGGAAGCAGCAGTGTTTTCCAAGATTGATTTGAGATCAGGGTACCATCAGTTGAGGGTTAGAGCTGAAGATGTTTCTAAGACAACTTTTCGCACAAGGTATGGGCATTATGAGTTCTTGGTGATGCCTTTTGGATTGACGAATGCACCTGCAGCTTTCATGGATTTAATGAATAGGGTGTTTAGGCCCTATCTGAATCAGTTTGTGGTGGTCTTCATTGATGATATTTTGGTGTATTCGCGTAATGAAGAGGAGCATGACAAGCATTTGAGGATTGTATTGCAGACCTTGAGAGAGAAGCAATTGTATGCTAAGCTGTCAAAGTGTGAGTTTTGGCTTGACCAAATTACTTTTCTCGGTCATATAGTTTCAGCAGATGGTATTAGAGTTGATCCAAGTAAAGTTGAAGCTATTTTAAATTGGAGTCCACCAAAGTCTGTAACTGAAGTTAGGAGTTTTCTGGGTTTGGCAGGCTATTATCGACGTTTTGTGAAAGGTTTTTCTTTGATAGCTACTCCACTCACTAGATTACTTCGAAAGGGAGCTAGATTTGTGTGGACAGATCAGTGTCAAGCTAGTTTTGCGTAGTTGAAAGAAATGTTGACTCAAGCGCCTGTACTTTACCTATGGAAGATAAACCATATGTGATTTATAGTGATGCTTCACATAATGGTTTAGGATGTGTTTTGATGCAAGAGGGTAAAGTTGTAGCTTATGCTTCTCGGCAGTTGAAGCCGCATGAGCTTAATTATCCGACGCATGATTTGGAGTTGGCAGCTATCGTGTTTGCTTTGAAGATTTGGCAACACTACTTGTATGGAGAGAAGTGTTTTATCTATACGGATCATAAAAGTTTGAAGTATTTGGGTGTTCAGAGGGAGCTGAATCTTCGGCAAAGGCGATGGTTAGAGCTAATCAAAGACTACGACTGTTTGATTGATTATCATCCTGGTAAGGCAAATGTTGTTGCTGATGCCTTGAGTCGAAAGTCTTTAGCAGGTTTGACTGTTTATTTGCTCTCGATGCTTGTTGAGAACGTTACATGCTAGTTTTGAATCTTGTGCTGATGGTGCATTGATGGCTCAGTTGCAATTGAGACCAGTATTATTGGATCAGATAAAAGAGGCTCAGTTGGCTGATGAGAAACTCCAGAAGGTTGTGTCAGATTGCCGAAATGGGGAGAGCCGAGATTTCTTTGTGAAAAGCGATGGTAGCCTTTGGTTCAAGGATAGATTGTGTGTTCCTGATGATGATAGTTTGAGAAAGGTTATTTTGGAGGAAGCACACCAATCGATTTTTGCTATGCATCCTGGAAGTACAAAGATGTACCATGATTTGAAACAACATTATTGGTGGTCATGTATGAAGAGAGACATAGCGGAGTTTGTATCCAAATGTCTCACTTGTCAGAGGGTGAAAGCCGAGCATCAAGTTCCAACAGGGTTGCTTCAACCTTTAACAGTGCCTGAATGGAAATGGGAGAGAGTGACAATGGATTTTGTATCTGGTTTGTCATTGACTCAGATGAAGCATGATGTTATCTGGGTGATTATTGATCGGTTGACAAAGACAACTCATTTTCTTCCAGTTAGAATGGACTATTCTCTTGAGAGGCTGGCTGAGCTGTACATCAGTGAGATAGTGAAGTTACATGGAGTCCCAATTTCTTTAGTGTCTGATCGAGATCCCCGGTTCACTTCAAGGTTTTGGAAGAGTTTACATGGTGCATTGGGTTCTCGATTACACTTTAGCACTGCTTTTCATCCGCAGACAGATAGGCAGTCAGAAAGAGTGATACAGATCATTGAGGATATGTTGAGAAGCTGTGTCATTGACTTCTCTGGAAGTTGGGACAGATTTTTGCCACTTATGGAATTTGCTTATAACAACAGTCATCAATCCAGTATTGGTATGGCACCATTTGAGGCATTGTATGGTAGAAGATGTAGGACGCCTTTATGTTGGAATGAAACTAGAGAGGGCAAGTTAATTGGTCCTGATTTGGTTAAAGAGACTGAAGAGAAAGTGAAGATAATTAGGGATCGGTTGAAAGCAGCTTCAGACCGATAGAAATCTTATTCAGATTTGAAGAGGAGAGACATAGAGTTTGATGTTGGAGATAAAGTATTTTTGAAAGTGTCTCCTTGGAAAAAGATTTTAAGATTTGGTCGAAGAGGAAAGCTAAGTCCTCGTTTTATTGGTCCATATGAGATATTAGAAAGAGTTGGACCAGTTGTTTATCGTCTTGCTTTGCCGCCTGAGTTGGATAGAATCCATAATGTCTTCCATGTTTCTATGTTGTGGAGGTACATATCAGATCCATCTCATGTTTTGCCAGTTGAATCTATTGAGGTGAATATGGATCTGACGTTTGAAGAAGAACCAGTTGCTATTTTGGCACATGAAATGAAAGAGTTGAGAAATAAGAAAGTGCCACTGGTAAAGGTTCTTTGGAAGAATCATGGTAGAGAAGAGGCAACTTGGGAGAGTGAGCAAGCAATGCAAGATCAATATCCTCAACTGTTTCAGACTTGATATCAGGTAATTTCGAGGATGAAATTCTTTTTAGAGGGGGAGAATTGTAATATCCCAAAATGTGCCATAGAAGTTTTGATATAATTGTTGTTTTATTTGGATTTAATGTCTATGTTAAATTGAGAAGAGAAAGGTACTGAAGAGAGAGTGTATATGTTGTATATATGAACATATATACAACATATACACATGTCAAATTGGGAAAGTCAAGAGAAGATATTTTGTTATTTTTATTTTTAATTAAGTAATTAAAAAGGAATTAAATAAGTGGAAGAGAGGAAATTGATTAATTTAATATTAAAATACTTGGTGGAGATTGTAACACCCCTACATTCAATACATGCACCCTACAAACACCACAATGTAGTATACATGCACTAAACATAGAGATGCTACGGATTTTTTTTTAACATTCAAAACATTTTAAATGATACCATAATTTTTCAATTGTATACATTATAGAAAGATAAGTAGATAACTTGCAATTCAAAACTAAATAGATATATATATAGATACATTTAGTTGTTACGCAGCGGAATTTATCAAATATTTACATATATGAAAACATTTAATTTCATATTTACAAATATACACATATGTACATTAAAATCATTACTTTACAAAATATAAAAGAGTTATACATGTTTGGCAAGTCTCCTCTGATCTTTAAGTTCCCAAAATCAACTCTTCACTGTCTACTCTCACTCGGTCTCGAAGAGCTCTCGGGTTCAACCCTAATACCTGCGCGATCAAACACTATCGCACTAAGCCAACGGCTTAGTAAGATAATTCATGCTAATGTTATGCTTTAATGCAATGCAATGCCAATTCTCAATCCATATTATACATGTAACAACATATATGCAAAGCTAACAACATACCTTTACATTTCATAACTCAACATAAATAGACATATCATATTTCAATATCCTATTATATACCTCATTAGTATTCATTTAATCATTCATAATCAACACTAAACAAAGACAAGCATGGGCCCAAAACACACTAATATGCCATTCAATTTTCAGAGTTAATGCTTTGGTTTGTTATCACATTAATCAATATCATATACCCAACTAGGCTTCAAGGATTAAGTTCAACCAAGCTTCAAGGGGAGCAAAGCATGCTAAGCTTCAACCCAACTTGGCTTCAAGAACTAACCCAACCTAGCTTCAAGGGTGGTAACATCTCAATTAGGCTTCAAGGATTCAATCCAACCTAACTTCAAGAGATTGTTACACTTATTAGGCATGCCACCAACAACAAACTCTGAAAATGGAATAACACATTAGCCACACAAATCATTTATTATTTAATTATCATTTCCATTCTCAACTCTCATCATAGCCAATAACAATGGCCTCATATCACATATAAGTTACCATAGCCAATCACAATAGCATTTTATTCCATCACATTATACATATAGCATTATTGATATAAACATAACCAAACACATTACTCATCACATGAGTCACAATACATGAAATATCACATTGTTCACATAGTATCATATACATTGCCATTATCATCATATGCCACAATGCAATAATACAAGATTTGTACTTATTTTACTAACAATTCATACAACTCCTAACATTTCCTTGTCCAAGATTCTTTAACCTCTTAGATCAATGATCAATCACTATCTTCAAGACTTAAATCAAAAGTAATAGCATATACTTGTTTAGGGATACACAAGAGATAATCCAATTAGGAATTAATTAGGGCAAACCTCAACCCTGACACGTTCACCCACACGGGCGTGTTCATGGCCGTGCCCTAACTCCACAACACAGAAACATTTACACGCTCAACAACATGGGCGTGTTCCTGGGCGTGTAAATTCTCAAATCTTACAGTAGCTATGACACGCTCAATAACACGGGCGTGCTACTGGTCGTGTCAAACCTACTGCCTCCAACACAATTGACACTCCTAAAAACCCTGGACGTGCTCATGGGCGTGTCCGGCCACAAATCAAGACTCCGATCAAAAACAACCATACACTCAACAACACACTTCTATACATTAACATCCTCTTCAAATAATCTTAACAAAACATACTCAAAACTCATCTCAAACTTGCAACACACCCAAAACAAACCAAAATACACATCAAACACCAAACACAAAATCATCTCAAAACCCCTACCACATATACAACATCATCTCTTCCAACCACTTACTCTTTTCTTCAATCCATACTCAACATCCATCATCCAATCACTCAAACACTTCTCACATCTCAAAATCAACCAACACACTCTTAAAAATCTATCAAACTCAAATATCATTTCAAATAAACACAAAGATCACAAGAGAACTTACCAAAGTTACAAAACTTCTTGAATCACCAACTTGATCACTTAATCTTTCTTCAATTTGAGCTTCACTCCACAAGATCTTCTCTTTGCCTCTTGCTTTCCTTTGTCTAAGGAGGAGCCGGCCACACAAAGAAGAAAGAAGAAATGAACCACAAAAATAAAGTCAACTCTTCTTTTAATCTCCACCAAGTGTTCCAATTCAAACAATTACCAAATCACCCTTTTATCATATAACTAACTTTGTCTCATATAAGCCCTTATATGTAATTACACACTCAATACAAATAAATATCTCTTCCATTGACTCTTCATTTGACCAATTTATATGTTATATATATCATCATATACACAACATATACCATTCTCTCTAAACCCTAATTCTTTTCCCCAAAACACATATACACAAGCATTCACTTTCCAAAAATCTTTTCTTAACACATCATATACATTCAATCCAATTTATAACAATAACAACAACAACAATAACAACAACATCAACAACATAATCAAAACTTCTAGACCATATATGAGGATATTACAGAGATTTAATTGAAGAACAAATATTTGACTTTGCTTCATTTGTCTTCTTCATTTTCTTCTTTTCCAATTGGGTGGCCGGCTATCAAAGACAAAAGAGAGCAAGAGAGGGTTTTTGATTTCTAAGAGCTAATTGAAGGAAGATTCAAGAGATTAAGTTGGAATTTTGTGAAGTTTCATCAATTTTGGTAAGTTTTCTCTTGATTTCTTTTGTTTTAGTTGAAGTTGTGATTGAGTTTGTGAGTTGAGATTGTGGTTGATATGTGTTTGTTTGATTGTGGTGTGTTTAAGGGTGTTGGTTCAATTGATTTTGAATTTTTGGGGTTGGATTGAAGGAAAGAATAAGTTTGTTGGAAGAGAAAGTGTTGTGGTGATGATTATGATTTGTCTTTGATGTATGTTTTGTATTGTTTTGGTGATTTTGCAAGTTATTATGGTTTTTGGGTGTGTTTAGTTCAGTTTGTTTGAAGTGGAAGATGGTGGAAGTAAGTGGTTTGTTGGTGTAGTGTTGATGTTGCCAGAATCTGTATTTTTGGCCTGATACGCCCATGAGCACGTCCAAGTCTTTGGGCGTGTCAATGGTTCTGTGTTGCAGTAGCATTTACATGTCCAGTGACACGCCCATGTCACTGAGCGTGTCATAGCTACTGTGTGGATAAAGGATTGACACTGCCATGAGCACGCCCATGTTGTTGGACGTGTCAATGTTTCTGTGAGACATAATGTATTACACGTTCAGTGACATGCCCGTGGTTCTGAGCGTGTCAAAGCTTCTGTGCTGTGGAGTTAGGGCACGGTTCGGGACACGCCCGTGTTGTTGAGCGTGTCATGGTTAGAGTTTGCCCTAGTTGGTTCTTAGCTTTATTATCTTATATGTATTTCTAAGTGAGTGTGTATGATTACCTTTGGTTTAGGTTGTCAAGAAGTTGAATTGCCTTAATCTAAGTGTTGAGGATTCTTAGAGGAAGAAGTGTATAGATTGGTGTGAGTTGGTTTTGAGGTAAGTACAAACTACATGGTTGCATACATTTACATGATTTTGATACTTAAAATATTTGGTTGTACATATGTTAAGCAATTGATTACATTGTTAATACATTTGATGAATGTTATGAATTGTATAATGTGAATGATTGATGAGCATTTAAAATGTATGTTAATGCAATTGGTTGTGTACTTTTTAATGATGAATTGAGATATAATCAGTTGTGAGGCCTATGTGATTGGTTATGATGATTCAAATGAAATAAGTGGGGCATGTTTGCCTAGATGATGGTATTCAATGCATTTAATTATGTATACTCTATTGATGAGATGAGGAGCCATGGTTGTTGGCTATAATGCTAATGATGCAAATGAGATGATTGAGGCATGGTTGTGTTTTGTTAGTTTTTGTTATAGATTTGTGTCTTGTTTATTATAATAATTATTGTTTTATTTAGGTATTTTATTAGTTTAAATCGGTTTATTTAGTGTTTTTGTTAATTTTGTAATTTTAGTTTATTTCAGTGTTTATGTCGTTTTTGATCTAGTTTTTAGTATGGTGTTTATGTTTTGTTGGTTATTGTTTATTTACTTTTTGTTTAAAGTTTGTTTGAGTTTTGTTTTAGGTTAAAAAAGCCAGGAACCAAGACTGAAGAAAAGATATCATCACAGTAGGCGACACTGGCAAGCGACATGGCCATGTCAGGCGACACATGCAAGCGACATGGCCAAGTCACCTGGCCATGTCTCTCCAAATATGCTCAAACACAGCCAAGTCATCACAGTAGGCGACACTGGCAAGCGACATGGCCATGTCAGGCGACACTGGCAAGCGACATGGCCATGTCAGGCGACACTGGCAAGCGACATGGCCATGTCAGTTGGCCATGTCTCTCAAAAATGAAGCAACACGGCCAAGTCACCTCTGACTTGGCCGTGTCTCACCAATTCCAAAGGCAAAGAAGATTTAACACTCACAGTAGAGGACACTGGCAAGGGACACGGCCATGTCACCTGGCTGTGTCCCTCCAAAGAAGTGCAACACGGCCAAGTCACCTCTGACTTGGCCGTGTCACTCAATCAAAGAAGAAAAGGAAGAGAACATGCAGTAGCGAACACAGGCAAGGGACACGGCGAAGTCACCTGGCCGTGTCCCTCCAAAAGCCACTCACACGGCCAAGTCACATCTGACTTGGCCGTGTCCCTCATGAAATATACGCGCACCGAATTTTAAAGCCGCGTTTCGTATAAAAGGAAGAAAGAAAGTTAGGTTTTGGGGAGTTGGACGATTTAGAATAGATTTTGGAGCCGTCAGAGATTAGAGCTAGGGTTTTTAACTTTGTTTTCTTTGATTTTAATTTCATTTTGGATTAAACTAGATTAGATTAAATTGTTCTAGCCATCAAGACATCCTTCTTGCAAGATTGAACAAGAGATTCTTCAAAAGCTTCAAGGAGTTTGTAACTTGGTTTTGTTCTTGAACTTATTCTCTTTATTTTTATTGAATGGATATTATCATGTCTATTTTGATTTCTTTGAACATTAATAAGATGAATATGTTTGATTGCATTATGAACTAATTTGATCTAGTCTAGGGTTTGTATGGATCTGCTATGATTGTATGGATTGGTTATTACTCTTAACTTAATAATTTCTTTAGCCTTGATTGAATGGAATATTGTTAATATATAATTGATTGATCACCAATTATGTGTTTAAAGGTATTAGATGATGGATCGAGAGATGAAGTTTAATACTTGAACAATTCAATTAGGGACTTAGGTGAATTAGAGATATAACCTATTAAAAAGATTATTTCACTTATAACAAGATTAGTTGAAAGAGGTTTGAATGCGAGAGCTTATTTCCTTGACTCGATTAGTTGAGTTGTTTGAGATTTAATCTTTGAAATTGAATTAGTTAAGAGGAATAACCGTTCATACATATAAGTAGTAGAGAAGTGCAAACCCTAGACCATTCTATCAAGTGAATCAAAACACAGCTCAATTTACTTTTATTGTTTTAAACTTTAATCAATCTTCTTCATTATTTAGCAATTTATAAATCTCTTTATTACTTGTTAAACATAATCTGATAAGCAATTAACCACTTTAGCTTCCTTGAGAGAACGACCTTGGGGCGATCACCTTTGCTACAGCTACCTCGTATACTTGCGAGTGACGCTTTGTGGTAGAGTTAATTTGAGCGTAACAGGTTGCCTAAGTGATGATGAGAAAATGAGAATGAAATTGATAATGAAATAATGAATGAATTGTGTGTCTAATGTGTTATTCCATTTTCAGAGTTTTGTTGTTGGTGGCATGCCTATAGTAACAATCTCTTGAAGTTAGGTTGGGCTTGAACCTTGAAGCCAAGTTGGGTTGAAGTTTAGCATGCTTAACTCCCCTTGAAGCTTGGTTGGGTCTAGTCCTTGAAGCCTAATTGAGATGTTACAGCCCTTGAAGCTAGGTTGGGTTTGGTTCTTGAAGCCAAGTTGGGTTGATACTTAGCATGCTTTGTTCCCTTTGAAGCTTGGTTGAACCTAAATCCTTGAAGCCTAGTTGGGATAATGATAATGATAAATGTGATAATTGAACCAAAACATTAACTCTGAAAGTTGAATGGCATATTAGTGTCTTTGGGCCCATGCTTGTCTTTGTTTTCAATGTGATTCTTAAATGGTGAAACCATGAAGATACAACATGAATGTTTTGATATGATATTGAACAATGTAAGGTTTTAAAATATAATATTCTTTTGAATGGTGTATGAAAATTGATTGTGTAACATTGGCATTGAATTGAGGCATAGTATTATTGTAGTATGTACCACTAAGCCATTGGCTTAGCGCGAGTTTGATTCGTCGCGCAGGTGACAGGGAAGAACCGGAGAGTTCCTCTAGGCCGAGTAGAGTCTAGACTTTGAGGTGTTGATAGTGGAGCTTAAAAATCAAAGACATACTACCAAATATGTATATCTTTTATGTTTTGTAAAACTTGAGTTTTGATGTACATATATTTGTAAATATTTGTTATACATTCCGCTGCATTTTGAATAAACATTTTATCTATTGTCTTTTATAATATAACTTAAATGTTTTGAGTCTGTTTATATTGTTTTAAAAGAAGTGAGTCGTTTGTTAGTAAACCGTGGCATTACTATATTCAGTATACGTATATTACGATCGTAATAGCATGTTGTGTACGTATATGGGGTATAGGGGTGTTACAGGGACACCCATCGAAAGGTGAAAACATGTCCTTTACATTAATACCAAAATATAAAAGCAATTTAAATTATATGAAAAATTAATTAATGAGGTACCCAAAAATGAAAACATACCTCTTATAATTTTAACATCAAAATAAACAAATAATAATAATAATAAAGAAATCATCCATCCCTAATAAATTAAATAAATCAAGAATTGAAATTAAATAAATCAACCATCAAAACATACAATAAACTACATAATCAAATCTAAAATTAAATAAAATAAATAAAGATACAAACTTAGGTTTATGTCTCAATTTAGGGTTCTTTAATTAACATTTAGGATTTTGGATTTTGAATTAATATATTTATTATTTAGGCTACTGTGAGGGTTTTTGAAAAAATGAAATTGATTAGGATTTTATAATTTTAAGAAAGTGGTAAGGTTTTTGGTTAATCAAATTAGGGTTTAGGGCTAACATCATGAATTTAGAGTTTTGGATTCTTAAGATATTAGGATTTAGGGCTCACAGTTTTAAATTAGGGTTATGGTTTTTAAGAAAACTAACACTATCATATTTATTTTTGAAAGAAGAGGCTACTATGAAGATTTTAAAATTTTGATTTAATTAGGATTTGGGACTAACATCATGAAATAGGGTTTCTAGAGTTTTTAAATATGAAATATGGCTTACGACTATTAAGGTTTACTGTATTGATTAGGGTTTGAGAAAATAGACCATTATTTTGAGTTATTTAAAAATATGTGATTGAGATTTTGATAATTAAGCTACTGCATGAAATCATTTTTTGATAAATAAACTACTATGATCACTGTATATTTGCATATAAATTAAAAGTCAAAGAAATGAACTTTAAACGAAGAAAGTTTGATAGATGAAAAATAATAAGTTATCTCAATATAAATTTAAATGAATAAAGTTAGAAAGACACACCTCCGTTTGTTGGATCCACCAAAATATTTTGAACGAAATTCTGGATGAGCTTTGATAAAGACAATGATTACACTGCCTTTGTATTTGTTGGTTGAATTGAGAACAAGACAGTGAGATAAGCCACTGCCTTGTTGATTGCTTTTCTACTTGATATTTCAGATTTGTTGTCTTCTGTTCTATGTTGCTGTTTTGGATTTCTTCTTGCTTGCTAGGGTTTGTTGAAAGCCCCAAAGGTTCCCAACTTTCCTCGGAAAATAAAAGTCCAAAGTTTCTTCCAATAATTCTCGTCCTCTAGGGTTTTTCTTTCTTTTCTTCCCCATCCTTAGGGTTTTCTCCGTTCCCTTCTGTCTCTAGGGTTTTATGTCTCCTTTTCTTTTTGTCTCTAGGGTTTTATGTCTCATTTTTCTCTAGGGTTTTCTGTCTCCCTTTTTCTCTAGGGTTTTTTGTCTCCCTTTTTCTCTAGCGTTTTTTGTCTCCATCCCCTTTTTCTTTTGTTTTAATGTGGTATTTATAAGAAAAATAAAGACATAATCCTATTTTAAAAAAGGAAATACTAGCTATTTAGGAAAAACTACAAAACCGGGTAAAATAAGATTTGGTCAAAAAATCGATAGCGCGCGGGCTGCGCTGGCAAAAATTGCTGCGAGGATCGGTGGCTGGCTAGCTGGGCAAGCCAGTTCGTCGCAGAACTGGGCAAGCCCAGTTGCGGCCCCTCAGAAATTATTCTGCTAGCGAATTGCCCTGCCGAGCGTCGCTTACACATCTGTTCGATTTTTTTATTATTTTTTATATTTTTTATTTTTATTAAAAATAACTATTAAATATTATTAAAATAAATAAAATATTACAAAAATTATTTTGAACTACCAAATTTGACTCGGTCAAAAATTAAGAGTCTATACTATGGAATGTTAATAATTTTTATTGTACTATAATTAAAATAAATTATGAAAAATATTTTTCAAATATTCAGTTTTTTTCAGTTTTTTATTTTATGATATACTTTTCATAATTTACTAGTGAATTCGTGAATTTTCCAATAAATTAAGAAAAAGCCATTGTTATGACAAATATATAATTTTTATTTACAGTTACACATGTATAAAAGATAAATCAAAACAATCATATTATCTGAAGGATTAAAAAAAAGAACGTACCATATTTTTGAATGGAGGAGGTTGAACAAATAAAAATATTGATATTATACTGATGGAGTTTGAGCAAAAACAATATTATGATTTTGGGTTTGAGCTAAGTTTGTAGGTATTAGCAGTTTGAGATAATCATCTTGTTATTTTAGTATTAAGAGATTAATTTTATTATAATTGCCATGGACAATCTAAATGCAAAATTCTATCTTTGCTTTGAGAAGGGAAAAGTAAGGAAAAAGCATAAAATTATGATAAACTATTCTGCAGAAATTGTGTCAGGACCTTTAGGTGTTGTGTTGGTTATTTCGACTTGGAATTTTCCTTTTTGTACGTTGACAGTGACTTCTCTTTGCATTTGGTATATTAATTTTAAAATTCTAACATTAGTTACTAAAACTGTGTTTTTATAGGCGTTTAATGCAAGTATGTAAATATGATTGGCACAAAAATCCTTTTAGATATTAAAATTATAAATTAAATCTCCTAATAATATAAATTTTATGATTATTTCAGTGTTGTTGATTGATCCAGTTATCGGAGCAATTGCAGCAGGAAATGCAGTAGTCCTTAAACCATCAGAAATATCTCCAGCCACATCTTCACTTCTTTCCAGTTTATTTGAGGAGTATCTTGACAAATCTGCTATAAGAATTGTTGAGGGGCCTATCCCTGAAACCACTGCATTACTGGAACAGAAATGGGACAAAATACTCTACACAGGTTTAACATTATAGCTTACTAAAAAAAAATAAAAACTTTCTTTTACCTTTAAAAACTTATGGGAATCTTTCTAGTGGGACTTGGATCCTGAAATCACCTATTAGGCAGGACGTGAAACTAGAATTGCAAGACCCAAATAATTAGAGTTTGGCTTGCTAAGTTGTTGGGCATGCGACTTGCATGAGAAAGGAAAGGGAGAAAAAAATAATCATTAGAGGGCCAAGCCTATTGCCTAGTGCGGGCTCTCAGATGTTTAAGTCACCAACTGCAATTATGGGGTTGAAGGCTTAGAGAATTGAGTAGGATTAGAGAGTTGTTATCACTACTTTCCCTGTTTGAGTATTTGATCCTAATTCTGGATGGACATCCCATTTTGGTGGCCATTTTTAGCCCATTACTAAAGGTCCACATAATATGCTGGCGTTAAAGGTTTGAGTTCATAACAAACAAGAAGTAGTGTTTTCTAGAGTCTTTTGTATGGTCCAATAACTAGCAAAGTGTGAGGCTTCGGTCTTTAGAGCTTGTGTGGGTGGACCCACTCTTTACTCAGTGTTACACGTATGTGCCAGTAGTCTCAATTCTTGAAGCAGTATTCCTAAGAAACGGTGGAAGTTACCATTAGTCTTTAGGAATAGTTATAAGGGAATTTAAAGATATAATGAATGCAGTCGATTTTGAAAATTGAAAGGATAACATTGAGGTTTAATGAGGCACTAGTAAAGTCTTATCTATTACTAGAGTGAACCTTGAGTTATTTGTTTGTCTCCTCTTATCGCTTTGAAACTGACTCACTTTTTTGTTCCATTTCTTCTTCCAACATTCACAGTATTTGTTGGCCTTGTGTGGCCATTGTCTTATGGTACTCATTACTAATTGGATGAGCATATCGTGTTTGAGTGCAACCCCTTTTGGGTTTAAGATGAAATGTCATTAGGGCCTCAGTTAAAGGTTATTGGATGTCATTGTTGTTGCCTGTATTATCTTTTACTGGACCAATCTAATGTGCCATGTCTTCCATTCCCTTCAAATGTCAAATATGTCTTAGTTTGTTGTCTCAGTTGGTATAATAGATTGTTAGAATTAATATTCACACTGAATGGTCTTGACAGAATTGGTTCTCTCCCTAAATCTACACTTACATTGTATCTTGGTTCTAATGGGGGGAGGATAAGTTTTCAAAAGAAAGTTGGTACATCACTCGGCTTCTCATCCTAAAGTATGGGGGATAAAAGTATTACTTTTATGGATGGACACAATAACATCTGTGTTTACTAAAGCGGATGCTACTCATCAATATCCGCTTATGCCATAGGAAGTCTTTAACTCCTCCCTAACACCTTATCACGATTGGAATTTAGGCTGCATCTACACCCTAATTGCTTGTAATTTGAGCAAATCTTAATGAATGTTACTCTTGTACAAGTGCTCTCTTGTATTGGCTTGCTCTATGCATGTCTTGTTTTTTACTTGTATAGATTGTACCATTGTATTGATTTTCACTTATCAATGAATGTATTCGGTGTGCGTGCTTTGGATATTATCATAGCCAAATCGAGGTCTTTGACTAGGTACATGTGAGATATGATGTGCCTTTAGGGTATCTAATTTTGGTTCGTCTCATTGAAGTAGATCTTCTTAGATTTGTTTAGGCCCTTCATAGTCTTATTCTCATTTCCTTGCTTGGGTCTCTATTTAAGTGCTTAATTGAACATCTAGTTAAGTGCTTAATTGGTTGCATGCTAGATGTGATGTGCCCTTGGAGGATTTCTAGTTCGCATTTCTTATAACTTTGTTTATTATGTATTGTATAGGTAGTTATAAAGTAGGGCAAATTGTGATGGCTGCTGCAGCAAAGCACCTTACGTCTGTCATCCTAGAACTTGGAGGAAAATGCCCAGCTATTGTTGATTCAAATATCAATTTGCAAGTGAGTAAATTTATATAGATTGTTTAAATTAATTATTTAGCATATTTCTTAAAATAATTAACTGTATATTAAGGTTGGTGTAAGGAGGATTATAGCTGGCAAATGGCAAGTCAATAATGGACAAGCTTGTATTGGTGTTGACTATATTATAACTACAAGAGATTTTGCTCCTAAATTGGTAAGAATAATCATATTTCCCATGGAAAATAAAATTAAGGCATTTACATTTATACACCCAAATTTAATTTATAAATGAGCTTTTTCCTTTTGTTTTTTATATGCCTATGTTCTGCTTTAGTAGATAGGTGCTTTGAAAAAGGAGCTAGAAGTTTTCTTCGGGAAGAATCCACTGGAGTCGAAAGATTTATCTCGTATTGTAAGTTTACATCACTTCACTCGTCTAGTGAGGCTCTTGGAAGAGGACAATGTTTCGAACAAAATTGTTTTAGGAGGCCAAAGAGATCAGAGTAAATTGTGAGGTTTTTTTTTTTGTTTTAAATTTTATCTTTCAAATTAATTATATATACAACTTAATGCTACTTCACTAGAGTTCTAATTTAGGACTTTACACTTTAAAGTCCACATCAATACAAAGAACTAAATGCTTGTTAATCATACTAAATTTTTGACTGCAGAAAGATAGCACCAACCATACTATTTGACGTTCCTCAAGACTCTCAAATAATGCAAGATGAGATATTTGGGCCATTGCTTCCTATAATCATCGTAAGGATCATGTTAAACCTGTTTTTCTTTCCTACATCATCATATGCCTACACTAATATGATAATACACTTGAAATATATATATATATATATATGAATTAAAAGACAACTTGAAAAAACCACCCCAAATACCTGGATAAAAATTATTATGCAGATGTGATTTGAAATTATGTATTTATATGATAAAGTTTAAAATAAATTATAATATATGGTAATTTTATAACTAAATCTTATGGTAGAATTATAATTAAAAATTTAAATTAGAATAAAATTAACATAAAAAAGTGATAATTCTAAAATATGTAAAATTTATTTATTAAGTATAGGTTTAATAGCATATTTACCTTAAATGCCTTGTTTAAAAAGGAGAAATAGTAAAAAAAATGTTAAATCAAAGTCGAAAATATTTTTTTTAAGTTATCCAATAATGATCTTTATTTACTATCATAAAAATTAAAAAGTAATGTTTCTTATTGGATGTTTTTAAATATAATATTTGATATTTGCATCAGATATTATAAATATTTTATGGATAAAAACTATTTAAAGGGATGAGGGTAGGGACGATGTCATGTATCAATCAAATATTTTAATAGTGTTATGGATACTTTTTCTTATGGATACTTTTTCTTTATAGTCACTTCTGAATGAAAATTTTTTTCTTTGGTTTTCCATCATTTCTCTATTATATTTTAGGTTGCTCTTACATCCGCCTTTTGTTTGTCTAAAAATGATTCAAGTGGCTTCTTCAAATATCTTTTGGAACATTAGATTGGTGTGTTTTGTCTTGGGCTTGAAATTTCAAAAGCAATCACATTTGCAAATCTTTTTTTTTTCAAAGATTGAAAAAAGAATTAGAAGAAGTATGGAAGAAGAAAATTTATTCTTTTATATCAACTCTTTTCTATCTCTCTTACTACTGTCTCTATCATTGTACAAAAGAAAAGATAATAGCTTTTTCTATTTTCTTATTTAGCTTCTATAATCCTCCATTAACTTTTGGTGATAGGTAAGAGATAAGGAAGATGATGAGAATGACTAATTCATTCTTATCTTCCACTAACCCTTGTCAATATTTGATTGGCTAACTAAGCTTAGTGAAATCAAGCTATCAAGTCATGACTTGGCTAGTAGTGAAGCCAAGCTATTTTGCTTAGTAGGTTTTCATATACATATCTCATTTGTAGGCTGGGATAACCATTTGACCTTAGTAACCCATCATGCTCAAATGCCTTTTATATTAAATGTGAATTAGGCATGCATCACATGTAAGGCCAGTTTTTTTTTTCTTTCACTTTTGTTCAATATCTTTTTCAATTTTGTACTTTCCATTTGCATCTCATATAAATTAAGAATTAATTGACACAAACCAAATGTAGATTAAACTTTATAATATGTATGAACTTTGTAAACTCAATTACAAGTTTAAATTTCTTGCCAATAAGCAAATATTTAGCAATTTAATAAGTTATTATGGTAAAACATTTTTAGCTCGACTGATGAAAGCCGTATGATAAGTGACTTTCTAAGTTGATACATAAATTAATGAATTCATTATTGGTAATCCATTAATAAGTTCTTTAATGACTTGTTTATTTCTTACAATAAACAATCAATTTTTATGACATATATACAACGAATGCTTCTATGATGAGATAGGTTGAAAATGTGAAAGATGGTTTTGATGTGATAAATTCAAAACCAAAGCCCGTCGCAGCATATCTCTTCACCAATGATGAGAAGCTAAAAAAGGACTTTGTGCAAAATGTATCAGCAGGTGGAATGCTTATCAACGACACAATCATAAATGTATTGCTCTTTTCTTATAATTCACATGGAAAATGTCAAACATTTATTGTTTTATATTATGATTCAAAACTGTTGGGTTTCTTTTATATTATGATTCACATGGACTGAGATACATTACGAATTTTTCAGGTGACAGCAGACACACTACCATTTGGAGGAGTTGGAGAGAGTGCTATGGGATCATATCATGGGAAACTTTCTTTTGATGCTTTTAGCCACAAGAAAGCAGTTATGTATAGAAGTTTTAATGGAGATTCATCTCCAAGGTATCCACCGTACACTTCAAGAAAGCAAAAAATAATGAAAGCTTTGTTAAATGATGGGATAATAGGGACGATTCCTGTTTTGATAGGATGGTCTAAAGATGGAAAAGAATATAGGAATACAATAAATATATGATACTTAATATTATTTAAAAGTATTGAAATTTCAATTGAATGACATTCATAAGATGTAACACTGAGTTTGGTTCTTCAAGGTTCGTCGCATCGAGAAAACCATGGCATGTTATTCAAATGCAAAATTCATAGGAAACATATAATTCCTTGGTAACTATGGGCAATTTTGAGTGGAAGATTGAAATCAGAACAAATTTAGATATTTTAAAGGGTGGGGATTGTAGTTGTAAAAGTGGTAGAGAATTGGAGAAGGCGGCATTGGGCCAAGAATACCATAAGCAAAGGTGGATTGACGTGAATCAATTGCCTTTGTACTATTGTCAAACTCAAACTCCACCTATTGAAGAATAATTTGAACGAATCAATGGACACCACATCAGCACTTGGATCCATGTCAGGTGCCTCGTCAAATTTTATGTTATGGATGTAGTGCATGATGCGGTGCTATATAAAATACCATGTCAATTTGTAGTTAATAAAAGTGGAAATTTAAGGGACAATGAATGTAAAAATAAATCTATAAGAATGATAATGGACATTAGTTTATTCTTCAAAAACGAAGTTTTATTTACTCTTTATAAATTAAAATAACTAAAAACAATAACCACTAAGTCATAGTTTAATTGTTAGGAGTATGTATTACTCTATTTAAATTTCGAGTTTGGATCCTAGATATCTCTTTATTCTCATATATAATTAATAAAAGGCTTAATAATTATGAAGTCTCTGAAGTTTTGCAAATTACACTAGCCAGTCCCTGTATTTTCAACATCTAATTTTTGCATCTTTGTATTTTTAAAAATTAAACTGTTTAGTCCCTTTGTCAATATTTTCATCCTAAAATCATTAGTCAACTACTTTGATATTATAAAATAACTTATTTGTTCTTCATTTATATATATTTATTTTTATTATTTATTAAATTTATTTTATTTTAAATTTTATTTTATATATAGATCGTTTGCAAAATAATAAAAGACATTATTCATATTATTTTAAATTATTTTTTAGTAATATTTATAAAATTAAAATAAATGATATATATGTATTGTCTGTAAAATAATAAAAAATATTATTCGTATTATTTAAAATTATTTTTTAATAATATTTATAAAATTAAAATAAATTATGTGTAAGAAATATAAATAAAATTAAAAATAAGCATGACTTAACAAATAATAAAATATATATATATATATATATAAAGGAATGTCAAAGAAATTATTTTATAATATCAAAATAGTTGATTAATATTTTTAGGATGAAAATATTAACAGAAGGACTAAACAATTTAATTTTTAAAAATAGAGAGATGCAAAAATTAAATGTTAAAAATACAGGGATTGACTAGTATAATATACAAAACCTTAGAAATTTGAAAATTATTTAGCCTTAATAAAAATAATAACTAAAACAAATGAGCTTAATAATTAGTATTATTACTCCTCAAAATTAAAAATACTAAACATAATTAAAATAACTTAGATAAATGGGCCTAATTAATAACTAGAGGAAATTACACCAACACTTTACTTTAGGTTTTTTTTTTCATTTTTATTGCTATTATTATTTTTTATTTATACCTTTTTTTTTCAGTTTTACTTTCTTAAGTTTTAATTTTCAAAAGTACTGCTCTTTATATTTTCATCTCTTTTTTTTCCATCTTTTTATTAATTTTTAATATTTATTTATACATTCCTAAATAAACATATAATAAATAAATATTTATACATTCCTAATCAAACATATAATAAATATATTCATCTCTTTATATAAATTAATATCAAATATTGATTATACAAATATTTAAGTAATAATCATAACAAATAATACTTAAAAAAATTAAATTTATTATAAACATAAAACCAACTTAAAAATTATAACTTAAAATTAATTTTTTTCAACTTAAAAATTAAAACTTACACCATGTCTCTTTTTAATACTTCAACTTTAACATATACACAATATGTATATGACAGAAACATAATATATATAACATAATTAGACAACCTTCAAAGAAGTATATATTTTATCAATTGAAATTTAATATATATAGAATATATACATGATATATATACATACGCAAACATATACATATCATATACTCAATATATATATGACATTCACACATATATAACATAATTAAACAACATATAAAAAAATATTTTATATCGATTGGAATTCAACATATACAAAGCATATATATGATATACATATAATAAACACAGACATGCATACAATATATACATGGCAAACTTAATTTTTAACTTTATTTTATGAGTATAATGTCACGACCCGAGTCCAAGGGCATATGACCGACACAAAGGGGCAGGAAACTCGAGGCATCAGACCCCTGAATCAGCCTGAAGTATCATAACTATAAAATATTTAAAACATCACATCAATCATTCGATACAAAATCAAATCATAAAAATTCAATAGTATGAAATTTGTGGAATTTATGAAGTACAAATAAAATACAATGCATAATAAATTACATATTCAGTTAATTCATAAACAAATTTCACTGCCAAGGAAGAGAGACAGTGTTACTAAATAAACTACTCTCAAAAGCTTACCGTGAAAACCTGAAAAAAAATTGGTGAGTAGGAGTAAACGTTTCAACTTAGCAAGTGATACCAGCCAATATACAAACTTAGTGTCTTATTCTAATTCTTTCTAAAGTATACTCATGCATCATGCCAAACAACCAATAAAGCAAATAATTATCCAATGATGAAAAGTAGTCTACAAGAACCACTTTAAACCTCAAATTTAGGAGCCAATCCCTCTATCTCAATCTTTTTCACCCAACATGGTCTCTTAAAATTCAATACATATCGAGTCCGCTATCACGGCTTTAGCCAAGCAGCACTACCTGACTCCACAAGCAGCTCTAAGCATAAGAAAGCCTCCGCGCGTTATGCCAGTCTTAAATTTATTATCATAATATTATATAATTTAATATTCATAATTCAAATCACATTTTATGTGGTCCCATGTTATCCCAATTTCCATCCAGCAGCCATAAATCATATTCATAACATAAATGATCAATCACATTCAAATGCAGAAATTCTAAAATTCTAAATAATAATAATAATAATAATAATAATAATAATAATAATAATAATAATATACATACATACATACATACATACATACATTATATGTGAAAGCTTGAAATACAAGAAAATATATTAGAAAGTTAAGTAAAGAAACTCGACTCAGTAAACAACTTGAGTCGGGAGCGGTAGGGTCTGGTACTGAACGATCCATGGAATAAAATATCATAAAAATATTAAAACAATAATTTCATACTCTATAAATAGATTTTTATGGCTGAAAATTCAATATAATTTATCCCTAATTTGTCCCTAAAAATACAGACAACTGACATAATTTATATCATTTAATTAATTTATTAAATCAAAATCAAACTTTGAAAATTTAATTATTATTCTCTTAAATTCTATAGCTTTCATGCTAGGTGAAATTAAATATTTAACTAACAACAAGTCTCGTTGAAGGTACCCATCGATCTTTCGCTAGAATGTCATCAAAAAATTTTGTCGGAAGCATCCAATGACAAATTGGGTACCGACGAATTCGTTTCGGAGAGATGAGCTCAAAAATATATGTCACTCTCCCTCACTAGCCAAAAATTTTCCAGAAATAATGTCTGAAGCTACTTTCTTAGTCAGATTTTTGCCAAAATTTAAGTTAATCCAGAAATTATAAATATGGTATCAAATGAAAGTTTAGGAAGAGAGGAGTTTAATGGTACATGTCTCACCGAGAAAGAAGATCGAAGTTGGCCAAAAAATTACTTGAAAGCCAGCAAAGGTGTCAACTTTGGACCAAGGGTACGGCTTCCTCCAGCATCGGTTGGTAGCGAGTCATGTAACGCTCGCATAATTGCTAAAATAAATAAATTTAAATTTAAATTAATAAGTTGGAGGGTTAAATAAAGTGTTGGAAGTGAGAAATTTGTAATGTATATGTGAAATATAAAGAAAATTTACATTACATATAAAATAAAAAATAAGTTAGAAAAAGACAAAATTTAAAAAGTAAAAGGAGAGGTAAAATGATAATTTATAAAATTAAAATAAAAAAATAAATTAATTTTAGATAGATGATGGAAATTAAAGACTTAAAAATAACTAAATAATTAATTAAATATGAATATTTTATTAATTAACTATTTGGTAATTACAAAGAAAGATAATGGGTATATTTGGAAAGTAAACTTAATAAAAACCCATCTTCTTCTTCCTTTTTCATACTTGGCCGCAATTTTCCATGGATGGAGCTAGGTGGGGTTTGATTCTTCCAACATAAAAAATTTTGAAGGTTTTTAAATATTGAAGTGAAATTTGGTGGTTTCTCCATTCAAAGGTAAGCTTTCTTACCTTATTTGGAAGCTTTATGGTTAAATATGAATATGTGTATATTGGGTTTTTGAATGAGTATGTTATAATTATTGAAATGGATATGTAAGATATTATTTTGATGAGTAAGTAAAGATTTTATGGTTAAATATTAGATTTGAGTAGGTTTAGTTGGAGTTTGGAAGAGGTAGTATGGAAGTTAGGGTTTTGGTAAAAGTGGTGGTGCATTTGGTTTTATAATTGGAATTTTGTTATTTTGTGTTGGTAATGATATAAATGAGCTCAAATTACCATTTGGAATTGGTTAGAATGAAAAACTAAAATCAAAGAGGCTTAAGGCAAAATTTTAGAATTTTAATGGAAAAGTGGTACATTATATTTTAATACTTGAAATGTATTAAAATATGATATTTAGGATATATTTAAACTTTAAAATTAAATTGAGATTGATTAGAGTGAAGTTTCAAAGTTGGAGTGTGTTAGGGCACTGTAATATCCCGAAATGTGCCCTAGAAGTTTTGATATAATTGTTGTTTTAATTGAATTGAATTTATATGTGTTATTGGAAAGAGAAAGGAAGTGAAGAGAGAGTTTATATGTTGTATATATGGAAATATATACAACATATATACAAGTCAAATGGATGGTCAACTAAAGAAGATATTTTGTATTATTGATTTAATAATTAATTAGAAGGAAATTTATATGAGTGGAAGAGATTAAATGGATTATTTTAATATTCAATGCTTGGAGGAGAGGGTTTTGAGGAGATGATTTGACTTTTGCTTTCTATCTTTTCTTCTTTCTTTCTTTCTTTTGCCGTGGACCATTTCCTTTCTTTCCTTTTCTCTTCTTGTGGCCGGCTAGCAAAGAAACAAGAGAACAAGGGAGAGATTTGATCTTCTAACTCAAGATCTAAGGAAGTTTTCAAGTGATCAAGTTGGAAATTTAAGAGTTTCTTCATCCTTGGTAAGTTTCCTCTTGATTCCTTGATTTTCTTTTAAGATGTGTTTGAGTTTGTTGGTTGATTATTAATGGTATGTGATTATGTTTGATTAAGATGTGTTTAAGAGTGTTTGGTTCAAGTGATTTTGGATTTTGGGGTTGGATTAAAGGAAAGAGTAAGTTGTTGGAAGTGAAAGTATTGTGGTTGTGTTTTGGGTTTGGGGTGATGATTTTGATTTGTGTTGGATGTATGTTTTTAGTTGTTTTGGTGTTTTTGCAAGTTTGTTATGGTTCTTGGGCATGTTGAGCTAAGTTTGTTTGAAGTGGATTTTGGTGAAAGGAAGTGATTTGTTGGTTGTGTTGTTGATGTTGCCGGAATTTGGATTTTTGGCCTGACACGCCCATGAGCACGACCAGGTTTTTAGGCGTGTCGATGGTTCTGTGTTCTTGGATGGGTGACACGAGTAGTGACACGCCCATTTCACTGAGCGTGTCACAGCTTCTGTGTTGTAGTAGTTTTGACACGTCCAGTGACACGCCCATGTCACTGAGCGTGTCATAGCTACTGTGTTGGTGAGGAATTGACACGGCCATGAACACGCCCATGTTGTTGGACGTGTCAATGTTTCTGTGAGAAAGAATGTATTACACGTTCAGTGACACGCCCGTGGTTCTGAGCGTGTCAAAGCTTATGTGTTGTGAGTTTAGAGCACGGTCAGGGACACGCCCGTGTTGTTGAGCGTGTCATGTTTAGGGTTTTCCCTAGTTGGTTCTTAGTCTTATCATCTCATTTGTATCTCTAAGTGAGTATGTATTATTACCTTTGGTTTAGGTATTGAAGAGATTGAATTGTCCTAACCTAGGTGGTGAAGAATTCTTGTAAGAGAAAGGTTGTAGATTGGTGTGAGTTGTTCCTAAGGTAAGTACAAACTACATTGTTGCATACACTCACATGATTTGATACTTAACATATTTGATTATACATATGCTAAGCAATTGATTGCAGGGTTAAAACATTTAATGAAGTATGAAAGGTATATTAATGCAATTGGTTATGTATACTTGAATGATCAATTGATTTAATGTAATTTGAGATATAATGAGATATAAAACCAATGTGATTGGCTATGATGATGGTGTTAATGCAATTGATATTGTATATTTTCTTAATGAGACATGAAGCCATGGTTGTTGGCTATAATGATGCTAATGAGATGATTGAGGCATGGTTGCCTATTTTGATTATGAGATATGAAGCCATGATTGTTGGCTATAATGATGAGAATGAAATGAATTGAGAAAGAAATGTATAAAGATATAAATGAAAAGATTATATGTCTAATGTGTTATTCAACCTTCAGAGTTCTGGGTTTGGCGGCATGCCTATAAAGTACTGGATAGGTGAAAAAACCGGGTCGTAAGCCGATTCCAGTTGATAAATGTGAAATGTGAATTATAGTAACAGTCTTGCCGGGTTGAGGATCTCCTTGGTTTATCCGGGTTGAGGTCCAAGAGACTGGGTCTGTTACAGGTAACAGTCTTGTCAGGTTGAGGATCTCCTCGAGTTTAGCGGGTTGAGGTCCAAGAGACTGGGTCGGTTACCCTATCCATGGATAGAGATATATATGTATCGCCTACGGGCTTGATGATTATGATTATAGACCAAAGCAGTAACTCTGAACTTTGAATAACATATTAGTGTCTTGTGGGCCCAACTTTGTCTTTGTTTTCAATTTAATATATGAATGATGAAATAAATGAATAATGAGAATTGTTTATATGTTTGAGATTATGACATTTGCATTTCATTAAAGTATAATATTATTATAGTTTGTACCACTAAGCCGTTGGCTTAGCGCGATTGTGGTTCATCGCGCAGGTGTCAAAGAAGAACCAGAGAGTTCCTCTAGACCGAGTAGAGTCTAGATTTTGGGGCGTTGATAGTGGAGCTTAAAGATCAAAGACATACTGCCAAACATGTATATGTTTTATGTTTTGTAAAACTTGAGTTTTAATGTATAAGTATTTGTAAATATTTGTTATATTTTCCGCTGCTTCTAAATAAACGTTTTATCTTTTGTCTTTTATAATTTCTTTTAAATAATTTAAATTTGTTCATGTTTTTGTAAAGGGATGAGTCATTTGTTTAAGTATACCGTGGCATTTCTATATTCAGTATACGTATATTACGATCGTATTAGCATGCTGTGTACGTATACATGGTATAGGGGTGTTACAATTATTTTGGTATCAGAGCCTAGGTTTGAGATTCTTAACCTAGGTGAATTGTAAGAAAAAGAAAATTTTGATTTTAAAGTGGGTTTTTGAGTAAAATACATGTCTTGGTATGGCAGTCTTTGATCTTTAATGAGGAATATTCTGCTGTGTTTGCAGATATAGGTAGTAATGGAGTCCCATTCACGACAGTCTGTAGAGGGTAGTGCTGAGAGTGTAGCTCCTGAAGAGGGCAGAGAGGGAGCTAGAGTTGAGAGAGTTAGTGAGGCCCCTGCTTTTGTGTCAGGGAGATCAGTTGCTGATGAGGTATCACCGGGTTGGTTAAGGCATATGGTAGATTTGTTTAGGGGAGCTCCGGTACAGCAGCCACCACCACCACAGCCTCAAGTGCCAGTAAGACATTATGATAAGTTAAGAAAGTATGGGGCTGAAGATTTCTTGGGTACTATCGATCCTGCAGTGGCTGAGCAGTGGTTGGATAAAGTGCAGAGGATATTCATTCAGTTGCAAGCTACTTTGGTTGAGAAGTTTGATTATTTAAGATCCCTTCTGCAGAAAGATGCCTATGACTGGTGGAAGACGGTTCCTCATGCCATGGATGATCCACCTACACTATCTTATAGTGATTTTCTGAGGGAGTTCGAGCAGAAATATACTCTGAGGGAGTATAAAGATATTAAGAAGATGGAATTCTTGAATTTGAGGCAAGACAACCGGACGGTAACGGAGTATGAGGTTGAGTACACCCGGTTAAGTCACTATGCTGGTGGGATTATCTCGGACGAGATTGATCGATGCAGAAGATTTGAGGAGGGATTGAGGCCCTCCATTATGTGCATTGTTGCTGGTTCTCGGTACCAGGATTTCTCTCAGCTAGTTGCATCAGCTAGGAGTGTTGAGAGAGCACAAGGTATTGCAGTAGCTGTGCCGAGGAGGAGACTAGGGTAAGGAGACCCCAGTTTGAGGCAGGGTCTTCATCTGTGAAGAGAGGTAGAGGAAGTTTTTTTTCTAGGATCAGTAGGAGTCAGAGACAGCCGAGTAGGTCAGTGCAGTATTAGAGGCAGAGGCCGAGACCTACAGCTTCTATAGCTAGTGCTCTGGCTCCAGTGGTTCAGAGGTCTACTCTACCTGCATGTGAGTTTTGTGGTAGGAACCATGGAGGTGTTTGTTGGAAGGTTGGCAGATCGGCTGGGTGTTATAGATGTGGGTCACCAACTCATTTTATTAAAGATTGTCCTGAGATGCAGGAGTATAGACAGGCTGAGTCTGCAGCTTCTCGACTGAGTGTTAGCAGAGGTGGTCGAGGGGGCAAAGGTTTTAGTAGAGGTGGTCGGCCCGGGTTTAGTCAGAGAGGAGGATCGACATACGGAGGAAATAGGCTAGATGAGGCCGGATCTTCTCAGAGAGTTTATGTGATGCAGAGGCAGTCGGATGCTTCAGCAGCTATAGCGGGTACATTCTCTTTATTTGGCATTTCAGTTCTTGCTTTGATTGATCCAAGATCTACTCATTCATACATAAGTGCATTCATTTTGCCTGTGTCTGAATTGCATTCAGAGTCCTTAGGATTTGATGTCTTGGTGACAAATCCTTTAGGACATAGTGTCGTTGTGAGTAAGGTTCATCGTGATAGTGCAGTGGTAGTACAAGGTGAGGAGTTTCTTAGGGATTTAATTGAAATGCCTTTTAAGGAGTATGATTTAATCTTAGGCATGGATTGGTTGTCCAAGCATGGAGCTGTGGTAGATTGTCAAAAGAAGTGTGTTACCTTGAGAACCGGTGATGGTAGAATTGTGATGGTGTCTAGTGAGCAAAGACAACTTGCATCCTTGTTTGTATCAGCTGTAGCAGCTAGAAAGTTGATTAGAAAAGGGTGTGATGCTTATCTTGCTCATGTTATGGATACTAGAGTAGTGGGTTCTCCACTTGACAGTATAACCACAATTGCAGATTTTCCAGATGTGTTTCCTGAGGAGTTGCCAGGGTTACCCCCTGAGAGAGAGGTTGAGTTTGGTATCGAATTGATGCCTGGTACCACTCCCATCTCTATTACCCCTTATTGAATGGCACCTGTTGAGTTGAGAGAGCTGAAGGTGCAGTTGCAAGAGTTGTTGGATAAAGGGTTTATTCACCCTAGTGTTTCTCTATGGGGAGCTCCTGTTTTGTTTGTGAAGAAGAAGGATGGTACTATGAGGTTATGCATCGATTATAGGCAATTGAACAAAGTGACTATCAAGAATAAGTATCCTTTGCCTAGGATTGATGATCTCTTTGATCAATTGAAGGGAGCAGCAGTGTTTTTCAAGATTGATTTGAGATCAGGATACCATCAGTTGAGGGTTAGAGCTGAAGATGTTCCTAAGACAGCTTTCCGCACAGGGTATGAGCATTATGAGTTTTTAGTAATGCCTTTTGGATTGACAAATGCACCTGCAGCTTTCATGGATTTGATGAATAGGGTGTTTAGGCCCTATCTGGATCAGTTTGTGTTGGTTTTCATTGATGATATTTTGGTGTATTCACGTAATAAGGAGGAGCATGACAAGAATTTGTGGATTGTGTTACAGATCTTGAGAGAGAAGCAGTTGTATGCTAAGCTGTCAAAGTGTGAGTTTTGGCTTGACCAAGTTACTTTTCTGGGTCATATAGTTTCAGCAGATGGAATAAGAGTCGATCCAAGTAAAGTTGAAGCTATTTTGAATTGGAGTCCACCAAAGTCTGTAACTGAAGTTAGAAGTTTTCTGGGTTTGGCAGGCTATTACCGACGGTTTGTGAAAGGTTTCTCTTTGATAGCTACTCCACTCACCAGATTGCTTTGGAAGGGAGTTAGATTTGTGTGGACGGATCAGTGTCAAGCTAGCTTTGAGCAGTTAAAAGAAATGTTGACTCAAGCACATGTTCTAACTTTACCTGTGGAAGATAAACCATATGTAATTTATAGTGATGCTTCACATAATGGTTTAGGATGCGTTTTGATGCAAGAGGGTAAAGTTATAGCTTATGCTTCTCGGCAGTTGAAGCCGTACGAGCTTAATTATCTGACTCATGATTTGGAGTTGGTGGCTATAGTGTTTGCTTTAAAGATTTGGCGACACCACTTATATGGGGAAAAATGTTTTATCTATACGGATCATAAGAGTTTGAAATATTTGGGAGTTCAAAGAGAGCTTAATCTTCGGCAGAGACGTTGGTTGGAGTTGATTAAAGACTACGACTGTTTGATCGATTATCATCCGGGTAAGGCGAATGTTGCTGCTGATGCTTTGAGTCGAAAGTCTTTGGCAAGTTTGTCAGTTTATTCACTCTCGTTGCTTGTTGAATTGAGAGCATTGCATGCTAGTTTTGAATCATGCGATGATGGTGCACTGTTGGCTCAATTGCAGTTGAGACCAGTGTTGTTAGATCAGATTAAAGAGACTCAATTGGCTGATGAGAAAATTCAGAAGATTGTTTCAGATTGCCAACATGGAGAAAGTAGAGATTTCCATGTGAGAAATGATGGTAGCCTTTGGTTTAAAGATAGGTTGTGTGTTCCTGATGATACTAGTTTGAGAAAGTTTATTTTGGAGGAAGCACACCAATCAGTTTTTGCTATGCATCCGGGAAGTACAAAAGATGTACCATGATTTGAAACAGCATTATTGGTGGTCTGGTATGAAGAGAGACATAATGAAATTTGTATCCAAGTGTCTCACTTGTCAGAGGGTGAAAGCTGAGCATCAAGTTCCAACAGGGTTGCTTCAACCTTTAAAAGTGCCTGAATGGAAATGGGAGAGAGTGACAATGGAATTTATATCTGGTTTGCCATTGACTCAGAAGAAGCATGATGCTATCTGAGTGATTGTTGATCGGTTGACAAAGACAGCTCATTTTCTTTCAATTAGAATGGACTATTCTCTTGAGAGACTGGCTGAACTGTATATTAAGGAGATAGTGAAGTTGCATGGAGTTCCAATTTCTTTAGTGTCTGATCGAGATCCTAGATTTACTTCAAGGTTTTGGAAATGTTTGCATAGTGCATTGGGTTCTCGATTACACTTTAGTACTGCTTTTCATCCACAGACAGATGGGCAGTCAGAAAGAGTGATACAGATTATTGAGGATATGTTGAGAGGCTGTGTTATTGATTTCTCTGGAAGTTGGGACAGACTTTTGCCACTTGTGGAATTTGCTTACAACAACAGTCATCAATCCAGTATTGGTACGGCACCATTTGAGGCATTATATGGTAGAAGATGCAGAACACCTTTATGTTGGAATGAAATTGGAGAGGGCAAGTTAATTGGTCCTGATTTGGTTAAAGAAACTGAAGAGAAAGTGAAGATTATTCGGGATCGGTTAAAAGCGGCTTCAGATCGACATAAGTCTTATTCAGATTTGAAGAGGAGAGACATAGAGTTTGATATTGAAGATAAAGTACTTTTGAAAGTGTCTCCTTGGAAGAAGATTTTGAGATTTGGTCGGAGAGGGAAACTGAGTCCTCGTTTCATTGGACCATATGAAATTTTAGAAAAAGTTGGACCAGTTGCTTATCGTCTTGCTTTGCCGCCCGAGTTGAATAGAATTCATAATGTATTCCATGTTTCTATGTTGCGGAGGTATAGATCGGATCCATCTCATATCTTGCCAGTAGAATCCATTGAAGTGAGTTCGGATCTGACATTTGAAGAAGAACCAGTTGCTATTTTGGCACATGAAGTGAAAGAGTTGAGGAATAAGAAAGTGGCATTGGTGAAGGTTCTATGGAAGAGTTATGGTAGAAAAGAGGCAACCTGGGAGAGTGAGCAAGCAATGCGAGATCAATATCCTCAACTGTTTTGAACTTGAGATCAGGTAATTTCGAGGATGAAATTTCTTTTTAGAGGGGGAGAATTGTAATATCCCGAAATGTGCCCTAGAAGTTTTGATATAATTGTTGTTTTAATTGAATTTAATGTATATGTGTTATTGGAAAGAGAAAGGAAGTGAAGAGAGAGTTTATATGTTGTATATATGGAGATATATACAACATATATACAAGTCAAATGGATGGTCAACTAAAGAAGATATTTTGTATTATTGATTTAATAATTAATTAGAAGGAAATTTATATGAGTGGAAGAGATTAAATGGATTATTTTAATATTAAATGCTTGGAGGAGAGGGTTTTGAGGAGATGATTTGACTTTTGCTTTCTATCTTTTCTTCTTTCTTTCTTTCTTTTGCCGTGGACCATTTCCTTTCTTTCCTTTTCTCTTCTTGTGGCCGGCTAGCAAAGAAACAAGAGAACAAGGGAGAGATTTGATCTTCTAACTCAAGATCTAAGGAAGTTTTCAAGTGATCAAGTTGGAAATTTAAGAGTTTCTTCATCCTTGGTAAGTTTCCTCTTGATTCCTTGATTTTCTTTTAAGATGTGTTTGAGTTTGTTGGTTGATTATTGATGATATGTGATTATGTTTGATTAAGATGTGTTTAAGAGTGTTTGGTTCAAATGATTTTGGATTTTGGGGTTGGATTAAAGGAAAGAGTAAGTTGTTGGAAGTGAAAGTATTGTGGTTGTGTTTTGGGTTTGGGGTGATGATTTTGATTTGTGTTGGATGTATGTTTTTAGTTGTTTTGGTGTTTTTGCAAGTTTGTTATGGTTCTTGGGTATGTTGAGCTAAGTTTGTTTGAAGTGGATTTTAGTGAAAGGAAGTGATTTGTTGGTTGTGTTGTTGATGTTGTCGGAATCTAGATTTTTGGCCTGACACGCCCATGAGCACGACCAGGTTTTTAGGCGTGTCGATGGTTCTATGTTCTTGGATGGGTGACACGAGCAGTGACACGCCCATGTCACTGTGCGTGTCACAGCTTCTGTGTTGTAGTAGTTTTGACACGTCCAGTGACACGCCCATGTCACTGAGCGTGTCATAGCTACTGTGTTGGTGAGGAATTGACACGGCCATGAACACGCCCATGTTGTTGGACGTGTCAATGTTTCTGTGAGACAGAATGTATTACATGTTCAGTGACACGCCCGTGGTTCTGAGCGTGTCAAAGCTTCTGTGTTGTGAGTTTAGAGCACGGTCAGGGACACGCCCGTGTTGTTGAGCGTGTCATGTTTAGGGTTTTCCCTAGTTGGTTCTTAGTCTTATTATCTCATGTGTATCTCTAAGTGAGTATGTATTATTACCTTTGGTTTAGGTATTGAAGAGATTGAATTGTCCTAATCTAGGTGGTGAAGAATTCTTGTAAGAAAAAGGTTGTAGATTGGTGTGAGTTGTTCCTAAGGTAAGTACAAACTACATTGTTGCATACACTCACATGATTTGATACTTAACATATTTGATTATACATATGCTAAGCAATTGATTGCAGGGTTAAAACATTTAATGAAGTATGAAAGGTATGTTAATGCAATTGGTTATGTATACTTGAATGATCAATTGATTTAATGTAATTTGAGATATAATGAGATATAAAACCAATGTGATTGGCTATGATGATGGTGTTAATGCAATTGATATTGTATATTATCTTAATGAGACATGAAGCCATGGTTGTTGGCTATAATGATGCTAATGAGATGATTGAGGCATGGTTGCCTATTTTGATTATGAGATATGAAGCCATGGTTGTTGGCTATAATGATGAGAATGAAATGAATTGAGAAAGAAATGTATAAAGATATAAATGAAAAGATTATGTGTCTAATGTGTTATTTAACCTTCAGAGTTCTGGGTTTGGCAGCATGCCTATAAAGTACTGGATAGGTGAAAAGACCGGGTTGTAAGCCGATTCCAGTTGATAAATGTGAAATGTGAATTATAGTAACAGTCTTGCCGGGTTGAGGATCTCCTTGGTTTATCCGGGTTGAGGTCCAAGAGACTGGGTCTGTTACCCTATCCATGGATAGAGATATATATGTATTGCCTACGGGCTTGATGATTATGATTATAGACCAAAGTAGTAACTCTGAACTTTGAATAACATATTAGTGTCTTGTGGGCCCAAGTTTGTCTTTGTTTTCAATTTAATATATGAATGATGAAATAAATGAATAATGAGAATTGTTTATATGTTTGAGATTATGACATTTGCATTTCATTAAAGTATAATATTATTATAGTTTATACCACTAAGCCGTTGGCTTAGCGCGATTGTGGTTCATCGCGCAGGTGACAGAGAAGAACCAGAGAGTTCCTCTAGACCGAGTAGAGTCTAGATTTTGGGGCGTTGATAGTGGAGCTTAAAGATCAAAGACATACTGCCAAACATGTATATGTTTTGTAAAACTTGAGTTTTAATGTATAAGTATTTTTAAATATTTGTTATATTTTCCGTTGCTTCTAAATAAACGTTTTATCTTTTGTCTTTTATAATTTCTTTTAAATGATTTAAATTTGTTCATGTTTTTGTAAAGGGATGAGTCATTTGTTTAAGTATACCGTGGTATTTCTATATTCAGTATACGTATATTACGATCGTATTAGCATGCTATGTATGTATACAGGGTATAGGGGTGTTACAGGCACATTTTAGTATTTTTGAAGGAATGTGCCTAAATTTATTTTTATACTTTAAACACCTAGAAATGTGATACTAATTGATTATTTACCTTCACATTTTCAATAGGTGTTGTGTAGATTGTATTTTCACCAACCTAGTAGTGAAGGGCATTAGAAGATTTTGGAAGTGGAGTGGAGTTTTAACTCCATTTATTGCTTAATAAAGGTTTGTACATACTTTGGGTAATAATGTATTTAATTGCATTAAATTTTAGCATAACACGTAAATTTGAATGTGTTATGTTACTTGGTATTTATGAATGTGTGTGTAACATTGTTTGGAGTAACAATACTTGATTTGTGATTATTATTGCATGAGAAGCCATTGAGAATGACAAAATGGGATGTGTATGCAAAGTATGAAAAGTGAAAATTGTGCACTAATATATGGGAATGAGCAACATTTGCATTGTATAAGATGAGAATGTTAAAGATGCATTGAAAATATGAAAAAATGTGAAAAGTGGAAATTGTGAAAATGTAATTGCATGTCACCTTCTATATGGTCTAGTTCCAAAATGTTATTGTTGGATATTATTAGGCCCCTTGGGTAAGACACACTAGTGTCATAGATATTGTTACGCTTTGGGATGAGACACACTGGTGTCATAGACATTATTTTGCTTTTGAGTGAGACACGCTGGTGTCACAGATTTTATACACCTTCGAGTGAGGCACATTGGTATCACAGATGATTGAGTTAACCCAAGAAAATATTTTTGGAGCTAGACTAATATATAAGAATTTTGGGCCCAATATATGTGGATGATTGATGTGTTCTTAAAATGTATGAAAAGAAATAAATTGTCTGACATTTTTATTATATGTGTTATACCATTTATTTATTTTACCAAAGTATGTACCACTAAGCATTATGCTTAATGTGATTGAATTGCATTGCCATGTTATAGAACTGATTCGGAGAGTGCTGCTAGACCACTCCAGGTCTAGATTATAGTTGTTTACTTTTTGAGTTTGTCGAGCTACCATGAAAAGGTTCTTAAGATTAGAATAGCCAAGGCAAATCACTTTCATTTTCTTTATATTAAAATCTATACTTATATTGATTGAGTGTTGGGTGTGAGCATTAAACACCATTGTACATTTGAGTGTGAGGCTAGAAACACTTAGATTATAAGAGTGAGTCTGGAAAAACTCTTATAAGGGTTGTGAGGATTGATCTCAAACCATTGTAAAGTTTGGTGTGAGCTTGTGAAAACACCAAGTTAGAGCTAAGCTTGTAAAAACTCAAGATTAGTGGAACCTTAACAAGTTGTTAAGGAAGTGGATGTAGGATTGAGGTAATCCAAACCACAATAAATTCTCTTGTGTTCATTCTTCTCTACACCTACTCTTACTTTGATTTGATTTTGATTTTTCAATTTACCATCAATTCTTCAAATCAACCAATTCACCCCCCTTTTGATTACTATCTTGGGTCAATAATTGGTATCAAAGCTAGTAAATTTCTTGAACTTAATTGTGAAATTTGATCCAAAATGGCAACCATTCCATAACAAACACCTTTACTCATGGAAAACTAAACTCATTCCTTAAATCCTATTTCGATGGAATGAATTATTCCTATTGGAAACACAAGATGTTTTTATTCCTAGATAGTGAAGGAATTGAGCTTTGGGATTTTGTTAAAGATGAGTGGAAACCTCTTACTCATGAGGTTAATTGTGTCCAAGTTCCTCTTCCTAAATCACAATTGTCAAGTGCCAATGTGAGAAACCAATTCAAGAATAATAGGGCAGCCTCCATCTTGATGAATTCAATATCAAGATAAGAAGGTGTAAGAGTCAAATACCTCACTTGTGCACATTGCATTTGGAAAACTCTTGTGAACTATCATAAGGGTACTACCCAAGTGAGACTCACCAAGAAACAAATGTATGTACATGAGTATGAGCTATTCAAGATGAAGCCCAATGAAAATGTCACCGACATGACAAACTGCTTGCTTGCCATTGTCAACAAATTAAAGAAATATGGCAAGATATATAATCAAGATGACGTCAATAGCAAAATATTGAGAGCACTTAGAGAAAGAAGAACTTTAAGTTTAAAGTTTCTTCAATTAAAGAAGTTCATGACCTTAGCTCTTTGAGAACCGATGAACTTGTCGAAAAACTACTCACCTTTGAATTGCACACTGAAAGAGAAGAAGAACAAGATGAAAAGGGTAAGAGGAAATCAATATCTCTTAATTCAATCAAAGAAGTTAAGAGCTCAAGTATTGAAGATAGTGATGATGAAGAAGAAATGACTATGTTTTCAAAAAGAATGAGTTATTGGAAGAGAAAGAGAAGATTGCATGCTAACAAAGGTATATTTTCTAAATCATCCTTCAAAGATAAAGATAAAAAAATGAGGTGAAATGTTATGAATATGGAAAATTCGGTCACATCAAATTGAATTGCTTCAAGTTGAAAAAAAAGAAGCGGGATAAGGAAAAGAAGAAATCACTCAAAGCTATATGGGATGATACTTCCTCAAGTAAAGAAGAAGAAGAAGAGGAGGAAGGAATTGCTAATTTATGTCTCATGGCTATTGAGGATGAAAATGACTCCAATGAGGTAGGTACTCAATCCTTAAACTTAATTGCATATGATAATTATGTTGATGATGCTTTAGATGATAGTGACTTGATTGAACATATGAACCTTAGAGTAGAAAAGTACTTTTCTAAAATGAAATTCTATAAGGATAAATTTTCTAAGCCAGAAAAAGATTTTGTGTGCTTGAAAAACTCTACATTAGAACTAATAACCTCAAATGAATAATTGTTGTAATCAATTGATGAAATGAATAAAAATCCACATAGCTTAGAAAATGTGATCAAGGAAAATGAAATTCTAAAGGATGAACTAAAAGAGCTAGAAGAATCAATTTCAAAATTTCATAAGGGAAAAGAGGCATTAGACACATTGATAGATAATCAAAGGTCACCCTCTTTGAAACATGGTTTATGATTCAATGGCTTATCTATCACTACATCTAATGCACGAATATTTGTAAAAGCATCTACAACTCAAACCTCTAGTGTTGAAATTGTTATGAACACTAATACACACACCAAATCTAAAAATTCTAAAAGGATTACATTGGATTCACAAGGCTATAGAACTAAAGTCCCAAGAGAAAATCATGCATTCATGTATATAAGGCATATACATAAACACAAAAATGCACAAAAATAATCTCTTTTAACACACACTTGTAATTGTGCGCATGATTCATTAAATTTTAATAGTAAAGCACATAAGTATAGAACCTTGTACCAATGCACATATTGTATGAAATTTAGTCATAAGAGCACATTTTGATATATTAGGAAGGCTCATCTCAAGTTAGAGGATGCTTCTACAACTAACCCACAAGGACCCAACTTCATTGGATACTAAAAGAAGATGAACATTGTTGCTTTGTAGGTATACCTAAAATCTGCTATCAATAAAAGCATTTGGCTTGTGGATAGTGGATGCTCAAGGCATATGACGGGGAATGCAAAGTTTTCTACAACTCTCACTTACAAGCATGAAGGTAATGTTACTTTTGGAAATAATGCTAAAGGTAAAATCATTGGCATTGGTTCCATTGGCATGCTTGGTAAGAATTTGATTGAAAATGAGTAGCTTGTTGATGGGTGGAAACATAATTTGTTTAGTGTAAGTCAATTATGTGATAAAGGAAATGATATAAGTTTTGACTCTAAAGGATGCAAAGTTACCAATTCAAATAATAAACTTGCATTCAAAGGAGTTAGAATTGGCAATATGTATAAAATTGACATACATTCCAATAATGCATTTGAATGTTTGATTTCTATTAATAATATTGATACATGGTTATGGCATAAAAGACTAGGACATGATAGTATGAATCACTTACAATGCATTAGTAAAGAAGAACTAGTTGATGGTCTCCCTAGAGTAAAATTTGATAAAGATAGGACTTGTGAACCTTGTCAATTTGGCAAGCAACACAAAAGTTCATTCAAATCTAAAAATATTTTAAGCACTTTTAGACCGTTAAAACTTATTCACTTGGATTTGTTTGGACCAAATAGAGTTGCTAGCTTAGGTGGCAAGTTATATGCATTTGTACTTATTGATGATTACTCAAGGTTTAGATGAGTTAATTTCTTAGCTCAAAAGAATGAAGCTTTCAATCATTTTAAAATATTTGCAAAAAGAGTTCAAAATGAAAAAGGCTATATATTCACATTTATTAGAAGTGATCATGACAAAGAATTTGAAAATGAGAATTTTGAAAACTTTTGCAATGATTTTAGTATTTCACACAATTTTTCAGCTCCCAAAACACCATAACAAAATGGTGTGGTTGAAAGGAAAAAAAGAAAATTGGTTGAAATGACTAGGAAAATGCTTAATGAGTATGATTTACCATCTTACTTTTGGGTGAAAGCCATTAATACCGCATGTTATATTTCAAATCATGTTTACAAAAGAACTTTAATAAATAAAACTTCTTATGAGCAATGGAATGGAAGAATACCCAAATCTTATACCATAGAGTTTTTGGATACAAATGCCTTATATTGAATACTAAGGACAATCTTGGATAATTCTCATCCAAATCGGATGAAGGCATATTTTTAGGATATTCATCGTCTAACAAAGCATATAGAGTATTTAATAAGAGAACACTAGTAGTTGAAGAATCAATGCATGTTGTTTTTGATGAATCCTCTAAACTTGATCAAAGGAAAGGTAGTGTTTTTGATGATTTTCTAGGTACATTTGAATAACAAGAAACGATTGATGTTCCAAAGAACAATCTTAATGAACAAGAAGAAGAGTCTTAAGAGCTACCCAAAGATTAGCAATACAAGAAAGATCATCCAAAAAAATTCATCATTGGCGATACATCATAGGGAGTAACTACTAGATCCAAACTTAAATACATAAATGTTAATGTTGCTTTTGTTTCTTAAATTGAGCCAATGACCATTGATGAGGCTCTTAGTGATGAATATTGGGTGATTGCCATGCAAGATGAGCTCAACCAATTTGAGAGAAATAATGTGTGGAAATTAGTTGCTAGACCTAAAGTCCATCCAATTATAAGATGTAAATGGGTATATAGGAATAAGCTTGATGAAAATGGTCCCATTACTAGAAACAAAGCTTGATTGGTAGCCAAAGGCTATAATCAAGAGGAAGGCATTGACTATGATGAGACATTTACCCTGTAGCTAGATTAGAAGCAATTAGAATTTTACTTGTTTACATGTCATATGAATTTCAAATGGATGTCAACAGTGCTTTTTTGAATGGTTTTATTAACAAAGAAGTTTATGTTGAACAACCTGCCTGTTTTGAGGATTATAACTTTCTAAATCATGTTTTTAAACTTACCAAAGCACTATATGGATTGAAACAAGCTCTAAGAGCTTGGTATGATAGGCTTATTACATATTTGCCTGAAAAATAGTTTTTCAAAAGGCAAAGTTGACACAACTCTTTTTGTTAAAAAAGAAAATGCATAACATTTTAATTGTGCAAATTTATGTTGATGACATTATATTTGGTGCTGCTAATAAATCTTTGTACAAGGAATTTGCTTCTTGTATGACTGGGGAATTTGAAATAAGTATGATGGGTGAATTCAAATACTTCCTTGGACTGCAAATCAAGCAATGCAAGGATGGGAACTTCATTAACCAATCTATGTTCATAGAGGAACTCCTCAAGAAATTTGGAATGGATAGTTGCAAGATTAGCAAGAATCCCATGAGTACATCCTTGAAACTTGACAAAAGATGAAAGTGGTAAGGTAGTAAATGAGAAGAAATATCAAGGTATTATTGAATCACTACTTTACTTAACTACCACTAGACTTGATAATGTATAGTGTATGTTTGTGTACTAGATTTTAATCATGCCCTAGAGAATCACATTTGAATGCCACTAAAAGAATTTTAAAATATTTGAGTAGTACATTGCATTTAGGACTTTGGTATCCTAGAAAAACATCATTTGACATTTTAGTTTTTTTTGGATGCGGACTATGCTGGTAGTATATTAGATAGAAAGAGCATGAACGATACATGCCATTTTCTTAGTGATTACTTGGTTTCTTAGTTTAGCAAGAAACAAGTGTCGGTTGCTTTATCTACCATGGAAACCAAATATGTTGTTATTTTTATTGTACGTAAGTTCTATGGATGAAGCATTAATTGATTGATTATGGAAAAGTGTTTGATCATATTCCTATTAAGTGTGATAACACTAATACAATTAAATTATCTAAGAATCCAATTCAACATTCTAGGTCTAAACATATAGGTATTAGGCATCATTTCCTAAGATATAATGTACAAAACCAAAATATTATCTTAGCATTCATTGATACACAAAACCAATTTACTGATATCTTTACAAAACCATTGAATGAAGATAGATTAAACTTCATCAAGCATAACTTAGGAATGATTGATGGAAGCTCCTTGAATGAATAAACCATGTATTGTTAATAATTGATGTGTATACAAAGTCTTATCATCAATTAAAAAATCAATTTTGATCATACATTGTTCATATAAAATTATGTTTCCTTTCTTTTTTTCCATTTTTCTTTTCCTAATTAGTGCTGGTATTAGTGAGATCATCCTGCCCTATCTTGCGATTGCGAGTCTATTGGATTGTTTCATCCCAAATAAACCTTCAGTGAGCAGTCGGGCAGATAGGATGGACAGTAGTGAGAATTTGAAAAGTCTTAACCATTACAGGTTTTCTTATAGGTAACGAGTGTCCCACCTAGTATAATATTCGCACTGTGGTCTTCGCGGGTATCCTTATGCAAAAAGACGGTCATACCTTGTACACTATGTACAACATTTTCTAACCATTAGCCATGTGTCAGTTTTCAATTTTCCTCTCTAACAGCTATAAATGGCTAGTTTTTTCATAATTTCTCTATTTAAATCTACTAAACTTTAGTTACATACTTCTTTGATCAATCGCATCATATGAACATATCTTCAAACACTAAGATCATCTCAAAACCCTCTCATCTCAAAACACACTCTGTTTTTCTGTCTCTTTCCTCTCTCAAATATCTAATGGCTCCTAAGAAGAAGATTCCATCTAAAGGAAAAGGAAAAGGGAAGAAACCATCATGAATTGTGATTAGGGAACAATAAGAATCTCCTTCCTCTTCTCTACAACCTAGAAGAGGTGAGAAAATCGACAAACCCCATCGCCAAACTTCTTAATAGGATATTAGATTTGTCATGCTTAAGTGGAAGAAGATGGAGGGAACCAAAAGCCCCTTTAGAGACATGCTCGTAGCCCTCAACATCAAGGATGAAATTGACCCTAGATGTTTTTGGATGGAGAAAGTTTGTGTTCCTGGATGAGGTAGGATACCCTAGCCTAAGCAAAGAGTTCTTGATGCCCCTTCAAATAGAAAAGAGTGAAAATTCATCCTTAGGTTGGTATGGGATTAGATTCAAGTTATTTGATCAATACCTTACCTTAACCTTAAAATATTTTGCCAAATTTTTGGACTTTCCAACTGATGGGGCCACATTCTATAATGATTCAACATTTTCAAACCAAACCCTCTCTATCTTTTGGAAAGAAATTTCTAAAGAAAAATCCTTTGTGATTAGGGAACAATAAGAATCTCCTTCCTCTATTCCTTCACTTATAATATTCCCATTAACACACCCAAATTCTTGATAAATACATTCTAACACCATGCAACTAAAATGTCTGGAACCTTCTTTCTTTCCTCACATATCACTCAAATAGCTAGGCACTTGCATTTGTTGAACGGCCTCAACCTAGCCACCTTGAGAAATCCATTTGACCTCTCTTCTAGTGCTATTACCATGGAATATCTAGAACATGCTGGTTGTATTAGAAAGATTGATGGCTCATATGTTTATCTCTTTAGGAAAAAGGGTGTAGTGGATAGGCACAAAAAGAGACCTAGATACACCATTGAAGGAGAAGGTGAATCCATAGAAGTTGCTATGGAAATGCCTCACAAACCCTCTGCCTCTAAACCTAGCAAATTTGGCTCTCTAACCAAACTCATCCTAAAAGACATCAAATCTCTTTACAAGCAATTCTTTCACTTCAAAAGCGATGTGTCCAAGAGATTTAAGCACTTGAAAAAGAGAATTGATCTTCTATCCCATATGTATCATGATCTATATGACATGCAAGGTAAGATGGAGTTGCCTTAATGTGATCTTAAAGAATGGGATGTTAGTGATTTTGTGGAAAGCCCCTTTGATGGAGAATCCTTAGAAGATAATGATAGCTATAGCTCTAGCTCTAGAAGTAGTGTTCATGCTCCTATTGACAAGGGCAAGGCCCTTATGGAAGAAGAAGAGCCTGAGGATGAAGATTCAGATTAGATTTTTCTTTTTTCTTTTAATTTCTGTTTCTATTTTTCATGTTTCTGTTTTTGTTTTTCTTTCTTTTGTCTATTCTTGTACTTCATGTTTCATGAATGAACATTTATTTTTAATGCCTTAATCTCCTTTTATATTGATGTTTTGTATTTCATTTTTTTTTGTTTTGTCTTTGTCGAAGGGGGCAAAGATAATTGAAACAATAATCAAATGATTAAGCTTTATATAATCTGACACTACATTAAAATGAAACAATAATCAATTTGGAAGCATACATTTAGGGGGAGATAAGTAAAAAGCTAAGAGAGTTAAGTAAAGACACAATAGATTAAAAGAAGGTAAAACTTAAAATTAAGATTGTCATTATTTTGGTTATCTTTGATCATCATTTCATTTGATTGCCAAAGTAAAAAAGGAGGAGATTGTTAGCCAACTAATCATCAATTTTGATCTTTAGCACTCAAGCTGAATGATGCATTTAACATTTCTTTAAGTTACTTGATGTAGCAATAAGTTGCTCAATATATTGCCAGAACAGGGCAAAAAGTGTGGTCACCCTAGGCCAAAGGGCGATCTCCCTTAAAGCTTTGAAGAATAAATTGAGTTACAGTAGGGTTCACGGTCAGAATCTTCTGAGGAGCGACCGTGACAGAGCTATCTGTGACCATCCAAGAATTGGGATGATCGCACCTTAAGTTACAAAAATTCTAACATTCACAGTAGGGAATACAATGACAGACGCGATTTGAGGAGTAGTCTCTTCGAACCATTTTGCGACTGTACCTTTCCAAAGGTGACCATCCATATATTTTGAGAGAAAATCATATGGATTGATAGTAGTATTCGTGATCTTGGGTGCACCTAGAAGTTTGACACGAGACATCTAATTTGACTGCTATTTTAGTACTAGTGCGACCTCACCTTTTATATTTTGGCAAAAAAATTACTTTTCAAATGAAGAAGTGATACATGGAATGACCATTGTAAGAGTAAGTTTAAATTTAAAAAGGGCGATCATCCCCTGACCTTGGGCGATCGTCCTGATAACTATAGGAAGGCTAAGATTTCACTAGCAGAGCACTCACATTTGACTGTTGGAAGAATTTTTAAATGGAGCGACTGTTCCTATGCAATGGATGGCCACCCAACATTTCTGGGGGACCATCCACTATGACAGGATGACTGCTTCCTGTGAAAACTTTTATTATCACAAAGGCTAGCCTAATAAAATATATCATATGATTCATAATGGCTAGTTAGACCAAATTGATTATAAATACCTTAAGAAATCTCTTATTTAAAAGGTTCTTAAGATTGGAACAACTGAGGAAAAACACTTTAATTTTTTTGTATTAAAATCTATACTTGTATTGATTGAGTGTTGGGTGTGAGCATTAAACACCATTGTAAGTTTGAGTGTGAGCTTGGAAATACTTAGTTTGTGAGAGTGAGCCTGGGAAAACTCTTATAAGGGTTGTCAAGATTGATCTCAAACCATTGTAAAGTTTGGTGTGAGCTTGTGAAAACATAAGTTAGAGTTAAGCTTGTAAAAACTCAAGATTATTGGAACCTTGACAAGTTGTTAAGGAAGTGGATGTAGGATTGAGGTAATCCAAACCAATATAAATTCTCATGTGTTCATTCTTCTCTACTCCTACTCTCGCTTTGATTTGATTTTGATTTTTCAATTTACCATCAATTCTTCAAATTAACCAATTCACCCCCTCTTAGCAGCTATCTTGGGACAATAGAGCTGATTCGGAGAGTGTTGCTAGACCACACCAAGTCTAGATTATAGTTGTTTACTTTTAGTTTTTGTTGAATTGTCATGGACTAGAGACATCTGCATTTCATGTATATATTTTAAACTTTGACATATTTACTTAAGTATGTATCTTATGTTTTTAAGCATATATATATGATGTAAATTATAAAAGGATTTTTAATTTTAAATGTTGAAAATTTAAGAGATGGCTTGTATGTATTGATATAAATAAACACTTGTGTATTTTGTGATTATGCTGGAGATTATGGAGAAATGAATGTGTTGAATGAATATTTGGGAGTGCTAGTCGTATGACTAGAAATTTGGGTAATGACTCTTTGGATTTAGCTACACTTGAGAAGATGCACATGGTGGTGCGTAGGAGAGGGACTTATGTGATGCCTTCAGATGAGCCTGAAGCACCGGGGGACAGACAGAAGAGAGCACGGGTCCAAGAGGAGTCCGACTCAGATTCTCTTAACCTAGATGAGGATGCTCCGGTCTCGGAACATCAAGAGGTGCTTCTGAGGATTGAGGCCCTGGAGGGCAAAGTGGATCGACTGGATAGCAAGGTGGACCGTAACCATGCTGAGGTCTTGCAGCAGTTGGAGCAGATTAACAGCAACCTTGCGACGATCCTGAGTCTTCATCCCTCAGCTGCATCATCTTCACGCCCGCCTTTTCCATAGATTTTGAGATCCTTGCTTTATTTTGTTTAATGTATTTTTGTTCTTATTTTTCATTTTTGTTTCCATGTTAACCTTTATATTTGGATATTTTATTTTTATATATTGTACTTTTGTTTTTGAACTTTTGTGTTTGTGATGGAAAGCTAGGGTTTTGCCTCACCAGGTACGATGGAAGACAGGTTGTCCTTTAACTCTTTTTATTTACTATTCTTGTTTTACATTGAGGACAATGTAAATTTTAAGTGTGGGGTACTCTTTAAGCTTTCCTTTAATGTTTGTCTTGTTTTGTTTATTGTGTTTGTTGTGCATGGCATAATTGTTGAAAATTTATTGATCTTTTCTTTGATTCTAGCATTATAGTTGAGACTTTAGTATCAGCATAGAAATGAGCATTTGAATTCATTCGGGATCAATTTTCGCATTTTGCAATTCATGACATATAAATCTTTGTGAACCCACCTGTGTGAGTTTTGAGCCTCATAATTTGATATTATTATCAGTTGATTTTCTTTTCTTAAGTGTGCACCTTCATGATTTTGCATCTCTAGAGTTTGCTTTTGCATACTAATTGAACTCACATTATGATTTAATCTCAAGTTTTAAAATGATGAAGGCAAATTAGGTTAGCCCTTTAGCTTAAAAAGACCTCCCTTAATATTGATTTCCTTAGTGAGCCAAGTTGAGCCTTTGACCTTTTCTTGATTAATCAACATTATTCACAGCTCGACTTTCTCTTATTATCATCATACCTGCATTAAGGAATGGAGTTCTATGATATGACAATAGGGTGGTTTGTTTCAAAGTGTGGGGTAAGCAAGTAAAAAAAATATATGGTATTGCTATTTGGGTTGAAATGCATACTTTGCACTTTGTATTTGATTAAGAGTTGACTATTCTTTTCCTCTATATGTTAAGCTAGATGATCTATGCAATGTTATATTTTGTATATATATGTATTAAAAAAAATTATTATATACAATAAAAGAAAAAGAAAAAGAGAAAATAAAAAAAAGAAGAGATATATATATACAAAAATTTACATATGTTTTAGCATTGGTTTGCAAAAGAGGAATGTCGGCTCGTGTATTTTTCTTTGAGTATGCAAGTATGTGAAGTATTAATGGATTGTGAGTATGCCAATTGAAGGAGTTATGAGTTTCTTAGCAAGAATAGTGTCTAATTTAGATACTCCATTTCTTGATGCTCCAGCCTAAATGTCTTTTCTCACACTTTTACCTTAGCCCCATTACATCCAAATGAAAGTCCTTCAGATTATTTCTTGAGAAAATCAGTGAGGGAGATTGGATAATTAAGCAAGTTTATGGCAGTATGTAGTCATGAGTGGTTTGAGTGATTAACCTTTGAAATCGAGTGAAACACTTAGATGAGAGATAAGATTTGTATGTCTGGATTAATGAATGAGTTAAGAAAATCCTTGATTGAAGGAAATTGCAATTATTTATGTCTGATGTCTTGAAGTATTTCATCTTATCTGTTGGAATTATAGTTAAGGTTGTTTGAGTTTTTAATTTATGCCATGTGAATTTGCTTGAGGACAAGCAAAGTTTTAAGTGTGGGGTAGTTGTTTTATTAGTTTTTGTTATAGATTTGTGTCTTGTTTATTATGATAATTACTGTTTTATTTAGGTATTTTGTTAGTTTTTATCGGTTTGTTTAGTGTTTTCTTTAATTATGGTAGTTTTAGTTTATTTCAGTGTTTATGTCGTTTTTGATTTAGTTTTTAGTATTGTGTTTATGATTTGTTGGTTTTTGTCTATTTACTTCTTGTTTAAAGTTTGTTTTGAATTTTGTGTTAGGTTAAAACAAGCAAGGAAACAAATTGAAGGAGAAAGGGGCAGTGGCTGACACAGGCAGAGGACACGGCCAAGTCACTGGCCGTGTCCCATACCAAGTTAAAAAAAAGAACAAGTCCCAGTAGCAGACACATGCAAGGGACACGGCCAAGTCTTGTAGCCGTGTCCCTCCAAAATGGTGCAACACGGCCAAGTCACCTCTGACTTGGCCGTGTCACTCAACAAAGAAGAAATAGAAGAGAGGCAAGCAGTGATGGACACAGGCAAGGGACACGGCCAAGTCACCTGGCCGTGTCCCTCCAATAGCCACTCACATGGCCAAGTCACATCTGACTTGGCCGTGTCCCTCATGAACCAAGCATGCGCGGATTTAAAACGGATGATTCATATAAAAGGAAAAAGAAGTTTAGGGTTTGGGGAGTGTTGACGATTTGGAGATTATTTTTAGCCGTCAGAGAGAGTGAAGTTAGGGTTTAGCTTTGTTTTCTTGATTTTGATTTTACTTTTGATTACTTTAGCTTAGATTAGATTGTTCTAGCCATTGTTTCATCCTTCTTGCAAGATTTGAACAAGAGATTCTTCAGAAGCTTCAAGGAGTTGTAACTTGGTTTTGTTCTCGAACTTATTCTCTTTATTTACATTGAAATTGTTTTAATGGATATTATCATGTCTATTTTGATTTCTTTGAACATTAATGAGATGAATATGTTTGATTGCATTATGAACTAATTTGATCTAGTCTAGGGTTTGTATGGATCTACTATGATTGTATGAATTGGTTATTCTCTTAGCTAATAATTTCTTTTGCCTCTATTGAATGAAATATTAGTACATATAATTGATTGGCCACCAATTGTGTGTTTTAGGTATTAGATGATGAATTGAGAGATGAAGTCTAATGCTGGAACAATTCAATTAAGGACTTAGGTGAATTAGAGATATAACCTATTAAAAAGATTGTTTCAATTATAACAAGATTAGTTGTAAGAGGTTTGAATGCGAGAGCTTATTTCCTTGACTTAATTAATTAAGTTGTTTGAGATTTAATCTTTGAAATTAAATTAGTTAAGTGGAATAACCGTTCATACAAATAAGTAGTAGAGAAGTGCAAACCCTAGACCTTTTTATTAAGTGAATCAAAACATCAGATCTTGTTTACTTTTATTGTTTTAAACTTCAATTAAACTTCTTCTTTAGTTAGCAATTTAAATTTATTCATTACTTGTTACTTTTAATTTGATAATCAATTAGCCACTTTAGCTTCCTTGAGAGAACGACCTTGGGGTGAGCACCTTTGCTACAGCTACCTTGTATACTTGCGAGTGACGCTTTGTGGTAGAGTTAATTTGAGCGCAACAAGTTTTTGGCGCCGTTACCGGGGAGGCTAATTGGCGTAATTGTTTATTTAAAAAAAATACTTTGGATTATTTTTCATTGTTTTCATTTTATTTTATTTTGTCTTTTGCTTTCAATTGTTTCTTTTTCTAGAAAATTTTGTTTATGCAAGGCAGGAGATCACTCGAAGGAGAGCTACATCCATTCATTCCAGAAATTCAGAGAGTGAAAAGGAGCAGAGAAGAGTTTGAGCTCTACACCGGATTTGATACTACAGAGGAGGACACTTCTAATTTTGAGTCGGAATCTGCACAATCTGTTAAAATGGCTGAAGAAAGACAAAGAACGATGAGAGACTTTGCTAGACCTGTCATTGGAACTTCCACTTCTTGCATAAGACTGACAGATGCAGCAAGAAATTATGAGTTGAAGAACATTCACTACAACATGCTGCCATCATTCTATGGAGTTCCAAATGAAGATCCTTTGAATTTTATTAGGGATTTCTACTCCACTCTCAACACTTTTCCTTAGGGAGGATTAACAGAGGATCAGTTGAGGATGAGGTGTTTCCCATATACTTTGAAGGATAGGGCAAAGAGCTGGCTCATGATGTTGCCTGAAAATTCACTGACAAGTTGGGAGCAAGTTTATAACAAGTTCATGGGCAAGTTCTATTCACACCAAAAGACAGCTGAGTTGAGAGGGAAGATTGCTACATTCTCTCAATTTTAAGGAGAGCCATTTCATGAGGCTTGGGACAGATTTAAGATGCTATTGATCCAGTGTCCGCATCATCACTACCCACTTCAACTCCTTAATCAGTTTTTCTATGATGGTCTAACCCAACAATTTCAGAACACTATTGACAATGCAGCTGGGGGAGCCATGGGAGAAAAGACAGCTGATGAGACTTATGAGATCTTTGAGATGTTGGGAGCTAATTCTCAACAAAAGAGTGTAAGGGGAAGAAGTAAAGGGGTGAATCAACTGGAAGCCAATACTGAAATGGTTAGTTAAATAGCTGAGTTGACAAGGCAGGTTCAGATGCTAAACATGAAGAACAATATTTCTTCATCCACTCAAGAGGTGTGTGGAATCTGTGGGACATTTAGGCATGGAGCAAATATATGCCCCTCTGCATATGAATCTTTTGGGAATGAAGCTGAGCAAGTTAATGCTATGGGGGGATTTCAACCAAGAGCCAGGAATGATCCTTACTCCAACACTTACAATCCTGGTTGGAGGAGTCACCCCAATTTTTCCTGGACAACAAATAATGTTCAACAGCCTTTCCATTTGCTCCAGAGACAGAACCAACAGCAGGGCCAATCCTCAAATCAAGGTCAGCCTAAGAGAGAGAGTTTGGAGGAAAGTTTACAGGCTTTTATCCAAGTCAGTGCTAAAAATCAGGAGATGAACAACTAGAGGCTGGATTCCTTGGAAGCATCTTTTAAGAAGGTGGAGACCCAAGTGGGGCAACTTGCTCAACAGATGCAGATTCAACAAAAGGGGAAGTTTCCAAGTCAACCTGAGCAGGCACAAGCAGTGATTGTTCTTAGGAGTGGCAAGGTAATTAATAACAATGTTGAAAATAATTCTGTGAATGCAGGTGAGAAAGAGAATAAAAAGGAAGGAGAACTGGAGAACAAAAGTACTGAAGAAAGATCAATGGAGAAGTCCCCTACAGCAGATTTGCACAAGGCAAACAATCCATACCGGCCACCTATACCATTCCCCAGCAGATTGAAGGATGATAAAAAAGATAAGCAATTTTCAGATATCTTCAACATGCTGTCTAAGGTAAGTATTAACTTACCCTTACTTGAAGCAATTAAGAACATGCCGGCTTATGCTAAATTCTTCAAAGAACTGAATACTAAGAAAAAGAGGTATGAGCCGAATGAAAAGGTGATAGTTTCTGAGGTAGGTAGTGCTGTTTTGCAGCATAAACTACCTTCTAAGCTAAAGGATCCTGGAAGTTTTATTATTCAAATTACTATGGGGAATGGAAAGGGTACTGATGGCATGTGTGACTTGGGAGCCAGTGTGAATTTAATGCCTTATTCTGTGTACCTTGATTTAGAATTAGGGGAACTTAAACCAACAAAAATGGTATTGCAATTAGCTGATAGATCTCTTAGATTCCCGAAAGGGGTTATAGAAGATGTGTTAGTTAAAGTTGGTGGTTTGATAGTACCTGTGGATTTCATTGTTCTTGACATGGAAGTAGGTAATTCTTCACCATCTGCACACACCATTATGCTGGGTAGGCCTTTTATGGCAACTACCAACACTTTGATAGATGTTAAGAATGGAAAATTATCAATGACTGTTTTGGGACAAACTGTGGAATTTTCTATTTTTAACACTTCTCCTATTCCTACAACTGCTTTATATGAGGATTGTTCTTTCATTGATTGTGTTGATGCAGTTATTTCAGATGTTTTCTTGCAGACAGGTACCTCTGATAAGTTGGAGCTGGCATTGACTTTGGGCAGTGATTTGGAAATTTTTGATGCAGAAATAGCCAGTTGTCTTGAGACCTTAGGAAGTGCTGAAGTAGAGGAACTTAAGGAGGACCCAGTTTGTGAGCTTCCCTCCATTCAAAAAGAAGAGAAGAACCCCTCACTAGAGTTAGAGCTAAAAGAGTTGCCTAAGAACCTGAAATATGTGTTTTAGGAGATCACAACACTTTACTTGTGATAATATCTAGTGAACTTAGTGAAGGGGAGGAGATGAGGTTGGTGAGTGAGCTTAAAAGATTGAAGAGAGCAATAGGCTGGGGATTGAGTGACATCAAGGGTATTAGCCCTTCAATGTGCATGCATAGAATCACTTTAGAAGAGGGAGCTAAACCTGTGAGGGAGACCCAAAGGCGACTTAACCCAAATATGAGTGAAGTGGTTAAGAAGGAAGTGCTCAAATTGCTGGATGAAGGAGTAATATATCCAATTGCTAATAGTGAGTGGGTGAGCCCAGTACATGTAGTTCCTAAGAAATCTGGAATCACTGTGGTGAAAAATGAGAATAATGAATTGGTTCCTACTAGGACTACTACTGGGTGGAGAATGTGCATCGATTATAGGAAGTTGAACAATGCTACAAAGAAAGATCATTTCCCTCTTCCTTTTATTGATCAGATGTTAGATAAACTTTCAGGGCACTCACTTTATTATTTTCTGGATGGCCTTTCTGTAATGACCCTCCCCGACCAGGTCGGCTGCCCGGCCCACTAGTGGCTTACGGCCCGGCCTTTTCACCACCTGGGCATGGAGTCCACAGGAGGCAAGCGATCGCTACAGTACTGGACAGCCCTCGCGGCCCACCCAGCAGGAATTTGTTTATTTGGCCCCAAGGGGTCGCCTCCCTGGATCGAACCCCTGACCTCACCCTCCCCGACCAGGTCGGCTGCCCGGCCCACTAGTGGCTTACGGCCCGGCCTTTTCACCACCTGGGCACGGAGTCCGCAGGAGGCAAGCGATCGCTACAGTACTGGACAGCCCTCGCGGCCCACCCAGCAGGAATTTGTTTATTTGGCCCCAAGGGGTCGCCTCCCTGGATCGAACCCCTGACCTCCCACTTAAGAGAGCCAGCGAGAACCATCCAGTACCATTTCTGCAGAAATGGTACTGGATGGTTCTCGCTGGCTCTCTTAAGTGGGAGGTCAGGGGTTCGATCCAGGGAGGCGACCCCTTGGGGCCAAATTAATAAATTCCTGCTGGGTGGGCCGCGAGGGCTGTCCAGTACTGTAGCGATCGCTTGCCTCCTGCGGACTCCGTGGCCAGGTGGTGAAATGGCTGGGCCGTAAGCCACTAGTGGGCCGGGCAGCCGACCTGGTCGGGGAGGGTCGTTACACTTTCAGGTTACTATCAGGTGCCAATAGCTCCAGAGGATCTGTCCAAGACAACCTTTACTTGCCCTTTTGGGACTTATGCATTTCGACGTATGCCCTTCGGCTTGTGCAATGCACCTGCAACTTTTCAGAGATGCATGATGTCTGTCTTCTTTAACATGATAGACGATTTTATTGAGGTATTTATGGATGACTTTTATGTTTTTGGTAATTCTTTTGATAATTGCCTCAATAAACTTGTTCGAGTGCTTGAGAGATGCATTGAATGTAACCTCACTTTAAGTTGGGAAAAGAGTCATTTTATGGTTACCCAGGGCATTGTTTTAGGTCATGTGGTGTCAAGTAAAGGGATTGAGGTGGATAAGGCTAAAATTGAATTGATTGCTAAGTTACCCCCTCCTACCTCTGTTAAGGGAATAAGAAGTTTTCTAGGGTATGCAGGATTTTATAGGAGGTTTATTAAGGATTTTTCCAAAATAAGCCAACCATTGTGCCATTTGCTAGGGAAAGATGTTCCATTTGAATTTACAGCACAATGCATGCAAGCTTTTAATTCCCTTAAAGAAAAATTGACTAGTGCACTAGTGATAGTAGCTCCTGTTTGGTCTTTACCTTTTGAAATCATGTGTGACGCCTCTAATCATGCAGTAGGAGCTGTTCTTGGGCAAAGGGTTGATAAATACTTGAGAGTAATATATTATGCCAGTTTGACCCTGAATAGTGCACAAATGAACTACACCACAACTGAAAAGGAAATGTTAGCTGTTGTTTTTGCTTTAGACAAATTTAGAGCATATTTAATTGGGTCAAAAATCATTGTGCATTCTGATCATGCAGCTCTTAAATATCTGTTAACAAAACAACATGCTAAACCGCACTTAATTAGATGGGTGTTGTTATTGCAAGAATTTGATTTCCAAATCAAGGATACTAAGGGTAGTGAGAATGTTGTTGTTGATCATTTATCCAGATTACCCTTCTTTAGTGAACATCTTGCATCTGATAGCATTCGTAAAAATTTAGAAGAATTTCCTGATGAGCATTTGTTTGTGGTAATTAATGCACCTTGGTTTGCAGATATTGCTAACTATCTTGCCTGTGGAATATTGCGTACTAATATGTCATTTCAGGAAAAGAAAAGGTTTTTACACTTGAGTAAGTTTTATTTTTGGGATGAACCTTATCTATTCCGGATATGCAAAGATGAGATAGTTCATAGGTGTGTATCTGAGGAAGAACAACTGAGTGTTCTTAAATTTTGTCATGACCTTCATTGTGGGGGTCATTTTGGAGGAAGAAAGACTGCAGAAAAGGTGCTACAAAGTGGTTTTTACTGGCCTACTTTATTTAAAGATGCTCAAGAGTATTGTAAGCACTGTGATCATTGCCAAAGAGTAGGTAACATTGGGAGGAGGAATGAAATGCCCCTTCAGTCATATATTGTTGTTGAACTGTTTGATGTGTGGGGAATAGACATCATGGGTCCTTTCCCCAAGTCTTTTGGTTTTGAATATATTTTAGTTGCTGTTGACTATGTTTCCAAATGGGTGGAGGCAATCCCCACTCGTACTAATGATGCTAATATTGTTGTTAAATTTGTGAAGGAAAACATTCTAAGCAGGTTTGGCACACCAAGGGTGATAGTCAGTGATGGGGGGAGCCATTTTTGCAACAGGCTTTTTGAGAAGTTAATGCACAAATCTGGTGTGAAGCACAAGGTGGCAACCCCATACCATCCACAGACTTCTGGGCAAGTGGAAACATCAAACAAGCAACTAAAAGGAATTCTGGAGAAAACAGTCAACACATCCAGGAAGGATTGGGCAAACAGATTGCATGATGCACTATGGGCATATCGGACTGCTTTCAAAACTCCTCTAGGTATGAGTCCATATCAATTGGTGTTTGGAAAAGCTTGTCACTTACCAGTGAAGTTGGAGCACAGAGCATATTGGGCAATCAAGACTCTGAATTTGGACTTGGACAAAGCGAAGAGAGAACAATTTCTGCAAATTTCAGAGTTGGATGATCTGAGAAATGAGGCCTATGAGAGCTCGAGAATTTACAAGGATCGCACTAAAGCACTTCATGATAGAATTATAGTGCGAAAGACATTGAGTCCAGGTATGAAGGTTTTACTTTTTAACTCACGACTCCGTCTTTTTCCAGGTAAACTCAAGTCTCGATGGAGTGGTCCTTTCGAGATAACTCAGGTGTATCCTTCTGGTGCCATTGAATTACTTAACTCTCGAACAAGTGAGACTTTTAAAGTGAATGGACAGAGAGTTAAGCCATACAATGAAGGATTTCAGGAAGTGAGGGTCATTGACAGCACTTTGATTCATGATCCCTAAGCCTTGCATGATGTCCAGCTTTATGACATTAAAGAAGCGCTAAATGGGAGGCAACCCATCAGTTTGCGTTTATTTTTCATAGTTGTAATTTTAAATTTAGCAAGTATTGATTTTATGTTCGGTTTAAATAAATGGACTGTGCTTTGATCGGTTTTTCTTTACTTTTTGTTTCAGGGTGTTTAAAGATGAAGGGGTGCAAAATCGTTGAAAAAAAAAGTTTAAGTTAATAAAAGGCAGTAGGTGACACGGCCAAAGGACCTGGTCGTGTCCCTTGGCCGTGTCACACACTGGACACGGCCACGATTCCTCAAAATTTTTAGATTTTACAATTTTGTACAGAATAGGACACAGCCAAGGGACACGACCAAGTCACCTGGCCGTGTCCCTCCAAGACTATCAGACACGGCCGTGTCACCTTGACTTGGCCGTGTCCCTTCACTTTCACACACCAGACACGGCCGTGTCCCTTAAATTTTACACTTTTAAAACCCGATTTTGCCCAGTTCTTTTCATAAATCCCTAAATTTTCTATCTTCGTCTCTCTCGCTCTCTGTATCGCCAAAACCATTGATTTTTATTTCAAAACTCCAACTCTTCCATTAAAACTTCAAATTTCTTCAACAAAACTTGAGATAATCACTTAAAACTTCCTCTTTCCTCATATAATTTTGATTTAATTCAGTTTTGGGTTGAATTTTCAGATTTCTAAGGATGCCGAGAACTAAGACTGTTTCACACCACAAGAAGAAGAGGCCTACAACCGAAGGAGCTTCTTCCTCTTCATCCACTTTATCTTCGAAGAGAGCAAGTCTTTTGGCTCGGGGTTTTTTCTCGACAAGGTATGTTAACGATGAATTTCTTGATGCCTTGCAAATTAGGACTAATTTTGAGCGATATGTGCAATTTCTTGGATGGGAAACTCTAGTCACCTTGAGACCTTTGCAGTTTGAGGAACTTACTCTAGAATTTTTGACATCTCTCAAGGTTGAAAGAAATGATAAGAAAATCTGGACTAAATTGATGTTTAAATTTCTGGGTAAATCTTATGTGCTCAATATTGACCAGTTAAATGATATATATGGTTTTCATCAGCACGGGGAAAGGTCGGTACCCAAAGAATTTAAACAACAATTTGCTTGGGGAGCTTTAGGCTCGGGTTCTTATGTGGCCAAGTCGGCCAAGGCATCTAAGTTAAGAAATTCTGCTTTGAGATATTTGCATAGGTTTATGGCTTGTGGATTCTTTGCTCGGAATGAGAGCCTGAGTGTGGTTGAAGTGAGTGAACTATTTTTCCTGGATTGTGCTTTTAATGCAATGCATGTCAGTGCCGGCTATTGGTTAGCCGATATTTTAGATTCTGTGGCTAATAAAAGAAAGGGGGCAATTTGTGTTGGAGGGTTGGTTACAACACTAGCAGTAGCCCTGGTTGAGGATTTTGACTCGAGTACTAGTCGTATGACTAGAATTTTGGGTAATGACTCTTTGGATTTAGCTACACTTGAGAAGATGCACATGGTGGTGCGTAGGAGAGGGACTTATGTGTTGCCTTCAGATGAGCCTGAAGCACCGGGGGATAGACAGAAGAGAGCACGGGTCCAAGAGGAGTCCGACTCGGATTCTCTTAACCTAGATGAGGATGCTCCGGTCTCGGAACATCAAGAGGTGCTTCTGAGGATTGAGGCCCTGGAGGGCAAAGTGGATCGACTGGATATCAAGGTGGACCGTAACCATGCTGAGGTCTTGCAGCAGTTGGAGCAGATTAACAGCAACCTTGCGACGATCCTGAGTCTTCATCCCTCAGCTGCATCATCTTCACGCCCGCCTTTTCCATAGATTTTGAGATCCTTGCTTTATTTTGTTTAATGTATTTTTGTTCTTATTTTTCATTTTTGTTTCCATGTTAACCTTTATATTTGGATATTTTATTTTTATATATTGTACTTTTGTTTTTGAACTTTTGTGTTTGTGATGGAAAGCTAGGGTTTTGCCTCACCAGGTACGATGGAAGACAGGTTGTCCTTTAACTCTTTTTATTTACTATTCTTGTTTTACATTGAGGACAATGTAAATTTTAAGTGTGGGGTACTCTTTAAGCTTTCCTTTAATGTTTGTCTTGTTTTGTTTATTGTGTTTGTTGTGCATGGCATAATTGTTGAAAATTTATTGATCTTTTCTTTGATTCTAGCATTATAGTTGAGACTTTAGTATCAGCATAGAAATGAGCATTTGAATTCATTCGGGATCAATTTTTGCATTTTGCAATTCATGACATATAAATTTTTGTGAACCCACCTTTGTGAGTTTTGAGCCTCATAATTTGATATTATTATCAGTTGATTTTCTTTTCTTAAGTGTGCACCTTCATGATTTTGCATCTCTAGAGTTTGCTTTTGCATACTAATTGAACTCACATTATGATTTAATCTCAAGTTTTAAAATGATGAAGGCAAATTAGGTTAGCCCTTTAGCTTAAAAAGACCTCCCTTAATATTGATTTCCTTAGTGAGCCAAGTTGAGCCTTTGACCTTTTCTTGATTAATCAACATTATTCACAGCTCGACTTTCTCTTATTATCATCATACCTGCATTAAGGAATGGAGTTCTATGATATGACAATAGGGTGGTTTGTTTCAAAGTGTGGGGTAAGCAAGTAAAAAAAATATACGGTATTGCTATTTGGGTTGAAATGCATACTTTGCACTTTGTATTTGATTAAGAGTTGACTATTCTTTTCCTCTATATGTTAAGCTAGAAGATCTATGCAATGTTATATTTTGTATATATATGTATTAAAAAAATTATTATATACAATAAAAGAAAAAGAAAAAGAGAAAAAAAAGAAGAGATATATATATACAAAAATTTACATATGTTCTAGCATTGGTTTGCAAAAGAGGAATGTCGGCTCGTGTATTTTTCTTTGAGTATGCAAGTATGTGAAGTATTAATGGATTGTGAGTATGCCATTTGAAGGAGTTATGAGTTTCTTAGCAAGAATAGTGTCTAATTTAGATACTCCATTTCTTGATGCTCCAGCCTAAATGTCTTCTCTCACACCTTTACCTTAGCCCCATTACATCCAAATGAAAGTCCTTCAGGTTATTTCTTGAGAAAATCAGTGAGGGAGATTGGATAATTAAGCAAGTTTATGGCAGTATGCAGTCATGAGTGGTTTGAGTGATTAACCTTTGAAATCGAGTGAAACACTTAGATAAGAGATAAGATTTGTATGTCTGGATTAATGAATGAGTTAAGAAAATCCTTGATTGAAGGAAATTGCAATTATTTATGTCTGATGTCTTGAAGTATTTCATCTTATCTGTTGGAATTATAGTTAAGGTTGTTTGAGTTTTTAATTTATGCCATGTGAATTTGCTTGAGGACAAGCAAAGTTTTAAGTGTGGGGTAGTTGTTTTATTAGTTTTTGTTATAGATTTGTGTCTTGTTTATTATGATAATTATTGTTTTATTTAGGTATTTTGTTAGTTTTTATCAGTTTGTTTAGTGTTTTCTTTAATTGTGGTAGTTTTAGTTTATTTTAGTGTTTATGTCGTTTTTGATTTAGTTTTTAGTATTGTGTTTATGTTTTGTTGGTTTTTGTCTATTTACTTCTTGCTTAAAGTCTGTTTTGAGTTTTGTGTTAGGTTAAAACAAGCAAGGAAACAAATTGAAGGAGAAAGGGGCAGTGGCTGACACAGGCAGAGGACACGGCCAAGTCACTGGCCATGTCCCATACCAAGTTAAAAAGAAGAACAAGTCCCAGTAGCAGACACATGCAAGGGACACGGCCAAGTCTTGTGGCCGTGTCCCTCCAAAGAAGACTCACACGGCCAAGTCATCTCCACTTGGCCGTGTCTCACTAATTCCAAAGGCATAGAAGACTAAAGCTCACAGAGGCAAACACAAGCAAGGGACACGGCCAAGTCTTGTGGCCGTGTCCCTCCAAAATGGTGCAACACGGCGAAGTCACCTCTGACTTGGCCGTGTCACTCAACAAAGAAGAAATAGAAGAGAGGCAAGCAGTGATGGACACAGGCAAGGGACACGGCCAAGTCACCTGGCCGTGTCCCTCCAAAAGCCACTCACATGGCCAAGTCACATCTGACTTGGCCGTGTCCCTCATGAACCAAGCACGCGCGGATTTAAAACGGACGATTCATATAAAAGGAAAAAGAAGTTTAGGGTTTGGGGAGTGTTGACGATTTGGAGATTATTTTCAGCTGTCAGAGAGAGTGAAGTTAGGGTTTAGCTTTGTTTTCTTGATTTTGATTTTACTTTTGATTACTTTAGCTTAGATTAGATTGTTCTAGCCATTGTTTCATCCTTCTTGCAAGATTTGAACCAGAGATTCTTCAGAAGCTTCAAGGAGTTGTAACTTGGTTTTGTTCTCGAACTTATTCTCTTTATTTACATTGAAATTGTTTTAATGGATATTATCATGTCTATTTCGATTTCTTTGAACATTAATGAGATGAATATGTTTGATTGCATTATGAACTAATTTGATCTAGTCTAGGGTTTGTATGGATCTACTATGATTGTATGAATTGGTTATTCTCTTAGCTAATAATTTCTTTTGCCTTTATTGAATGAAATATTGGTACATATAATTGATTGGCCACCAATTGTGTATTTTAGGTATTAGATGATGAATTGAGAGATGAAGTCTAATGCTGTAACAATTCAATTAAGGACTTAGGTGAATTAGAGATATAACCTATTAAAAAGATTGTTTCATTTATAACAAGATTAGTTGTAAGAGGTTTGAATGCGAGAGCTTATTTCCTTGACTCAATTAATTAAGTTATTTGAGATTTAATCTTTGAAATTAAATTAGTTAAGTGGAATAACCGTTCATACAAATAAGTAGTAGAGAAGTGCAAACCCTAGACCTTTTTATTAAGTGAATCAAAACATCAGATCTTGTTTACTTTTATTGTTTTAAACTTCAATTAAACTTCTTCTTTAGTTAGCAATTTAAATTTATTCATTACTTGTTACTTTTAATTTGATAATCAATTAGCCACTTTAGCTTCCTTGAGAGAATGACCTTGGGGCGAGCACCTTTGCTACAGCTACCTCGTATACTTGCGAGTGACGCTTTGTGGTAGAGTTAATTTGAGCGCAACAAGTTCAAAGGGTTTTTATCCAGCTACATGCCACTGTAGAGGAGAAGTTTGAATATGCCTTGTCTCTTCTATAGGGGGATGCCTATAATTGGTGGAAGACTTCACCCATGGGATGGATGCACCATCGGTGTTGACCTATATTGATTTCCTACATGAATTTGAGAAGAAGTACACCCCCAGAGAGTATAAAGATGCCAAGAAGAAGGAATTTATGAGCCTGAAGCAAGAAGAAAAGACAGTTATAGAATATGAGAATGACTTCATCTGGTTGAGGAAGTACGTCAAGGATTTATTGTTAGATGAGATAAATAGATGAAAGAGATTTAAGGATGGTCTGAGGCCATCCATCATGTGTCTGGTGGCAGCCTCTCATTATGAGGATTTTTCCAAGATGGTTACAACTGCCAGGAAAGGTTTATCATAAAAGGTTTATCATAAATAGATTTTCTATTTGAAAAATAGCTAATTATTCATGCAACAAATAAGCCCATGATTAACAATTCTTGATATAAATTAGGCCAATAATTGATTTTTGGTATTCCATAATTGACCTAAATAGTTGTAAGCTCAATTAAGAAGAATGTTAAGAATAATTGTAATTTGAAAGAAGTGAAATATAATTTTATTTCAAAGCCCAATGTAAAAAAAGGTTTGTTTAAAAATGAATTTTAGGCTTTGTATTTTGGCCATGAAGTAGAAAAGGATCTTGACCCATCTAAAAAGATTTCATGTCCAAAGACCAACTTTGAAAGAAGAGAAAATATTTTTGGTCTTTTGGCTTAAAAGAGTAAAATCATTTTGGTCTTTAAAGAGTAAAATTATTTTGGGCTTTAAAATTACTTTGGGCTTACATTATAATTAGGTCATTGTAGACCCTTAATTTTTGACCCAATCCTGTCCAATATGTTTTATTTGGTCCAAAATAATTTTTGTTGTCTAATTGGTCCAAAATAATTTTAATTAAATAATTTTTGCTTTATTATCTAATTTTTATTAATAAAAAATAAAAATAAACAAATAAAAGTCAAAAAATAAAAATAAAAATAAAAATCGGAGTAAAAAAAATTGGCGACGAAAAAATCATCGCGCGGGCCCGTGGGCATTTTGCCCGCAAAAGAAGTCTGCGTGCGAATGCAGAAAAATTCTGCCTGCGAAATGGCTATGGGCCCATTCCGCGCGCGCTACTGCTGTAACACCCCGATACTCCATATAAGTACTATACATACACCTGGTATACATACAGTAAGTATATAAAGTATAAGGATGTCACTTTTCGAAACATTTTTAAAACTTTTAACAGAGTTCAAACCACAATACATTAATTTAAAGACCATTTACAAAATCATTATACTTTTAATGATCTTACATATAGTTCATAATCTTATCTTTATCAAAACTTCATTTATACATATAAATACACTCTTGCCAAAAATACATCATAATTAAAGTTAAACATGTATGCATCACCCTCTAGTTGGTCTCGACAAACTCTTACTCTTCTCGTGGCATAACGAAAGACTTCATATCTTCCACCTAGTCACCTGCGCGATTACACATCCGCGCTAAGCCCGAGAGCTTAGTAGTACAAATATAACATATAAACATACATTATAGAAATTCTAACATATAATGAAATATCACTTCCATGTACCATTAGTTTCTTATCATATTTTTCCTTTTGAATTGTACCTTTCTTATATCTCTACTAATCTCATATATTATATATACATATATACATATCATGAACACCAACCACAATCCATCATTAATACTCACAATCATTATATCAATATACATATTATACATCATACTTCATAACATTGTTTTATTCACAATTCATCAATCATAATCCATCACTAACACTCACAATCAATATATCAATACACACATTACACAACATACTTCATATTATTATATTACTCACAATTCACCAATCATGAATCACATTTCCAACAAAGTCAACCATAGATCTCACTTGTTTCAACATCTGTATATCATATTGACAACAACGACAGACTCGGGCCCAAAAGACACTAATATGCCATTCGACTTTCAGAGTTAATGCTTTGGTTTTATTATCACATTATCATTATCATTATCCCAACTAGGCTTCAAGGATTTAGGTTCAACCAAGCTTCAAGGGGAACAAAGCATGCTAAGTATCAACCCAAATTGGCTTCAAGAACCAATCCAACCTAACTTCAAGGGTTGTAACATCTCAATTAGGCTTCAAGGCCTTAGCCAACCTAACTTCAAGAGATTGTTACTATTATTAGGCATGCCACCAACAACAAACTCTGAAAATGGAATAACACATTAGCTACACAATTCATTTATCAATTTCATTCTCAATTCTCATCATCAATTAGGCAAACATGCCTTATGTCTTTCAATTGAATCATCATAGCCAATCACAATGGCTTCACATCACATTTGAGTTATCATAGTCAATCACAATGGCTTCACATAATACATATATCATCATAGCCAAACACAATGGCTTCACATCACATTTTATCTCAATTCATATTATACACTTCATCATTCAAGCATACATAATCAATTTCATTGCACATGTATCTTAAATTCATCGTCATCTAAACAACATGTCCCTCTATTTCATTTCAATCATTATTAAAACATTTATCATAATAAATTGCATTGCACATACCTTTTTGGATGATCATTATAGCTTTCACCTTCAAGAACTACTCCCATCAAGCTATACATAATCAATTACCTCATCATATCCTTCACATTTTACATATAGCATCATGGATATAACATTACAAAGTACATTATTCATATAACACATTACCATTCACAAGATTCACAATGTATATAATACATAACCTTGTTCATTTAGTATCATATGCATCATCAAATGTAGGTTCAATCTCAATCATGTAAGAAGAGCAAAAACCAAACACAGTAACCAACACACTCAAGGGACACGACCAAGCTTGTGGCCGTGTCTCTCAACCAAAAGCCTCTCAACCAAAAACAACAGAAGCCAACATGGGCAAGGGACACGGCCGTGTCCTCTCCAAAAATCACCAAACATGGCCAAATTTCCATGGACTTGGCCGTGTCTCTCAAAAATATTTTAGGTTGGCCGTGTCTCTTCCTTGGTTTGGCCGTGTCTCTCATGTATTCAAACCCTAACTATGGCCAACTCTCTTTTGATTGAATAAAAACACAATATACACAACATAAACTCATTCAAATGGATGTAATCAAAGTCATTAACACTTATTTTGCATGTTTAACACAATATTCACATTAACCATACATTAACAATCCATTTAATCATCTACCATTTCAAAACCCTAAAACCAAACATCACTCTTAACTTATCATCTTCAAACCAAAACCAACATCAATCCAACCTTTTTAACTTATAATCAATCTCAACACTTATAAAATCATCTCAAACACACCTATTCATAATCTCAACACATCACAACCCACCTCAAACATAACTTCAAAAATAACAAAGATAAACAAGAGAGTACTTACCTCAATTGAAGAAATTTCACAAATCTCCAACTTGATCCTTTGATTTTCCCATCAAATTGATGTTTAGAAATTAGAACACTTCTCTTCCTCCTTCTTTCCTTTGGTAGCCGGCCACACCAAAAATGAGAAGAGAAGAAATAAAAATCAAGTCAAACTTCTCTTCTTCTTTAAATCTCCACCAAGCAATTCTACATGAGCAATTACTTAAATGCCCTCATCCATTTAACTTAACCTTTGTCACTTATATGCCCATTAAAGTAATTTCACATATCACACATAAATATCCTCTTCCATTGACCATCCCTTTTGACTAATGTATATGTTATATATATAACAATATACCCAACATATACACTTTCTCTCTACACATTACTTTCCTTTTTAAACAATACATAAACATTCTCTTTTCAATTTCTTTTCTTATCAACATAACATATACACATAATTCAAACAAACAACAATTGTATCCAAACTTCTAGGGCACACATTGGGATATTACAGCCGTAGCCAACTGCGGTAGATTTTTTTGCCAACGCAATTTTTCCTGCGGTAATTTTTTCGGCAGCGCGATTTTTTACGATGCAAATTTTTTGAAACCTAATTCAATTAGGCTTTGGTTTCTTTTTTCTTTTCTTTTTTATTAATATTACTTACCTTAACTAATTAGGAATAAACCACATCAAACCACTATAAATAAGGACCAAAGGCAATTTAAAAAGGGGAAGACAAAAATCCAACAGTAGCTTGGAAAATTTGAAACCAAATCATGGAAGGCAAAAAAGCAAAAAGGCTGGTCTTTTGAGGTTGTTCATCCAAGAAGCAATTTTGGTGCAACTTACAAAAGAAGTTATGAAATTCTAATTTCTTTATTTTTTTTTACACAGTAGCTAAAACTAGGAATTTGCTTTTTTTATCAAAATCTAAAATCTTAGAATTTTAAATTAGTTTTTCTAAATTTAAAAACTTTATTTCGTTCGTTTATCTTCCAAAAGGTTTAAAATTGTTATTTTTACTTCTTAAAAAATCTTAAAACTCTAATTGAACATATTTTTCAACAAAACTAAGATTTAAATTCTGTTTCTTTTAAAATTTTAAAGTAGGTTCTATTTCATTCAAAAAGCCTTAAAAACATCTTTTCTACTTACAAAAACTTTAATTTGTTTGTTTAAATTCATAAAACTTCATGAAATTATCAAATTGATTTCCAAATTCCTAAAAATTAATTCACCACCCGTGACCCTAAATTCTAAAAATACTAAACCCAAATTCAACTTCCAAAATTCAAAATAATGAACCCTAATCCTTTTAAAACTTTAAACCCTAATTTTTATGAACCCTAATCCTTTTAAAACATTAAAAACCATAAAACCATAAATAGGTTAAATTTACACAGTAGCTTAGAAACCCAATAACCGAAAATCATAAATCAAAGTTTTTTAAAGTGTCTAAAACCTTAGTTTCATGATTTCATCATTCAAACCTTAATTTGTTTAATCAAAGTGTCTTACCAACCTTTTAAAACATAAAACTTCAATCTATTTTAATTCCATAAAAAAGTCACAGTAGCTTATACTCATAAAATTCCCAAAACCTTAACACATGAGATAAAGAAATCTAAATGGAAATAGTAGCTATAATTTGGACTTTTTATTTGCTTTATTCAATTCTATATTTGATTATGCTTTGATTTATTTTATATGCCTTAATTTATTTAAGTTCAATACTTGGTTTATTTTATTTACCATGGCTGGATGTTTACTTTTTATTGATATTTAAATACCTTGGATGAATGATTTATTTATTATGAATGGTTATTTACTTTTATCAATTTATTTAGACTTCCAAATGTTGTAAGAGGTATGTTTCCACTTGGTGGGTACCTCATTAGTTAAATATCATGTAATTTAATTTGCTTTTTATTTTAGAACTAATGTAAAGGGCATGTTTCTACCTTTTGATGGGTGTCCTATTTATGTGTGTGATGTAAGGACATGTTTCCATCTTCGGATGGGTGTCCATTTATTTGCTTTGTTTGGACATTGCTTTGATTTTAATATAATGATGCTTTCTTTTAAATTATTGTGTGCAATATATATAATATTATTATATTTAAGAATTTTATAATATTAAGACCTGTAAAGGAGGACGGTTCCAATGAAATGGGCGTTGTGGGGGGTGCTGGGCCATTTTTCACCTTCCCCACACGTACCCAACTTTCTGAACCCATTAAGGGTTTGGGGATTCCTTAGGAATCGAGTCATCCACCCCTTTCTTTTTTCCTGGCCCGTCCAGGTGGCGACTCCATTTTCTCCGGACTTAGGTCTGTGTTCTCTAAGGCCCCGAGCCTAAACAGTGCCGAAGTCGTAAGAACCATTCCACCGGGAGTGGGGGCAAAAATCCCCGCTCACAGTGGCTACTCCACTGGGGATAAGAGAAGTTGATTCTGTTGGTCTTTATATTATTCTATTCTTTCTTATAATAATATTATCCATATCATCTTTGATTGCATCGTGTGCGTGAGTTAGGACGCCCGTGTTATCCGTGTTATGTTATGTAAGGGATACCATACTTTCACTCAAGGTATGGAGATCAAGCATGGCATAACCACTAATAGCCTCGTACCATTTGGTATATACTTGCTATGGGAACCTAAGCCTTTTAACCCAAAGACTAAGGCTCATGTAATTGGCCTAGTTACTTTCCTTAGGTTTTACCCCAAATGCACATTGTTTGACTATGGTTAGTTTAGTTTATCTTAGTCTAAATCATGGCCTATTTGGTTTGTTCTTTTTCTAATATGACCTAAGTATATTGCAAGATCAAAATAAATTTTTCTTTAAAATCCAATAGACCAAAGATATTTTCAAAATTTTTCAAGATGGTCTTTGGACATAAGATTTTTTCTAAAAACAAGTCAAAACATTTTTTGGCCCATGGCCCAAATACTAAGTCCAAAATCCATTTTTCTAAAATCTTTTACAATGGGCTTAGAAACAAAACTATTTTTACCCAACCATTTTTTACAAAGGGCTTGCAAAAATATTTAGGTCAATTATGAAATACCAAAAATCAATTGTGGGCCTAGTTTACACTAAGAACAAATTAACCATGGGCTTGTTTTTGGCATGAATCATTAGTTACTTTTTCAAGTGAGAAATCTATCTATAATAAACCTCTTAATTTATTTTTAATCCAATATAACATAAAAGCTATTATAGTTGGTTGAATGGATTAAAACCTAATTAATAGGAATTCTCATGGATTGATTCCCATTTTCGAAAATATAACTATTGGTTGAAACGTCCGAGGGAATTATTTGAAAGCGAGATACCCCATGTTGGTATTTTGTTAACGATATACCAAGGAAAAGAGACTCACCATTCATGTGTGGATGTTATAAGGTTGGAAGGAACGTCCTATTTATCCTTATTTGTTGATTGTTTGTGCATACATGCATACATGCATACATTTGCATCTCATATCATTGATCCTCTCTAGCTCACAGCCATGGATTATGATAGTTCAAAAGCTTACAACAATCTGACCTACGACGGAGACGAAGTATCTAGCAACGACTCAATCACTTGCTCACCTAAAACGATGGAGCCTGAACAAATTCAAAGGATGGTGGATGAGGCCCTCAATGCCAAGATGGAAGAAATCAAAGAGGCCCTAGCTAAGACCATGAAGAACCAATTAACTGCAATCTTAGAAAACCATGCCGAGGCATCTACTAGCACTAAGAAACCAAAGGACAAAGGGAAGACCAAAGTTAGTGAAGTGGTTTTTGATGATGAAAAGGTGATCATTGATGATGATGATGATGATTGGGCTCAATACTACCAAGAGGTTCAAGAAAAGAAGAAAGAACCGAAGGCTGTTGAGAAGGCAACTATTGAAAAGACCGAGATATTCGACGTTGAAAAGATGATTGCTGATTTAGAAAAGAAATTTGAGAAGAAGTTGAAAACTGAAGAGATGTCTGAGATCGACAAACTATTTGAACAAGATGAAGAGGTCCCTTATAAATTCAAGATGCCTTCCTTGGCTAAGTACAATGGCACCAGAAATCCCCATCTCCATGTGAAGCAGTATATCACTGCCATGCAATCTGCCTGAGCTACTAAGGCTCAAACCCTAAGGTACTTTATGCTCTCACTGGACCCTGTTGTCCAAAATTGGTTCAATACCTTAGATGATGGAACACAAAAGAGTTGGAATCTACTTTACAAAGCCTTCATCCAATAATATGGATATAATGTTGAGTTAGAAGTTACTTTAATGGAAGTGGAGTCCATAAGGCAAAGGCCAAATGAGAATTTTGTGGACTATGTGAAGCGATGGAGAAACAAGGCCGCTTTACTCAAGAAGAGGCCCTATGAATCCAATCAAATAAGGATGATTGTGAGAGGGGTGTTGCCTAGTCTTCGTGAGAGGATGTCTCATACACTCATCCATGATTTCAAAGACCTTCTTCAAGCTGGTTTGCAAATTGAAGAATGGGAAAGGGAGAAGAGCCACTTTGCAACAAAAAGGAACGAGAATGGGAGCTATCAACCTGGTAGCCAAAGCATGCAAAAGGCTGTCGGTGTTAATGCTTCTAACCAAGGAACAAGGAGACAATTTTCAGAATCGGGAAAATCGATGTCTTGGGTTCTCAACAAGCTTCAAAGAAAAGGATTGCTACAACCCTTAAATCCATGTCCTTTGCCTAACCCTCTCCCACCTAACTTTGACACCAAAGCATTTTGTCAATTCCACTAAATGAAAGGTCATGACACGGATAGATGTGTAAGGTTGAGACACGAGATTCAAAACCTAATTGATAATGGAAAGCTACCCGAGCCCAATAAACCAAACACCAAAGACAACCCATTACCAAAATTTAATAGGGTACCACCACCGACAACCTTCATGATTGGAGGAGGTCTGCATGAGGCCTTTGTCATGTCTTCTTTACAAGATGTGGATGAAAAAGCAACTAAAGAAGAAGAGGCATTTGTTAAAATTGAAAAAGCTATGATGGGTGGAGAAGTAGCAATTTGTGTTGTCAACGGGTTTTGGGATTCAAGTGATAGTGATGATGATATCATACCCAAGAAGGAGGAGTGGACTTGGTCCGAGCCCGAAGAACATGAGGTGATGAATACTTGATCCGGTAAGCCTTACGCAAGGCCACCACCTAAGGAGATAGAAACTAATAAGGGGAAGGAAGTCGAAATAGAAGAAGATGATGTTGTGCTCAAGCAATTGAAAAGAACCCAAGCAAGTGTTAGCATTTGGGACTTGTTAGCTACTTCCCAAAAACACCAAGAAACTATGGCCAAAGCCTTGGCTAGCATGCCAATTTCTACCTCCACAACACAGGAGGAGTTGGTCAACTTCATAAAAATTGGGAAAGTAATTAAATGTGAAGAGGTCCAAGAAAAGAGGGAAGTTAGTATGGGAGCAGTTTCTTTTTCGGATGCGGACTTACCGGAGGAGGGGAGAGACCACATCCACCCTCTCTTTATCAAAATAGAAGTCAAGGGGAAGAGAACTCCTTGTGTAATGGTTGATGATGGGTCCGTCATAAATGTTTGTCCACTTATATATATTGCCAAAGCTAGCCATGTCAACAAGAGATCTAAACCCAACCGAGGTAACAATTCGTGCTTATGACAACACTAAGAGGCATGCCGAAGGGACTTTCAAAGCGTCCATCAAGGTTGGACCAATTGAAACTATTATTGAGTTTGTTGTTTTAGAGCCGATCATGTTCATGGGTAAGTTAATTTTAGGTTTTGAAATTTTTGTAGATGTTGCTAAGCTAGTGGAGCAAGTGAAGAAAGAGCTCACCTTGTCAACCAACAAAGAATCCATGTAATATCCCAAAGTATACCCTAAAAGTTTTGGAATATTTATTGTTGTATTTGGATTAAATGTATATGTTTAAATGGAAAGAGAAATGAGGTAAGGGAAGAGTGTATATGTTGTATATATTGTGATATATACAACATATACAAGTCAAAGAAATGGAAGTCAAAGAAGATTAATTAATTATTTTAAATTAATTAAATTAATTAAATGGAAAATTGAATTAGTGAGTGGATTAAGATATTTGATTATTTTTATATTTAATTGCTTGGTGGAGGTTTAAAGAGAAGAAGTGTTGACTTTGCTTTTCTTCTTTCTTCATCTTCTTCTTTTTCTTCTTTCTTTGTTGGCCGACCATCACAATAGCAAGAGAGGAAGAGAGTTTTTGATTTTCCAAGCTTGTGATTGAAGGATGTTTCAAGTGATCAAGTTGGAAATCTAAGAAGTTTCATCATTTTTGGTAAGTTTTCCACTTGATTCCCTTATTTTCTTTTAAGTTGTATTTGAGTTTGATGGTTGATTGTTGGTGGTATGTGTATATTTGATTATGGTGTATTTGAGGGTGTGTAATCTTCTTGATTTTGATTTTGGGGTTGGATTGAAGAGAAGGAGTTAGGTTTGGTGTTGGAAGAGTAAGAGTTGTGTTTATGTATTGATTGTGAATTGGTGTTTGATGTATGTTTTGAATTGTTTTGGTGTTTTTGCAAGTTATTATGGTTTTTGGGTGTGTTTAGTTAAGTTTGTTTGAAGTGAAAAATGGTGGAAGTAAGAGGTTTTTTGGATGTGTTGTTGTTGTTACCGGAATCAGGATTTTTGGCCTGACACGCCCATGAGCATGGCCAGGTCTTTAGGGGTGTCAATGATTCTGATTTCTAGATGGGTGACACGACCAGGGACACGCCCATATCACTGAGCTTGTCATAGCTACTGTGATGTTGGTGGATTGACACGCCCATATCACTGAGCATGTCATAGCTACTGTGTTGAGGGAGGATTGACACGGCAGTGACACGCCCATGTCACTGAGAGTGTCAAAGCTTCTGTGTTGTGAGTTTAGGGCACGATCAAGGACACGCCCGTGTTGTTGAACGTGTCATGTTTAGGGTTTGCCCTAGTTGGTTCTTAGCCTTTTTATCTCATGTGTATCTCTAAGTGAGTGTGTATGATCAGCTTTGATTTAGATTTTGAAGAGAGTTGAGTTGCCCTAATCCAAGTGTTGAGGATTCTTGGAAGAGGAGTTTGCTGTGGAGTGAGTTGCTCTTGAGGTAAGTACAAACCCTACATTATTGCATACATTTACATGACATTGGAACTTAGCACATTTGGTTATAAATGTGCTAAGTGATCTATTACATTGTTTATACATTTGATTAATATTATGATTTGCATATTGTGAAAGATATGATTATCATTCAAAATGTATGTTCAATGCAATTGGTTATATATACTCTAATGATGAGATGTGAAGCCATTGTTGTTGGCTATAATATTGCAAATGAAATAATTGAGGCATGGTTTCCTATATGATTATGAAGAAATGAGAATGGAATTGATAATGAAATAAAGAAAGAATTGTGTGTCTAATATGTTAGTCAATTTTCAGAGTTTTGTTGTTGGTGGCATGCCTAATAGTAACAATCTCTTGAAGCTGGGTTGGGCCTGATCCTTGAAGACAAGTTGGGTTGAAGTTTAGCATGCTTAACTCCCCTTGAAGCTTGGTTGGGTCTAGTCCTTGAAGCCTAGTTGAGATGTTACAAACCCTTGAAGCTAGGTTGGGTTTGGTCCTTGAAGCCAAATTTGGTTGATGCTTAGCATGCTTCGCTCCCCTTGAAGTTTGGTTGGGCCTAATCCTTGAAGCTTAGTTGGGATAATGATAAATGTGATAATTAAACCAAAACATTAACTCTGAAAGTTGAATGGCATATTAGTTTCTTTTGGGCCCATGCTTGTCTTTGTTTAAATGTGAATCATAAATGGTGAAATAAATGAATTATAAGATTTAATGTAAGGTTTTGAAATATGATATTCTTATGTATTGTTTATTATATATGAATGTGTGACATTAGCATTACATTAAAGCATATTGTTATTGTGGGTTGTACCACTAAGCCTATGGCTTAGCGCGATTGTGGTTCGTCGCGCAGGTGACAGGGTAGAACCGAAAAGTTCAACTAGACTGAGTCGATTCTAGACTCTGATGTGTTGATTGTGGGCTTAAAGATCAGAGACAAACTGCCAAACATGTATAAATTTTTATGTTTTGTAAACATGGATTTTGATGTATTTATATATGCAAATACCACTACATTTTTCGCTGCATAATGAATAAATGTTTTATCTAATATAGTTTATAATATAATATGAAGTGTTTTAAGTTTTCTTATATTATTGCAGAAGAGAAAAATTGGGTTATCTAATATAAACCATGGCACTCCTGTATTCGGTATACGTATATTACAGGTGTAGTAGTATGTAGTATGCGTATACGGGGTATAGGGGTGTTACAACTATTTTGGTATCAGAGCCTAAATTTGAGATTCTCAACCTAGGTCAATTGTAAGAAAAAGAAAATTTTGATTATAAAATATGGTTTTTGAATAAGATACATGCTTTGGCACTGGCAGTCTCTTATCTTTGATGAGGTATTTTCTGCTGTGTCTGCAGATATAGGTAGTGATGGTGTCTCAGTCACGTCAGTCCATAGAAGGTAGTGCTGAGAGTTTAGCTCCTGAATAGGGTAGAGATGGAGCTAGGGTTGAGAGAGTTGGAGAGGCATCTGTTCTTGTGCCAGAGAGACCAGCTGCTGATGAGGTTCCACCAGTTTGGCTAAGACATGTGGTAGAATTGTTGAGGCAAGCTCCAGTGCAGCCGCCACCGCCACCGCCACCATAGCCACAAGTACCAGTGAGGCATTTTGATAAATTGAGAAAGTATGGAGCTGAGGATTTCTTTGGTACTGCAGATCCTGCAATAGCTGAGCAGTGGTTGGATAGAGTGCAGAGGGTATTTATCCAGTTGCAAGCTACTCCTGAAGAGAAATTTGATTATGCTAGATCCTTATTGCAGAAAGATGCTTATGATTGGTGGAAGACGGTACCCCATGCTATGGATGATCCACCGACTTTTGTTTTATAGTGATTTTCTGCAGGAGTTTGAGCAGAAATGTACTCCGAGGGAGTATAAGGATGTCAAGAAGATGTAATTTCTGAATTTGAGGCAGGAGAACCGGACAGTGACAGAGTATGAGATAGAGTATATCCGGTTGAGTCACTATGCAGGTGGGATTATTTCAGGTGAGATTGATCGGTGCAGGAGATTTGAGGAGGGATTGAGGCCCTCTATTATGTGTATTGTTGCTGGTTCTCGGTACCAAGATTTTTCTCAATTGGTTACAGCAGCTAGAAGTGTTGAGAGAGCACAGGGTATTGCAGCAGCTGCTATCGAGGAGGAGACCAGAGTTAGGAGATCCCAGTTTGAGGCAGGGTCTTCATCTATGAAGAGAGGCCGAGGAAATTTTATTCCGAGAGTCAGTAGGAGCCTGAGGCAGTCAGGTAGATCAGTTCAGTATCAGAGGCAGAGACCGAGACCTACAGTTTCTGTAGCGAGTGCTCCGACTCCAGTGGTTCAGAGATCCATTCCACCTATATGTGTTCATTGTGGTAGGACACATGGGGGTGCTTGTTGGAAGACGGGTGGATCAGGAGTATGTTTTAGATGTGGGTCCCCAGCTCACTTTATTAAAGATTGCCCTGAGCTATAGGAGTATAGACAGACTGATACTGCAGCTTCTCGACCTAGTGTTAGCAGAGGTGGTCGAGGGGGCAGAGGTTTTAGTAGAGGTGGTCGACCTGGAATCAGTTAGAGAGGAGGTTCTACATCCGGAGGCAGTAGGCTAGATGAGGCCGGGTCTTCTCAACGGGTATATGTGATGCAGAGGCAACCGGATGCTTTAGCAGTTATTGCGGGTACAATTTCTTTATTTGGTATTTCAGTTCTTGCTTTGATTGATCCAGGATCTACTCATTCATACATAAGTGCATCTATCTTGCCTGTGTCTAAATTGCATTCAGAGTCCTTGGTGACAAATCCTTTAGGACATAGTGTTGTGGTGAGCAAGGTGCATCATGATAGTTCAGTTGTGGTATAAGGTGAGGAGTTTCTTGGTGATTTGATTGAAATGACTTTTAAGGAATATGATTTGATCTTAGGTATGGATTGGTTGTCTAAGCATGGAGCTATGGTAGAATGTCAAAAGAAGTGTGTTACCCTGAGAACCAGTGATGGTAGAAGTGTGATGGTATCTAGTGAGCAGAGACAACTTGCATCCTTGTTTGTTTCAGCTGTTGCAGCTATGAAGTTAATTAGAAAAGAGTGTAGTGGGTTCTCAACTTGATAGTATACCTACAATTGCGAAATTTCAAGATGTTTTTCCGGAGGAGTTGCCAGGGTTACCCCCTAAGAGAGAGGTTGAGTTTGGTATCGATTTGTTGCCAGGTACAACTCCCATCTCTATTACTCCTTACCGAATGGCACCTGCTGAATTGAGAGAGTTGAAAGTGCAGTTGCAGTAGTTGTTGGATAAAGGGTTTGTTCGCCCTAGTGTTTCTCCATGGGGAGCTCCTGTTTTGTTTGTAAAGAAGAAGGATGGTACTTTGAGGTTGTGCATCGATTATAGGCAATTGAATAAGGTAACTATCAAGAATAAGTATCCTTTGCCTCGGACTGATGATCTCTTCGATCAGTTGAAGGGAGCAGCAGTGTTTTCCAAGATTGATTTGAGATCAGGGTACCATCAGTTGAGAGTCAGAGCTGAAGATGTTCCTAAAACAGCTTTCCGCACAAGATATGGGCATTATGAGTTTTTAGTGATGCCTTTTGGATTGACGAATGCACCTGCAGCTTTTATGGATTTGATGAATAGGGTGTTTAGGCCCTATCTAGATCAGTTTGTGGTGTCATCATTGATGATATTTTGGTATATTCGTATAATGAAGAGGAACATGATAAGCATCTGCGGATTGTATTGCAGACCTTGAGAGAGAAGCAATTATATGCTAAGCTGTCAAAGTGTGACTTTTGGTTTGAGCAAATGACTTTTCTCGGTCATATAGTGTCAGCAGATGGTATAAGAGTTTATCCAAGTAAAGTTGAAGCTATTTTGAATTGGAATACACCGAAGTCTGTGACTGAAGTCAGAAGTTTTCTGGGTTTGGTAGGCTATTATCGACGGTTTGTGAAGGGTTTTTCTTTGATAGCTACTCCACTTACCAGATTATTTCAGAAAGGAGTTAGATTTGTGTGGACAGATCAGTGTCAAGCTAGTTTTGAACAGTTGAAGGAGAGGTTGACTCAAGCTCCTGTTCTTACTTTTCCTGTAGAAGATAAACCATATGTGATTTACAGTGATGCTTCACATAATGGTTTAGGTTGTGTTTTGATGCAAGAGGGTAAAGTCATAGCTTATGCTTTTAGGCAATTGAAGTCGCATGAGCTTAATTATCCGACGCATGATTTGGGATTGGCAACTATAGTTTTTGCTTTGAAGATTTGGCGACATTATTTATATGGGGAGAAGTGTTTCATTTACACAGATCATAAGAGTTTGAAATATTTGGGTGTTCAGAGGGAGCTGAATCTTCGACAAAGACGATGGTTAGAGTTGATTAAAGATTATGACTGTTTGATTTATTATCATCCTGGTAAGGCAAATGTTGTTGCTGATGCCTTGAGTCGGAAGTCTTTAGCAGGTTTGACTATTTATTCGCTCTCATTGCTTCTTGAGTTGAGAGCGTTGCATGCTAGTTTTGAATCATGTGATGATGGAACCTTGTTGGCTCAGTTGCATTTGAGACCGGTGTTGTTGGATCAAATTAAAGAGGCCCAATTGGCAGATGAGAAAATTCAGAAAGTTGTGTCAGATTACCAAAATGGGGAGAGCCGAGATTTTCATGTGAGAAGTGATGGTAGCCTTTGGTTTAAGGATAGATTGTGTGCTCCTGATGATGCAAGATTGAGAAAAATTATTTTGGAAGAAGCACATCAATCGGTTTTTGCTATGCACCCTGGGAGTACTAAAATGTATCATGATTTGAAGCAACATTACTGGTGGTCAGGTATGAAGAGGGACACATCGGAGTTTGTGTCTAAATGTCTCACTTGTCAGAGGGTAAAAGCCAAGCATCAAGTTCCAACAGGGTTGCCTCAACCTTTATCATTGCCTGAATGGAAATGGGAGTGAGTGACAATGGATTTTGTGTCTGGGTTGCCATTGACTCAGAAGAAGCATGATGCTATCTGGGTGATTGTTGATAGGTTGACAAAGACAACTCATTTTCTTCCAGTTAGAATGGACTATTCTCTTGAGAAGTTGGCTGAGCTGTATATCAGTGAGATAGTGAAGTTGCATGGAGTCCCAATTTCTTTAGTGTCTGATCAAGATCCTCGATTTACTTCAAGGTTTTGGAAAAGTTTACATGGTGCTTTGGATTCTCGATTGCACTTTAGCACTGCTTTTCATCCGCAGACAGATGGGCAGTCAGAGAGAGTGATACATATTTTAGAGAACATGTTGAGAAGCTGTGTCATTGAATTCTCTGGAAGTTGGTACAGATTTTTGCCATTAATGGAATTTGCTTATAACAACAATCATCAATCTAGTATTAGAATGGCACCATTTGAGGCTTTGTATGGAAGAAAATGCAGAACGCCTCTGTGTTGGAATGAAGTTGGAGAAGGCAAGTTGGTTGGTCCCGATTTGATTAAAGAAACGGAAGAGAAAGTGAAAATAATTTGGGATAGGTTGAAAGCAGCTTCAGATTGGTAGAAATCTTATTCAGATTTGAAAAGGAGAGACATAGAGTTCAATGTTGGAGATAAAGTATTTCTGAAAGTGTCTCCTTGGAAAAAGATTTTGAGATTTGGCAAAAAAGGGAAGCTAAGTCCTCGTTTTATTGGACTTTATGAAGTATTAGAAAGAGTTGGACCAGTTGCTTATCGACTTGCTTTGCCACTTCAGTTGGATAGAATTCATAATGTCTTCCATGTTTCTATGCTGCGGAGGTACAGATCAGATCCATCTCATGTTCTGTCCGTTGAATCTATTGAAGTGAGTCCGGATCTGACTTTTGAAGAAGAACCAGTTGCTATTTTGGCACATGGAGTGAAAGAGTTGAGACATAAGAAAGTGCCAATTGTGAAGTTTCTTTGGAAGAATCATGGTAGAGAAGAGGCAACTTGGGAGAGTGAGCAAGCGATGCGAGATCAGTATCCTCAACTGTTTCAGACTTGAGATCAGGTAATTTCGAGGACGAAATTTCTTTTTAGAGGGGGAGAATTGTAATATCCCAAAGTATACCCTAAAAGTTTTGGAATATTTATTGTTGTATTTGGATTAAATGTATATATCACAATATATACAACATATACACTCTTCCCTTAGTCAAAGAAATGGAAGTCAAAGAAGATTAATTAATTATTTTAAATTAATTAAATTAATTAAATGGAAAATTGAATTAGTGAGTGGATTAAGATATTTGATTATTTTTATATTTAATTGCTTGGTGGAGGTTTAAAGAGAAGAAGTGTTGACTTTGCTTTTCTTCTTTCTTCATCTTCTTCTTTTTCTTCTTTCTTTGTTGGCCGACCATCACAATAGCAAGAGAGGAAGAGAGTTTTTGATTTTCCAAGCTTGTGATTGAAGGATGTTTCAAGTGATCAAGTTGGAAATCTAAGAAGTTTCATCATTTTTGGTAAGTTTTCCACTTGATTCCCTTGTTTTCTTTTAAGTTGTATTTGAGTTTGATGGTTGATTGTTGGTGGTATGTGTATATTTGATTATGGTGTATTTGAGGGTGTGTAATCTTCTTGATTTTGATTTTGGGGTTGGATTGAAGAGAAGGAGTTAGGTTTGGTGTTGGAAGAGTAAGAGTTGTGTTTATGTATTGGTTGTGAATTGGTATTTGATGTATGTTTTGAATTGTTTTGGTGTTTTTGCAAGTTATTATAGTTTTTGGGTGTGTTTAGTTAAGTTTGTTTGAAGTGAAAAATGGTGGAAGTAAGAGGTTTGTTGGATGTGTTGTTGTTGTTACCGAAATTAGGATTTTTGGCCTGACACACCCATGAGCACGGCCGGGTCTTTAGGCGTGTCAATGATTCTGTTTTCTAGATGGGTGACACGACCAGTGACACGCCCATGTCACTGAGCGTGTCATAGCTACTATGATGTTGGTGGATTGACACATCCAGTGACATGCCCATGTCACTGAGCATGTCATAGCTACTGTGTTGAGGGAGGATTGACACGGCCAGTGACACGCCCATATCACTGAGCGTGTCAAAGCTTCTGTGTTGTGAGTTTAGGGCACGATCAGGGACACGCTCGTGTTATTGAATGTGTCATGTTTAGGGTTTACCCTAGTTGGTTCTTAGCCTTATTATCTCATGTGTATCTCTAAGTGAGTGTGTATGATCTCTTTGATTTAGATTTTGAAGAGAGTTGAGTTGCCCTAATCCAAGTGTTAAGGATTCTTAGAAGAGGAGTTTGGTGTGGAGTGAGTTGCTCTTGAGATAAGTACAAACCCTACATTATTGCATACATTTACATGACATTGGAACTTAACACATTTGGTTATAAATGTGCTAAGTGATCTATTACATTGTTGATACATTTGATTAATATTATGATTTGCATATTGTGAAAGATATGATGATCATTCAAAATGTATGTTCAATGCAATTGGTTATATATACTCTAATGATGAGATGTGAAGCCATTATTGTTGGCTATAATATTGCAAATGAAATAATTGAGGCATGGTTGCCTAGATGATTATGAAGAAATGAGAATGGAATTGATAATGAAATAAAGAAAGAATTGTGTCTCTAATATGTTAGTCAATTTTTAGAGTTTTATTTTTGGTGGCATGCCAAATAGTAACAATCTCTTGAAGCTGGGTTGGGCTTGATCCTTGAAGCCAAGTTGGGTTGAAGTTTAGCATGCTTAACTCCCCTTGAAGCTTGGTTGGGTCTAGTCCTTAAAGCCTAGTTGAGATGTTACAAACCCTTGAAGCTAGGTTGGGTTTGGTCCTTGAAGCCAAATTGGGTTGATGCTTAGCATGCTTCGCTCCCCTTGAAGTTTGGTTAGGCCTAATCCTTGAAGCCTAGTTGAGATAATGATAAATGTGATAATTGAACCAAAACATTAACTCTGAAAGTTGAATGGCATATTAGTTTCTTTTGGGCCCATGCTTGTCTTTGTTTAAATGTGAATCATAAATGGTGAAATAAATGAATTATAAGATTTAATGTAAGGTTTTGAAATATGATATTCTTATGTATTGTTTATTATATATGAATGCGTGACATTAGCATTACATTAAAGCATATTGTTATTGTGTGTTGTACCACTAAGCCTATGGCTTAGCGTGATTGTGGTTCGTCGCGCAGGTGACAGGATAGAACTCGAAAGTTCAACTAGACCGAGTCGAGTCTAGACTCTGAAGTGTTGATTGTGGGCTTAAAGATCAGAGACAAACTGCCAAATATGTATAAATTTTTATGTTTTGTAAACATGGATTTTGATGTATTTATATATGTAAATACCTCTACATTTTCCACTGCATAATGAATAAATGTTTTATCCAATATAGTTTATAATATAATATGAAGTGTTTTAAGTTTTCTTATATTATTGCAGAAGAGAAAAATTGGGTTATCTAATATAAACCGTGGCACTCCTGTATTCGATATACGTATATTACAGGTGTAGTAGTATGTAGTATGCATATACGGGGTATAGGGGTGTTACAATCCAATCCAAAAGAGAAGAATAAAGCTGCCCTGAAAGCCGAGAAGACTCCAGAAGAGATTCTGCCCTGGTTGAAGAAACGTTTGAAGACATCCTGCTTTATGATTCTGAGAACAATGATTTTGATTTTGACTTTAATTTGTCTGCTTTGTATGAAGATGATGATGTTTTCTTTTCCAAAATGAATACAATAAAGTCTGATTTTGCTTACTTGTGCGATGTTCTCCTAATGGTTGCATACATTCAAATAGCAGTTACATGAGCATCTTTAATATTAATTCTGTTAACACACAATCATTAAATTTGGGAACAACTGAAAATCCTAAAAACATTAGCATAGCATCCGACCTTACTCCTGATGAGAGAGAGAGATTTGAAAAAATATTCAAAAAATATGAAGAAGTGTTTGCTTGGTCTTATGAGGATATGCTTGGGATAGATCGAGACATAGCCGAGCATCATATTCCTACTTACACTCACATTAAGCCTGTCAAACAAAAGCTTAGGGGACTAAGACCTGAGTGGGCTGAATTGGTTAAAGAAGAGGTCACTAAGCAAATACAAGTGAAGTTCCTTGAAGTGATAGAATACCCAGATTGGCTAGCCAACATAGTACCAGTGCCAAAGAAAGATGGGAGGATAAGGGTCTGCGTGGACTATAGAGATCTAAACAAGGCTTCCCCTAAGGATGATTTTCCTTTACCTCACATAGATGTACTCATTGATAGTGTAGCCTCTAGCGTGCTACACTCGTTTGTAGATGGATTTTCCGGATACAATCAAGTGTTAATGGCCCAAGAGGATAAAGCCAAAACTGCCTTCACTACTACATGGGGTATATTTTGTTATAGGGTGATGCCTTTTGGCTTAAAGAATGCTGGAGCAACCTACCAAAGGATGGCCACCACACTATTTCATGACATGATTCACAAAGAAGCTGAAGTATATGTTGATGATATGATGGTGAAGTCGGATACAAGGGAGCAACACTTCCAAAACTTAGAATTATTCTTCGATAGAGCTTTGAAGTATAAGATAAGATTAAACCCGAAGAAGTGTGTATTTGGTGTTACTTCAGGCAAATTGTTGGGATATGTAATTGGTCCGAATGGTATTGAGATAGATCCTGACAAAGTCAAAGCAATCAGAGATATGCCAGCCCCAAAGACGGAGAGAGAAGTTCAGGGATTCATTGGTAAATTGCAGTACATTAGCAGATTTATAGCAAAGCTCACAACAATCTGTGAGCCTATCTTCAAATTGCTTAGAAAGAATCAGCCGGTCATATGGAATGAAGAATGCCAAAAGGCCTTTAACCGAATAAAAGAGTATTTGTTGAATCCACCTGTTTTGAAACCACCTAAACCCAGAAAACCTCTATTACTATACTTAGCAGTTGAAGAAGAGTTGATAGGAGCCATGCTAACCCAAGCAGATGAGTCGGGGATTGAGCATGCTGTTTACTATTTGAGTAGAAAGCTCCTACCTTATGAAATTAAGTATAGTATCATCGAAAAGACATATATATCCGTGGTTTGGTCTTCTAAGAAGTTGTGGCATTACTTTCAATCGTATAGTGTGCAAGCAATTTCCAGGTTGGATCCAATGAAGTACTTAAGGGAGACACCCTCTTTAATTGGGAAATATGGTCGATGGTTGATAATATTAGAAGAATTTGAGATCGAGTATGTAACCAGGAAAATAATCAAGGGTAGAACGGTGGCAGAATTCCTGGCTCAACAACCATTACTAGAAAGTGAAGAGGTAATCTTGGAATTTCTAGATGAACATTTAGAAGTAATTGAAGTACAAGGGTGTAAAATGTATTTTGATGGAGAGGTAAACAGGAAAGGAGCAGGTTTGGGAGTTATACTAGAATCGCCTGAAGGGGAACTCATCCCTTTAGCCAAAAAGTTGAAATTTAGGGCAACCAATAATATGGTGGAGTACGAAGCTTGTATTTTCGGTTTAGAAACCCTAATGATTATGAAGGTGGATAAGGTGGAAGTTTATGGTGATTCGTTGCTAGTAGTATCCCAAGTAAATAGAGATTGGGAGTTGAAAGAAGAAAAATTGAAACCATAACACCATTACCTGACCATGATGAAGAAGAATTTTAAGGAGTGTAGGTTTATACACCTGTTAAGAGAAGAAAATCAGATGGCTGATGCCCTAGCCACATTGGCTTCGGTATGGGAAAATCCTGCCAGCTTATTCCTTAAGCCTCTGATCTTGACTAGTTCATCAACTCTTTGCTATGAATATGAGACAATCATGGAAGTTGATACGGACCATGATGCATGGTATGATACTATAAGGCGATTTTTGGAGGAAAGAGAATATTCACCGGGGGCAACAAAGAAAGAGAGAAGAGCCATAAGGAGGTGGTCATTGCAATACATCACCTTCTATGGAGAGTTATATCGAAGATGGCCTGATGGAGTACATTTGAGATGTTTAAGAAAGCCTGAAGTGGAGCGCATCATGTCTGAAATACATGCGGGAATTTGCGGTCCGCACATGAGTGGTTTGGCCCTAGTTAAGAAGATTATTCGACAAGGTTACTATTGGTTGACCATGGAGAGAGACTGTATTGAGTTTTTCAAGAAGTGCCAGCAATGTCAGATGTATGGTAACTTGAATCACATGCCTCCTGAAGAACTGCATTCAATGTCTTTACCCTGGCCATTTGCCACCTGGGGTATCTACATTATAGGAGAAATACATCCGACAGCCTCAAACGGTCACCGTTTCATTGTAGTAGCAGTTGATTATTTTTCAAAATGGGTCGAAGCCAAATCCTTCAACAACCTGGGTGCAAGTCAAATGGCTAGGTTTATCGAAAAGAATCTCATCTGCAGATATGGGGTCCCGCACAGTGTGATATCAGACAATGGGGTACAGTTTCAAGGAGCTGTTAAGGATTTATTCTCCAAGTACCAAATCCATCATCATTGATTCTCTCCTTATAGACCAAAGGCTAATGGTGCCGTGGAAGCAACAAACAAGACAATTAAGCAAATTCTGTCCAAGATGACCAAGACTTACAGGGACTGGTCAAAAATGCTTCCCTTTGCTTTATGGGGATATAGGACAAGCGTACGAACACCTACTGGAATGACACCGTTCTCTTTGGTTTATGGGATGGAAGCGGTATTGCCAATTGAAATTGAGATCAAATCACAGAGTAGTCTTGGAAGCTGAATTGCCTGAAATGGAATGGGTAGCGAGCAGATGCACATAATTAGCTCTATTAGAAGAGAGAAGGTTAAAGGCACTATATCATCACCAACTGTTTCAAAAGAAGATAGCTCGGGCCTATAATAGAAGGGTTAAAATCAGAAAATTTAGAGTTGGGGATTTGGTATTGAAGCAATGTAAGCCTACTGTATCTGATCCAAGAGGGAAGTTTAGACCTAGCTGGGAAGGGCCATATGTCGTGAAACAAGTCATGAGTAAAGGTGCGGTGAAGTTATCAGACATGGATGGGAATGAATTTAGTGAACCAGTAAACATTGACAGGTTGAAGAGGTTTTATGTATGATAGGAAGAAAAAGAAGGAAAAAGAGCTCGCTAGGTTGAAAACCCAAAAAGGGCAGCCTAGGCAAAAGTTAGAGCAGTCCCCTAGTTCTGAAAACCCGAAAGTGCGGGCTAGGTAACAATTAGGGCTAAATGAGAGAAAATCGTCAATTAGAAAACCCGAAAGGGCTAATTGGCAACAGGAGTGATCTTGTGTATGCTGGCTTTATGTTTGATTGTTCCCCAATTTAATAAAATAGAATTAGTGATTAAATTTGTTCTATGTGCACTGCTATAAGTATTTGACCAGATATGGATGAAATAAATAATCATAATTGCAAAAGGTGATGACAAATTATAAATGGAAAAGAAGTATCTTTTATTACTTTAGTTATTTTTCATCCTAACAAAACACTTTCTAAATTGACAAATGTAAAAGCTATGGCAGTCGATAAGTGTAACATGCAGGCCAGCTTTGCCTTAGCCTATCCAAGTAGGCTTCAGTCAAGCAAGGCATGTCAAGGTCACGAGCAAAGTCAGAATCACGAGGCTCAGCTCCATACTGACGCCCAAGTCAGCAAGGATCATAGCATGTACCTTGACAAAGAGCAGCAAGAGGAACGTACATCAAGTATGTCCACATGGTGATACGAGAAATCTTCCACCAAGGTACCAACCAACGGATATTGACTTCAGAGCGCGAATGGATCCAGTCAACCCAGTCAGCATATGAAGAAGCAGGATGGAGTAGCTTCCTAGCAGAATGATTACGTGGTAGATATCTGGCAAAATCCATGGAGGGAGTATCAAGCAAATAAAGACTCTCCTGAAGCCAAATCTGTGAAGAAAGAATAATAATAGAAAAAAGAAGTCCACTGAGTTGAAAACTCACAAGGGCAGCTTAGGCAAAAATTAGGACAGCTCGCTAGTTCCAAAAACCCGCATGGGCGGACTAGGCAAAAGTTAGAGCAATAAAAAAAGAAAAAAAGCCTAAATTGAAAACCTAAAAGGGCAGTTAGGTAATTACCTAAAGCAGCAACGGACTCCCAGTCAGTCTCTTTGATAATCCTGATTTGAATCGGTCTAATCCAACTAAGGTCTCGGCTAAAATCATAGGTACTGGCGACAAGCCTCCTTCCATTTGGTCCATAATATCCAATACTCGTGGATCAATATCGCCATCAGAAGAAACAAGCAAGAATTGGCCGAGCAAGCAAAGATAAAGCATGCGTCCCCATGCCTTAGTAGGAGCCAAATGAGAGAAACAAAAGTCAATCAAAGGAGCAAGTAGAATTTTTGCACCTCTCATCAACCGAAGAATCTCGTGTAACGCCCCCATACTCCATATAAGCACTATACATATACTTGGTATACATACAATGCGTATATGAAGTATAAGAGTGTCACTTTTAATTTCTATTTAAAAGTCTTTATCCAAGTTCAAGCAATATTATGTTCATTTAAGAAACATTTATAGTAATCATTATTCTTATAAAAATATAAAGCATAATGAAAAATCACACATGTATGCATCACCTTCTAGTTGGTCTCGAGACACTCTTACCCATCTCGTGGCATAGCAACTAAGCTTCTAGATCATCCGCATAAAAACCTGCGCGATTACAAAACCACGCTAAGCTAGAAAGCTTAGTAAAACAAATAAGCATTAAAATATACTTTACAAAATAATCATACCTCACGTTCTTAGCATTATGTTCTATAGTTCGCTTATCCCGTTTTTCCTTTCTCAAAACATTCTTCATATAATCCCACTAATCTCAGAAATTATACACATATCTATATACAACATTCACAATACAATACTTACCATTTCTATCTCATATACATATACATATACATCATTTTCAACAAATCACCCTTCTTTGGCATATCCAAACTTTCATGGAAACAATTCTCACATTTACATACATTTTACACATCATACAACATTTTCATAAACTCATATCTCAATAAAACACTTCAAGCCATATTCACTTTCAATATATCAATACACATATTACAAAGTCATATTTCATAACATCATTTTATTCACAATTCATCAACCATGAATCACATTTCCAATGAGGGCAGCCATAGATCTCTTTAGTCATATCTTTCAACATTTACATATCACATATTTCAACAAAGACAGACTTGGGCCCAAACAACACACTAATATATTATTCAAAGTTCAGAGTTACTGCTTTGGTCTATAATCACAATGATCAAGCCCGTAGGCAATATATCTCATATCTCTATCCATGGATAGTGTAACAGACCCAGTCTCTTGGACCATCAACTCAATAACTTGAGGAGATCCTCAACCCGGCAAGACTGTTACTAGTAACAGACCCAGTCTCTTGGACCATCAACCCGACTAAATCGAGAAGATCCTCAACCCGGCAAGACTGTTACTTTTCATATATTTCATATCAATAATTCATATAGTGTAACAGACCCAGTCTCTTGGACCTCAACTCACTCAAATTGAAGAGATCCTCAACCCGGCAAGACTGTTACCTTTTTCACATTTTCTAGGCATGCCGCCAAAACCAGAACTCTGAAATTTGAATCAACATATTAGACACAAAATCTTTTCATTCTCATTTCATTCTCAATTGAATTGCCATAGCCAATAACAATGACTTCATATCTCATTTGAATCATTAGAGCCAATCACAATGGCTTCACTTCATATTTTAATCATCATAGTCAATAACAATGACTTCACATCATTTTATAACATTTCACTATATAACACTTCATTATTCAAATGCACATTTATATCATCAATTAGGCAAACAAGCCTTAATCATAACATTAAGGTAATTCATCATCAATGATCACATGATATTTCACATTGTACATAACATGTCATTATTCATATGCATCATTAATCTACATATAGCACAATACAATTCATAAGATTGACAATGCATAAAGCATAACATAGTTCATATAATATCAACATTATCATCAAATCATATTGATCAATTCAATTTATCACTCAACAATACATAAACAATGGCATTGCACAAACCTTTTTCCATGATCATTATATCTTCCACATTGCCTATACCATCATTGTTATATACAAAACAATTTACATTATACATTAATGTAGAATCTTCTATATACATTTGGTTGGATCATTATTGTTGCAAGTGTATGTAAGTACAAAAGACAATTGAAGATCCAACAATGTATGAAGAACAATTAACAAACACAAAAACTAACACCCTCAAGGGACACGGCCAAGCCTGTGGCCGTGTCTCTCAATTTAAACATCCAGTAGCCAACACGCCCAAGGGACACGGCCGTGTTCGTGGCCGTGTCACTCAACACCAATTCAAGCAGTAGCAAACACGGGCAATGGACACGGCCAAGGCAGTGGCCGTGTCTTTCAACACAACAATCCAGTACCAGACACGGGCAAGGAACACGGCCGTGTCTCTCAACACAATTCAGACAGTAGCGAACACGGGCAAGGGACACGGCCGTGTCAGTGGCCGTGTCTCTCCAAAATTCATTCAACACACTCAAATTTGCCCCAACTTGGCCGTGTCTCTCATGACTTGGCCGTGTCCTACAATAATTTAAAGACCAAACAATCGAAAATTCATCCAACTAAACCGCAAATCAACATTTCATCATTTTCCTTACAATTATCTCAACTCATCATCACTTAAATGTTAATTTTACACATTTATATACTTCAATCTCTTGTTATCATCCACTTACACACCAATCAAACCAAACATAACCCAAATCCAAAAGAAATCCAACTAAGGAAATAAAAACTTATAGATATAAGTATAATCAATAAATTCAACTCAAGAGATGATTACTTACTTGAATATGTTGCCAAATCTTCATCTCCATCTTCAATACTCTTAAATTCCTTTAATCCTTGGTGTAATTTGAAGCAAAATCATCTTTCTCTCTCTAGCTTCTCTCTCTCTCTCTCTCTCTCTCGTTCACTAAGAAAAGAAGACGAAGGAGAAGAAGAAAGAAAGATCTAGTTCTTTCTTTCATTCTTATCATATATATATATAAATATAATAATAATAATAATAATAATAATAATAATAATAATAATAATAATAACATTAATACCATTAAATCTCCACCACACACAATTCCTTTTGACTTTCTTCTTCTTTTCTCTTTCCTTCAATACACACATTGAATCCAAGTACAATAGTAACCCCAACACTTTTAGGGTATACTTTAGGATATTACATCTCGGGTTTCAGAATTTGAAATAACATCTGCATCTTCTGTTGAGTTTTGGAAATCAATGTGGGTAACGCCATTTGTTGATTATTAGGATGTCCAAGAATGGCCTCAAATTCATCAATCAAGGGACACATTTCAAAGCCATTAATTCTAAATACCCTAGAATCCGTATCCCACAGGGAAGCCACGCATGTAAGAAGGAGTGGTCCAATTTGACATTTTGAAAGCATTTTAAAACATCAAGCTTTGACCATGAAATTTGCTTCCAATGGTTGGCATCCATATTCTTAAATAGAATTTTTATTTTCTCTAAATGGTGCTCGGTCATGGTTGATGAATAAAGGGGAACCAAAATTGCTAAAGGGAGTCTTCACGTTGAAAGAGAGAGATTTTTGGTTTATGAATTGAAATTTGGCATGCAAGGTGATTTATATAGAAGAAAATAAACCTTTTCCAAAAGTGAAATGGAAAAGATGATGGGAAAGGATAAGACCATATGGCATAAGGAAAGGAAGTGGTCACAATTTCTTTTTCCACTTTGGATTTGGTTTAACAAAAGAAGTGGATGCTAATTATGATGTACTATATATATAAATAAATAATAAAAAATAAATAATTTTGGCAGTAACGAAAAAAAAATTGCAGTAATGAAAAAACATGCAAAACAAAAAAGATTACAGTAAAGAGGAAAATTGTATATTTTCTACAATATTTACATATCACTGGTGGTAGGTCACCAAATAAAGACTTGAAAAAGTAGTCGCTTGTTGGAGGAGGGGGCAAATTACTCATCCCAGGATCATCCGAAGCAGAAGCACTAAAATCCCTATTGCCTTGGAGTTTCGATTTGTCATGGTCCTCATCAGAAGCAGACGAAAGGATCTCATGGTCATCAGTCTGGGGGCCTCTTGATGAAGAAGCACCGGGATCCCTCATTCCTTGAAATCGGAAGTCATGGAAATTTTGTTCGGATTGATGATATAAACTTTCAAAATAAGAAGCTTGCTGATGACTTGCAACCAACTCTTCTTGAAGTTTCTTATTTTGTTCTTCAAGCATCCGCTGTGAGCCAAGAGAGAAAAGGTAAGAGCATACATAATCATACATACATATAGCGTAAACTATTATGAAATGAGGAACGTACCAGGTAGTTCATATCAATACCCTGCGGATGAGATGGCGTATCCGGCGGGCTAGAATGAGCAAACGAAGGGGTAGTGAAAAAAGGTCCAGCCTCATGATCAAACGAGCCAACAGCCTGCAACAACCATTAACGAATCAAAGAAAGAAAAAGCAGTTGCAAGGGAAAAGTGGTTAAAGTGCAAAAAACTCCCTTGGAAGATCAAAACAAGGAAAGAAGAGCATGAATCAAGTAAGACATGGCCAAGCCAAATCGAGCTTAGCCGTGTCACCTCAAAAGAAATTTCAGCAGAATATGACACGGGCAAGCGACATGGCCAAGCCATTGGCCAAGCCATTGGCCGCATCTCACCTAAAAAACAAAGTCAAGAAGGACCAAGCAAAGAAAGAAAAGAAACAGTAGGTGACACTGGCAAGCAACATGGCCAAGCCACTAGCCGTGTCCCATCCTAAGCCTAGAATAAAGAAAAACCAAAGAAAAGACACAGAAGCTGACACACCCAGGAGACAGGGCCAAGTCACTGGATATGTAGTAGCCTGATCTTCGTTTCAATAATCTAATTTAAATATGTAAACCCTAGTTTTCCTAAACCCTAATCCTTAAAACCTTAAAACTTTATAAACCTAAATATTGAAACTCAATACAGTAAATCCAAAACAATAATCCAGTAACCAAGAGTTATAAACCTAATGTTTTAATATTCTAAAACCCTAATTTCATAATGTTACCCCTAAACCCTAATTTGATTCATGAAACCCTAATCCATTCCAATTTTCCAAAACCTTTATAGTAGGCTAAACAAATAACAATAATAATACTAAAATTCCAAAACCCTAAATGTTAATTAAAGAACTTTAAATAGAAACAGTAAACCCTGATTTGTACCTTTACTTGCTTTATTTTTAGATTTGATTATGTAGTTTATTATATGCTTTGATGGTTGATTCATTTAATTTCAATGCTTGATTTATTTATTTTATCATGGATGAATGTTTCTTATATATTTTGATTGATGTTTAATATCTTTGATGAATGATTTATTTATGATGAATGGTTATTTACTTTTATCAATTTATTTTGATTTCCAAATGTTGTAATAGGTATGTTTCCATTTTGTGGGTACATCATTAATTAAGTTCTATGTAATTTAAATTGCTTTTATATTTTGGACCAATGTAAAGGACATATTTCTACCTTTTGGTGGGTGTCCTATTTAGCTTAGACATGGGTGATGTAAGGGCATGTTTCCATCTTCGGATGGGTATCCATTTATTTGATTTGTTTGGACATTGTTTTGATTTTAATATAATGATACTTTATTTCAATTGTTGTGTGTAATATGGATAATATTGTTATACTTAAAGAATTTTATAATATTAAGACCTACAAAGGAGGCCGGTTCCAATGAACCGGGCGTTGTGGGTGCGCTGGGCCATTTCTCATCTTCCCCACACGTAGCCAACTTTCCGAACCCATTAGGGGGTTGGGGATTCCTTAGGAATCGAGTCATCCACCCCTTTCTTTTTCCCGGCCCGTCCGGGTGGTGACTCCATTTTCTTCGGACTTAGGTTCATGTTCTCTAAGGCCCCGAGCCTAAACAGTGCCGAAGTCGCAAGAACCATTCCACAAGGAGTGGGGGCAAAAATCCCCGCTCACAGTGGTGACTCCACTGGGGATAAGAGAAGTTGATTCTGTTGGTCTTTATATTATTCTATTCTTTCTTATAATGATATTATCCATTGCATCATACTAGATTGCAACGTGGACTATGTGAAATTTTGTGGACTATGTGAAAAGATGGATAAATAAGGCTGCTTTGCTCAAGAAAAGGCCCGATGAACCTGATTAAATAAGGATGATCGTGAGAGGTGTCCTGCCCAATCTTCGTGAAAGGATGCCTCACACCCTTATAAGGAATATCAAAGATCTTCTCCAAGTCAGTCTGCAAATTGAAGAATGGAAAAGGGAGAAGAATCACTTTTCGGCAAGAAGGAATGAGAAAGGGAACTACCAGTTTGGAAATCAAAGCATGCAAAAAAAGGTTGATGTAAATACAATTGGTCAAGCAAATAGAAAACATTTTTCAGATCTAGGGAAGCCTTTGTCTTTGGTCTTGAACAAGCTACAAAAGAAAGGATTATTACAACCATTGGCCCCTCGACCTTTGCCAAATCCTTTACCCTCAAAATTTGATACTAAGGCTTTTTGTCAATTTCATCAGACTCAAGGACATGAGATTGATAGATGTACCCGATTGAAGTATGAGATCCAAGATCTTATCAATAGTGGTAAGCTACCGGAGCCGGACAAGCCCAATACCAAGAACAATCCTTTGCCTAAGTTTGGAAGAGTACCTTCACCGGCAACCTTCATGGTGGGAAAATGATTGGAAGAAGATTTTGTTTTATCATCCTTTCAAGATGGAAATATTGAAGATGTGAAAGGAAAAGAAGCTTAAACTTAACGAACATTCCTTAGCTTGAATGTTGCTTTTCAATTTTACTTTCTTTAATATTTTGGAACTATTGTGTTTTTCAAATTTAAAGTCACTTGAAATAAATTACTTTCATCAAAATTTTTGTTGGTCTTTGTTCATTTTGGTGGTCAACCAATGAGGAATTTATCTTGATATTTATAAATTAGCATATCTAGGCATCATGATTCGAATGGCTTTACTAGATGAGGGAATTGCTCTATAGCATTGAGTTGTGTATGCTCACTTAGAGAGGGCTCCTGCATAATTACTTTTGTCTAGGTCCTAGTCAGTCTTAGAACTTGCTTTAACAAACTTTCAAGGCAAAATTCAACTCTGCATATTTAAGAGAGAAATGATCTAGGCACTGTTTGGTTAGCCAACAACTAGTATCCACCCAATTAAATATCAATCCCTAGTTGTCCCTTTGAGCCTTCATAAAATTTTAGCTTTCTTTTCATTGGCATATAACCCCAACAACCTACCCTGAGCTGTTGTGATACTTTTGACAAGTCTTATGATCACTAAGATGAAGAGTCAATAAAATCAAAGAAAGAAATGAATAGTCAAGACCATGAAGATAGTTGAAGTTTTCAAGATTATAAGAGTAGTTAAAGTTCTCAAAACCATAAAGGTAGTTGAAGTTCACCCGAATTAGACCAACTATCACAAATAAAGTCAAGACTGAAGCAGATTAATACCACTTCACTCATCCATTATTAGAAACCCAAGTTGGTACAAACAAGACGACTCTTTTAGAGCTAGAACCAAAAAAAAGAAGAAAAAGAAAAGATGAAAAGTAAAAAAGACAAAGAAAAAAAAAGAAAAGAAAAAAGAAGAAAAAAAAAGACAAAAACAAAAAAAAAGGAAGAAGAAAAAAGAGAAAAAAAAGAAAGATAAAACCTAAAAAGACGGTTCAGAAAGCCAACTGAGTTCTCTTTTACCTAAAGTAGCAAAAGGCTTCCATTTGGTTTATAAGGACAGTTTGACTTGAATTGGTCCAACCCAACCATAGATTCGATCAAAATCATAGAAAAAGGAGAGAGACCATTCAGTTCTTGACAGTTCTATACTTGACAATCCTACAAGGAAGAAAGACAAAATGATAAAATGTTCAAGGAAAGGGAAGAGTAAGAAAAAAAAGGGAGAATAAGAAAAGAAAAGAATTTCGGTACCAAACTTTATGCAAGGGCAAAGACTGTCCTAATCAAGATCCAGATTAATGCCAAGAAGATAGAAGGAATTTAGAGTCTATCAAGATTGCTCCCAGTTGCCTAAAGTTCCAATAAGAAATTTGTAGTGTGAGTATTTGTCCATTGTGTCACATCAGCTCCAATCTCAAAATGGCCTTCATTTAACCCATGTCCCTTATAGACCCCATTTCAAGCCTATCAAAGGCCTGTTGATCTCTCTTGGTAGGTAGAGTCTATTAGTGGAGATAGTTTGAATAAGCATGCATATGAGATAGACAATATTTAAACTCAATGAGATCTTTAGCCAAGTAATGTGTATGTGCCTATCTAAAGTGCAACAATTCTTGCTTAAATAGAAATGATTCCTGAGTTTAGTATGGTAACTAGGGTTGTCATGTTATAGATATGTTAATTTGAAAAAATCAAGTCCTGAGGCACATTGACATTGATTAGGCAAAGCCAACATTTGATTTCAAAATCAAAATTAAAAAAAATACAAAAAATGTGTTTTTGTCACACGAAGCCTTCAAGTTAAGAGAAGTTTGTTGCACCATCAAAACTCAAAGAACACATTGGGAAAAGGAAATGATTATTAGCAAGGTCATGAAGAAGCTACCAACTGACATGCTAAAACATAGTTTAAAATGGATGTATCCCTGATTTTGCAACTTGGGGTCTCCACCACTCATATTTTCAACATTTCGAAGATAAAAGCCATAAATGTGAAGCATCCTATAATTCCAGTGCAAGAACTGAACGGGCAGCTGAAAGAAATCCATGAGAGCATTTCAGCTGATAATCTCAGTCTGTGAGTTGATGGAACCATTGTAAGTATTACTCAAGCATATCATGCATACATGAGCATATCACATCGCACTTTCTTGTCTTGTATTGTCTATTCTTTGTCAAAGTGAACAACAAATACCCTGCAAAGTAAAGAATCAAAAGAAGATATTGAATCAAGGGGGCATGGAAAGCCCATTGCTTGAGAAAGCTCCAGTAATTTTGCAAAGAGAAGAAATGCGTGCTTGTGCGAAGAACTAGACAATAAAAACATCAACCAAAGCTTACACTGAAAAAATCTCTGGTTTGAGTCTACACAGGGGGCAAAGTTTCTCGTTTTCAATTTTTTGAGTTTATATACCAAATATTTTGAGACTCACTTTCAAATATCTTGCCACAAAAAGGGTAAGGAGAAGATATAAGGGGCCAGCTAAAAATGGCTACTTTTTTTTTGCAAAAAGTGCAAAAGAATGGAACATTAGAACTATCAAAAGAATGAAGATGCAAAAGACAAAATATTAGTCCACTTAGAAGAGCTGAAGCCAATATAAAACAAAAGTTTAAAAGGATGAAGGACCAATTTAAAGGGTGAAGACTCGAAGTCCAAAGGATGAAGATCCGTTTTGAAGGATGAAGACCCTGCCAAGGATGAAGATCCACTTTGAAGGGTAAAGACCCAATGCCAAGGATGAAGATCCATTTTAAAGGGTGAAGACCCTGCCAAGGATGAAGATCCTACTTAAAGGATGAAGATCCAATTTCAAGGGTGAAGACCCAATTTCCAAGGATGAAGATCCATTTTCAAGGGTGAAGACCCGATGTCCAAAGGATGAAGATCATTTTTCAAGGGTGAAGACCCGATCTCAAAGGATGAAGATCCATTTTCAAGGGTGAAGACCTGATCTCCAAGGATGAAGATCCATTTGCAAGGGTGAAGACCCGATCTCCAAGGATGAAGATCTATTTTCAAAGGTGAAGATTTGATGCTAAGGATGTAGATCCAAGGTTTAAGAATGAAGATCCATTTTGAATGTGAAGAACCACAATGCGTTAAAGAATATAACAGCCAGAACAGTCAGACTTCTCAACTGATAAAAGGTCAGTCAAACTCAGTCACGGGTCCAAGTACCCAATCTCGGGTCCAAGTACCCAAATCCAATCCAGTCTTGACTTAAAAGAGATTTTAGGTTCTGGACCTATGGATAATTTGGGTTCTGACTTAGCTTGGGTCTAGCACCCAAATTACCATAATGTCCAGAACCTAAAATATTTTTTAAATCTCTATTAGCTCAGGTCCAGAACCCAAATTATCCTTAGGTCCAGAGCCTAAAATCTCTTTTAAGTCCAGAACTTAGCTTGGGTCTAGAACCCAAATTATCCTTAGGTCTAGAACCTAAAATTTCTTTTAAATCTCTATTAGCTCGTGTCCAGAACCCAAATTATCCTTAGGTCCAGAACCTAAAATCTCTTTTAAGTCCAGAACTTAGCTCGGGTCTAGAACCCAAATTATCCTTAGGTCTAGATCCTAAAATTTCTTTTAAATCTCTACTAACTCAGGCCCAAAATCCAAATTATCCTTAGGTCCAAAACCTAAAATCTCTTTTAAGTCCATAACTTAGTTCGGGTCCAGAACCCAAAATTACCCTTAGGTTCAGAACCTAAAATTATCCTTGAGTCCAGAACTCGAGCCGGGTCCAGAAGCCAAAACCTCAACCATCTCAAAAAAATTAAGTCTTATTGCTTTTCACTCGCTTTTACTGAAGTCTCAGATCGTTCAAGCGGGGGAAAACTGTAGACCCTTAATTTTTAACCCAGTCCGGTCTGATATTTTTTATATAGTCCAAAATAATTTTTGTGGTATTTTAATTAAATAATATTTATTTTAATTATTTATTATTTATAATTTTAATAAAAATAAAAATGGTGAAGCTAATAAAAAATATAATAATAAAAAATAAAAATAAAAATTGATGGCGAAAAAATCGGTGACTAAAAAATTTCATCGTCGAAGGTTGGCCAAGGCCAATTCGCCCGCAAGAGTTTCCTGTGGGTGAAATTGGCTGGCCGCCCAGCCCAGCACGCCCAGCTCTCACAGTTTCCTCACAGTTTTGGCCAACGCTCGCAATTTTGCCAGCGAAATTTTTCCAACGCAATTTTTTCCGAAACCAAATTCTATTTGGTTTCCAACCTTCAAACCCTAATTCGTTTCTATTGTTTCCAAAAACCTTAAATCAATTTTCCTATTTTCACAAACTTTTAAAAATCCTAAATTGTTTTTCTCTAACTTTTTTCCAAAATTCCCAAGCATTTTCTTAAATCTCCAAACCCTAACCTACTTTACAGTTTCTAAAAATCATGATTACTTTATAAAACTCTAAACTATTTTCTTAAATTCTAAAACCAAAATAGTAAACCCCAAACCAGTTAATCTAAACCCTAAGTTTTCCTAAATCCTAATTCCCTCAAAACTAATATGTAAACCCTAGTTTTCCTAAACCCTAATCCTTAAAACCTTAAAACCTTATAAACCTAAACATTCAAACTCAATACAGTAAATGCAAAATAATAATCCAGTAACCAAGAGTTATAAACCTAATATTTTAATATTCTAAAACCCTAATTTCATAATGTTACCCCTAAACTCTAATTTGATTCATGAAACCCCAATCCATTCCAATTTTCCAAAACCTTTACAATAGGCTAAACAAATAACAATAATATTACCAAAATTCCAAAACCCTAAATGTTAATTAAAGAACTTTAAATAGAAACAGTAAACCCTAATTTGTACCTTTACTTGCTTTATTTTTAGATTTGATTATGTAGTTTATTATATGCTTTGATGGTTGATTTATTTAATTTATCATGGATGAATGTTTATTATATATTTTTATTGATGTTTAATATCTTTGATGAATGATTTATTTATGATGAATGGTTATTTACTTTTATCTATTTATTTTGATTTTCAAATGTTGTAAGAGGTATGTTTCCACTTTGTGGGTACCTCATTAATTAAGTTCTATGTAATTTAAATTACTTTTATATTTTGGAACAATGTAAAAGACATGTTTCTACCTTTTGGTGGGTGTCCTATTTAGCTTAGATATGGGTGATGTAAGGGCATGTTTCCATCTTCGGATGGGTGTCCATTTATTTGCTTTGTTTAGACATTGTTTTGATTTTAATATAATGATACTTTATTTCAATTGTTGTGTGTAATATGGATAATATTGTTATACTTAAAGAATTTTATAATATTAAGACCTACAAAGGAGGCCGATTCCAATGAACTGGGCATTGTGGCGGTGCTGGGCCATTTCTCACCTTCCCCACACGTACCCAACTTTTTGAACCCATTTAGGAATCGAGTCATCCACCCCTTACTTTTTTCCAGCTCGTCCGGGTGGCAACTCCATTTTCTCCGGACTTAGGTCCGTGTTCTCTAAGGCCCCGAGCCTAAACAGTGCCGAAGTCGCAAGAACCATTCCACAGGGAGTGGGGGCAAAAATCCCCGCTCACAGTAAGTGTTTCAACGTTTAAAGTGCCTTGGTTTGCCAATTTTGCTAATTACTTGGCTGCTAGGGAACTCCCTAAAGATATGACTTATCAAGAGAAGAAGAAATTCTTTTTTGACTTGAAATATTACTTCTGGGAGGATCCTTTCTCATTTAGGTTATGTAAAGACCACATGATCCGACGTTGTGTGGCATGGCCCGAAATGATGAATATTGATTTTATTGGCCCATGCTATTTAGGGATAGCTATGATTTTTTAAAATATTGTGATCATTGTCAAAGAACTGGAAACATCTCCTCTCATAATGAGATGCCTCCAAAATGGAATTATAGTGTGTGAAGTCTTTGATGTATGGGGGATCGACTTTATGGGACCGTTTCCTAGTTCTTTTGGTAACAAATATATTCTTCTAGCTATAGACTATGTCTCTAAATAGCTTGAAGCCTAAGCTTTAACAACGAATGATGCTGAGATGGTTTGGTCTGTTTACAGTCAATGAAGTGTTTCCCTATGGGACAATCGAAATTTCTTACCCAAAAAAAGGGAATTTTAAGGTTAATAGGCAAAGACTTAAACTGTATTTAGGGAAGACCTGAGTGAGTTGAAGGAGGTTTTATACCTCCAAGACTAAAGATGAACCAATCCCAAACGTCCAACTAATACGACGTTGTAGACCCTTAATTTTTTACCCAGTCCGGTCCAATATATTTTATATAGTCAAAAATATTTTTTGTGTTATTTTAATTAAATAATATTTATTTTTTATAATTTTTTTAAAAATAATGAAAATAATAAAAATAATAAATAAATAAATAAAAATAAAAATAAAAATCGGCGACTAATTTTTTCGTTGCCGAAAATAATTGGCGAAGGTAAATTTCGCCCGCAGGAATTTCCTGCGGGCAAAATGGCCAAAGCCATTTCCTTTCGGTGAAATTGGCTGGCTGCTCCCAGCTCGTAATTTTCGCTCACAATTTTTTGTAGATTTCCTCGAAGCCCGCAACAGGTTTCTTGCCAGCGAAATTTTCCAACGCAATTTTTTTCGAAACCAAACTCTATTTGGTTTCGGTTTCTTTTCCTAATTAATTTGAGTTTCCTTAAACAATTAGAACTAGGCATATAAATTTTCCTATAAATAACACTTTAAAACATAGAAAAAAGGAGGATTTTAGAGGAGAGAACTTTGGATTTGGATCGAATAGTGGAACTTCAGATTTGAGAGGAATAAGCAAGCAAGCAATCAAGCCATCAAAGGCAACAATCTTGCATTTGTCTTTGTTCATCTAGAAAGAAACTTTTTGGTGGAACCAACTACGCAGGTTTGATCCTTAATTATACATTGCTCATGATTACAGTAGCTTTGTTTCTTTGATTCATAAAAATATACACACAAAACCTTGATATATAATTATGTAATAACATTGATCTTCGTTTCAATAACATAAATGATTTCTTCTGGTTCCAAATACTTTAAAAACCCTAATTCATTTCTTTTGTTTCCAAAAACCTTAAATCATTTTTCCTATTTCCAAAAGCTTTTAAAAAAAAAACCCTAAACTGTTTTCTTCTAATTCTTTTCCAAAATTTCCAAATGTTTTGTTAAATCACCAAACTCTAACTTACTTTACAGTTTCTAAAATCACAATTACTTTATAAAACTCTAAACTATTTTCTTCAACTCCAAAACAAAAACAGTAAACCCCAAACCAGTTAATCTAAACCCTAAGTTTTTCTAAACCCTAATTCCCCTAAAACCGTAAACCCTAGATTTCCTAAACCCTAATCCTTAAAACCTTAAAACCTTATAAACCTAAACATTCAAACTCAATACAGTAAATCCAAAACAACAATCCAGTAACCAAGAATTATAAACCTAATGTTTTAATATCCTAAAACCCTAATTTCATAATGTTACCCCTAAACCCTAATTTGATTCATGAAACCCTAATCCATTCCAATTTTCCAAAACCTTTACAGTAGGTTAAACAAATAACAATAATACTAAAATCTTAAAGCCCTAAATATTAATTAAAGAACTTTAAATAGAAACAGTAAACTCTAATTTGTATCTTTACTTGCTTTATTTTTTGATTTTATTATGTAGTCTATTATATGCTTTGGTGGTTGATTTATTTAATTTCAATGCTTGATTTATTTAATTTATCATGGATGGATGTTTTATTTATTGTTATTATTTGCTTGTTTTAGTATTAAAAGTGTAAGAGGTATGTTTCCACTTTGTGGGTGCCTCATTAGTTAAATATCATGTAATTTAAATTGCTTTTATATTTTAGACCAATGTAAAGGACAAGTTTCTACCTTTTGGTGGGTGCCCTATTACTTTACACATGGATTATGTAAGGACATGTTTCCATCCTCGGATGGGTGTCCATTTATTTGTTTTGCTTGGAAATTGCTTTGATTTTAATATAGCAATGCTTTATTTTAATTGTTGCATGTAATATGGATAATATTGTTATATTTAAGAATTTTATAATATTAAGACCTATAAAGGAGGCCGGTTCCAATGAACCGGGCGTTGTGGGGCTGCTGGGCCATTTCTCACCTTCCTCACACGTACCCAACTTTTCGATCCCATTAGGGGATTGGGGATTCCTTAGGAATTGAGTCATCCACCCCTTTCTTTTTTCCGGCGCATCCAGGTGGCTACTCCATTTTCTTCAGACGTAGGTTCGTGTTCTCTAAGGCTCCAAGCCTAAACAGTGCCGAAGTCGTAAGAACCATTCCACCGGGAGTAGGGGCAAAAATCCCCGCTCACAGTGGCGACTCCACTAGGGATAAGAGAAGTTGATTCCGTTGGTCTTTATATTATTCTATTCTTTCTTATAATGATATTATCCATTGCATCATATTAGATTGCATCGTGTGCGCGAGTTAGGATGCCCGTGTTACCCGTGTTGTGTTATGTAAGGGATACCATACTTTCACTCAAGGTATGGAGATCGAGCATGGCATAACCACCCATAGCCTCGTATCATTTGGTATATACTTGCTATGGGAACCTAAGCCTTTTAACCCAAAGACTAAATCTCATGTAATTGGCCTAGTTACTTTTCTTAGGTTTTTACCTCAAATGCATGTTGTTTGACTATGGTTAATTTATCTTAGGTTAAATCATGGCTTATTTGGTTTGTTCTTTTTCTAATATGACCTAAGTGTATTATAAGCTCAAAATAAATTTTTCTTTAAAGTCCAAAAGACCAAAGCTATTTTCAAAACATTTTCAAAATGGTCTTTGAACATAAAACTTTTCCATAAACAAATCAAAAATTCTTTTTATCACGATCCAAATACTAAGCCCAAAATCCATTTTTTCTAAAATATTTTTACAATGTTAGAAACAAAAATATTTTTATCCAACCTTTTTTACAAAGAGCTTGCAAATTATTTAGGTCAATTATGAAATACCAAAAATTAATTGTGAGCCTAGTTTACACTAAAAATAATTAATCATGGGCTTGTTTTTGGCATGAATCATTAGTCACTTTTTCAAGTGAGAAATCTATCTATAATAAACCTCTTAATTTAATTTTAATCCAATATAGCATAAAAGCTACTTTAGTTGGTTGAATGGATTAAAATCTAATTAATGGGAATTATCATGGATTGATTTCCATTTTTGAAAATATAACTATTGGTTAAAATGTGCGAGGGATTATTTGAAAATAAGATGCCCCATGTTGGTATTTTGTTAAACATATTACCTAGGAAAAAAGACTCGCCATTCGTGTGTGGATATTATAAGGTTGGAAGGAACATCCTAATTTTTTAATTGTTTATGCATACATACATACATTTGCATCTCATATCATTGATCCTTTCTGGCTTATAGACCTAAAGTACAGCAATTCAAGAGCATACAACGATATCACCTACAACATTGATTTTTGATTCAAGCGCTTAATTGGAAGGATTGATGCAAACCAGCTAATGGATATAATCGATGAAGTTGTCAAAGCTAGGATGGCCGAGCTACAAGGTCAATTGGTTGAAATTATGAAGACCCAGTTGGTTGAAATTCTGAGCTTATCAACAATGCTATGGCAACATCCATGGAGAACATGTCTACTGATAGAGATCAAATGGAAAATGAGAGATCAATCCCTATTCTACAAGACCAATCAAACCATGTGCTATCTAAGTGGAGCAATAAGAGCGGCTATCACCCTAATGGGAAAAGTCAAAGGGAAAGAAGAGGTGTTGAGAAAAATGCAACAACTGAGCCAGCAAAGAAACATAAATTTTTAGACTTAAGGGAGCCTTTGTCAAAGATGTTAGAAAATCTAATGAAAATGGATTTGCTACAACCATTGGCACCTCGTCCTCTACATTAACCTCTACCACCAAATTTTGATGCCAAGGTTTTCTGTTAATTCCATCAAATGCAAGGGCATGAGATAGATAAATGTGTTCGATTAAGGCACGAAATCCAAGATTTGATTGACAGTGGAAAGCTGCTTGAGCCTGATAAGCCCAACACTAAGAAAAAACCTCTGCCTAAATTTTGAAGGGCACCATCGCTTACAACCTTCATGAAGAGTTTTATCTTATCACCCTGTCATGATATGGATAGAGAAGCTGCTAAAGATGATATGCTACTAAGCAAGCTCGGACTAATTATGGATGATGAAGCAATGATCCTTGATGATGAAAAAAATCCTTGCCTTTGATATGTCTAAATAAATGGAGTATCTTCGACTCCAACTCGACAAACTTTCCTTAGCTTGAATGTTGCTTTTCAATTTTACTTTCTTTAATATTTAATTGGAACTACCGTGTTTTTCAAATTTAAATTTGATTGAATAAATTACTTTCATCAAAATTTTCATTGGTCTTTATTCATTTTATTGCTCAACCAATGAGGAATCTAGCTTTATAAATCATGAATTAATATATTTATGCATCATGACTCGAATGACTTTACAAGGTGAGGGAATCGTTCTATAACATTGAGTTCTGTATGCTTACTTAGAGAGGCTCCTGCATAATTATCTTTGTCTAGGTCCTAGTCAATCTTAGAACATGCTTTGACAAATTTTTGAGGTGAAATTGAACTCTGCTTATTTAAGAGAGAAATGATCTAGGCATTGTTTGGTTAGCCAACAGCTAGTATTTACCCATTTAACTCTTTGAGCCTTCATAAAATTTTAGCTTTCTTTTAATTGGCATATAACCCCAACAACCTACCCTGAGCTATTGTGATACTTTTGACAAGTCTTATGATAACTAAGATGAAGAGGCAAGAAGATCAAAGAAAGAAATGAATAGTCAAAGACAGTTGAAGTTCTCAAGACTATAAGGGTAGTTGAAGTTTTCCTAATATCTCCAATATATCAAGACAACATCAAAGTAACAAATGATTTATCCCTGTTAAAGAAGATTTATGTCACTCCACTCATCCATTATTGGAGACCCAAGTTGGTACAAACAAGACAACTCTTTTAGAGTTAGAACAAAAAAAAAGAAAAAAAAAGAAGAAGAAGGAAAAGAAAAGAGAAAAGAAAAGAAGGACAAAAAAAAAAGAAAAGAAGGACAAAAAAAAGAAGAAAGATAATACCCAAAACGGTTCAGAAAGTCAACTGAGTTCGCTTTTACCTAAGACAACAAGAGGCTTCCATTTAGTTTATAAGGACAGTTTGACTTGAATTGGTCCAACCCAACCAAAGATTTGATCAAAAACAGAGAAAAAGGAGAAACACCATGTTAGATGAAGAGAGCTAGATTGGGGATTGGCTCCTCGATTTGAGGTTTAGAGTGGTTCTTGTTGACTAATTTTCATCCTTGGATGATTATTTGCTTTGTTGTGTGTTTGGCATGATGCATAAGCATCCTTTATCAAGGATTAGAATAGGACACCAAGTTTTTTTATTGGCTGGTATCACTCGCTGAGTTGAAACACTCACTCCTATGTCACTATGTTTTTTAGGTTTTCAAGGTGTGCTTTTGAGAGTAGTTTATTCAGCAAGTCTCACATTCATGAATTAACAAAAACCAATTATCTTAACTTGCAAATTAAGTACATCTAGAACTTATATTTCTAATTCATTCTTAGGGTAGTCGAATGCATAGTTCTAATATCAAATTTCACCTCTTAGTCCTTCATTTAATATCTAGAGATTAATAGGTGGCCAATCTATAAACCTAACATACAATCTAATACATTCAACTAATAATAAGGTATATTAATAGAAATATTAAATTAAGTCAACTAATCAAATCTATTACAAACCCTAGGAGAAAGACCATCCACTGGGGATAAGAGAAGTTGATTCCGTTGGTCTTTATATTATTCTATTCTTTCTTATAATGATATTATCCATTGCATCATCTTAGATTGCATCGTGTGCGTGAATTAGGATGCCCGTGTTACCCGTGTTATGTTATATAAGGGATACCATACTTTCACTCAAGGTATGGAGATCGAGCATGGCATAACCACTCATAGCCTCGTACTGTAATATCCCTATTTGTGCCCTAGTAGTTTTGAGGTTGTTGTTATTTTAATTGGATTAAATGTATATGTTAAGTTGATAAGGAAAAATTTGTGTAGAGAGAAATGTATATGTAGTGTATATGGTAATATATATAACATATATGTTGGTCAAAGTGGAAAGTCAAGGGAAGAGGATATTTTATTGTTACTTGTGAAATTACTTAAAAGGGCTTGTAAATAATAGGAAGAGAAAGCATATGAGAAGAGGACATTTAAGTAATTTCCTAATTATTTTTGCTTGGTGGAGATTTAAAGAAGAAGCAAAGTTTGACTTTTACTCTTCATTGTCATTTTCTTTTCTTTTCTTTCTTGTGTGGCCGGCTCATCAAAGGGACAAGAGAGCAAGAGAACAAGTGAAGGTTTTGTTGATTCCAAGCTCAAATTGAAAGGAGTTTTCAAGTATACAAGTTGGAATTTCAAGGAATTTCATGATTTGGTAAGTTTTCTCTTGTTTGCCATTGTTATTTTTGAAATTATGTTTAAGTTGGGTTGTGGTTTGATGATGGTATGATTAAGGTTGCTTATGGTGTGAATTTAAGTGTTGAGATTGCTTGATAGATGAGAAGTTAAGTGGGTGTTGATGTTGGAAGTGGTTGTGTGGAGATTGTGTTAGGGTTTTGAGTTGGTAAGTGTTGGTTATGTTATGTTTGATTGATTATTCTTTTTGATCTTTGAGTTGGTTGTGTTTGTTGGTTTTAGAAGTGAAGAATACCTAATTTCGGAAAGGGGCAGTAGCGTTTTGGATGCCATGCCCGTGGCCTTTTGGTAGCCATGGCCGTGGGGGTGTTGGCCATTTTTGGGCAGAAGGGTTCTCAAAGCCACGACCGTGGGGGTTGAGGTGGCCACGGCCGTGGGCTTTGCTTAGTGATGTTGAGTTTTGTTTAGTGGTCTTAAGATTTAGGATAAGGTTAATAAGTGATAATGTTATAGAAATTGATGTGTTGCATCATTGTTTTGGGTTAGGTTTTGGAAGAAGTGATTTGCCCTAATTGTGAAGTGAAGAATCTTTGAAAGAAAGGATTGCTTAGAGTTGTGTGAGTGTGCATAAGGTAAGTACAAACTACATCATTGCATTCATTTATGAGATGTGGAAACTTAATATACATATGTGTTTGTTAAAGTGTTGAGAACATAAATGCATTGTTGAAACATATTATTATTGTTATGTGAATGTTGTGATAAGCATGTGTAATGTATGTTAAGAATATTGGTTGTGTATATATTTGAGTAATAAAGTGTGGAAATAACATGATTGATTACTCATGATGTAAGTAAAATGGTTAAGGCATGTTTGCTTTTATGATAATGCAATGTGATTGGTTATGATGAATTAATTAATGTGATTTGAGATATGAAATTGGAAATGTGAATGGTATGAGTTGTGAGGCCATGATTGTTGGCTATGATGATATAGTTGAGATATGAATGCCTAATGAATTGTGGATGGTAAAATGAGAAATGAATTGAGAATGAGATAAACTAAATGATTGTGTGCCTAATATGTTGATTCAACTTTCAGAGTCCTGTATTTGATGGCATGCCTATGAATCATTGGATAGGCGAAATGGGTGGCCCGTAAGCCGATTCCAATTGAAAAATACTTATGAATCACTGGATAGGTGAAATGGGAGGCCCGTAAACCGATTCCAGTTGAAAAATGTGAATATGGAATGATGGTGAAATGGGAGACCCGTAAACCACTTCCATTTGAAAAATTAGTAACAGTCTAGCCGGGTTGAGGATATCCTCATGTTAATGGGTTGATGGTCCAAGAGACTGGGTCTGTTACGCTATCCATGGATAGAGATATGATATATTTTGCCTACGGGCTTGATGATGTGATATTGAATCAAAACGGTGACTCTGAACTTTGAATAACATATTGGTTTGTGTTTTGGGCCCAATGCTTGTGTTTGTTTAAATGTGATTATTATTGGATGAAAGTAATGAGAAATGATATGATGTAATGTTATGAGAGATGTTCATGGTTTAATAAGTTAGGGTGAACAAGGTATGCGTGAAATGTAATGTTTACTTGAATTGTGTATACAACTTGATTGTGTGACATGAACATTGCATCAAAGCATCTTGATATTGTAGTTTGTTTTACTAAGCTGTTGGCTTGGCGCGATTGTGGTTCATCGCGCAGGTGTTAGAGAAGAACCCGAGTGTTCCACTAGATCGAGTGAGTCTAGACATTGAGGATTTACCTTAGGACTTAAAGATCAGAGCAGTGCTGCCAACCATGTATAATTTCTTTATATTTTGTAAAGTAATGATTTTAATGTATATGTATACATAGTTGTAAACTTGAACTTAGATATTTCTATATATGTAAATACTTTATAATTTCCGCTGCGTACTAAATAAATGTTTATATTCCTTTTTATTTTCTATTACATGTTAACTACCACATTTCTTATATGGTACAAAGAGAAAAATTGTTTGGTGTCTTTTAAAGAGTTAAATGGTTTAAGAAATCCGTAGCATTCCTATGTTTCATGTACGTATATTACATTGTAGTATTATGTAGTGTTCGTATATGGGATTTAGGGGTGTTACACGTACCGTTTGGTATATACTTGCTATGGGAACCTAAGCCTTTTAACCCAAAGACTAATGCTCATGTAATTGGCCTAGTTACTTTCCTTAGGTTTTACCCCAAATGCATGTTGTTTGACTATGGTTAGTTTATCTTAGTCTAAATCATGGCTTATTTGGTTTGTTCTTTTTCTAATATGACCTAAGTATATTGTAAGCTCAAAATAAACTTTTCTTTAAAGTCTAAAAGACCAAAGCTATTTTCAAAATTTTTCAAGATGGTCTTTGGACATAAGACTTTTCTAAAAACAAATAAAAAATTCTTTGGCCCATGGCCTAAATACTAAGCCCAAAATCTATTTTTCTAAAATCTTTTTACAATAGGGTTAGAAACAAAACTATTTTCACCCAACCTTTTCTTACAAAGAGCTTGCAAAAATATTTAGGTCAATTATGAGATACCAAAAATCAATTGTGGGCCTAGTTTACACTAAGAATAAATTAACCATGGGCTTGTTTTTGGCATGAACCATTAGTTACCTTTTTCAAGTGAGAAATCTATTTATAATAACCTCTTAATTTCATTTTAATCCCATATAGCATAAAAGCTAATTTAGTTGGTTGAATGGATTAAAACCTAATTAACGGGAATCATCATGGATTGATTTCCATTTTTAAAAATATAACTATTGGTTGAAACGTCCGAGGGAATTATTTGAAAGCAAGATACCCCATGTTGGTATTTTGTTAACCATATACCTAGGAAAAGAGACTTGCCATTCGTGTGTGGATGTTATAAGGTTGGAAGGAACGTCCTATTTATCCTTATTTGTTGATTGTTCTTGCATACATGCATACATTCACATCTCATATCATTGATCCTCTCTGGCTCACAGCCTTGGATTATGACAGTTCAAAAGCTTACAACAATCCGACCTACGCCGGAGACGAAGTATCTAGCAACGACTCAATCACTTGCTCACCAAAAACAATGGAGCCCGAACAAATTCAAAGAATGGTGTATGAAGCCCTTAATTCCAAGATGGAAGAAATAAAAGAGGCCATGGCCGAGACCATAAAGAATCAACTAGCTGCAATTTTAGAAAACAATGCCGAAGCATCTGCTAGCACTAAGAAAGTCAGGGGGAAGGCTAAAATTGATGAAGTAGCTTTTGATGATGATAAGGTGATCATTGATGATGATTGGGCTCAATACTACCAAGATCTTTAAGACAAAAAGGAGCCGAAGGTTGTTAAGAAGGCAACTATTAAAAAGACTGAGACTTCTGATGTTGAAAAGATGATTGCTGATTTAGAAAAGAAATTTGAGAAGAAATTGAAAACCGAAGAGGTGTCCGAGGTCGACAAATTGTTTGAGCTAGATGAAGAAGTCCCATACAAGTTCAAGATGCCATCTTTTGCCAAGTACAATGGCACTGAAAATCCTCATCTCCATGTGAAGCAGTATATCACTGCCATGCAATATGCCCGAGCTACTAAGGCTCAAACCCTAAGGTACTTTATGCTCTCATTGGACCCAGTTGTCCAAATTTGGTTTAATACCTTAGATGAAGGAACACAAAAGAGTTGGGATCTACTTTACAAAGCCTTCATCCAACAATATGGATATAATGTTGAGTTGGAAGTTACCTTAATGGAAGTGGAGTCCATTAGGCAAAGGCCGAATGAGAATTTTGTAGATTATGTCAAGAGATGGAGAAACAAGGCCACTTTACTCAAGAAGAGGCCCGATGAATCTGATCAAATAAGGATGATTGTGAGAGGAGTGTTGCCTAATCTCTGTGAAAGGATGTCTCACACCCTTATAAGGGATTTCAAAGATCTTCTCCAAGCTGGTCTAACAATCAAAGCACACAAAAAGAAGTTGATGTTAATGTGATCGGTCAAGGGAATAAAAGACAATTCTCAGAATTGGGGAAACCTCTATCTTGGGTTTTTAGCAAGCTGCAAAAGAAAGGGTTGTTACAACCGTTAGCTCCTCGACCTTTACATAATCCATTGCCACCAAACTTCAATGCGGAGGCCTTCTATCAATTCCATCAAATGCGAGGACATGAAACAGATAAATGTGCTCGTCTAAGGCATGAGATCCAAGACCTAATCGATAGTGGCAAGCTACCTGAGCCTGATAAGCCCAATACCAAGGACAACCCTTTTTCCTAAATTTGGAAGAGTGCCACCACCAGCAACCTTCATGGTGGGAAAAGGATTGGAAGAAGATTTTGTTTTATCATCCTTTCAAGATGCAAATATTGAAGATGTGAAAGGAAAAGAAGCTTAAACTCAATGAACTTTCCTTAGCTTGAATGTTGCTTTTCAATTTTACTTTCTTTAATATTTAAATTGGAACAATCTTGTTTTTTAAAGTTGCTTGAATAAATTACTTTCATCAAAAATCTTGTTGGTCTTTGTTCATTTTGGTGCTCAACCGATGAGGAATCTAGCTTGATAATTCATAAATTAATGTGTCTAGGCATCATGACTCGAATGACTTTACTAGGTGAGGGAATTGCTCTATAGCATTGAGTTGTGTATGCTTACTTAGAGAGGGCTCCTGCATAATTACCTTTGTTAAGGTCCTAGTCAGTCTTATAACATGCTTTGACAAACTTTCAAGATGAAATTGAACTCTACTTATTTAAGAGAGAAATGATCTAGGCATTGTTTGGTTAGCCAACAACTAGTATCCACCTTATTAAATATCAATCCCTAGTTGTCCTTTGAGCCTTCATAAAATTTTAGCTTTCTTTTCATTGGCTTAAAAACCTCAATAATCTACCTTGAGCTATTATGATACTTTTGACAAATTTTATGATCACTAAGATGAAGAGGTAAAAAGATCAAAGAAAGAAATGAATACCATGAAGATAGTTGAAGTTCTCAAGACCATAAAGGTAGTTGATGTTTTTAAAGACCATAAGGGTAGTTGAAGTTTTTCTAATATCTCCAATATAATAAGACAACATAAGAGTAACAAATGATTTATCCTTGTTAAAGGAGATTTATATTACTCCACTCATCCATTATTGGAAGCCCAAGTTGGTACAAACAAGACAACTCTTTTAGAGCTAGAACCAAAAAAAAAAAAGAAGAAGAAGACAAAAAAAGATAAGAAAAGAAAAGAAAAGAAAAAAAGAAAAAAAAAAGAAAAAAGGAAAAGAAAACCCAAAATGGTTCAAAAAGCCAACTGAGTTCTCTTTTACCTAAGATAACAAAAGGCTTCCATTTGGTTTATAAGGACATTTTGACTTGAATTGGTCCAATTCAACCAAAGATTCGATCAAAATCAAAGGAAAAGGAAAAAGACCATCCAGTTCTTGAAAGTTCTGTACTTGATAGTTCTACAAGAAAGAAGGACAAAATGATAAAATGCTCAAAGGAAGGGAAGAGTAAGAAAAATAAAGTGGAAAGAAAAGGGAAAAAAGAAAAGAAACAGATTTGGGTCTTAAACTTTTTGCAAGGGCAAAAACTGTCCTAATCAAGATCCAAATTAATACCAAAAAGATAGAAGGAATTTGGAGTCTAGCAAGATTGCCTCCAAGCTGCCTAAAATTCAAACAAGAAATTTATAGTGTGAGGGTTTGTCCATTGTGTCACATCAGCTCCTATCTCAAAATGGCCTTCATTTAACCCATGTCCCTCATAGACCCCATTTCAAGCCAATCAAAGACCTGTTGATCTCTCTTGATAGGTAGAGTCTATTAGTGGAGATAGTTTGGATAAGCATGTATATGAGATAGACAATATTTAAACTCAAATGAGACCTTTGAACAAGTAATGTGTATGAGCCTATCTAAAGTGCAACAGTTCTTGCTTAAATAGAAATAATTCCCGAGTTTAGTACGATAACTAGGGTTGTCATGTTGTAGATATATTAATTTGGAAAATCAAGTCCTGAGGTACATTGACATTAATTTGGCAAAGCCAACATTTGATTTCAAAATTAAAATTCAAAAAATCAAACAAAATATGTTTTTGTCATACAAAGCCTTCAAGTCAAGGGAAGTATGTTGAACCTCCAAACGACACATTGGCAAAGGAAATGATTATTGGCAAGGTCATGAAGAAGCTATCAACTGACACGCTGAAACATAGTTTGAATCCCTGACTCTACTGTTTGGGGCCTCCATTATTCATATTTTCAACATCTCAAAGATAAAAGCAATAAATATGGAGCATCCTGTCATTCCGAAGCAAGACATGAATGAGCATCTAAAAGGAACCAATGAAGAACACTACTACTGATCACCTCGGTCTGTGAGTCGATGGAACGATTGTAAGTATCATTCATTCATATCATGCATACATGAGCATATCACATCGCACTTTCGTGTCTTGTGTTGTCTATTCCTTATCAAAATGTACAACAAGCAATCAAAAGAAGATATCAAATCAGGGGGGCATAGAAAGCCCATTGCTTGAGAAAGCTCCAGTAATTTTGCAAAGAGAAGAAATGTGTGCTTGTACAAAGAACTAGACAACAACAACATCAATCAGTGTCCGCATAGAAAAATCATGGGTTTAAGCCTACACAGGGGCAAAGTTTCTCCTTTTCAATTTTTTAAGTTTATATACCAAGTATTTTCAAACTCACTTACAAATATTTTGCCACACAGGGGGACAAGGAGAGGATATAAGGTCCAATTAAAAATAGCCAAATTTTTGCAAAGGAAGAACAAAAAGAATGAAACATTAGAACTCTCAAAAGAATGAAGATACAAAAGACAAAAGATCAGTTCAGCTAAAAGAGCTGAAGCCAGGGTAAAGACCCGACCTCTAATGGATGAAGATCCATATTTTCAAGGGTGAAGACCTGATCTCAAAGGATGAAGATCGATTTGCAAGGGTGAAGACCCGATCTCAAAGGATGAAGATTCATTTTTAAAGGGTAAACACCCGATGTCAAAAGATGAAGATTCATTTTCAAGGATGAAGAGATCTCAAAGGATGAAGATCCATTTTGAGGGTGAAAAACCACAATGCATAGAATAACCGGAGCAGTCAGATTTCTCAAATGATAAAAGGTTAGTCAAACCCAATCTCGGGTCCAAGTACCCAAGCTAGGGTCCAAGTACCCAATCTCAGGTCCAAGCACCCATTCTCGGGTCCAAGTACCCAAATCAATTCAAGCTCAGGTCCAAGTACCCAATCTCGGGTCCAAGTACCCAAATCAAATTCAATCCAATCTCGGGTCCAAGTACCCAATCTCAGGTCCAAGTACTCAATCTTGGGTCCAAGAATCCAATCTTGGGTCCAAGAATCCAATCTCGGGTCCAAGTACCCAAATCAAATCTAATCTCGGGTCCAAGTGCCCAAATCAAATCAATCTCGGGTCCAAGTACCCAATCTTGGGTCAAAGTACCCAAATCCAGTTTAGGATCGAGTGTTTAAATCCAATTTAGGATCGAGTATCCAAATCTAGTTAGGATCGAGTATCCAAATCCAGTTTCTGATCGAGTGTCCAAATCCAGTTAGGATCGAGTATCCAAAGCCAATTTAGGATCGACTATCCCAATCCAAATCCAGTTTTGGATCGAGTGTCCAAATCCAGTTAGGATCGAGTATCCAAAGCCAATTTAGGATCGAGTATCCCAATCCAGATCCAGTTAGGATCAAGTATCCGAATCCAGTTAGGATCGAGTATCCAAGTCTAGTTTAGGATCGAGTATCCAAATCTCTCGGGTCCAGAACCCAAATTTTCCTTAGGTCCGGAACCTAGAATCATCCTTGAGTCCAGAACTCGAACCGGGTCCAGAACCCAAATTTTCCTTAGGTCCAGAACCTAGAATCATCTTTGAGTCCAGAACTCGAACCGGGTCCAGAACCCAAATTTTCCTTAGGTCCAGAACCTAGAATCATCCTTGAGTCTAGAACTCGAACCGGGTCCAGAACCCAAATTTTCCTTAGGTCGAGAACCTAGAATTATCCTTGAGTCCAGAACTCGAACCGGGTCCAGAACCCAAATTTTTCATAGGTCTAGAACAGAGAATTTATCCTTGAGTCCAGAACTCAAGCCGGGTCTAGAACCCAAAACCTCAACCATATCATCAAAAATTAAGTCTTATTACTTTTCACTCTCTTTCACTAAAGTTTCAGATTTTCAAGAAGGGGACAAACTGTAGACCCTTAATTTTTGACCCAGTCCAATCCAATATGTTTTATTTAGTCTTAAATGATTTTTGTTGTCTAATTGGTCCAAAATAATTTTTGTTAAATAATTTTTGCTTTAGTATCTAATTTTTATTAAATAAAAATAAACAAATAAAAGTCAAAAAATAAAAATAAAAATAAAAATCAGAGTCAGAAAAATCGGTGACAAAAAAATCGTCACGCGGGCCGTGGGCATTTCACCGACTCCTTGCCCACTGCCGCAGTTTCTTGCGGCAGATTTTTTTGCCAGCGCATTTTTTCCTGTGGTAATTTTTTTCGGCAACGCAATTTTTTCGACGCAAATTTTTCGAAAATTAGGTTTTGGTTTCCTTTTCTTATCAATATTACTTACCGTGATTAATTAGGAATAAACCATATGAAACCTCTATAAATAAGGACCAAAGGCAATGAAATAAGGCGGGGCAAAAATCCCAGCTCACACATGGTCTCTTAGAAATTCAATACATATAAGGTTCCCTATCATGGCCTTAGCTACATAGCATTACCTGATTGACAAGCAGTACTAAGCATAAGAAACCCCAACTATCACGCTAGTCCTAAATTTATTAAGTTAGTCCAAGTTAGTCCAAAAATTTCTAAATGAGGTACTAAATGAATGCTTAGGAAGAGAGGAGTCCAATGGTACATATCTCAACGAGAAAGGAGGTCGATGTTGGCCAAACAATTACACAAAAATTGGCGAAGGTGTCAACTTTGAACATGAGTTGCAGCTTGCTCCAACATCAATTAATGGTGAATCACCCCTATTTGGATTCATCATCTCTGGATAAATCCAAGAAGGGCAAGTGGCGGTGATCAAATGTTGGATGGTAGAGATATGGACGGTCAAATTTCAATCTTCCTTTTTCTCTCTCCTTTATACCTTTTTTATCTCTCTCTCTTTCTTTTTTTTTTCATTTTTTTGAAGCTCCTACCATCCCCAATGCATACTCAACCAATTAATTTAATAATTCTTTGACATACTCTCTATCTCTCTCCCTCACGCTCAAGTATACATCTATCTAATAAAAACTTTTTTCCTCTGTAATTCACAGTATGTACTCATCTCATCTCAACAATTATTTTCTTGCATGCGAATGGAGCTTTTTTTTTAGTAAAAATGCTAATTTCAATGAGTGTATGAAACTAATCATGAGATTACAACCAACGAAGATGAAGATAGTAATAAACGATTATTTTTTAACTCCAATTGTCTCTAACAATAGAATTTGCAATCGATGGAAATTATAAGGATTTGTAGTTAGTTTGTAAGAAAGAGTTTGCATTTTGATTTGAATTTAGATTTGAATTTTGTTTATTTGGAAAAAAAATGAAAGGAAGTTTGGGTTTTTATAGTTTAATTATGTAAAAGAATTAGGTTTGGGTTATGAAAGAATTGGGTGATCAAGTTGTAAAATGTATCCATAAAATTAGGTTTTTCATATGCTAGTCCAAGTTATCATTTTGAAGGTTTGTGCTTTGCTTTTACAGATGAATTTGGATTTCTTTTTATGGACTATATATTTTTTTATTTTTTCATTTTATTATTTTTTGCATATGGATTTAGTTTGTATCTATTCATTTTCTGCATTCTCATTCATTCTGCCCCTTCTTGTCAAATTGTTGTGCTTACAGATTTTACCACCCTCAATGTGTTCTTCAGTCCCTTTTATAATGGATTTGAGTATATCTAATAACCAATAAGAATATTACCCATGCTCACTCTAAAACCTAGTATTTAAAATCTCATACTAAACTTATACAATAGTGTTTAATGCTCACACCAAGCACTCAAAGATTACAAATATAAATTTTGATACAAAGTAAATAAATTTGTTTTGTTTGATTATCTAATGCTCTCTTTATTTATAAAAATGAAGATTCTTGATCTATTATAGCCTTTAAGTCTTGAACTAGCCATTTGAATAGTGAATTATTGGCTAACAACTTAATTGAATGTTGTTTCTTACTTAAATTATTGTTCAAAATCTACTAGCAGTCGTACTGCATCATGTGCAGTCGCTCCAGACATTGTGCAGTCACCCTATACCTTAGGTGATCGTACTTTTTTAAATTTTATCCAATGGATCTTTCCAATGATCAATGCAAGTTGTTCGATAGGTCAGTGATTCCATATCTTGCCAGCTAGTAAATGTATTATGATTATACAACATATTTATATGGTCATACAACTATTAAAATGGTCATTATATGATAATTCTTCTTCCATGTGTCAATTTTTGATAAGCTTACAAGGTTGGCACTAGAATTCAAACATTTTGAATTATCACAGTCACACAAGGCTTGATTCTTCGCCTCATAGCCTCACAGCGAACCATTATGTGTAACTTTGTGATTTTCCTTCTAGCTCTTCTGTGGTCTCTCAACAATTTGAGAGGTCACACAAAGTCTTAGGCAGCCATCTCTTCACCGTACACTTTCACCGCAATCTATTATGTAACTTTTACATTTTTCTCCTTTTAGTGTGTTGTCACACATTACATTTGTGCAGTCATACAAACATATAATGGTTAGATAGTCACCGCGCCAATGGCATAGTGGTCGCGTAAATCTTTCAATGATATACCTATAAAAAAACACTTGTTCAAAGCATTTTATACTCATCTACTTGATTATCAATGAACAAAAAGTTTATTGTCTAATCATTTGGCCAACAATCTCCCTCTTTTTGACTTTGGCAATCAAATTAAATTAAAACATGTAAAGTTTAAATGTTTAAAGTATAATTTCATTTTAACTTAATTTTATCCTAACATGGTTCTCCCCATTAACATATGCATTCAATGTTAACATATTTTCTCCCCTTTATCTTTAAATAGTTTAATTTGTTATCTTCTCTTTTAAATTATTTATCCTTTTATAGACCCTTAATTTTTGACCCAGTCTGGTCCGATATTTTTTATATAGTCCAAAATAATTTTTGTGGTATTTTAAATAAATAATATTTATTTTAATATTTAATATTTATAATTTTTAATAAAAATAAAAATGGTAAAGTTAAATAAATAAAAAATAAAAATTGGGGACGAAAAAATCTATCACCGAAGGTGAATCGGCCAGGCTAATTCGCCTGCAGGAATTTCCTGCGGCGAAATGGCCTTGGGCCAATTCGCCGCAAAAATTTCCTACGGTGAATTGGCTGGCCGCCCAGCGTTCACCCGCAGCAGCTCGCAATCTTTGCAGTTTTTGCCAGCAATTTTTTTGCCAGCGCAATTTTCTAACATAGTTTTTCTGAAACCAAATTCTATTTGGTTTTGGTTTCTTTTCCTAATTGGTTTTAATTTCCTTAAACAATTAGAAGTAGGTTTATGATTTTTTCTATAAATAACAAATTAAAACTCAGAATTAGGGGATCGAAAGTTAGTTTTTACTGGAGGAAAACTTTGGACTTCTGACTGAGGAAAAAAGAGACAGAAAAACCCTAGCAAGCAAGAGACATTAGCAACAAGAAGCAATCAACAATCCATCAAAGGCAGCAACACTGGCTTTGTCATTGTTCATCCAGAAATTAGTTTTGGAGGAACTAATGAACGAAGGTTTGATTATAAATCTTTACTTCGATTATATTTACAATGTTATTGCCATATTTTCTTTTAAATACATCTATCATTGATTTTTGTTTCAGTAACCTAAATCATTAAACTTGGTAATATGTTCATCCAGTAGCCTTAATCAGTGATCAAAACTTCAAAACCCTAAAACTATTCTTCTCTTTTCAGAAACCTTAAAACCCTAAAGTATTTCTCTCCATTTTCCAAAACTTCAAAAACCCTAAACTACTATTCTGTTTCTAAAAACCTTAAAAACCCTAAATTGTTTCTTCTGTTTCCAAAAACCATAAAACCCTAAACTGTTTTTCTTTTTCCAGAAACCTTAAAGACCCTAAAACTATTCTTTTGCTTCTAAAAGCTTTAAAACCCTAAATTGTTTTTCCGAACTATTTTCATCTAAGCTATAACTTTTTGTCCAAAATTTCCAAATATTTTCTTAAATCTCCAAACCCTAATCATCTTTACATTTTCTAAAAATCATAATTACTTTTATGAAACTCTTAAATCCTAAAATCAAATATGTTTTCCAAAATATCAAAAGCCCTAATTTTCTTAAAAACTAATACAATAAACCCTAGTTTTCCTAAACCCTAATTCTTAAAACCTTAAAATTTTATGACAAATAAATCTAAACCCTAAAGCCATAATCCAATAAACCTAAAATCACAATCCAGTAACTAAGAATTACAAACCCTAATGTTTTAAAATTCCAAAACCCTAATTTCATGATGTTACCCATAAACCCTAATTTGATTAACCAAAAAAACCTTACTACTTTCTTAAATTTATAAAACCCTAATCCATTCCAATTTTCCAAAATCATTACAGTAGCCTAAATAATAACAATAATAATTTTAAAATCCCAAAACCCAAGATGTTAATTAAAGAACTCTAAATTGAGACATGAACCCTTATTTGTATCTTTATTTGCTTTATTTAATTTTAGATTTGATTATGTAGTTTATTATATGTTTTGATGGTTGATTTATTTAATTTCAATACTTGATCTATTTAATTTATCATGGATGAATATTTTCTTTATTGTTATGATTATTATTTGTTTATTTTAGTATTAAAATTGTAAGAGGTATGTTTCCACTTTGTGGGTACCTCATTAGTTAAGTATTATTTAATTTAAATTGCTTTTATAATTTGGACCAATGTAAAGGACATGTTTCCACCTTTCGGTGGGTGTCCTATTTATTTTTGATGTGGATGATGTAAGGACATGTTTCCATCTTCGGATGGGTGTCCATTTATTTGCTTTGTTTGGACATTGCTTTGATTTTAATATAATGATGCTTTATTTTAATTGTTGCATGTAATATGGATGATATTGTTATACTTAAGAATTTTATAATATTGAGACCTGCAAAGGAGGTCATTTCCAATGAACTGGGCGTTGTAGGGGTGCTGGGCCATTTCTCACCTTCCCCACACGTACCCAACTTTCTAAACCCATTAGGGGGTTAGGGATTCCTTAGGAATCGAGTCATCCACCCCTTTCTTTTTCCCGGTCCGTCCGGGTGGCGACTTCATTTTCTCCGAGCTTAGGCCCGTGTTCTCTAAGGCCCCGAGCCTAAACAGTGCCGAAGTCGTAAGAACCATTCCACCGGGAGTGGGGGTAAAAATCTCTACTCACAGTGGCAATGCCACTGGGGATAAGAGAAGTTGATTCCATTGGTCTTTTTATTATTCTATTCTTTCTTATAATGATATTATCCATTGCATCATATCAGATTGCATCGTATGCGTGAGTTAGGACGCCCGTGTTGCCCATATTGTGTTATGTAAGGGATACCATACTTTCACTCAAAGTATGGAGATCGAGAATGGCATAACCACTCATAGCCTAGTACCATTTGGTATATACTTGCTATGGGAACCTAAGCATTTTAACCCAAAGACTAAAGCTCATGTATTTGGCCTAGTTACTTTCCTTAGGATTTTACCCCAAATGCTTGTTGTGTGACTATGGTTAATTTGTCTTGGCTTGAATCATGGCTTATTTGGTTTGTTCTTTTTCTAATATGACCTAAGTACATTATAAGCTCAAAATAAATTTTTTTCTTTAAAGTCCAAAAGACCAAAGCTATTTTCAAAACTTTTCAAGATGGTCTTTGGACATAAAACTTTTCTAAAAATTAATCAAAAAAATTCTTTTCTCATGACCCAAATACTAAGCCCAAAATCTATTTTTTCTAAAATCTCTTTACAATGGGCTTAGAAACAAAATTATTTTCATCCAACCTTTTCTTACAAAGAGCTTGCAAATTATTTAAGTCAATTATGAAATATCAAAATCAATTGTGAGCCTAGTTTATACTAAGAATTATTAATCATGGGCTTGATTTTTGGCATTGAATCATTAGTTTTATTTTTCAAGTGAGAAATCTATTTATTGTAATATCCTCATATATGGTCTAGAAGTTTTGATTATGTTATTGTTATTGTTGTTATTGTTGTTGTTGTTATATTGGATTGTATATATATGTTACTTGTATGTTAATTGCAAGAGAAAAGAAATTGGGAAAGAAAATAGGGTTTAAAGAGAATGGTATATGTTGTGTATATGATGATATATATAACATATAAATGGGTCAAAGGAAGAGTCAAAGGAAAAGAGATATTTTTGTGTTGAGTGTGTAATTACTTAAATGGGCTTATATGAGACAAAAGGTGAGTTATATGGTTAAGGGCATTGAGGTAATTTACCTTTAGAAATCTCTTGGTGGAGATTAAAAGATGGAAAAGTGTTTGACTTGTGGCTATTTTGTTTTCTTTTCATTTTGGGTGCCGGTGATTGAAGGAGAGAAAGAGGAAGAGAAGTGTTCTTGATGCTAGAGTTCAATTGAAGAGGCAATCAAAGAGTTTGGTTAGAGATTTGTGAAATTTCTTTATCTAAGGTAAGAAATCTCTTGTTTTCCTTTGTAAATTTTGAAGTTATGTTTAAAGTGAAGTGTGATTTGTTGATGTAATGATTTGGTGTATTTGATATGTGTTTGCAAGTGTTAGAATTGATTTAAAGTTAAAAATTGGAATTGGTGTTGGTTTGGTTGTGATTATGGAAAAATAAGTGAAGATTGATAGTGGAAAATCAAGAGTAAAGTTTGAGTTAGGGTTTTGAGATGGTTTGTGTTCAAATGTGTTGTTTAAGTGGTTATTGTGATGAATATGTGTTATGACATGAGTTATATCCATTTGAGTGAGTTTGTGTTGGGAATTATATGTTAAAATACATTTGGAAGAGGGTTGGTTACATTTAGGGTTTATGCATGAGAGACACGTAATTTGGGGCGGTCGCTATTATTCAAGTGCGGTCGCGACTTAGGTCGGGCTTCTGGCCGCAAAACCTACTGTAATAATGTTTTATCTTTTGATTGTGAGGTGCGGTAGCGACTTAGGTCGGGCTTCTGGCCGCGAAACCTACTGTAATAAGGTTTTATCTTGTAATTGTATGGGGCGGTCGTATTCAGGTGAGGCGCGACCGCTAGAAAGGTTCTGTTCACCTTATTGGAAGCAATCTAATCCTACAACAAGATTCTCAAATACATGTTAAATAGATCATCCATTTGAGTTGTCAAGGATCAAAATAGATATCATTTGTCTAACATCATTGTTGAATCATGAAATGTGAGATGATATGGAATTGATAATGCATATGATATTACATGAATAAGGTTATGTATTGTGTATTGTGAGGCTTGTGAATGGTGATGTGTATTATGAATAATGTACTTTGAAATGTGATACTAATAATGCTATACACACAATATGAATTGAGATATGAAATGCTATAAAGCCATTGTGATTGGCTATGATGATATAATTGAATGATGTATGGCATGTTTGCCTAATTGATGAGAAAGATTGATAAAGAGTTTGAAATAAGTGTATGTTTAATATGATATTCAGTTTCAGAGTTCTGGTTTTTGGAGGCATCCCTATTTAATGAAAGTTAACAGTCTTGCCGGGTTGAGGATCTCTTCAAATTGAGTTGAATTGAGGTCCAAGAGACTGGGTCTGTTACACTATGATAATTGATATTATGAAATATTAGATTTGTAAAAGTCTTGCCGGGTTGAGGATCTCCTCGAGTTAGATGAGTTGATGATCCAAGAGATTGGGTCTGTTACACTATCCATGGATAGAGATATATATGTATATGTTGCCTACGGGCGTGATAATGGTGTTTATGAACTAAAGCAGTAACTCTGAATTCTGAATATCGTATTAAATACTTGATGGGCCCATAGGTGTCTAGGTTTTATGTATAACATAAATGTTGTTCTAATGTAATGAAATGTTAATATTACTTATATGATGAAACGGACTATTCACGGAATATTGTTTGTTGAGTATGATCTTTACTAATTGTGTGTGTATCATTGATGTTGATTTATTAATACAAATGTGAAACATTGCATTGCACTAAAGCATAACATTAGCATGAATTGTCTTACTAAGCCCTTGGCTTAGCGCGATAGTGTTTAATCACGCAGGTAATAGAGTTGAACCTGAGAGCTCTTCTAGACCGAGTGAGAGTAGACATTGAAGAGTTGATTTTGGGAACTTAAAGATCAGAGGAGATTTGCCAATCATGTATAACTCTTTTATATTTTGTAAAGATTTTTTTTATATTGTAAATATATATGTAATGATAAATATGTACTCAAATGTTTTCATATGTGTAAATATTTTATATCTTCCGCTGTGTACTACTTAAATGTATTTATGTATCTATAATGTTTATTGAGAAAGGTGATGGTATTATATAAAAATGTTTTGAATGTTGATGAAAAGCCGTAGCACTCCTATATTCGGTGCACATATGCTACATTATGGTGTTGTAGTGTGTGTGTACTGAATGTGGGGGTGTTACAATTATTTTGGTATCAGAGCCTAGGTTTGAGATTCTCAACCTAGGTAAAATGTAAGAAAAAGACTATTTTGATTTTAAAAAGTGGTTTTTGAATAATATATTTTTTTGGGATTGGCAACCTCTGATCTTTAATAAGAAGTATTCTACTGTGTTTGCAGTGTTAGGTTGTGATGGATTCTCACTCACGTCAGTCGATTGAGGGTAGTGCCGAGAGTATTGCTCCTGTTGAGGGAGCTAGAGTTGATAGTGTTGAGGAGGCACCTGCTTCGGTGTCGGGTAGACCAGCTGGAGAGGAGGTTCCGCCAGCCTGGTTTAGACATATGATGGAAGTTATGAGGCAAGCACCAGTGCAACCAGTGCCACCACCCCCTCAGCCTGTGGTACCAGTAAGGCACTATGATAAACTAAGGAAGTATGGAGCGGAGGATTTCCTTGGTACTACTGATCCAACTGTAGCAGAACAGTGGCTTGACAAAGTACAGAGGATCTTTATTCAGTTGCAAGCCACATCGGAGGAAAAGTTTGATTATGCAAGATCTTTGCTACAGAAGGATGCATACGACTGGTGGAGGACAGTGCCCCATTCTATGGATGATCCACCGACTTTGTCATATGCGGATTTTCTGAGAGAGTTTGAATTGAAGTATACTCCTAGGGAGTACAAAGACATGAAGAAGATGGAGTTCTTAAGCTTGAAGCAAGATAGCAAGACTGTAACTGAGTATGAGGTTGAGTTTATCCGATTGAGCCAGTATGCTGGGGGCATTATAGCTGATGAGATAGATAGATGCAGGAGATTTGAGGAGGGATTGAGGCCCTCTATCATGTGTTTAGTGGCTGGATCTAGATATCACGATTTCTCCCAGCTAGTGGCAGCAGCTCAGAGTGTGGAGCGAGCTCAAGTTATTGCAGCTGCTTCAGAGGAAGAGGTTAGGGTTAGGAGGCCCAGTTTGAGGCATGGTCTTCTTCTGTTAAGAGAGGTAAAGGAAGCTTTGTTTCTAGAGTTGGTAGGAGTCAGAGGTCAGCTGGTAGGTCAGTGCAGTTCCAGAGGTAGAGATTTAGACCTGCAGCTTCAGCGGCGAGTGCTCCGACCCCAGTGACTCAGAGATCCGCTCTACCTGTGTGTGCTCAGTGTGGTGGATCACATAGGGGTGCTTGTTGGAGGTATAGTGGGTCAGCTGTGTGCTTCAGATGTGGATCTCCTGAGCATTTTATTAGAGATTGTCCAGAGAGACAGGAGCGGATGTCAGTTGATACTGCAACTTCTCGACCTAGTGTGAGGGGAGGTCGAGCAGGCAGAGGTAGCAGCCGAGGAGGCAGATCTGGGTTCAGTGTTAGAGGAGGTGCTACATCCAGAGAGAGCAGACCAGAGGAGGTTGGGTCTTCCCAGAGGATGTATGTTATGCAGAGGCAGCCAGATGCTTCGGCAGTCATAGCTGGTACTTTTTCTTTATTTGATACTTCAGTACTTGCTTTGATTGATCCGGGTTCCACACATTCTTATATTAGTGCATCTGTTTTGCCTGTGTCTGATATGCATGCTGAGTCCCTAGGATTTGATGTGTTGGTGACAAATTCGTTAGGGCATAGTGTGGTTGTGAGTAAGGTGCACCGAGATAGTGCAGTGAGGGTGCAAGGTGAGGAGTTCCTTGGAGATTTGATTGAGATGCCATTTAAGGAATATGATGTGATTCTAGGTATGGACTGGCTATCTAGACATGGGGCTGTGGTGGACTGTAAAAGGAAAATTGTTACTTTGAGAACTGTTGATGGTAGAGAGGTGATAGTATCTAATGAGCAGGAACAGCTAGCCTCCTTATTTGTTTTAGCTGTTGCATCCAGGAGGTTGATTAGAAAGGGGTGTGAAGCTTATCTTTCTCATGTGATAGATACTAGAGTGAAGGGTTCTCCCATTGATAGTATTGCCACAGTTGCAGAGTTCCTTGATGTTTTTCCAGAGGAGTTGCCAGGGTTACCTCCTGAGAGAGAGGTGGAGTTCGGTATTGAATTGTTGCCTGGTACCACTCCTATCTCTATTACTCCTTATAGAATGGCACCAGCAGAATTGAGGGAATTGAAAGTGCAATTACAGGAGTTGTTGGATAAAGGATTTATTCGCCCCAGTGTTTCTCCTTGGGGAGCTCCTGTGCTATTTGAGAAGAAGAAAGATGGTACTATGAGGTTGTGTATCGATTATAGGCAATTGAACAAGGTGACTATTAAAAATAAATATCCTTTGCCTAGAATCGATGATCTCTTTGATTAATTGAAGGGTGCAGCTGTGTTTTCTAAAATTGATTTGAGATCTGGGTACCATCAATTGAGAGTTAAAGCTGAAGACATTTCCAAGACCGCCTTTCGGACCAGGTATGGGCATTATGAATTTCTAGTTATGCCTTTTGGCTTGACGAATGCACCTGCAGCTTTTATGGATTTTGATAAATAGGGTGTTCAGGCCCTATCTGGATCATTTTGTAGTGGTCTTCATCGATGACATTCTGGTGTATTCGCGGAATGAAGAGGAACATGATATGCATCTGCGGATTGTGTTGCAGATTTTGAGAGAGAAGCAGTTGTTTGCCAAATTGTCGAAGTGTGAGTTCTGGTTGGATCAAGTCGCTTTTCTCGGACATATTGTTTCAGCAGAAGGCATTAGAGTTTATCCGAGCAAAGTTGAAGCTATATTGAATTGGAGTCCACCCAAGTCGGTGACAGAGGTTAGAAGTTTTCTGGGTTTGGCAGGCTATTACAGACGGTTTGTGAAAGGGTTTTCTTTGATAGCTACTCCACTCACCAGATTGCTTCGTAAGGGAGTGAGATTTGTGTGGACAGATCAGTGTCAGACTAGCTTTGAGCAGTTGAGAGAAATGTTGACTCAAGCGCCTGTTCTTACTTTACCTGTGGAAGGCAAACCATATGTAATCTACAGTGATGCTTCACATAGTGGTTTGGGGTGTGTTCTGATGCAAGAAGGTAAAGTTATAGCTTATGCATCTCGACAGTTGAAACCGCATGAGCTTAACTATCCGACCCATGATTTGGAGCTAGCAGCCATTGTGTTTGCATTGAAGATTTGGCGACACTATCTGTTTGGGGAGAAATGTTTTATCTACACTGATCACAAAAGTTTGAAATATTTGGGTGTTCAAAAAGAGCTCAATCTTCGACAGAGGAGATGGTTGGAATTGATTAAAGACTACGACTGTTTGATTGATTATCATCCAGGTAAAGCAAATGTTGTTGCTGATGCCTTGAGTCGGAAGTCTTTAGCTGGTTTAACTGTTTACTCGCTCTCGTTGTTTGTTGAGTTGAGAGCTTTGCATGCCAGTTTTGTACCTTGTGATGATGGTGCATTGTTGGCACAGTTGCTTTTGAAACCAGTTTTGTTAGATCAGATCAAAGAGGCTCAGTTGATTGATATGAAGATTCAGAAGATTATTTCAGATTGCAAGAATGGGAAGACTAGAGATTTTGTTGTGAAAGGTGATGGGAGTCTCTGGTTTAAGAACCAATTGTGTGTACCCGATGATGCTGATTTGAAAAGAGTCATTTTAGAAGAAGCACATCAGTCAGTGTTTGCTATGCATCCAGGTAATACAAAGATGTATCATGATTTGAGACAGCATTACTGGTGGATTGGTTTGAAGAGAGATATTGCAGATTTTGTGTCGAAATGTCTCACTTGTCAGAAGGTAAAAGCAGAGCATCAAGTTCCAACTGGATTGCTTCAACCATTATCAGTACCAGAATGGAAGTGGGATAGAGTGACGATGGATTTTGTGTCTGGTTTGCCATTGACACAAAGGAAACATGATGCCATATGGGTGATTGTGGATAGATTGACTAAGACAGCTCATTTCCTTCCGGTTCAGATGGATTACTCTTTGGAGAGATTAGCTGAGCTGTATATCCATGAGCTTGTGAGGTTGCATGGTGTTCCAACTTCTTTAGTGTCTGATCGAGATCCCAAGTTTACTTCAAGATTTTGGAAGAGTTTGCATAGTGCTTTGGGTTCTCGATTACACTTCAGTACTGCTTTTCATCCACAGACAGATGGGCAGTCTGAGAGAGTGATACAGATTATTGAAGATATGTTGAGAAGCTGTGTCATTGATTTCTCAGGAAGTTGGGATAGGTTTTTACCTCTTGTGGAGTTTGCTTACAACAACAGTCACCAATCTAGCATTGGTATGGCACCATTCGAAGCATTGTATGGCAGACGGTGTAGGACACCTCTTTGTTGGAATGAGCTTGGAGATAATAAGTTGATTGGTCCTGAGTTGATTCAAGAAACTGAAGAGAAAGTGAAATTGATTCGAGGCAAGTTGAAAGCAGCTTCAGACCGACAAAAGTCTTATGCAGATCTAAAAAGGAGAGACATAGAGTTTGATGTTGGAGATAAGGTATTTCTGAAAGTATCTCCTTGGAAGAAGATTTTGAGGTTCGGTCGGAAAGGGAAATTGAGTCCTCGTTTCATTGGACCGTATGAAGTTTTGGAAAGAGTTGGGCCAGTTGCGTATCGACTTGCTTTGCCACCTGAGTTGGATCGTATTCATAATGTATTTCATGTTTCTATGTTGAGGAGGTACAGATCGGATCCATCTCATGTGTTGCAAATTGAATCAATCGAAGTGAGCCCAGATTTGACTTTTGAAGAGGAACCAGTTGCTATCTTGGCACATGATGTGAAAGAGCTGAGAAACAAGAGAGTGCCATTGGTGAAGGTTCTATGGAAGAATCATGCAAAAGAAGAAGCAACTTGGGAAAGTGAACAATCTATGCGAGAGCAATATCCTCAGTTGTTTCAGAGTTGATATCAGGTAATTTCGAGGACGAAATTTTTTTTTTAGAGGGGGAGAATTGTAATATCCTCATATATGGTCTAGAAGTTTTGATTATGTTATTGTTATTGTTGTTATTGTTGTTGTTGTTATATTGGATTGTATATATATGTTACTTGTATGTTAATTGCAAGAGAAAAGAAATTGGGAAAGAAAATAGGGTTTAGAGAGAATGGTATATGTTGTGTATATGATGATATATATAACATATAAATGGGTCAAAGGAAGAGTCAAAGGAAAAGAGATATTTTTGTGTTGAGTGTGTAATTACTTAAATGGGCTTATATGAGACAAAAGGTGAGTTATATGGTTAAGGGCATTGAGGTAATTTACCTTTAGAAATCTCTTGGTGGAGATTAAAATATGGAAAAGTGTTTGACTTGTGGCTATTTTGTTTTTTTTTCATTTTGGGTGCCGGTGATTGAAGGAGAGAAAGAGGAAGAGAAGTGTTCTTGATGCTAGAGTTCAATTGAAGAGGCAATCAAAGAGTTTGGTTAGAGATTTGTGAAATTTCTTTATCTAAGGTAAGAAATCTCTTGTTTTCCTTTGTAAATTTTGAAGTTATGTTTAAAGTGAAGTGTGATTTGTTGATGTAATGATTTGGTGTATTTGATATGTGTTTGCAAGTGTTAGAATTGATTTAAAGTTAAAAATTGGAATTGGTGTTGGTTTGGTTGTGATTATGGAAAAATAAGTGAAGATTGATAGTGGAAAATCAAGAGTAAAGTTTGAGTTAGGGTTTTGAGATGGTTTGTGTTCAAATGTGTTGTTTAAGTGGTTATTGTGATGAATATGTGTTATGACATGAGTTATATCCATTTGAGTGAGTTTGTGTTGGGAATTATATGTTAAAATACATTTGGAAGAGGGTTGGTTACATTTAGGGTTTATGCATGAGAGACACGTAATTTGGGGCGGTCGCTATTATTCAAGTGCGGTCGCGACTTATGTCGGGCTTCTGGCCGCGAAACCTACTGTAATAATGTTTTATATTTTGATTGTGAGGTGCGGTCGCGACTTAGGTCGGGCTTCTGGCCGCGAAACCTACTGTAATAAGGTTTTATCTTGTAATTGTATGGGGCGGTCGTATTCAGGTGAGGCGCGACCGCTAGAAAGGTTCTGTTCACCTTATTGGAAGCAATCTAATCCTACAACAAGATTCTCAAATACATGTTAAATAGATCATCCATTTGAGTTGTCAAGGATCAAAATAGATATCATTTGTCTAACATCATTGTTGAATCATGAAATGTGAGATGATATGGAATTGATAATGCATATGATATTACATGAATAAGGTTATGTATTGTGTATTGTGAGGCTTGTGAATGGTGATGTGTATTATGAATAATGTACTTTGAAATGTGATACTAATAATGCTATACACACAATATGAATTGAGATATGAAATGCTATAAAGCCATTGTGATTGGCTATGATGATATAATTGAATGATGTATGGCATGTTTGCCTAATTGATGAGAAAGATTGATAAAGAGTTTGAAATAAGTGTATGTTTAATATGATATTCAGTTTCAGAGTTCTGGTTTTTGGAGGCATGCCTATTTAATGAAAGTTAACAGTCTTGCCGGGTTGATGATCTCTTCAAATTGAGTTGAATTGAGGTCCAAGAGACTGGGTCTGTTACACTATGATAATTGATATTATGAAATATTAGATTTGTAGAAGTCTTGCCGGGTTGAGGATCTCCTCGAGTTAGATGAGTTGATGATCCAAGAGACTGGGTCTGTTACACTATCCATGGATAGAGATATATATGTATATGTTGCCTACGGGCGTGATAATGGTGTTTATGAACTAAAGCAGTAACTCTGAATTCTGAATATCATATTAAATACTTGATGGGCCCATAGGTGTCTAGGTTTTATGTATAACATAAATGTTGTTCTAATGTAATGAAATGTTAATATTACTTATATGATGAAACGGACTATTCACGGAATATTGTTTGTTGAGTATGATCTTTACTAATTGTGTGTGTATCATTGATGTTGATTTATTAATACAAATGTGAAACATTGCATTGCACTAAAGCATAACATTAGCATGAATTGTCTTACTAAGCCCTTGGCTTAGCGCGATAGTGTTTAATCGCGCAGGTAATAGAGTTGAACCCGAGAGCTCTTCTAGACCGAGTGAGAGTAGACATTGAAGAGTTGATTTTGGGAACTTAAAGATCAGAGGAGATTTGCCAATCATGTATAACTCTTTTATATTTTGTAAAGATTTTTTTTTATATTGTAAATATATATGTAATGATAAATATGTACTCAAATGTTTTCATATGTGTAAATATTTTATATCTTCCGCTGTGTACTACTTAAATGTATTTATGTATCTATAATGTATATTGAGAAAGGTGATGGTATTATATAAAAATGTTTTGAATGTTGATGAAAAGCCGTAGCACTCCTATATTCGGTGCACATATGCTACATTGTGGTGTTGTAGTGTGTGTGTACTGAATGTGGGGTTGTTACATTTATAATAAACCTCTTAATTTAGTTTTAATCCAATATAGCGTAAAAGCTACTTTAGTTGGTTGAATGGATTAAAACCTAATTAATGGGAATTATCATGGACTGATTTCCATTTTTAAAAATATAACTATTGGTTGAAATGTCCGAGGGAATTATTCGAAAACAAGATACCCCATGTTGGTATTTTGTTAACCATATACCTAGAAAAAGAGACTTGCCATTCGTGTGTGGATGTTATAACGTTGGAAGGGATGTTCTACTTATCTTTGTTGATTGTTTATGCATACATGCATACATACATTTGCATCTCATATCATTGATCCTTTCTGGCTCACAGCCCTGGATTACGATAGTTCAAAAGCTTACGATAATATGACCTATGCCGGAGATGAAGAATCTAATAGCAACTCAATCACTTTCTCACCGAAAGCAATGGAACCTGAACAAATTCAAAGAATGATAGATGACGCCCTCAATGCCAAGATGGAAGAAATAAAAGAGGCCCTAGCTGAGACCATGAAGAACCAATTGGCTGTGATTTTAGGAAATCATGCCGAAGCATCTGCTAGCACTAAGAAGCCAAAGGACAAAGGGAAGGCTAAAGTTGGTGAAGTGGTTTTTGATGATGATAAGGTGATCATTGATGATGATGATGATTGGGCTCAATACTTCCAAGATCCTCAAGACAAAAGGAAAGAATCGAAGATTGTTGAAAGATCAATTATGGAGAAAATTGAGACTTCTGATATTGAAAAGATGACTGCGGACTTAGAAAAGAAATTTTAGAAGAAGCTAAAAACCGAAGAAATGTCCGAAGTTGACAATTATTTGAGCTAGACGAGGAAGTGCCATACAAATTCAAGATGCCATCTTTTGCAAAGTTTGATTTAACCAAAAATTCTCACCTCCATGTGAAGCAGTATATCACTGCTATGCAGTCTGCCCGAGCTACTAAGGCTCAAACACTAAGGTACTTTATGTTCTCATTGGATCCTATTATCCAAAATTGGTTCAATACCTTAGAAGAAGGAACACAAAAGAGTTGGGATCTGCTATTCAAGGCCTTCATCCAACAATATGGATACAATATTGAAATGGAATACCTTAATGGAAGTTGAGTCCATTAGGCAGCGACCAAATGAAAATTTTGTGGACTATGTGAAAAGATGGAGAAATAAAGCCGCTTTGCTCAAGAAAAGGCCCAATGAATCTGATCAAATAAGGATGATTGTGAGAGGGGTGTTGCCTAGTCTTCATGAAAGGATGTCTCATACACGCATCCGTGATTTCAAAGATCTCCTCCAAGCTAGTCTGCAAATCGAAGAATGGGAAAGAGAGAAGAACCGTTTTTCAACAAGAAGGAACGAGAAAGGAAACTATCAGTCTAGTAACCAAAGCATGCAAAAGGCAGTCGGTGTTAATGCTACTAGCCAAGGAATAAGGAGGCAGTTTTTAGAATTGGGGAAACTGATGTCTTGGTGTAGACCCTTAATTTTTGACCCAGTCCGGTCCAATATATTTTAATTAGTCCAAAATAATTTTTGTGTTGTCCAATACATTTTAAGTAGTCCAAAACAATTTTTGTGTTATCTTAATTAAATAATATTTGGTTTAGTATTTAGTTTTTATAATTAATAAAAAATAAAAATTAATAATAATAAACAAATAAATAAAAATAAAAATTGACGACGAAAAATCGGCAATAAAAATTTTCATCGCCGAAAATGGGGACGAAATGGCCTTGGGCCATTTCGCTCGCAGCCCTCAAGCTCCTGCGGCAACTTTTTCACTAGCATAATTTTTCCGCAGCAGTTTTTTTTTTGCTGCGAAATTTTTCTGACGCAAATTTTTTTGAAATCAAATACAATTCGGTTTCGGTTTTTTTTTCTTACTTAATGTTAGATTCCGTGAGCAATTAAGATTAATCACCAAAATCATCTATAAATAGGACTAAAAAACAACATAGAGGGGGGGGGGGAATTAGGAGGAAAATTTTAGTGAAGGAAAAATTTAAGAGAATCAATCGGACTAGGAGAAACTTTTTGGGCAGAGATTAACGATCAGACTTTTGAGAGTAGCAACCAAACAATCAATCCATCAAAGGCAGCCATCTTGCCTTTTGTCACATCCGTGATTTTAGAGATATAAAATTTTATATATACTCAATATATATATCTAGAGTATATATAACATGTACATATGGTATATTAATTATATATGTTGGATTAATACATTACATACTTAATATTTGATACACATATAAGGTACATTTGATGTGTATATAAGATACACATTATTTGTGCATATGTGTAATATTCCAAATTTTTGAAAAGTTTTAATTTTTGGACATTTGATAAAATAAATTATAATTTAAATGGATAAATTAAATTAATGGTTTTAAATGAAAAATGAAAGGATTTTAAATGAAAAAAGTGGAATATATGTGATATATATGTAAAATATATACAACATATAAAAGTCAACACATTTTAAAAGAAAAGTCAAATTAAAAGGGTATTTTGGTAATTAAATCTTAGAAATTTAAAATAAATAAAATAATTCAAAAATAAATAATTTTGGATGGAAGATAATATTTTGGGGTTTTAATTAATTAAATAAATAAATAATTAATTAAAAATATATTAAAATAATAATATTTATATGGTTGAAAATGTGAGTGGGAGGAAAGAGAAAATCATTTTTTTCATCTTCTTCTTCTTCTTTCCTTCAAGGCCGACTTTCATGGCTTCAAGAGAGGGATTTGCTTCTTCCATACTCCAAAAATTGAAGGATTTCAAGTATTCAAAGTGGATTTTTGGTGATTTCCACCAAAATTAGTAAGTTTTCAACTCTTTTCTTTGAATTCTATAGAAAATTGGATTATGTTGAGTTTGAGGTTTTGATGTAGCATGTAATAATTATTGGAATGGGTGTGTATGATGTTATTTTGGATAGTTAATAATAATTTTAAGGTTAGATTAAAGAAATGGTTGAATTTAAGTTGAGTTTGGTGAAGAGAGAGAATTTAGGGTTATGGAACATTTGAGTTTTTGAAATCATGAGTTTTAATTGTGCAAATTGGTTCCAAATGTGTTGTTTTGATGCATAAACAAGGATTTTAAAATCAAATGATGGATTTAGTTAAGTTTGGATAGCGTTTAAAGATGGTAGTATTGATTTAGGGTTTTGGAAAAATGAATTTTCAAAGAATGATTAATTGTTTTATTTTATTGCTTAAATCATGTTATTTAATGATATAAGTGGTGGAAATAAGATTGAAATGATAATTGGATTGAGTTGGAATGGAGATCCTTCAATGGTGAAGGTTATGCCATTTTAGGGTTTTGAGCATAAGCATGTGGTTAATTAATGTAATTGCTTTAAACATGCTAAAACATATTTCTAATGGTATTAATAAACTTAAAATACTAATTTAAATGGCTTGATATGGTTTTTCAAAGTTAAAGTGAGGTGAAGCTTAATTTTGGAATTTGGTTTAGAGTGATGTTTAATTATGGTTTGATGTTGAGAATACCTTAGAATGTGATATTAAATGATTATGTATGATCACATTTGGTATAGGCATTGAGGGAGGTTGATTTGCTTCATCCAAGTGGTGAAGGGCAAGTTGGAAGGATAGGATTGGAGGTTGTGTTAAACTTGCTTTGGGTTGCTAGTGGAGGTATGTACAAACTTTGAATATATTGTTTATATTTGCATGACATTTGGGCTTAACACATTTTGGTTGGAAAATGTGTTAAGTTACTTGGTTCATTGATTGAGTATGAATAATGTGTTATGACATTTGTAATGTCATATATGTGTTAAATGCATTGTGAAAAGCCATTGATAATGGCTAAATTGTGTAGAATGTGAAATATGTATATTATGTGAAAATACCCAAAGTAATTGGGTAATGTGTTGTGAATGCAAAAAGGAGATATGTGGAATAATGAAATGAATTGATATTGATAAAAGTGAGAAAAATGAAAAAGATGTGAAAAATAAGAAAAATGAGAAAAAAATGTGAAAATAAGGCAATGTGCCTAGATTGAATATGTGACAATGAGAAAGAGATTAATAATGAGAAAAATGAATAAATAAAAAAAAGTGAGAAAAAGATGATATAATAAGGCAATGTGCCTAGTTTGATAATGAGAAAATGAGAAAAGTTTTGATAAAGGAATTATGAAAGAATTTTGATAATGAGAAATATGAATAAATTGTGTGCCTAGTATGCTATTCAATTTTCAGAGTTCTGGGTTTGCCGGCATGCCTATGATTGCCTACGGGCTAAACGCTGAAATGGTGAAAAGACTGGGTCGTAAGCTAGGCCAGCTGATAAATATGATTTTTTGATGTGAAAAGACTGGGTCGTAAGCCTCAAAAACTGTAGCAGTCTAGCCGGGTTGAGGACCAAGATACTGGGGCCCAAGGGTCTAGCCGGGTTGAGGTCCAAGAGACTAGGGCTGTTACATTATCCATGGATATATTGCCTACGGGGCTAGACAAATGGTGCCATTATGGACCAAAGCAGTAACTCTAAAATTTGAATAGCATATTAGATCCTTTTTGGGCCCATGCTTGTCTTTGCTTTAATGTGAATTATGAATTGTGATACAATTGAGCAATATAATGCTATGAGTTGTGATTATAAAATATTTGAAAAATATAAGAAAGTAGAATGATGTGACATCTATATGCATTGTGCATTGGCATTGCATTGAGTTTTATTGTTATTATCAAAGTTTGTGCCACTAGGCTTCAGCTTAGCGCGATTGTAATTCGTCGCGTAGGTGTCATGGATGATTTGGTAAAGTCGGAGAGTTCTACTAAACCTGGTCGGGTCTAGGTTTGTATTTATTAAGCTTGAAGAGTTTTTTTTTAGTACATCAAGATCAGAGCCAGTTGCCAGCATGTAGATATTTGATATTACAATGTATTTTGATATTATATATGTTATGATATATTTTTGGAAGTATTAATGTAAATTGTAATGAATGTTTTGAATAATTTGTTCAGATGGGATTTTATGTGTTGTTAATTTATATATCTATATATAAGTATTTTGAGAAAATATGGAGAAATTGAGAAGTATTGGTGAAATGTTGAATTGATTTTTATTGGGAGCGTTTGCTTTATGCAGGTTGTGTTTTGCTGGATTTTGGGAACGTTCAAATTACAAACAAAACTCTGGCGAATTTTTCCTAGAGATTTTCATATAAAATAATTTTTTTTGGATTCCTATAACAAGCAAAGAATATTTATAAACTATTTATTTTATATATTAGTATTTGAAATCTTAAAACATAAATGTGAAAATTTTTATTAAATCGGTTTGTGACATTTTTATACCGTATATGCATATTTTACATATGCTGAAAATATGTATTGTATGTATATAGGGTATAAGGATGTTACATTTATTTTGGTATCAGAGCTAAGGTTTGAGGTTCTCGACCTAGGTGGGTTGTTAGAGAGAGAAAATTGGAATTAAAAAAAATTATTTTCAATTGTGATGCATGCATTAGCACTGACAATTTATCTGATCCCTAATGTGGCAATGTCCATTTGATATAAAGGATATGAGTTGAGATAGCATCTGAGTTGCATAGATCAGAGTGGCGCAGTGAAAGCGTCATTCTAGAGATTATGGATTAAGAATTTTTGGAATTTTTATTTGAAATTTAAAATTCATAGCTGATTCAATTGTTGAATAAGTGAAATTAGAAAAACAATCTAGGAAATGATTTAAGATATAAAAATAAAAAAGTTTGAGAAATGAGCATGATAGTTACAGAAAATTTTATAGGTGTACTGCAAAGTGATATTGTCTAAATTTTTGGACAAATCTAAAAATGTTGGATGAGTTTGAACATTTAATAGAAAGCTTTTCTATATGTTAGAATCCAATGTATAAAATTTTATAAATTTCAAAGATGGATCTCTAATTAAGAAAAATAGAAGAACATAGATTGTTGGAGTAATTCCAGCAACTCAAAATCTGTAGAAATTGAGAAACAAATAAATTTAGAAACTATAGTAAACCAACCCTAAAAAATCTGAAAATTTACACACAATATCATATGTATTGCTATAACATATGGATAAAATTTCATGAATTTTTATTAAGGTTTGATACCCGAAAAAAATGGACAACTGGGTGCTGCCAGAGAAATTATTAAAGAGACAGATTCTCTAATTTTGGAAGATTTAATTTTTAAATATATTAAATCAGCTTGTAAAAATCTAAAACTTTAAATATAAGTCCATATATGTGTCAAGTGAACATGATTATAAAGAATTGGTAAGGAATATAAAAATTGAAAGTGAGATTGACATGAAACTAAGGAAGTCATGCAATTTTGTGTAAGTGAGTAATAAATTAATTTTATGAGACAAATGAATGAAGAAAATTATAAAAATTTATATGCATAAGGGTATAAGTATAGAAGGAATATGGAGTTTTTAATATTTTTCAACAAAGAGTTCATAATTAAAATCAAAGAGTGAAATCATATATGATAGTGAATTATTTATTATGGAATAATGATGCATGATTTAGGGTTGAGTGTGTAAAATTAAAGTATCTAAATGGATGATGTTAATTAGTGTAATGAAATGAATTAGTGTTGTTTAAATGTAAATGTTATGATTTTAAGATTGGAAATGTGACATGGATGAGATTTGGTGAGGTTCATGTTGTTTGTTGCAATATATGAAATTTGAATTTTTGAAATGGGTTTCCATAATTGTGAAAGTGATGTGTTTTGATGTTATATTAATATAAAAACAAAGTTTATAAATTTAGCTCTTGAAAATGAGATTAATAGAATGAAGTTTAAGTAAAGTAGTAAGTTGAAAATTTAGAGTTGTAAGAGAATTTTGATGAAGATTGTTTAAATGTTGATAGTTTAATGTTTAATAAGCGTGGGAGTAATTTTGAATGAGTAATATTATTTATGAAAATATCATGTAACGTGTAATGTGGTTGATAATATAGAAATTAGTTATGAAATAAAAGGGAAATGATTAAGTAAGTAAAAATGAGTTACTTTAGGTAATTGCATTGGAAATGATGAAAAGCGATATGAAGGGTATGATAAATGCATAAAAAAAATGTGAGAGAGATGTCACATTGGAAATGTGACTAAGATTTATGTGAGGTGTTAAAATATATATATATATATAATAAGAAACTTATTTAAGAGATGGGCGATTAAATAAGGAAGATGTTAATTATGTTATGGTCAGAGTGTATATATATGTTGAATTGATGAATAACCTAAGTAATGTCAAAAGAATGAGAAATGATAATGTTCTTTGAAAGGTGATAAATGTTAACTTTGTATAGGTTGTATGTAAAAGAGGAATTGAGTATAATTGTATGATTTATGTGATGAGATTTTTTTTTTCTATATGAACACAAATATGATATGTAATAAAATGTGGAAAGTAAGTCACATTGTGATTATGACTTACAAAGGTGTGTGTGGATGATTAAAAAAAAATATTATCGAGTGATTACTACCTTATACAAATACGTGTTTGGTGATATTGAGAATGATATTGCATGTATTAATAGACCTAAGAGATATTAGGTCTTGACCTGCGTAGAGTTAGGTCATGCGATGAATTGAGATTGAGAATGGACTCGAACAGAGCTGGACGGTGAAATTGTTATTTTAACAACTGAACTTGATGATTGTATAGTGTTTTGGGCCTAAAGTATATGCGTACAAATAAGAGATTGTAAGGAAAAGGAAAGTATAATGAAGAAAGTATGGAAATGGAAAATATATATATATATATATATGAATGAAAATTTTTATAAGAGATAGATTAGAAATGGAGTAATAAATAGAAATTGTGTAAATTAGCATATGAACAAATGCGTATATGTAAGAGATGTTAATGATAATATTGTTGAAACATGAGTAAGGCTAATGATGATCAAGTAATCAAGAGTAAATTGCTTTGAAACAGAGCTGAAACGTGTTAACTTTTTGTGTAGCAAAAGATTAGAAAATGAATATGTGATTTTTGCGATACGAACTTAACATTGTGATTGAAAATGTTTGAAGAAGAATGATAGAGGAGTAGTATTTATTTATAAGCCACAGGCGTGACCATTATTATGGCATGGCCATTAGATATTTTGGCGAAATTGATAGTTATGATTCAAGAAACATGGTCAAGACTTATGGTTTGCATAGTTGTATCTTATAATTTTATACTAGAAATTTGTTTATAATTATAGAAAGTGTGAAAACAGAAGAGAATTGTGAAAATATGATGAGCTTTAAATGATGTGTAAGAAAAGTGATTTGTGTAAATAAGGTAACTATAAGAAATGTGAGAAAATGGTAAATGAAAGGAATTATGAAATGTGATCAAGAGTTATAATGAATGTGTTTGAAAGTGGTATAAAATGAATAAGTTTATGAAAATGATGTGCAAAGTAAACGAGACTTGGGGAAGTGAATATTATCTATAATGATGAATTCTAAGAGAATTAAAATTTGAGAATAAATTTGACCTAATAGAATTAGGTCATGAATTGAAAAAAGATTGATGAATTTAAAATAGACTAAAGGGTGGTCAGAATAGAATGAGGTTGTGATGGTCATATTGTGATAGTTAGATCAATTGATCTGAAATGTAATAAGTTTACAAGTATTTATTGAAATTCAATGTGCATAGTTGTATTAAGAATATGCAAGCTATGTAATAATGTGCATAATACAACTTTTTGATATGTATATGCATATGAAAGGGGCTAAGTTATATTAGTTTCAAATAATTATAAGAGAAAAGTGTTAGTTATAGTATAATTGGAATGAATCTTAATAAGGAAATAAGATTTTTTTTGTTGCATAATGGTGATATTAAATTAATATGTGGTAATTGTATAAAGAGTAGGATCAAAGTGAAGATGTGTAAAATTATTGTGTTAAGATAAAAGTTATTAACATTTGAATTTAAGGTGATGAGAGTATATTTTTAAGATAATAAAGTAATTAGATATCTTGAGTGCACTAGGTGTGTGGTGTATTTATTTTAAGGAGATGAACTAATTTTGTCTAATGACAACTCGATTGAAGATATGATAATCTATTGTACTGTTTGAGTAAATAGACAGTATAATGATGAGTTATAGAATGGTAAAAAGGTAATTGAGAATGTACCTAAGGGGGAGAATAGAAATTATATAATTTAATGAAATAATGATTTGGATGATTTATTACCGTACTGGATAATTTCGAGGACGAAATTATTTAAGGGGGAGAAAATTGTCACATTCGTGATTTTAGAGATATAAAATTTTATATATACTCAATATATATATCTAGAGTATATATAACATATTTATATGGTATATTAATTATATATGTTGGATTAATACATTACTGTGAGCGGGAATTTTTGCCCCCACTCCCGGTGGAATGATTCTTGGGACTTTGGCACTGTTTAGGCTCGGGGCCTTAGAGAACACGGACCTAAGTCTGGAGAAAATGGAGTCGCCACCCGGACGGGCCGAGAAAAGAAAGGAGTGGATGACTCGATTCCTAAGATATCCCCAACCCCCTAATGGGTTCGGAAAGTTGGGTACGTGTGGGGAAGGTGAGAAATGGCCCAGCACCCCCACAATGCCCGGATCATTGGAACTGGCCTCCTTTATAGGCCTTAATATTATAAAATTCTTAAATATAACAACATTATCCATATTACACACAATAATTAAAAGAAAGCACCATTATATTAAAATCAAGGCAAGGTCCAAGCAAAACAAATAAATGGACACCCATCCAAGGATGGAAACATGTCCTTACATCACATGCCTAAATAGGACACCCACCGAAAGGTAGAAACATGCTCTTTACATTGGTTCTAAAATAGAAAAGCAAATTAAATTACATGATGTTTAACTAATGAGGTACCCACCAAGTGGAAACATACCTCTTACAACTTTTGGAAATCTAAATTAATTGATAAAAGTAAATAATCATTCATCATAAATAAATCATTTATCAAAGATATTAAATATCAATAGAAAGCAAACATCCATCCATGATAAATTAAATAAAACAAGCATTAAACTTAAATAAATTAAAGCACATAAAATAAATCAAAGCATAATTAAATATGGAATTGAAAAAGGCAAATAAAAGTCCAATTATAGCTACCGTGACTTTTTATGGAATTAAAATAGATTAGGATTTTATGTTTTAAAAGGTTGGTAAGACTCTTTGATTACCTAAATTAATATTTGAATGGTGGAATCATGAAACTAGGGTTTTAGACACTTTGAAATACTTTTGATTCATGGTTTTAAATGATGATTTCAAGCTACTGTGTAAAATTTAAAGTATTTATGTTTTATAGTCTTTTAATGTTTTAAAGGATTAGGGCTTAGAAAAAATCAGGGTTTAAGGTTTTAAAGGAGTTAGAGTTTATTATTTTAGGTTTAGAAGTTTAATTAGGGTTTTAGGTTTTAAAATTAGGGTCACGATGATGCATTGGTTTTTAAGAGTTTGGAAATCAATTTGATAATTTTATGAAGTTTTATGAATTTAAACAAACGGATTATAGTTTTTATAAATAGAAAAGATGTTTTTTAAGGTTTTTTGATTGAAATAGAACCTAGTTTAAAATTTTGAAAGAAACAGAAAAAAATTTTGTTTTTGTTGAAAATATGTTTAATTAAGGTTTTAAGATTTTGAAGAGGTGAAAATAACAATTTTAAGTCTTTTTGGAAAATAAAGTAACGTATTAGTGCTTTTAACTTTGGAAAAACTAAATTAAAGTTCTAAGGTTTTTGATTTAAAAAACACAAAATCCTAGTTTTAGCTACTGTAAAAAAAAAAAGAAATAAGAATTTCATACCTCCTTTTGTTGATTCTCCAAAAATAATTCTTCTTGGATGAACAAGAACAAAGACAATTGCTGCCTTTGAAATGCTTAAATCGTGTCCTTGCTATTCTAAAAAAAAAAAAGAGATTGAATTGCTCCTTTTCCTTCCTTGATTTGGTTTCAAATTTTCCAATCTTCTGTTGGATTTTTGGCTCCCGCCAATTTAATTGCCTTTGGTCCTTATTTATAGTGGTTTGATGTGGTTTATTCCTAATTAGTCAAGCAAAGTAATATTAATAAAAAAAGAAACCGAAACCTAATTGAATTAGGTTTCAAAAAATTTGCGTCGAAGAAATTGCGCTGCCAAAAAAAATTGCCGCAGGAAAAAATACGCTGGCGTAAAAAAACTGCCACAGAAAATTGCTGCAGTGGGCGGGCTGGGGCGTCGCCAGCAGGAAATTCCTACGGGCGACTATTTCGCTCGCAGGATTTTCCTGCGGGTGAAATGCCCACGGGCCCGCGCAATGATTTTTTCGTCGCTGATTTTTTCGACTCTGATTTTTATTTTTATTTTTATTTTTTTACTTTTATTTGTTTATTTTTATTTTTTATTAATAAAAATTAGATACTAAAGCAAAAAATTATTTAACAAAAATTATTTTGGACCAATTAGACAACAAAAATCATTTTGGATTAAATAAAATATATTGGACCGGATTGGGTCAAAAATTAAGGGTCTACAGTTTGCCCCCTGCTTGAATGATAAGAAACTTTAGTGAAAGAGAGTGAAAAGCAATAAGACTTAATTTTTGAGATGGTTGAGGTTTTGGGTTCTGGACCCGCTTTGAGTTTTTGACTCAAGGATAAATTCTAGGTTCTCGACCTAAGGAAAATTTGGGTTGTGGACCCGGTTCAAGTTCTGCAATCAATGGATGATTCTAGGTTCTGGACCTAAGGAAATTTTGGGTTCTGGACCTAAGGAAAATTTGGGTTCTGGATCCAGTTCGAGTTCTGGACTCAAGGATGTTCTAGGTTCTGGACCTAAGGAAAATTTGGGTTCTGGACCCGAGCTAAGTTCTGGACTTAGAAATAATTCTAGTTTTTGGACCTAAGAAAAATTTAGGTTCTGGACCTGATTCGAGTTCTGGACTCAATGGATGATTCTAGGTTCTATACCTAAGGAAAATTTGGGTTCTAGACCCGGTTCGAGTTTTGGACTCAAGGATGTTCTAGGTTTCGGACCTAAGGAAAATTTGGATTCTGGACCCGAGCTAAGTTCTGGACTTAGAAATAATTATAGGTTCTGGACCTAAGGAAAATTTCGGTTCTGGACCCAGTTCGAGTTCTGGACTCAATGGATGATTCTAGGTTCTTGACCTAAGAAAAATTCGGGTTCTGGACCCGGTTCGAGTTCTGGACTCAATGGATGATTCTAGGTTCTGGACCTAATGAAAATTCATGTTCTGGACCCGATTCGAGTTCTGGACTCAATGGATGATTCTAGGTTCTGGACCTAAGCAAAAAATTTAGGTTCTGGACCCAAGATTGGGTACTTGGACCCTAGATTGGATTTGGATTGGGTTTGGATGCTCGATCCTAACTGGATTTAGATACTCGATCCTATCTGGATTTGGATACTCGATCCTAAATTGGCTTTTGATACTCGATCCTAAATTGGATTGGGATACTCGATCCTAACTGGATTGGGATACTCGATCCTAAATTGGATTGGGATACCGATCCTAAATTGGCTTTCGATACTCGATCCTAACTGGATTCAAACACTCGATCCGAAGCTGGATTTGGACACTTGATCCTAAGCTGGATTTGGATACTCGATCCTAACTGGATTTGGATACTCGATCCTAACTGAATTCAGATTTTATTTGGGACCCGAGATTGGGTACTTGGACCCGAGATTGAATTGATTTAGATTTAATTTGGGTACTTGGACCCGAGAGTGGGTACTTGGACCCGAGAATGAATTTGACTAACCTTTTATCAGTTGAGAAGTCTGACTGCTTCGGCTTGTTCTATGCATTGTGATTCTTCACCCTCAGAATGGATCTTCATCCTTGAAAATTGGGGTCTTCACCTTTGTAAATGGATCTTCATCCTTGGAGATTGGGTCTTCTTTGTTCTTTGAAGATGGGAGTGACACGGCCAGTGGCTTGGCCGTGTCTCCTGGGTGTGTCAGCTTCTGTGTCTTTTCTTTGGTTCTTCTTTGTTTTTGGCTTAGGATGGGACACGGCTAGTGGCTGTGCCGTGTCGCCTACCAGTGTCACCTACTGTCTCTTTTCTTTCTTTGCTAGGTCCTTCTTGACTTTGCCCCTTAGGTGAGACACGGCCAGTGGCTTGGCCGTGCTTCCTGCCCGTTGGTGCATGCCGCTATGTGCTATAGCAATACCGCAAGTGCACGGGTCGCCCAAGTAATAAAGTAGTGAGTAAGTTATCGTTCCACTGAGGACAAGGCCAAGTACTAGTGCAAATCTTAACTGTTGTTTAGCAAATCAATATTTTTGTGAAGTTTTATAATTAAAGACAATTAACTTAAATAAATGAACCTAAAGATAACTTGTGTGTTGTGTAAAAAGGTTTGATGATAATGATACTATCTGGATATTGAATCCTCCTAGCCACAATTACATCACATGATAGAGTTGAATTGGCATTCCTCTAACTTAGACTAAAGCCTCTCTCGAGTGAATTAATCCCTAACCACTAAGTAGAGTGCCGGAATCTCTTCTCAAAACACAATTAAATAGATCATGCATTAAGAACAAGGAACTATAAACCAAAGGATCTTGTAGGTCTATCTCTAGCACCCCAATCAATCCTCAACCCTTATGAGTAATCAATTCATATCAAGCTCTCTCAAGTCAATAATATGAAAATGGCAACCATTCAATAAGCATGCTATCATCAATTGGCAATAATCATTAAGCATCATAAGAATAAAACAACTCAATCAATTAAAAGTATCCAATCATACAAATAGGCTAGGGTTCATTAACATCTAGATAGAGAATGATTTAGTTCATGTTCAATACACTTAATACAACAACAACAACAATAACATTAAAATGAATTAAAAGGATAAAATAGAAAAACCCCTTTCAATGTAGCTTCTTGAATCTTCAGGAGCTGTCAATGGAAGATGGAGATGCTGGAGAGGATGGAAATGGAGGATGAAGATGAAGAGTCAAGGAAAGTGTCACTCCCTCCTTGCCCAAAACGTGTATGCACAGCCTCCTCCTATCAAACCTCTCTTCTCTGCCTCTGTTCTCTGTTTCCTGCATAAAACCTCCAGCCCTCTATAGAAGCCTTCTTCTTCTTCCTCTTTTTCTCTTTTTATTTCCCTCCAAAGCTCAAGCTCATGCTTCCAACTCACACCACTCTCCATTGTCTCCCATATTCTCTTTGTTTAATCTTTCTTTCCATCAATTAGGCAGGTTTTTCCTTTCATTTTTCTTTCTTTTGACAAAAGCAATTGGTTTGTCTCCCACTTGTTCCTCAATCTGTGCAAAAGAATCAAGGTTTTTATAGGTGACACGGCCAAGCTTTGAGTGGCTTAGCCATGTCTCTCATTTTCATTTGGGACATGGTCAAGCCACTTGGCCGTGTCCATCACTGCCTCTTCTTTCTTTCTTTCTTTTCTTTTGTTCTCAAGGAGTGACATGGCCAAGCTTGTAGCCGTGTCATGTGACACAGCCACTGGCTTAGCCGTGTCACTTGGGTGTGTCACCTTCTGCTTGTTTCTTTTCTTCTTTTGTTCTTTGGTTAGGCATGGGACACGGCCAAGCTTGTGGCCGTGTCATGTGACATGGCCACTGGCTTGGGCATGTCACTTGCCAGTGTCAGCTTCTGTTCTTCATTTTTCCTTCTTTGCTTGGTTCTTTGGTTTTTGTTCTTTGGGTGAGACACGGCCAGTGGCTTGGGCGTGTCACCTGGCCGTGTCATCTACTGCCTTGAAGAAATTTTGAGGGGCACGGCCAAGCTTGCTTTGGCTTGGCCATGTCTTGCTTGATTCATGCTCTTTCTTGATTGTTTTGATCATCCAAGGGAATTTTTCCACTTTAACCTAAAACAAACACTTAAAACAAACTTTGAACAAAAATCAAATGAAACATTAACTAAAACCACATTAAAATCATACTAACAACTAGTATAAAAACACTCTTATCAAATACCCCACACTTAAATCCTTGCTTGTCCCCAAGCAAGGCTAAAATCAAAATAAACAAACTAAACACAAAGATTTTTGTCAAGTTAAAGAGTTATAAAAATGCATCAAGACTTCCCTATCCTTGAATCTGCAATCAATATCAAATCAAACAAAATTGATACCAATGCAATTAAGTGGCTGTCCATGCATAACCTATGTTGTCACTCCCTCACCAACTCTTAAAAGTGTTTGATCAAGGTGGTGTTTACACTCATAACAATCAATGAAAGATTATTGCCATAGGCTTGCTTATCTATCAAATCTCCACTACTTAATTATAATCAAGCATCAATCAAAGGTCTTTTATTGGGTTGTAATGGGGCTAAGGTAGAGGCATGGCATTTAGGAAATGTGAGCTTAATCATTAACTTCAAGAGCACTTCAAGAATGAAGTAACCGATCATATGTATAGCCCAACGATCCCTAATAACCTTTCTCTTATCTACCCCTTGACATTTAAAGAACTTTTCAAGGGAACTCACTTATTGTATCTTGTAACATATTCAAACCCTTTTAACAAGAACAACAATTATTTTTATTATTATTTTTTTTATTTGATTTTTTATTTGATTTTGTAATCTCAACCCTACTAAATTTAATCCCACACTTAATTCAACACAACACTTGGTCATAAACGCTTTTAAAATGCTCTTGACCTAATGAAAGGGTAAGAGTTAAAACAGCAAGGTTCAAGCTAATGATGTTGTGAAAAAGAAAGAGAAGGAAAAATGAAATAGGCTCAAAATTGGCTAACTAAGGTTAAAAATAGGGTTGGTCTTTTTGAGCCAAAGTGGGTTCACCTAATTGCCTTAATAATCTTGATGCCTAATTGAAATTTTTATGTAATCTTAAAATGTATGTCAAAGCAAGTTCTAGCAAGTTATCAATCAAAGATGTCCATACACAAAAAGAATAATAAGTTGATGGCTCAATTCCTCACTAGGTTGATGGTAATGCTAAGAAAAACCAACAAAATTGACAATAAGCACCAATTCTACTCAATTCTCAAATTCATGCTTCAAAAATTCAAAGGTCATCAATTAACAATATTTATAACAATTGAACTTTCCAAAATTCATTTATTCAAAGAAAACATGAAAAACATTAACTAAACTAACACAAAAATAAGTTAAAATTAAAAACACAAAACACAATATGCAATTAAAAATGAAAACACAAAACATAAAATGCACCCCACACTTAAAATTTCACATTGTCCTTAATGTGAGTATGCATAAACTAAAGGAGAGTTTCAAAAAAAAAATTTCACAAACCAAAAACACAAGAATTAAAGACATGAAATTTAAAGAACGAATAAAATGGTGGATTGCCTCCCACCCAGCACTTCTTTAACGTCGTATTAGTTAGACGTTCAGGGCAGATGTTCCTAGTCTTGGAGGTGTAAAACCTCCTTTAGGTCCTATATTTCCCCTCCAAAATAAAATTTGAGCCTGTGCCCATTAACTTTAAGATCACCTTTTTTCTGGGCGGGTTATTTCAACCACTCCGTAGGGAAAAAGTTCCTTGACAGTAAAAGGACCAGACCATCGAGATTTCAACTTACCTAGAAAGAGTCGAAGCCTTGAATTGTACAGTAATACCTGATCTCCCGCTTGAAACTCTTTCCGTTCCTTAATGTGAGCATCATGCCATCTCTTGGTACGTTCCTTATACAGTTTTGCATTATCATAAGCTTGCAATCTCCACTCGTCTAACTCGTTTACCTGTAATTTTCGTCTTTCACCTGCACAAGCTAGATCAAGGTTAATCTGTTTTATGGCCCAATATGCATTATGCTCTATTTCAACAGGTAAATGGCAAGCTTTTCCATATACCAACCTAAATGTTGTAATGCCCAAGGGAGTTTTGAATGCAGTCCTAAAAGCCCATAGAGCATTGTCTAATTTCTCGGACCAATCCTTTCAGGATCGCTCTACAGTTTTTTCCAAAATTCTTTTAATCTCCCTATTCGTGTTCTCAACTTGGCTACTAGTTTGGGGATGATAGGGAGTAGCAAACCTATGTGTAACTCCTAATCTTTTGAAAACTTTCGCAAGCTGAAAGTTACAAAAGTGAGTACCCCTATCACTTATAATTGCTTTTGGTGTACCAAATCGAGAAAACAACTTCTTCAAAAATTTCACCACAACCCTAGCATCATTAGTTGCCTAGGCTTGGGCTTTAGGCCATTTAGATACATAGTCTATTGCTACAAGAATATATTTGTTACCAAATGAATTTGGAAAGGGTCCCATAAAATCTATCCCCCATACATCAAAAATTTCACAAACTAAAATCCTATTTTGGGGCATTTCATCACGAGATGAAATATTTCCAGTTCTTTGGCAACGATCACAATGAATTTCAAATTCATAGCTATCTCTAAACAAAGTGGGCCAATAAAATCCTGATTCTAGTACCTTTTGAGCAGTCCTATTGGCTCCCATATGACCACTAGCTGGTCCAGCATGGCATTGACTAAGAATGTTCATTGTTTCGGGCCATGCCACACATCATCGGATCATGTGATAATTACATAATCTAAACAAAAAAGGATCCTCCCAAAAATAATACTTTAAATCAGAAAAGAATTTCTTCTTTGCTTAATAGGTTAAGTCCTTTGGAAGTTCTCTAACAGCTAAATAGTTAGCAAAATCTGCAAACTAAGGTGTTTCAAAATTTAAGTTACTTACCTCACTTACCATGGTGTACAACTGCTCATCCGGAAAGTGATCATCAATGTTCCCTTCTTCAAACCTCTCCAAGGTTGGATTCTCCAAGCGAGAAAGATGATCTGCTGCAAGATTTTCAGCTCCCTTCTTGTCTTGAATCGTCAAGTCAAATTCCTGCAACAACAAAACCCAACGAATTAGCCTAGGCTTTGCATCAATTTTTGCAAATAAATACCTTAAAGTCGAATGGTTTGTATAAGCAATCACTTTTGACAAGATTAGGTATGATCTAAACTTGTCAAAAGCAAAAGCCACAGCTAGCAGCTCTTTCTCTATAGTTGTGTAATTTTCTTGAGCTGTGTTCAAGGTCTTGATTGCATAGTAGATAGGCTGAAAGTATTTCTCCTTGCGTTGACCCAAGACTGCTCCCACTGCAAAGTCACTTGCATTGCACATTAGTTCAAATGGTAGATTCCAATTAGGTACTACCATGATTGGAGCATGGGTCAATTTCTCCTTGAGGGTTGTGAATGCTCTCAAACATTCCTCATCCAAAATAAAGTTAACATCCTTCTCAAGGAGTCTTGTCAATGGACGGGCTATCTTAGAAAAATCTCTAATGAACCTCCTATAAAAACCCGCATGTCCTAGAAAACTTCTGATGGCCTTCACAGATATGGATGGTGGTAACTTCTCAATTATGTCTACCTTTGCCTGATCCACCTCAATGCCCTTACTTGAAATTTTGTGTCCCAATACGATTCCCTCTTGAACCATGAAATGAAACTTTTCCCAATTAAGCACTAGATTGGCTTCCTCACATCTCGTCAAGACTCTTTCAAGGTTTTCCAAACATCTTTCAAATGAGCTGCCATACACCGAGAAATCATCCATAAACACCTCCATAATATCCTCTATAAGCTCATCAAAGATTGCTACCATGCACTTTTGGAAAGTTGCAGGTGCATTGCACAACCCGAATGGCATTCTTCGATATGCGAATGTCCCATATGGGCAGGTGAATGTAGTTTTCTCTTGGTCTTCCAGGGCAATAGGAATTTGGAAATAGCATGAAAGGCCATCCAAAAAGCAGTAGTACTCATGGCCAGATAACCTCTCCAACATCTGATCAATGAAGGGTAAAGGAAAGTGATCCTTTCTAGTTGCATCATTCAATTTTCTGTAGTCAATGCAAACCCTCCAACCGGTAACTGTTCTTATTGGGATTAGCTCATCATTTTCATTAGGGATCACTGTCATCCCTCCTTTCTTTGGTACTACCTGAACTGGGCTCACCCAAGAGCTGTCCGAGATCGGATAAATAATCCCTGCATCAAGTAGTTTTATCACTTCAGTCTTCACTACATCTTTCATCTTTGGGTTTAGTCTCCGTTGTGGTTGCACTACTTGTTTGAATTCATCTTCCATCAGTATCTTGTGAGTGCAATAGGATGGACTGATACCCTTTATGTTTGCTATCTTCCAAGCTATCACTTTCTTATGTTTCTGCAACAACTGAATAAGCTTCTCCTTTTGCTCAAAACATAGGTGGGAACTCAGAATTATTGGCAGTTTCTTTTTCTCCGCCAGAAATCCATACTCAAGGTGATCTGGAAGGGTCTTCAGTTCCAAGTTGGGTGGATCACTCACCAATGGTTTTGGCTTTTCTTCCTTTGGCATCTCAATAGTCTCTTATGCCCTGCATTTGAACGATTTGCTTGCTTCAAGAAAAGCAAGCTGCTCCATTGCTTCTTGACCCTCAACATTTTCCTGCAATAAACATAACTTAAGGGGATCCTTGGAAACAATGTTAGTAACACAATTTACGGTCTCATGCTCAACAACATCATTGCATGATTCTGCTTCATCAAGTGAAAATGAATGTTTCATGGCATCATTTATCCTAAAAATAACTTTCTCATCACCCACTCTCAAAGTTAATGTGCCATCATGAACATTGATAAGGGCACGGGCTGTATTTAAAAATGGTCTACCAAGAATAAGTGAAACATTCGCATCCTCATCAATATCAATGACAACAAAATCATTAGGGAAAATGAAATCCCTCGACTTTTACCAACACATCTTCTATAATGCCACGAGGGTGGACTACTGACTTATCAGCAAGTTGGATGGTCATGAGTGTTGATTTAGGTTTACCAATGCCTAATTCTTTGAAAATTTTATTAGGCATAACACTTATACTAACCCCCAAATCAGCTAATGCACTCTTGACCTCAAGGTTACCTATTAAACATGGAATGGTAAAACTACCTAGATCTTTTAACTTCTTAGGTAACCTCCTTTGCAAAATTGTTGAACTCTTTTCAGATAACTGCACTAAAGACACTTCCTCAAGTTTTATTTTGTTAGAAAGGATATCTTTCAAAAATTTAGCATATTTAGGCACCTGTGACAAAGCTTCAGCAAATGGAATATTAATGTGCAATTGTTTAAAAAGTTCAAGAAACTTACAGAACTAAGCATCAATCTTGTCCTTGTTCAACCTTGCCGGATAAGGTACTCTAGGTCAGTATTCTTTCAATATGGGGCTGCTTTCTTGTGGCTGCTTCTCTCTCTCACTTTCTAGTGCATCTTTCTCTCCCGAAGTGACAGGAGGATCATCTTCTTTTTCTTTTTCTTGTACTTCAGCCCTTTTCTCTTCCACATTACCCTTGATCTCTTTTCCACTCCTTAGTGTTATTGCCTTAAGTTGCTCTTTAGGATTTGCCTTAGTGTTGCTAGGTAAACTCCCTTGTGGTCTCTCACTGAGCATCTTAGCAATTTGTCCCACCTGATTCTCCAAATTATGAATAGAGGCTTGCTGATTTCTTAGGGTGGTTTCAGTTGATTGGAGCCTAGTTTCAGAAGCTGCTATAAATTTCTCCATCATGTCCTCCAAACTACTCTTTCTTGGAGGGGCTGCTTCTTGATGTTGGGGCTACTGGAATCCAGGGGAAGGTCTTGGATTATTTTGATTATTCCATGAGAAATTTGGATGATTTCTCCACCCCGGATTGTATGTGTTGCTGTAGGGGTTATTCTGTTGTTGCCTTGGCATATTTCCCACATAATCTGCTTGCTCTTGCCTAGCAAACATGTTGCCACTTTTGCAATCTTGACTTTGATGTCCACCCCCACACCATTCACAAGACATCACTTGCATTACTTTCCCAGAAGAATAGGCCAAGGAATCAAATTTTTTATTCAATGCTTCCAATTGGGCTGTCAAAGCCACCATAGGATCTAATTGGTGTGAACCCATGATCTTCAGCTTTCCTTGCTCACTTGGGGCTTGCCACTGATAATTGGTGATAGCCATATCTTCAATTAAATCCCTTGCTTGTTCAGGTGTCTTGTTGTTTATGGTACCACCAGCTGCTGCGTTAATGGATTGCTTACTTACATAATTCAACCCATTGTAAAATGTTTGAATTTGAAGCCATAGTGGAAGTCCATGATGAGGACACCTTCTCAACAAATCTTTAAATCTTTCCCAGTCATCATGAAGGGTCTCACCATCTTGCTTCAAAAAGGATGAGATATCATTCCTCAACTTAGCAGTTTTGGATGGTGGGAAGTATTTCTCTAGGAATTTCTCTGCCAACTGACCCCATGTGGTAAAGGTCCCTGGAGGAAAAGATTTCAGCCACTTCTTTGGTCTATCTCTAAGGGAAAATGGGAACAACCTTAGCCTAATTGCATCATTTGAGACATTATTTATCTTGAATGTGTCACATATCTCCAGAAAATTCTCAATATGTGCATTAGGATCTTCATCAGGAAACCCATCGAACTGACAAGTCTGCTGCACCATTTGAATTACATTTGCTTTTATTTCGAAGTTGTTTGCAGCAACTGTCGGCCTCCGGATACTAGATTCAGCCCCATTTAGATTGGGCTTAGCAAACTCCTGCATTGTTCTTAGTCCAGCTCCTTCCATCACTTCAAATACTTCTTCTTGCTCTGTTTCTGTGTCTTCCAGAACTGCCTCCCCTTCTCCCTTTCGCTTTCTCCTCAACGTTCTCTCTAGCTCTGGGTCTAACTCAAGCAGTTGGTATGAGCTAGCTCTGGTCATAAATGGTAAGAAACAGCTAAAATGATAGTAAATAAGCAAGAATCAATATTAGCAACAAATGAAAATAAAACTAAATCAACAGTATTAATTATATTACTAATATTGAGACCGTTGTCCCCGGCAGCGGCACCAAAAACTTGGTGCATGCCGCTATGTGCTATAGCAATACCGCAAGTGCACGGGTCGCCCAAGTAATAAAGTAGTGAGTGAGTTATCATTCCACTGAGGACAAGGCCAAGTACTAGTGCAAATCTTAACTATTGTTTAGCAAATCAATATTTTTGTGAAGTTTTATAATTAAAGACAATTAACATAAATAAATGAACCTAAAAATAAATTATGTGTTGTGTAAAAAGGTTTGATGATAATGATACTATCCAGATATTGAATCCCCTATTCACAATTACATCACATGATAGATTTGAATTGGCATTCCTCTAACTTAGACTAAAACCTCTCTCTAGTGAATTAATCCCTAATCACTAAGTAGAGTGCTGGAATCTCTTCTCAAAACACAATTAAATAGATCATGCATTAAGAACAAGAAACTATAAACCAAAGGATCTTGTAGCTCTATCTCTAGCACCCTAATCAACCCTCAACCCTTATGAGTAATCAATTCATATCAAGCTTTCTCAAGTCAATAATATGAAAATGGCAACCAATCAATAAGCATGCTATCATCAATTGGCATTAATCATTAAGCATCATAAGAATAAAACAACTCAATCAATTAAAAGTATCCAATCATACAAATAAGCTAGGGTTCATTAACATCTAGATAGAGAATGATTTAGTTCATGTTCAATACACTTAATACAACAACAACAACAATAACATTAAAATGAATTAAAAGGAGAAAATAGAAAAACCCCTTTCAATATAGCTTCTTGAATCTTCAGAAGCTGTCAATGGAAGATGGAGATGCTGGAGAGGATGGAAATGGAGGATGAAGATGAAGAGTCAAGGAAAGTGTCACTCCCTCCTTGCCCAAAACGTGTATGCACAGCCTCCTCCTCTCAAACCTCTCTTCTCTGCCTCTGTTCTCTATTTCCTGCACAAAACCTCCAGCCCTCTGTAGAAGCCTTCTTCTTCTTCCTCTTCTTCTCTTTTTATTTCCCTCCAAAGCTCAAGCTCATGCTTCCAACTCACACCACTCTCCATTGTCTCCCATATTCTCTTTGTTTAATCTTTCTTTCCATCAATTAGGCAGGTTTTTCCTTTCTTTTTTTCTTTCTTTTGACAAAAGCAATTGGTTTGTCTCCCACTTGTTCCTCAGTCCGTGCAAAAGAATCAAGGTTTTTATAGGTGACACGGCCAAGCTTTGAGTGGCTTGGCCATGTCTCTCATTTTCCTTTGGGACACGGCCAAGCCACTTGGCCGTGTCCATCACTGCCTCTTCTTTCTTTCCTTCTTTTCTTTTGTTCTCAAGGAGTGACACGGCCAAGCTTGCGGTCGTGTCATGTGACACGGCCACTGGCTTAGCCGTGTCACTTGGGTGTGTCACCTTCTGCTTGTTTCTTTTCTTCTTTTGTTCTTTGGTTAGGCATGGGACACGGCCAAGCTTGTGCTCGTGACATGTGACACGACCACTGGCTTAGGCATGTCACCTGCCAGTGTCAGCTTCTGTTCTTCATTTTTCCTTCTTTACTTGGTTCTTTGGTTTCTGTTCTTTGGGTGAGACACGGCCAGTGGCTTGGGCATGTCACATGGTCGTGTCATCTACTGCCTTGAAGAAATTTTGAGGGACACGGCCAAGCTTGCTTTGGCTTGGCCATGTCTTGCTTGATTCATGCTCTTTCTTGATTGTTTTGATCATCCAAGGGAATTTTTCCACTTTAACCTAAAACAAACACTTAAAACAAACTTTAAACAAAAATCAAATGAAACATTAACTAAAAGCACATTAAAATCTTAATAAAAACTAGTATAAAAATACTCTTATCACTCGTGTCATATTCTGCCAAGATTTCCTTTGAGGTGACACGGCCAAGCTTGATCCATGCTCTTCTTTCCTTGTTTTGATCTTTCAAGGGAGTTTTTTTTTTACTTTAACCACTTTTCCCTTGCAACTGCTTTTTCCTTTCTTCTCCAATTTGATTGGATCTTATATCGTCTCCTCGCCCCCTAAGGATTTTTTCTTTCATGTCAGCTTTGATTGATGTGTTTTCTTGACTAGTTCTTTGCATAAGCACGCATTTCTTCTTTTGCAAAATGACTGGGGCTTCCACAAGCAAATAGGCTTTCCATGCCCCCCTTGATTTGATATCTTCTTTTTGATTCTTTACTTCGCAGGGTATTGATTTGAATTACTTGGTACGTTCCCAATTTCATGGTAATTTATGCTATATGTATGCATGATTATGTATGCTCTTACCTTTTATCCTTCTTAGCTCACAGTAGATGCTCGAAGAACAGAAAAGGAAACTTCAAGAAGAGTTGGCTACAAGTCGTCAGCAGGCTTCTCATTTTGAAAGTTTATATCATCAATCCGAACAAAATTTCCGAGACTTCCGATTTCGGGGGATGAGGGATCCCGGCACTTCTTCATCAAGAGACCCCCAGACTGATGAACATGAGATCCTTTCGTCTGCTTCTGATGAAGACCAAGACAAATTGGAACTCCAAGGTGTGAGCGGGGATTTTCACCCCCACTCTCAGTGGAATGGTTCTTACGACTTCGGCACTGTTTAGGCTCAGGGCCTTAGAGAACACGAACCTAAGTCCGGAGAAAATGGAGTCGTCACCCGGATGGGCCGGGAAAAAGAAAGGGGTGGATGACTCGATTCCTAAGGAATCCCCAACCCCTTAATGGGTTCGAAAAGTTGGGTACATGTGGGGAAGGTGAAAAATGGCCCAGCACCCCCACAACGCCCGGTTCATTGGAACCGGCCTCCTTCACAGGTCTTAATATTATAAAATTCTTAAATATAACAATATTATCCATATTACACACAATAATTAAAAGAAAGCATCATTATATTAAAATCAAAGTAATGTCCAAACAAAGCAAATAAATGGACACCCATCCAAGGATAGAAACATGTCCTTACATCACATGCCTAAATAGGACACCCACCAAAAGGTAGAAACATGCCCTTTACATAGGTTCTAAAATAGAAAAGCAAATTAAATTACATGATGTTTAACTAATGAGGTACCCACCAAGTGGAAACATACATCGTACGACTTTTGGAAATCTAAATTAATTGATAAAAGTAAATAATCATTCATCATAAATAAATCATTCATCAAAACTATTAATCAAAATATAAAATAAACATCCATCCATGATAAACTAAATAAATCAAGTATTGAAATTAAATTAAAGCATAAGAGATAAATCAAAGCATAATCAAGTATAGAATTGAATAAAGCAAATAAAAGTTCAATTATAGCTGCTGTGACTTTTTATGGAACTAAAATAGATTAGGGTTTTATATTTTAAAAGGTTGGTAAGACTCTTTGATTAACTAAATTAATATTTGAATGACGAAATCATGAAACTAGGGTTTTAGACACTTTAAAATACTTTGATTTGTGATTTTTGGTTATTGGGTTTCTAAGCTACTGTGTAAAATTTATGTTTTTATGTTTTTATGTTTTTTAATGTTTTAAAAGGATTAGGGTTCATAAAAATTAGGGTTTAAGGTTTTAGAAGGGTTAGTGTTTATTATTTTGAATTTTGGAAGTTGAATTTGGGTTTAGTATTTTTAGAATTTAGGGTCACAGTGATGCATGATTTTTAAGAATTTGGAAATCAATTTCATAATTTCATGAAGTTTTATGTATTTAAACAAACAAATTAAAGTTTTTATAAGTAGAAAAGATATTTTTTAAGGTTTTTTGAATGAAATAGAACCTACTTTAAAATTTTAAAAGAAACAGAATTTAAATCTTAGTTTTGTTGAAAAATATATTCAATTTGAGTTTTAAGATTTTTAAGAAGTAAAAATAAGAATTTTAAGCCTTTTTGGAAAATAAAATAATGTATTAGTGTTTTAACCTTGGAAAAACTAAATTAAAGCACTAAGGTTTTTGATTTAAAAAACCTAAATTTCATAGATTTGCTACTGTGAAAAGATAAAAAAGGAATTTAACATACCTTCTTTTGTTGATTCTCCAAAAATAATTCTTCTTGGATGAACAAGCTCCAAAGACCAGCCTTTTTTGCCTTTGAATCCTTTAAATCGTGTCTCTCCTCTTTTAAAAATCAATTGAATTGAATTTATTACTTTTCCTTCACTGATTTGGTTTTCTAATTTCCAAGCTACTACCAAAATTTTCCTCCCTTAATTTGGTTGCCTTTGATCCTTATTTATAGTGGTTTGATGTGGTTTATTCCTAATTAGTTAAGTAATATTAACAAAAAAAGAAACCAAAACCTAATTGAATTAGGTTTCAAAAAATTTGCGTCGGAAAAATTGCGTTGCCGAAAAAAAACTGCTGCGGAAAAACTGCGCTGGTGAAAAAATCTGGCGCAGTTGGCTGCGGCAGCGCGGGCAGAGCGGGCTTGTAAGCTATTTCGCAGGCAGAATTTTTCTGCGTGCGAAATGCCCACGGGCCCGCGCGATAATTTTTTGTCGCCGATTTTTCTGACTTCGATTTTTATTTTTATTTTTATTTTTTGACTTTTATTTGTTTATTTCTATTTTTTTATTAATAAAAATTAGATACTAAAGCAAAAATTATTTAATAAAAATTATTTTGGACAAATTAAACAACAAAAATTATTTTAGACTAAATAAAACATATTGGACTAAATTGGGTCAAAAATTAAGGGTCTACAGTTTGCCCTGTAACACCCCTACATTCAATACATGCACACTACAGACACCACAATGTAGTATATATGCACTAAACATAGGGATGCTACGGATTTTCTTAACATTCAAAACATTTTAAACGATACCATAATCTTCCAATTGTATACATTATAGAAAATAAATGATTAGCTTGTAATATAAAACAAAAATAGATATATAGATACATTTAGTTAATACGCAGCGGAATGTATAAAATATTTACATATATGAAACATTTAATTCCATATTTACAAATGTGCATATATTTACATTATAAATATTACTTTATAAAATATAAAGAAGTAGTACATGATTGGCAAATCTCTTCTGATCTTTAAGTTCCCAAAATCAACTCTTCAAGGTCTACTCTCACTCGGTCTCGATGAACTCTCGGGTTCAACTCTATTACCTGCGCGATTAAACACTATCGCGCTAAGCCAAGGGCTTAGTAAGACAAAACATGCTAATGTTATGCTTTAGTGCAATGCAATGTTAATTATCAATCCATATCATACAAGTAACATTATATATGCAAAGCTAACAACATACCTTTACATTTCATAATTCATTATATGTAGACATATCACATTTCAACATCTTTTCATATACCTCATTAATTACTCATTAAACCATTCATGAGCAACACTAAACAAAGACAAGCATTGGGCCCAAGACACACTAATATGCCATTCAATTTTCAGAGTTAATGTTTTGGTTTTGTTATCACATTTATCAATATCATATACCCAACTAGGCTTCAAGGATTAGGTTCAACCAAGCTTCAAGGGGAGCAAAGCATGCTAAGCTTCAACCCAACTTGGCTTCAAGAACCAACCCAACCTAGCTTCAAGGGTGGTAACATCTCAGTTAGGCTTCAAGGATTCAATCCAACCTAACTTCAAGAGATTGTTACACTTATTAGGCATGCCACCAACAACAAACTCTGAAAATGGAATAACACATTAGCCACACAATTCATTTATTATTTAATCATCATTTCCATTCTCAATTCTCATCAACATTTAGGCAAACATGCCTTATTTCTTTCAATTGCATCATCATAGCCAATCACAATGGCCTCAATCAAACAATATCTCAATTCATATTAATCATATAACATCATTGATACAACATTTCAAAATACAAACCACATTACCATTCACAATGTATATAGTCTAACATTGTTCATATGTTTAATCAATATCAACAAATGTGTGCTACAATCTCAACATCAATGAATGTATGTTCCACATACATTTGATTAGGTCATTCTTATCTTTGGAGTATATTTAAAGTGTTTATGTTTAGGTTTAAGTATCACAAATATCTTTGAAGAATCAAAACCATACAAAAAGAACAAAATAAAAACAGTAACCAACACATTTGAGGGACACGGCCAAGCTTGTGGCCGTGTCTCTCAACTTAATTTTGGCAGTGACAGACACTGGCATGGGACACGGCCGTGTCTCCTAAGAATCAACCCAACACGGCCAAATGTTCCATGACTTGGTCGTGTCTCTCCATTGCTTTTGGCCATGTCACCCATGAACATAACTCTAACCAAATCCAACACTCTTTCAATTGTACTCAAACATAATATACACCATATAATATATTTCAAATGAATACCATCAATGTTCTAAACATATATTCATCACAAAAATCACTTTACAATACATTAATATTACATTTAAACACAAACCATCTCAAAACCCTAAAATCACCATCCTTCTTCACCTTTCAAAATCAACATATACTACTTCCAACAACAACACCTATTTAAACTATTAACTTAAAACCAATTTAACACTTGAAAACACAACACAAACACATCTCAAACTCATCAAATCACAAAATCAACAAACCCTAATTCACTTCAAATACAACTTCAAATTAAGTGAAGAAAACAAGAGAATACTTACTTCTTTCATCAATTCATCCTTAAAATCCAAGATCAAACTAATCAAACACACTTAAGTATAACAAAATCAATCAACACACTCTTAGATCATCTATCAAATCCACATATCATTTCAAACAAGCAAAAGATCTAAAAGAAAACTTACCAAAGCTATAAACTTCTTGAATCAACACTTGATCACTTCAATCTTCCTTCAATTTGAGTTCAACACATCAAGATCCTCTCTTCACCTCTTGCTTTCCTTTGTCTTTGGAGGAGCCGTCCACTACCATCAAGAAGAAGAGAAAATGATGAAGAAACAAAGTCAATTTCTCCTTTAAATCTCCACCAAGTGATTTTAACAAGACAATTACCAACATGCCCTCATCCATATAACTAACCTCTTGTCTCTTATAAGCCCATTATAGTAATTTCACATGCCACATAAAAATATCCTCTTGCTTTGACCAACCATTTTGACTTAGGTATATGTTAATTATATCATCATATAAACAACATATAAACTTGTCTCTAAACCCTCTTTCTTTCTCAAAACAAATATACATAAGCATTCTCTTCTAAATTCCTTTTCTTATCACTTAATATACATTCAATCACATTTTAAATCAACAACAACAACAACAACAACAACAAAATCAAAACTTCTAGGGCATACATGAGGTTATTACAATTCTCCCCCTCTAAAAAGAAATTTCATCCTCGAAATTACCTGACATCAGGGCTGAAACAACTGAGGATATTGCTCTCGCATCGATTGTTCACTTTCCCAAGTTGCTTCTTCCTTTTTATGGTTCTTCCATAGAACCTTCACCAATGGCACTCTCTTGTTCCTCAATTCTTTCACTTCACGTGCCAAAATAGCAACTGGTTCTTCCTCAAATGTCAAATCTGAGCTCACTTCGATAGACTCAATTGGCAACACGTGAGATGGATCCGATCTGTATCTTCTCAACATAGAAACATGAAATACATTATGAATACGATCCAACTCAGGTGGCAAAGCGAGTCGATAAGCAACTGGCCCAATCCTTTCTATAACTTCATACGGTCCAATGAAACGAGGACTTAATTTCCCTTTTCGACCGAACCTCAAGATCTTCTTCCAAGGAGACACTTTCAAAAATACCTTATCTCCAATATCAAACTCTATGTCTCTCCTTTTCAGATCTGCATAAGACTTCTGTCGGTCTGAAGCTGCTTTTAACCTGCCCCGAATCAACTTCACTTTCTCTTCAGTTTCTTTAACCAAATCAGGCCCAATTAACTTACTTCCCCCAAGTTCATTCCAACACAGCGGTGTCCTACACCGTCTACCATACAGTGCTTCGAATGGTGCCATACCAATGCTGGATTGGTGACTGTTGTTATAAGCAAACTCCACAAGTGGTAGAAATCTATCCCAACTTCCAGAGAAATCAATGACACAGCTTCTCAACATATCTTCAATAATCTGTATCACCCTCTCTGACTGTCCATCCGTCTGTGGATGAAAAGCAGTACTGAAATGCAGTCGAGAACCCAAAGCACTATGCAAACTCTTCCAAAATCTTGAAGTAAACCTGGGATCTCGATCGGACACTAAAGAAGTTGGAACCCCATGCAACTTCACAATCTCATGAATATACAGCTCAACCAACCTCTCCAAAGAATAATCCATCCGAACTGGAAGGAAATGAGCTGTCTTAGATAATCTATCCACAATCACCCAAATGGTATCATGCTTCCTTTGTGTCAATGGCAAACCAGACACAAAATCCATTGTCACTCTTTCCCATTTCCATTCAGGCACTAACAACGGTTGAAGCAACCCGGTTGGAACTTGATGCTCTGCTTTTACCTTCTGACAAGTGAGACATTTCGATACAAACTCAGCAATGTCTCTCTTCAACCCAATCCACCAGTAATGCTGTCTCAAATCATGATACATCTTGGTATTGCTCGGATGCATAGCAAATACTGACTGATGTGCTTCTTCCAAAATGATCCTTTTCAAATCAGCATCATCGGGTACACACAATCTGTTCTTAAACCAGAGACTTCCATCACTTTTCACAACAAAATCTCTACTCTTTCCATTCTGACAATCTGAAATAATCTTCTGAATCTTCTTATCAGTCAACTGAGCCTCTTTAATCTGATCCAACAAAACTGGTTTCACATGCAACAGTGCTAACAATGCACCATCATCACAAGATACAAAACTAGCACACAATGTTCTCAACTCAACAAGCAACGAGAGCGAGTAAAAAGTTAAACCAGCTAAAGACTTCCGACTCAAGGCATCAGCAACAACATTTGCTTTACCTGGATGATAATCAATCAAGCAGTCGTAGTCTTTAATCAATTCCAACCATCTCCTCTGTAGAAGATTGAGCTCTTTCTGAACCCCCAAATACTTCAAACTCTTGTGATCAGTGTAAATGAAACATTTCTCCCCAAACAGATAGTGGCGCCAAATCTTCAATGCAAACACAATGGCTGCCAATTCCAAATCATGGGTCGGATAATTAAGTTCATGCGGTTTCAACTGTCTAGATGCATAAGCTATAACTTTACCTTCTTGCATTAGCACACACCCCAAACCCCTATGTGAAGCATCACTGAAAATCACATAAGGTTTGCCTTCTACAGGTAAAGTAAGAACAGGCGCTTGAGTCAACATTTCTCTCAACTGCTCAAAGCTAACCTGACACTGATCCGACCATACAAATCTCACTCCCTTACGAAGCAATCTGGTGAGTGGAGTAGCTATCAAAGAAAATCCTTTCACAAACCGTCGGTAATAGCCTGCCAAACCCAGAAAACTTCTAACTTCAGTCACAGACCTTGGTGGACTCCAATTCAAAATAGCTTCAACTTTACTCGGATCAACTCTAATGCCTTCTGCTGAAACAATATGTCCGAGAAAAGCGACTTGATCCAACCAGAACTCACACTTCGACAATTTGGCAAACAACTGCTTCTCTCTCAAAATCTGCAGCACAATCCGCAAATGCTTGTCATGTTCCCCTTTATTTCGCGAATACACCAAAATATCATCAATAAACACTACCACAAACTGATCCAAATAGGGCCTAAACACCCTATTCATCAAATCCATAAAAGCTGCAGGTGCATTCGTCAGACCAAAAGGCATAACTAGAAACTCATAATGCCCATACCTGGTCCGAAAAGCTGTCTTCGGAACATCTTCAGCTCTGACTCTCAGCTGATGGTACCCAGATCTCAGATCAATTTTAGAAAACACTGACGCTCCCTTCAATTGATCAAAGAGATCATCGATTCTAGGCAAAGGATATTTATTTTTAATAGTCACCTTATTCCATTGCCTATAATCGATACACAACCTCCTAGTACCATCTTTCTTCTTCACAAATAGCACAAGAGCTCCCCAAGGAGAAACACTGGGGCGAATAAATCCTTTATCCAACAACTCCTGTAATTGCACTTTCAACTCCCTCAATTCTGCTGGTGCCATTCTATAAGGAGTAATAGAGATAGGAGTGGTACCAGGCAACAATTCAATACCAAACTCCACTTCTCTCTCAGGAGGCAATCCTGGCAATTCCTCTGGAAATACATCTGGGAACTCAGCAACTGTAACATTGCTATCAATAGGAGAACCTCTTACTCTAGTATCTACCACTTGAGCAAGATAGGCTTCACACCCTTTTCTAATCAACCTCCTAGCTGCAACAGTTGAAACAAATAAGGAAGCTAGCTATTCCTGCTCATTAGATACTATCACCTCTCTACCATCAACAGTTCTCAAGGTAACAACTTTCCTTTTACAGTCTACCACAGCTCCATGTCTAGATAGCCAGTCCATACCTAGGATCACATCATATTCCTTAAATGGCATCTCAATCAAATCTCCAAGGAACTCCTCACCTTGCACCCTCACTGCACTATCTCGGTGCACCCTGCTCACAATCACACTATGCCCTAAAGGATTTGTCACCAACACATCAAATCCTAGAGACTCAGCATGCATATCAGACACAGGCAAAATAGATGCACTAATATATGAATGTGTGGAACCCGGATCAATCAAAGCAAGTACTGGAGTATCAAATAAAGAAAAAGTACCAGCTATGACTGCCGAAGCATCTGGCTGCCTCTGCATAACATACATCCTCTGGGAAGATCCAACCTCCTCTGGTCTACTCTCCCTGGATGTAGAACCTCCTCTAGCACTGAAACCAGATCTTCCTCCTCTGCTGACACCTCTGCCTCCTCGACCTCCCCTCAGACTAGGTCGAGAAGCTGCAGTATCAACTGACATCTGTTCTTGCCTCTTAGGACAATCTCTCACAAAGTGATCAGGCGATCCACATCTGAAGCATACCCCTGCTACACCAGTCTTCCAGCAAGGACCACCATGTGGCCTACCACAATGAATGCAGATGGGAAGAGTGGATCTCTGAATCATTGGGGTCGGAGCACTTGCCACTGAAGCTGCAGGTCTAAATCTCTGCCTCTGGAACTGCACTAACCTACCAGCTGTTCTCTGACTTCTACTGACCCGAGGAACAAAACTACTTTTACCTCTCTTTGTAGAAGAAGACCCTGCCTCAAACTGGGGCCTCCTCACCCTAACCTCTTCCTCTGAAGCAGCTGCAATACCCTGAGCTCGCTCCACACTCCGAGCCGCTGCCACAAGCTGAGAAAAATCATGATATCTGAATCCAGCTACCAGACACATGATAGAGGGCCTCAATCCCTCCTCAAACCTCCTACATCTATCTATCTCATCTGATATTATGCCCCCAACATACTGACTTAATCGAATAAACTCAATCTCATATTCAGTTACGGTCCGGTGATCTTGCTTCAAATCTAGAAACTCTCTTTTCTTCCCATCTTTATACTCCCTTGGAGTATACTTCAATTCAAATTCTCTCAGAAAATCAGCATATGACAAGGTTGGTGGATCATCCATAGAATGAGGCACTGTCTTCCACCAACTATATGCATCCTTTTGCAACAAAGATCTTGCATAGTCAAACTTTTCCTCTGAGGTGGCTTGCAACTGAACAAATATTCTCTGTACTTTGTCTAACCACTGCTCAGCCACTGCTGGATCAGTAGTACCTATAAAATCTTCGGCTCCATACTTCCTCAGTTTGTCATAGTGGCTCACTGATACTAAAGGCTGAGGGGGTGGTGGTGGTTGTACTGGTGCTTGCCTCAAAGCTTCAACCACATGCCTAAGCCAAGCTGGCGGAACCTCCTCCCCAGCTGGTCTACCCGGCACCGAAGCAGGTGCCTCCCCAGCACTATCAACTCTAGCTCCATCCTCAGGAGCAACACTCTCCGCACTTCCCTCAACTGACTGACGCGAATGAGGATCCATCACAATCTAAGTCTGCAAACACAGCAGATTACATCTTCTTAAAGATCAGAGATTGCCAATCTCAAACATATATGTTATTTAAAAACTCACTTTTTAAGTAAAAATATTCTTTTTCATATATTTTACCTAGGTTGAGAATCTCAAACCTAGGCTCTGATACCAAAACAATTGTAACACCCCTACATTCAATACATGCACACTACAGACACCACAATGTAGTATATATGCACTAAACATAGGGATGCTACGGATTTTCTTAACATTCAAAACATTTTAAACGATACCATAATCTTCCAATTGTATACATTATAGAAAATAAATGATTAGCTTGTAATATAAAACAAAAATAGATATATAGATACATTTAGTTAATACGCAGCGGAATGTATAAAATATTTACATATATGAAACATTTAATTTCATATTTACAAATGTGCATATATTTACATTATAAATATTACTTTATAAAATATAAAGAAGTAGTACATGATTGGCAAATCTCTTCTGATCTTTAAGTTCCCAAAATCAACTCTTCAAGGTCTACTCTCACTCGGTCTCGATGAACTCTCGGGTTCAACTCTATTACCTGCGCGATTAAACACTATCGCGCTAAGCCAAGGGCTTAGTAAGACAAAACATGCTAATGTTATGCTTTAGTGCAATGCAATGTTAATTATCAATCCATATCATACAAGTAACATTATATATGCAAAGCTAACAACATACCTTTACATTTCATAATTCATTATATGTAGACATATCACATTTCAACATCTTTTCATATACCTCATTAATTACTCATTAAACCATTCATGAGCAACACTAAACAAAGACAAGCATTGGGCCCAAGACACACTAATATGCCATTCAATTTTCAGAGTTAATTTTTTGGTTTTGTTATCACATTTATCAATATCATATACCCAACTAGGCTTCAAGGATTAGGTTCAACCAAGCTTCAAGGGGAGCAAAGCCTGCCAAGCTTCAACCCAACTTGGCTTCAAGAACCAACCCAACCTAGCTTCAAGGGTGGTAACATCTCAGTTAGGCTTCAAGGATTCAATCCAACCTAACTTCAAGAGATTGTTACACTTATTAGGCATGCCACCAACAACAAACTTTGAAAATGGAATAACACATTAGCCACACAATTCATTTATTATTTAATCATCATTTCCATTCTCAATTCTCATCAACATTTAGGCAAACATGCCTTATTTCCTTCAATTGCATCATCATAGCCAATCACAATGGCCTCAATCAAACAATATCTCAATTCATATTAATCATATAACATCATTGATACAACATTTCAAAATACAAACCACATTACCATTCACAATGCATATAGTCTAACATTGTTCATATGTTTAATCAATATCAACAAATGTGTGCTACAATCTCAAAATCAATGAATGTATGTTCCACATACATTTGATTAGGTCATTCTTATCTTTGGAGTATATTTAAAGTGTTAATGTTTAGGTTTAAGTATCACAAATATCTTTGAAGAATCAAAACCATACAAAAAGAACAAAATAAAAACAGTAACCAACACATTTGAGGGACACGGCCAAGCTTGTGGCCGTGTCTCTCAACTTAATTTTGGCAGTGACAGACACTGGCATGGGACACGGCCGTGTCTCCTAAGAATCAACCCAACACGGCCAAATGTTCCATGACTTGGCCGTGTCTCTCCATTGCTTTTGGCCGTGTCACCCATGAACATAACTCTAACCAAATCCAACACTCTTTCAATTGTACTCAAACACAATATACACCATATAATATATTTCAAATGAATACCATCAATGTTCTAAACATATATTCATCACAAAAATCACTTTACAATACATTAATATTACATTTAAACACAAACCATCTCAAAACCCTAAAATCACCATCCTTCTTCACCTTTCAAAATCAACATATACTACTTCCAACAACAACACCTATTTAAACTATTAACTTAAAACCAATTTAACACTTGAAAACACAACACAAACACATCTCAAACTCATCAAATCACAAAATCAACAAACCCTAATTCACTTCAAATACAACTTCAAAATAAGTAAAGAAACAAGAGAATACTTACTTCTTTCATCAATTCATCCTTAAAATCCAAGATCAAACTAATCAAACACACTTAAGTATAACAAAATCAATCAACACACTCTTAGATCATCTATCAAATCCACATATCATTTCAAACAAGCAAAAGATCTAAAAGAAAACTTACCAAAGCTATAAACTTCTTGAATCAACACTTGATCACTTCAATCTTCCTTCAATTTGAGTTCAACACATCAAGATCCTCTCTTCACCTCTTGCTTTCCTTTGTCTTTGGATGAGCCGTCCACTACCATCAAGAAGAAGAGAAAATGATGAAGAAACAAAGTCAATTTCTCCTTTAAATCTCCACCAAGTGATTTTAACAAGACAATTACCAATATGCCCTCATCCATATAACTAACCTCTTGTCTCTTATAAGCCCATTATAGTAATTTCACATGCCACATAAAAATATCCTCTTGCTTTGACCAACCATTTTGACTTAGGTATATGTTAATTATATCATCATATAAACAACATATAAACTTGTCTCTAAACCCTCTTTCTTTCTCAAAACAAATATACATAAGCATTCTGTTCTAAATTCCTTTTCTTATCACTTAATATACATTCAATCACATTTTAAATCAACAACAACAACAACAACAACAACAACAACAACAAAATCAAAACTTCTAGGGCATACATGAGGTTATTACATGCCCCCTGCTTGAATGATCTGAAACCTCAGTTAAAGAGAGTGAAAAGCAATAAGACTTAATTTTTGAGGTTTTGGGTTCTGGACCCGAGAGATTTGGACACTCGATCCTAAACTAGACTTGGATACTCTATCCTATTTGGATTTGGGTACTCGATCCTAAACTAGATTTGGATACTCGATCCTAACTGGATTTGGATACTCAACCCTAAATTGGATTGGGATACTCGATCCTAACTCGATTTTGATACTCGATCCTAACTTGGATTCGGATACTCGTTCCTAAACTTGATTGGGATACTCGATCCTAAACTGATTTGGATACTCGATCCTAACTTGGATTCTGATACTCGATCCTAAACTTGATTGGGATACTCGATCCAATCTGGATTTAGATACTCGATCCAAAATCGAATTTGGATACTCGATCCTAAACTGAATTTGGATATTCGATCCTAAATTGGATTTGGATACTCGATCCTAAACTGGCTTTGGATACTCGATCCTAAACTGAATTTGGATACTCGATCCTAAATGGATTTGGATACTCGATCCTAAACTTGATTGGGATACTCGATCCTAAATTGGCTTTGGATACTCGATTCGAAATCAGATTTGGATACTCGATCCTAAAATGGATTTGGATACTCGATCCTAAACTTGATTGGGATACTCGATCCTAAACTGGCTTTGGATACTCGATCCTAAACTGGATTTGGATACTCGATCCTAAATGGATTTGGATACTCCATCCTAAATTTGATTGGGATATTCGATCCTAAATTGTCTTTGATTGGGTACTTGGACCCGAGATTGGGTACTTCGACCCGAGATTGGATTTGATTTGGGTATTTGGACCCGAGATTGGGTACTTGGACTTGAGATTAGGTACTTGGACCCAAGATTGGGTGACCCGAGCTTGAATTGATTCGGGTACTTGGACTCGAGAATGGGTGCTTGGTCCCGAGATTGAGTTTGACTGACCTTTTATCATTTGAGAAATCTGACTGCTCCAGTTATTCTATGCATTGTGGTTTTTCACCCTCAAAATGGATCTTCATCCTTTGAGATCGGGTCTTCACCCTTGCAAATGGATCTTCATCTTTTGACATCGGGTCTTCACCCTTGCAAATGGATCTTCATCCTTTGAGATCGGGTCTTTACCCTTGAGAATGGATCTTCATCCTTGTCTTCACCCATGCAAATGGATCTTCATCCTTTGAGATTGGGTCTTTACCCTTGAAACATGGTTCTTTATCTGTTGGAGGTCGGGTCTTTACCCTGGCTTCAGCTCTTTTAGCTAGATTGGTCTTTTGTCTTTTGCATCTTCATTCTTTTGAGGGTTCTAATGTTCTATTCTTTTGTTCTTCCTTTTTGCAAAGATTTAGCTATTTTTAATTGGACCTTATATCCTCTCCTTGCCCCCCTTGTGTGGCAAAATATTTGTAGGTGAGTTTAAAAATATTTGGTCTATAAACTCAAAAATTGAAAAGGAGAAACTTTGCCCCCTGTGTAGGCTCAAACCAAAGATTTTTTCCATGCAAGCATTGATTGATATTTTTCTTGTCTAGTTCTTCATACAAGCACGCATTTCTTCTCTTTACAAAATTATTGGAGCTTTCTCAAGCAATGGGCTTTCCATGCCCCCTTGATTTGACATCTTCTTTTGATTCTTCACTTCACAGAGTGTTTGCTGTTCACTTTGATAAAGAATAGATAATACAAGACAAGAAAGTGCGATGTGATATGCTCATGTATGCATGATATGCATGAATAATACTTACAGTCATTCCATCAACTCACAAACCAAGGTGATTAGCAGAAGTGTTCTCATTGGTTCCTTTTTGACGCTCGTTCAAGTCTCGCATTGGAATGATAGAAAGCTTTGCATTTGTGGCTTTTATCTTCAAGATAATGAAAACATGAGTGGTAGAGACCCCAGGCAGCAGAGTCAGGGATCCATTTCAAACTATATTTCAGCATGTCAGTTGGTAGTTTCTTCTTAACTTTGCCAATAATAATTTCCATTGCCTAATGTGTCCTTTGGAGGTTCAACATACTTCCCTTAACTTGAAGGCTTTGTATGACAAAATAATTTTTTTTTGAAATTTTTGAAATTTCATTTTGAATTCAAATGTTGGCTTTGCCAAATTAATGTCAATGTACCTCAGGACTTGATAAATTAGTATATCTATGACAACCCTAGTTACCGTACTAAACTCGGGAATTATTTCTATTTAAGCAAGAACTGTTGCACTTCAGATAGGCACATACACAATACTTGGCCAAAGGTCTCATTTGAGTTTAAATATTGTCTATCTCATATGCATGCTTATCCAAACTATCTCCACTAATAGACTCTACATACCAAGAGAGATCAAGAGGTCTTTGATAGGCTTGAAATGGGGTCTATGAGGGACGTGGGTTAAATGAAGGCTATTTTGAGATTGGAGCTGATGTGACACAAAGGACAAACCCTCACACTACAAATTTCTTGTTTGAATTTTAGGCAGCTGGGAGCAATCTTGCTAGACTCCAAATTCATTCTATATCTTCTTGGCATTAATCTGGATCTTGATTAGGACAGTCTTTGCCCTTGCAAAAAGTTTAAGACCCAAATTTGTTTCCTTTCTTCTTTTCCCTTTTTTCTTTGTTTTTATTTTTCTTACTCTTCCCTTTTCTTTCTCTTTATTTTCCTTACTCTCCCCTTTCTTTGAGCATTTTATCATTTTGTCCTTCTTCCTTGTAGGACTGTCAAGTATAGAGCTTTCAAGAATTGAATGGTCTTTCTCCTTTTGATTTTGATTGAATGGTATCTTTGGTCGGGTTGGACCAATTCAAGTCAAACTGTCCAAATGGAAGCCTTTTGTTGTCTTAGGTAAAAGCCTTTTTTGGGTTTTCTTTTCTTTTGTTTTGTTTTTTTTCTTTCCTTTTTCTTTTTCTTTTGTTTTTTTCCTTCCTTTTGTCTTTCTTTTGTCTTTTTTGTTTTCTTTTCTTCTCTCTTCTTTTTTTTTTTTTAGTTCTAGCTCTAAAAGAGTTGTCTTGTTTGTACTAGCTTAGGCTTCCAATAATGGATGAATGGAGTAATATAAATCATCTTTAGCAGGGGTAAATCATTTGTTACTCTAATGATGATGTTGTTTTGATATATTGGAGATATGAAAGGAGCTTCAACTACCCTTATGGTCTTGAAACTTCAACTATCCTCATGATCTTGATTAATCATTGCTTTCTTTGATCTTCTTGCCTATTCATCTTAGTGATCATAAGACTTGTCAAAAGTATCACAACAGCTCAGGGTAGGTTGTTGGGGTTATATGCCAATTAAAAGAAAGCTAAAATTTTATGAAGGCTTAAAGAGACAACTAGGGATTGATATTTAATAGGGTGGATACTAGTTGTTGGCTAACCGAACAATGCCTAGATCATCTCTCCCTTAAATAAGCAAAGTTCAATTTCTCCTCGAAAGTTTGTCAAAACATGTTCTAAGACTGACTAGGACCTAGACAAAGATAATTATGCAGGAGCCCTCTCTAAGTAAGCATACACAACTCAATGCTATAGAGTAATTCCCTCACCTAGTAAAGTCATTCAAGTCATGATGCATAAATATATTAATTCATGAATTATAAAGCTAGATTCCTCATTGGTTGAGCATCAAAATGAACAAAGACCAACAAAATTTTTGATGAAAGTAATTTATTCAAGCAACTTTAAATTTGAAAAAACAAGATTGTTCCAATTTAATATTAAAGAAAGTAAAATTAAGAAGCAATATTCAAGATAAGGAAAGTTTGTTGCATTTAAGCTTCTTTTTCTTTCATATCTTCAATATCCCCATCTTGAAAGGATGATAAAACAAAATCTTCTTCCAATCCTTTTCCCACCATAAAGGTTGCCGGTGGAGGTACTCTTCCAAACTTAGGCAAAGGGTTGTTCTTGGTATTGGGCTTATCCGGCTCGGGTAGCTTACCACTGTCGATTAAATCTTGGATCTCATGCCTTAGACAGACACATTTATCTGTTTCATGCCCTCGCATTTGATGAAATTGACAGAAGGCCTCGGCATTGAAGTTTGGTGGCAATGGATTATGTAAAGGTTAAGGAGCTAATGATTGTAACAATCCTTTCTTTTGCAGCTTGCTAAAAACCCAAGATAGAGGTTTCCCCAATTCTGATAATTGTCTTTTATTTCCTTGACCGGTTACATTAATATCAACTTCTTTTTGCATGCTTTGATTTCCGGATTGGTAATTCCCTTTCTCATTCCTTTTTATTAAAAAACGATTCTTCTCTCTTTCTCACTCTTCAATTTGCAAACCAGCTTGGAGAAGATCTTTGAAATCCCTTATAAGGGTGTGAGACATCCTTTCACGGAGATTGGGCAAGACATCTCTCACAATCATCCTTATTTGATCAGATTCATCGGGCCTCTTCTTGAGCAAAGCGGCCTTGTTTCTTCATCTCTTAACATAATCTACAAAATTCTCATTCGGCCTTTGCCTAATGGACTCCACTTCCATCAAGGTAACTTCCAACTCAATATTATATCCATATTGTTGGATGAAGGCTTTGTACAGCAAATCCCAATTCTTTTGTGTTTCATCATCTAAGGTATTGAACCAATTTTGAAAAGCAGGATCCAATGAGAGCATGAAGTACCTTAGTGTTTGAGCCTTAGTAGCTTGAGTAGGCTGCATAGCAGTGATATACTCTTCACATGGAGATGAGTATTTCCGGTTCTATCAAACTTTGCGAAAGATGGCATCTTGAACTTGTACGGGACTTCTTCATCTACCTCAAATAATTTGTCAACTTTGAACATTTCCTCAGTTTTCAGTTTCTTCTCAAATTTCTTTTCTAAATCAGCAATCATCTTTTCAACATCAGAAGTCTCGGTCTTTTCTATAGTTGCCTTCTCAACAGCCTTCGGTTCTTTCTTCTTTTATTGAACCTCTTGGTAGTATTGAGCCCAATCATCATCATCATCAATGATCACCTTTTCATAATCAAAAACCACTTCACTAACTTTGGTCTTCACTTTTTCCTTTGGTTTCTTAGTGCTAGAAGATGCCTCGGCATGGTTTTCTAAGATTCCAATCAATTGGTTCTCTATGGTCTCAGCTAGAGCCTCTTTGATTTCTTCCATCTTAGCATTGAGGGCCTCACCCACCATCCTTTGAATTTGTTCGGGCTCCATTGTTTTTGGTAAGCAAGTGATTGAGTCGTTGCTAGATACCTCGTCTCTGGCGTAGGTCGGATTGTTGTAGGCTTTTGAACTTTCGTAATCCAGGGCTGTGAGCCAGAGAAGATCAATGATATGAGATGCAAATATATGCATGTATGTATGCACAAATAATCAACAAACAAGGATAAGTAAGACGTTCCTTCCAACCTTATATCTTCCACACACGAATGGCGAGTCTCTTTTCCTAGGTATATGGTTAACAGAATACCAACATGGGGTACCTTACTTTCGAATAATTCCCTCGGACGTTTCAACCAATAGTTATATTTTCAAAAATGGAAATCAACCCATGATAATTCCCATTAATTAGGTTTTAATCCATCCAACCAACTAAAGTAGCTTTTATGCTATTTTGGATTAAAACTAAATTAAGAGGTTTATCATAAATAGATTTCTCACTTGCAAAAGGTAACTAATGGTTCATGCCAAAAACAAGCCCATGGTTAATTTATTCTTAGTGTAAACTAGGCCCACAATTGATATTTGGTATTTCATAATTGACCTAAATATTTTTGCAAGCTCTTTGTAAAAAATGGTTGGGTGAAAATAGTTTTGTTTCTAAGCCCATTGTAAAAGAGATTAGAAAAATGGATTTTGGGCTTAGTATTTGGGCCATGGGCCAAAGAATTTTTTATTTGTTTTTAGAAAAGTCTTATGTCCAAAGACCATCTTGAAAAATTTTGAAAATAGGTTTGGTCTTTTTGGACTTTAAAGAAAAATTTATTTTGAGCTTAATATACTTAGGTCATATTAGAAAAAGAACAAACCAAATAAGCCATGATTTAAGCCAAGGTAAACTAACCATAGTCAAACAACATGCATTTGGGGTAATACCTAAGGAAAGTAACTAGGCCAATTACATGAGCTTTAGTCTTTTGGTTAAAAGGCTTAGGTTCCCATAGCAAGTATATACCAAATGGTACGAGGCTATGAGTGGTTATGCCATGCTCGATCTCCATACCTTGAGTGAAAGTATGGTATCCTTTACATAACATAACACGGGTAACAAGGGCATCCTAACTCACGCACACGATGTAATCTAAGATGATGCAATGGATAATACCATTATAAGAAAGAATAGAATAATATAAAGACCAACGGAATCAACTTCTCTTATTCCCAGTGGAGTCGCCACTATGAACGGGGATTTTTGCCCCCACTCCCGGTGGAATGGTTCTTGGGACTTCGGCAATGTTTAGGCTCGGGACCTTAGAGAACACGGACCTAAGTCTGGAGAAAATGGAGTCGCCACTCGGATGGGTCGTGAAAAAGAAAGGGGTGGATGACTCGATTCCTAAGGAATTCTCAACCCCTTAATGGGTTCGAAAAGTTGGGTACATGTGGGGAAGGTGAGAAATGGCCCAGCACCCCCACAACGCCCGGTTCATTGGAACCGGCCTCCTTTACAGGTCTTAATATTATAAACTTCTTAAATATAACAATATTATCCATATTACACACAATAATTAAAAGAAAGCAAAATTATATTAAAATCAAAGCAATGTCCAAACAAAGCAAATAAATGGACACCCATCCAAGGATGGAAACATGTCCTTACATCACATGCCTAAATAGGACACCCACCAAAAGGTAGAAACATGCCCTTTACATAGGTTCTAAAATAGAAAAGCAAATTGAATTACATGATGTTTAACTAATGAGGTACCCACCAAGTGGAAACATACCTCTTACAACTTTTGAAAATCTAAATTAATTGATAAAAGTAAATAATCATTCATCAAATATATTAATCAAAATATAACATAAACATCTATCCATGATAAACTAAATAAATCAAGTATTGAAATTAAATTAAAGCATAAGAGATAAATCAAAGCATAATCAAGTATAGAATTGAATAAAGCAAATAAAAGTTCAATTATAGCTACTGTGACTTTTTATGGAATTAAAATAGATTAGGGTTTTATATTTTAAAAGGTTGGTAAGACTCTTTAATAAACTAAATTAATATTTGAATGATGAAATCATGAAACTAGGGTTTTAGACACTTTAAAATACTTTGATTTGTGATTTTTGGTTATTGGGTTTCTAAGCTGCTGTGTAAAATTTATATTTTTATGTTTTTATGTTTTTTAATGTTTTAAGAGTATTAGGGTTCATAAAAATTAGGGTTTAAGGTTTTAAAAGGGTTATTGTTCATTATTTTGAATTTTGGAAGTTGAATTTGGGTTTAGTATTTTTAGAATTTAGGGTCACGGTGATGCATGCTTTTTAAGAATTTGGAAATTAATTTGATAATTTAATGAAGTTTTATGAATTTAAAAAAACAAATTAAAGTTTTTATAAGTAGAAAAGATGTTTTTTAAGGTTTTTTGAATGAAATAGAACCTACTTTAAAATTTTAAAAGAAACAGAATTTAAATCTTAGTTTTGTTGAAAAATATGTTCAATTTGAGTTTTAAGATTTTTAAGAAGTAAAAATAACAATTTTAAACCTTTTTGGAAAATAAAGTAACATATTAGTGTTTTAATCTTGGAAAAACTAAATTAAAGCTCTAAGGTTTTTGATTTAAAAAACCTAAATTTCATAGATTTGCTACTGTGAAAAGATAAAAAAGGAATTTAACATACCTCCTTTTGTTGATTCTCCAAAAATAATTCTTCTTGGATGAACAAGCTCCAAAGACCAGCTTTTTTTGCCTTTGAATCCTTTAAATCATTCCTCTCCTCCTTTAAAAATCAATTGAATTGAATTTATTACTTTTCCTTCACTGATTTGGTTTTCCAATTTCCAAGCTACTGCAAAAAATTTTCCTCCCTTAATTTGGCTGCCTTTGATACTTATTTATAGTGGTTTGATGTGGTTTATTCCTAATTAGTTAAGGTAAGTAATATTAATAAAAAAAGAAACCAAAACCTAATTGAATTAGGTTTTGAAAAATTTGCGTCGGAAAAATTGCGCTGCCGAAAAAAAACTGCTGCGGAAAAGCTGCGCTGGCAAAAAAAATCTAGCGCAGCAAGCTGCGGCAGCCCGCGATGACAGGCCCGTAAGCTATTTCGCAGGCAGAAAAATTCTGCATGCGAAATAGTTGGCAAAAATTTTTCTGCATGCGAAATGCCCACAGGCCCGTGCCCACGGGCCCGTACCCACAGGCCCGTACCCACGGGCCCGCGCGATGATTTTTTCGTCGCCGATTTTTCCGACTCCGATTTTTATTTTTATTTTTATTTTTTGACTTTTATTTGTTTATTTCTATTTTTTATTAATAAAAATTAGATACTAAAAAAAATTATTTAATAAAAATTATTTTGAACCAATTAGAAAACAAAAATCATTTTAGACTAAATAAAACATATTGGACCGGATTGGGTCAAAAATTAAGGGTCTACACAAAGCAATAGGGATTTTAGTGCTTCTACTTCAGATGATCCCGAGATGAGTAATTTGCCCCCTCCTCCAACAGGCAATGACTTTTTCAGGTCTTTATTTGGTGACCTACCACCACCCTCTTAGTGATATGTAAACATTGTAGCAATTGTAAAACATTGTACAATAATAAAAACTATGCAATTTTCCTCTTTACTGTAATCCTTCTTTTCCCTTTTTTTTTCTTTTTTTTATTATTTTTCATTATTTTTTCATTACTGTAAATTTTTTTTTTCATATTTTTAGTTACTGCCAATTTTTTTTTTATATAGTACATCATCATTAATATCCACTACTTTTGTTAAACCAAATCCAAAGTGGAAAAAGAAATTGTGACCACTTCCTTTCCTTATTGTAACACCCCTTCCCAACCTACATGTGTAAGCTGAGTAGAGGTGCCACACTATCCTAATTGTTGCTACTAATTTACTTAGTCAAATTTTAGTTCTGATTTTTACAGAAATTTTGCCATAGTTCCGCCTAGAAATTTGGATCCCAAGTGTCGTCAAAACTTGTTTTTCTGATTTTTGAAAACATTTTACACATACCAATGTGAATAAGAATACCATCAAATTTAATGCACTCCCAATGAATCCACCTCATACCCTCAACTACAAACCTGCACGAAGAGTTCACACTTCTAATATAACATAAAATAAAGATTTATGATCATTACATACTACTAACATACAATTATAACATAGAAAATCTCTTTTATATTTATTCATATACATGCCACAACTATCGACTCATAATGGAACTAAAAGATCTACCCCTGAGATTTGCTGTGGTCTGGTCGTTGTTTCCCCAAGATTTATCTACTGCTCCGAACCTACGAGTCAAGGAAAACTTAACTCGCTGAGCGTTGTCGCTCAGTGGGTACTTTACCAATAAAAATAAAAGTAGTACATGAAAGTATTTGAAGTAAAAAGGAAATAATAAAATCAACAATCAACCAACATTATACCAATAGAAATCGTGATACATTCAGTATGATATGTTTTCAATAATGTAAAATCATAATTCAAATTCATTTGCATTATATAGTTCAACGAAAAATAATATGTCTTTGATCCAGGCTCTACTGGGATATAGGGAACCATAGTGATAAGGCAGTGGCCCTCACCACTGTAACATAGGTGGCCCTCACCACCGATATCAGATCACAGGAATGGCCCTCACCATCCTGGTTATAACCAATGGGCCTCCCCATTGGCTTCAGTGGCCTCACCACTGAATAACATATCATATCACAATAATGAGCAGTACTGCATGCGTTAGTATAGTGCACCATACCCTTATCTACCACTCCCACTATCCAGTAGAGCAAAAAGGTTAAAATGATTCAATTTAAGTCTCAAACCTCATTTTAGAATGACTCGCGAAATCATTTTAAATTCCCATCGCACTTTGCCATTTATGCCGCGCAACACATTCTTCAGTCAAACCATTCCCCTTTTTCGCATATTTAATATCCACAATAAACATATTAAACATTTCAAAGCATTCCTCAAAATATCCCAAATTGACCAAATGAATAGTGTTACGGCGAGAAAAATCGGCAACGCAAAATGGCATGACTAAATGAATAGTAAAATCTGGGTTTTCGTCAAAATTTCAGTCCACTTCAGTCATGCATTTGACCAAGTAAATGATCTTATTTTTGGATGAAATTTTACAGAAAACTTATTTCATATGTTGACTAATTGCATGTAAAATTTCGTTGAAAAATTCCTTCGTTTGCTGCCTCAAACAATTTCCACAAAAAGGTCCAGAAAGCTGTCTTTTTGGGACCATTTCGGCCCAAACACATGAAATGCATAGGATAGTTTATTTTTCTTTTGCAAATCAATATTAAGGCTTCTTTAATGGTAAAGTGAAGATTCAAACACTTCCCTTTGACAACTTTTACATGTTTAACTCAAATCAATATATTTAAGCATCAACAACAAAACTTTCATAAACCAAAGTTTGTAAAGCATCGAACCAAAATTAATTATTCAAGGGTAAAGTACCAAACTAATTATTCAAAGGTAGAGTACCAAACCTTATTTCTTTAATTCCTCTTGGCTTTTCTTTCTTCTCCTTCTTTAATTCTTTATTTCTCCTTCAATCAATTCAAGATACAACATAAACCTTAGAAATTCAAAATAATAAGTTATCCTCCATTTCTTTTCTAACCGAAACCCTAATCCAACCTTATTAATCTTTATACATCTTGATTCTTCCATTTAATCAATTAATATCCTCACTTACTTAATATTTTTCCAATTCCACATAAAGACTCTAATTTCCAATCTTCTAATAAATATATAACTACCTAAAATTAATACTAAAATCAAAGTCTACTTACTAGAAAACCTTAAAAACATACCTTAAAAATCAAAGTTTGAAGAAACTTGGAAGTCCCTTGGTATTTTCTTTTGTTGGCCGAATTTGGTGAGTGGAAAAAGAGAGAATTTGCTCTTCATATCACATATATTTATAGACAAAGGAAATGATGATCACCTTGCCCACTTGTCCACTTTTTCTCTTTCTTCATTTATTACACATTTATTACACATGCTAAATGTTTTCTTTTGATTGGCCAACCTTTGATTTTTATAACTTCCTTTTTCCTTTACTTCTTTCCACTTGTCTCTCTTCCCATTGGATCTCATAAAGTTGTCCCGGGTTACCCATCCGGTCCCGGCACGAAATCGAGCCACATTACGTTCCGACGATTAATCGATCATATCTTTTAAACCGTATAGTTCCATGAGTCAAACTATATATAGTTTTGATCCTCTCGACCTCTACTTTCTATTTATAAGATCTATTTTAGGTTTCTAAGTCATTTTGAAAAATTACCGGTAAGCCCTCAACTTTTTACAAAATTCCCTTTAGGTCCTATTTTTGCTCGGGTTTTCTCCGGCTTCGTTTCCACTGACGATCGTTTCATATTTAACCTCTCGCCATTCTCTACGTACTCACGTCTTTATTTCCTACCCTAAATTCATGTATAACTTTAATTGGTAATGACCAAAATGTCCTTAGTCAACATTTCTTCATTTTTCTTTAACGGGACATTTCCTGGAAAAACCGTTACACGTCGTTGCGATCCGGTTTTTCTCTACATTCCATTTTTGAAATCTATTATATGCACTATTAAGAACATCCGGTGCAACTTTCTTTGAAATTACATCTACGTCCCCAACTTTATTAAAAATTACAATTATGTCCCTTTTGTCATACAACCTTATCTAGGGCTGTTATCAAGAATTATCTTCTCCTTTTCCCTACTCTCGCTATGCACGTGTCTACACTGCATAAATGCAGTAGGCGGATGTGACAGTTCCTTCCTCGTTAATTTAAGCTTCGTCCCGAAGCTCATCAAGTGAAAACAAATATGGGTATTGCTTCTTCATAGTTTCTTCGCGTTCCCATGTAGCTTCTTCTACTTTGTGATTCCTCCAAAGCACTTTGACCAATGGAATCTTCTTATTTCGCAACTCTTTGATTTCACGTGCTAGGATCTCTACCGGCTCTTCCTCATATGTCATTTCAGGCTGAATCTCAATATCTTGAACTTGTATGACGTGGGTTGGATCTGAACGATACCTCCTTAGCATTGAAACATGGAAAACATCATGTATTTTACTAAATTCAGGTGGTAACGCCAACTGGTAAGCTACCGGACCTACCCGTTTAATAATTTCATATGGTCCGATGAATCTAGGGCTTAGCTTGCCTTTTTGTTTAAATCGTAACACTTTCTTCCAAGGAGAGACTTTGAGGAACACTCTGTCACCTACCTCAAACTGTATGTCTTTCCTTTTTAGATCCGCGTATGATTTTTGCCGGTCCGCTGCTGCTTTTAATCGGTCTCGAATGATTTCTACCTTCTCTTCAGTTTCCTTAACTATGTCTGGCCCCAACATCTTTTCCTCACTCAATTCTGTCCAGCAAACTGGAGTTCTGCATTTTCGACCATACAGTGCTTCGTAAGGTGCCATTTGTATGCTGGATTGATAACTGTTGTTGTACGCGAATTCCATTAAGCTTAGGTGTTTGTCCCAACTACCTTTAAATTCTAAAACGCACGCCCTCAGCATATCTTCTAAAATTTGAATCACTCTTTCCGACTGTCCGTCTGTCTGGGGATGAAATGCTGTGCTGTGGTAAGTTCGAGTTCCAAGGGTTGTTTGTAACTTCTGCCAAAAATTTGACGTAAAACGTGGGTCTCGATCGGATATGATCGAAGTTGGAACTCCGTGGAGACGTATAATCTCTTTGATATACAAGTCTGCCAACTTGTCTAGCGAGTAATCCACACGTACTGGTATGAAATGAGCGGACTTAGTAAGCCGGTCTACGATTACCCAAATCGCGTCATGTTTGTCCCTTGTCATAGGCAATCCTGTGACAAAATCCATAGTAATACGATCCCATTTCCAGGTTGGAATCGTAATAGGTTGTAGTAGCCCTGAGGGTAGTTGATGTTCCGCCTTCACTTGCTGACAGGTTAGACACTTCGTTACATGATCAACGATATCCCTTTTCATTCCTGGCCACCAATAATACTCCTTCAAGTCCCGATACATTTTCGTTACTCCTGGATGCATTGTATAAGAACTGTTATGAGCTTCTTGCAAAATCTGCTTCTTCAGCTCCTTGGACTTAGGTACCACCATTCTCTTCTTGTAGTAGAGAATACCATCAGGACGAATTTGATAGTCTCCTGAACAGTTCTCCTGCGCCTGTTGACTCCACTTCTTCACTTGTTCATCTTCCTTTTGAGCCTCACGTATTTGTTGATGTAAGTTAGGTCGCACGTGCATTTCTGCAAAGATAGCTCCATCTTCTGTAGGTTTTAACGTTACCCTCATAGCACTTAGCGCTTGCATTGACTTCCTACTAAGTGCATCTGCTACGACATTCGCTTTGCCCGGGTGATAATTAATCGTATAGTCGTAGTTGGCTAACCATTGCATCCATTTTCGCTGTCGCAGGTTTAAATCTTTCTGCGTGGGCAAATATTTCAGGCTTTGATGATCCGTAAAGATGTAGCATTTTTCCCCGTATAAGTAATGCCTCCACGTCTTGAAAGCCAAAACAATCGCTGCTAGCTCTAAGTCATGCGTAGGATAATTCTTTTCATGTGGCTTGAGCTGTCGAGAGACATACGCAATGACTTTGCCTTCCTGCATCAATACACAACCTAACCCGATATGGGATGCATCGCTATAAATCACAAAATCTTTTCCTGATTCTGGTTGTGTAAGAATAGGTGCTTCAGTAAGTTTTTGTTTCAGCTTTTCAAAGCTCCTTTGACAAGCGTCGGTCCACTGGAATTTGGCATTCTTCTGAAGTAGCTTGGTCATAGGTATGGCGATCATGGAAAACCTTTTAACGAATCTCCGATAATATCCTGCTAATCCCAAGAAACTACGGACTTCTGTTACTGTCTTAGGTGACTTCCATTCCAATACTGCTTCTATTTTCTTGGGATCGACCCTTATTCCTTCTGCCGATACAATATGTCCCAAGAAAGCTACTTCTTCCAACCAAAATTCGCATTTACTGAACTTAGCGTATAACTGCTTCTCACGCAGAGTTTGCAAAACAATTCTAAGGTGACGATCATGATCCTCTCAATTCTTTGAATACACCAATATGTCGTCAATAAATACCACCACGAACTGATCCAAATACGGGTGGAAGATTCTATTCATCAGATCCATGAATACTGCAGGTGCGTTCGTTAATCCGAAAGGCATAACAATGAATTCATAATGTCCATAGCGAGTTCTGAATGCGGTTTTTGATATGTCTTCATCTTTAATTCTCAATTGATGATAACCCGATCGTAGATCAATTTTTGAAAAGACTCCAGCACCTTTGAGTTGATCAAACAGATCATCTATGCGAGGTAACAGATACTTGTTTTTGATGGTCAGCTTATTAAGTTGACGGTAATCTACACACAACCTTAAGGATCCATCTTTCTTTTTCACGAACAATACTGGTGCTCCCCATGGTGACACACTTGGCCTTATGAACCCCTTGTCTAAAAGTTCTTGTAGCTGTACCTTTAATTCTTTTAGCTCCGCTGGCGCCATTCGGTAAGGTGCGATGGATACTGGTGCAGCTCCCGGGTACACGTCTATGATGAATTCCACCTCTCGTTTAGGTGGTAATCCGGGTAAATCATCAGGAAATACGTCGGGAAAATTGCATACAGTAGGTATATCTTGTAACTTTGGTGCCTCTTCTTTCGCTACTAATGCACATACCAGGTATGCCTCGCAACCTTTTTGCACTAACCTCTTAGCCGTCATGGCAGAAATGATGTTAGTTAGATAATCCTTCCTTTTTCCTACTAGGGTCACTTCGTCACCGTCTGCAGTATACAAGGTAACTCTCTTCCGTTTACAGTCAACTAGTGCATCGTGCTTGGCCAACCAATCCATCCCAAGAATAGCATCGAATTCTTGAAATGGTAGTTCAAATAAATCTCCCCAAAAGATATGTCCGTGTATCTCTACGGGGCAATCTTTCACTACCTTCCTAGTAATCACCTCATTTCCTAATGGGTTAGTAACTAATATTCCCTCTTTCTCTAGTTCTACCTTTAGGTCCTCAAGTTTTTCATTTTTCGTGCATATATATGAGTGTGAAGAACCTGGATCTATTAAAACGTAAAGCGGAACCCCCAAACATAGACAACTGACCTGCAATCACGTCTAGCGCTTCTTCGTCTTCTCGCCCCCTCATAGCATACATTCTAGCAGGAGCCCTTGCTTCTGGTCGATTCACTGTTTCAGATTGCACACGCGACGGATTTTCGCTCCTTCCTCTGCCTCGGCCTTGACCTGCTGCCGCTTGCGATCTCTCAGTATCCCTAGGTAGATTTTGTATTCGCTGGGGACACTCTCGCATAAGGTGGTCTAAAGATCCACATATATAACATGCAAATGTCCGACCCCAACATTCTCCCGTGTGACGGCGTCCGCATTGATCACAGCGTGGATTATTATTTTTGCCTTCATTACCTCTCAGACCGATAAAGAAGTTACCTCCGCTTCGGCTGAATCCTCTTCCTTGTCCTCTTCCGGATCGTCCCGTACTAGCAACTGAGGTAGTTTGACTTAAGCCACCGCGAATTGATCCCTGACTGTAACCTCGACGTTGACCGTCTCCCGTGGAACCACTGCCGCGGAATCGTTTCCTTGATGATTGGTAGTTTCCCGAATAGTTCTGGGTACCTCTCTTCTATTTCATCTTCTGTTGTCTATTCTGTTCATCAGACTGGCATTGCTCTACTTCTAGAGCCCTATTGACCAACTCGGAAAATTCTTTGATATTAGCAGCAATTAGCTGCATCCTAATCTCATTATTCAATCCATCCTGGAACTGCTTACATCTATCATGTTCGTCTTCAATTGTCTTCTTGGCATACCTACTCAGCCTAGTAAATTCCCTCTCGTACTCAGCAACGGTCAGTCGACCTTGCTTTAAGTGTAGAAACTCCTTTTTCTTGGCATCTAGGTATGCCTCCGATATAAACTTCCTCTTGAACTCATTCACAAAGAAATCCCATGTTCTCTGTTCCGGTGAAACTCGTTGGTGAACTGTGTCCCACCATATATATGCTTCTTCCACTAATAAGGAAGTAGCACATATCACTCGCTCTTCTGGCGTACACTGTAACTGATCTAAGGCTCGTATTGTTCCTTCCAGCCAATACTCGGCTGTTGAAGAATCATCGTCCCTTCGAGCCTTAAACTCCTTCGCACCATACTTTCTTATCTTTTCTATCGGGGGTTTCCTTTCCCCTCCTACAGCAGGTACTGGTATGGGTGCTGGCGCTGGGGGTGGGGCTGGGGCAACGCCTGCTATCTGCCGAAATACGGCAGCCATTTGTTGCAACATATCATTGGGAATAGGAGCATCAGCGGGTGGTTGCTCCGACGCTGATGTCTCAGATACACGCATTTCTACAATTCGGGAGGCCTGAGATTCGACCTCCTCCTCTATATCACGCTGCGCTGCTTGCGACATCTAAAGAGTAAACATATACCATCCCATCATTATTAACGACCTAGACCAACAGCATTATCTTACCCTAGGTGGCATGTATATAAATATAAAATTCTTAATTAACACATATACAACACAACTTTTATTTATTTTCAAACACAAAGTTTTACAATATTAAGAAGGCCTTATATACATTGCAAAATTTAGGACTCCATGAAATCGTGCAATCTCTTATTTACTACAGGATATCTCGTTTTACGTCGGTAATGGCCACTCCCGACATAAAACGTACATCCTCCTATGTTGGATTACCCAGAAGCGGCTAAACCTTAGCTCTGATACCACTAATTGTAACACCCCTTCCCAACCTACATGTGTAAGCTGAGTAGAGGTGCCACACTATCCTAATTGTTGCTACCAATTTACTTAGTCAAATTTTAGTTCTGATTTTTACAGAAATTTTGCCATAGTTCCGCCTAGAAATTTGGATCCCAAGTGTCGTCAAAACTTATTTTTCTGATTTTTGAAAACATTTTACACATACCAATGTGAATAAGAATACCATCAAATTTAATGCACTCCCAATGAATCCACCTTATACCCTCAACTACAAACCTGCACGAAGAGTTCACACTTCTAATATAACATAAAATAAAGATTTATGATTATTACATACTACTAACATACAATTATAACATAGAAAATCTCTTTTATATTTATTCATATACATGCCACAACTATCGACTCATAATGGAACTAAAAGATCTACCCCTGAGATTTGCTGTGGTCTGGTCGTTGTTTCCCCAAGATTTATCTACTGCTCCGAACCTACGAGTCAAGGAAAACTTAACTCGCTGAGCGTTGTCGCTCAGTGGGTACTTTACCAATAAAAATAAAAGTAGTACATGAAAGTATTTGAAGTAAAAAGGAAATAATAAAATCAACAATCAACCAACATTATACCAATAGAAATCGTGATACATTCAGTATGATATGTTTTCAATAATGTAAAATCATAATTCAAATTCATTTGCATTATATAGTTCAACGAAAAATAATATGTCTTTGATCCAGGCTCTACTGGGATATAGGGAACCATAGTGATAAGGCAGTGGCCCTCACCACTGTAACATAGGTGGCCCTCACCACCGATATCAGATCACAGGAATGGCCCTCACCATCCTGGTTATAACCAATGGGCCTCCCCATTGGCTTCAGTGGCCTCACCACTGAATAACATATCATATCACAATAATGAGCAGTACTGCATGCGTTAGTATAGTGCACCATACCCTTATCTACCACTCCCACTATCCAGTAGAGCAAAAAGGTTAAAATGATTCAATTTAAGTCTCAAACCTCATTTTAGAATGACTCGCGAAATCATTTTAAATTCCCATCGCACTTTGCCATTTATGCCGCGCAACACATTCTTCAGTCAAACCATTCCCCTTTTTCGCATATTTAATATCCACAATAAACATATTAAACATTTCAAAGCATTCCTCAAAATATCCCAAATTGACCAAAAGAATAGTGTTGCGGCGAGAAAAATCGGCAACGCAAAATTGCATGACTAAATGAATAGTAAAATCTGGGTTTTCGTCAAAATTTCAGTCCACTTCAGTCATGTATTTGACCAAGTAAATGATCTTATTTTTGGATGAAATTTTACAGAAAACTTATTTCATATGTTGACTAATTGCATGTAAAATTTCGTTGAAAAATTCCTTCGTTTGCTGCCTCAAACAATTTCCACAAAAAGGTCCAGAAAGCTGTCTTTTTGGGACCATTTCGGCCCAAACACATGAAATGCATAGGATAGTTTATTTTTCTTTTGCAAATCAATATTAAGGCTTCTTTAATGGTAAAGTGAAGATTCAAACACTTCCCTTTGACAACTTTTACATGTTTAACTCAAATCAATATATTTAAGCATCAACAACAAAACTTTCATAAACCAAAGTTTGTAAAGCATCGAACCAAAATTAATTATTCAAGGGTAAAGTACCAAACTAATTATTCAAAGGTAGAGTACCAAACCTTATTTCTTTAATTCCTCTTGGCTTTTCTTTCTTCTCCTTCTTTAATTCTTTATTTCTCCTTCAATCAATTCAAGATACAACATAAACCTTAGAAATTCAAAATAATAAGTTATCCTCCATTTCTTTTCTAACCGAAACCCTAATCCAACCTTATTAATCTTTATACATCTTGATTCTTCCATTTAATCAATTAATATCCTCACTTACTTAATATTTTTCCAATTCCACATAAAGACTCTAATTTCCAATCTTCTAATAAATATATAACTACCTAAAATTAATACTAAAATCAAAGTCTACTTACTAGAAAACCTTAAAAACATACCTTAAAAATCAAAGTTTGAAGAAACTTGGAAGTCCCTTGGTATTTTCTTTTGTTGGCCGAATTTGGTGAGTGGAAAAAGAGAGAATTTGCTCTTCATATCACATATATTTATAGACAAAGGAAATGATGATCACCTTGCCCACTTGTCCACTTTTTCTCTTTCTTCATTTATTACACATTTATTACACATGCTAAATGTTTTCTTTTGATTGGCCAACCTTTGATTTTTATAACTTCCTTTTTCCTTTACTTCTTTCCACTTGTCTCTCTTCCCATTGGATCTCATAAAGTTATCCCGGGTTACCCATCCGGTCCCGACACGAAACCGAGCCACATTACGTTCCGGCGATTAATCGATCATATCTTTTAAACCGTATAGTTCCATGAGTCAAACTATATATAGTTTTGATCCTCTCGACCTCTACTTTCTATTTATAAGATCTATTTTAGGTTTCTAAGTCATTTTGAAAAATTACCGGTAAGCCCTCAACTTTTTACAAAATTCCCTTTAGGTCCTATTTTTGCTCGGGTTTTCTCCGGCTTCGTTTCCACTGACGATCGTTTCATATTTAACCTCTCGCCATTCTCTACGTACTCACGTCTTTATTTCCTACCCTAAATTCATGTATAACTTTAATTGGTAATGACCAAAATGCCCTTAGTCAACATTTCTTCATTTTTCTTTAACGGGACATTTCCTGGAAAAACCGTTACACGTCGTTGCGATCCGGTTTTTCTCTACATTCCATTTTTGAAATCTATTATATGCACTATTAAGAACATCCGGTGCAACTTTCTTTGAAATTACATCTACGTCCCCAACTTTATTAAAAATTACAATTATGTCCCTTTTGTCATACAACCTTATCTAGGGCTGTTATCAAGAATTATCTTCTCCTTTTCCCTACTCTCGCTATGCACGTGTCTACACTGCATAAATGCAGTAGGCGGATGTGACACTTATGCCATATGGTCTTATCCTTTCCCATCATCTTTTCCATTTCACTTTTGGAAAAAGTTTCTTTTCTTCTATATAAATCACCTTGTATGCCCCTTTTAGTACAAAAACCAAAATTCTTTTCCCTTTCAAAGTGAAGATCCTTTTAACAATTTTGGTTCTCCTTTATTCATTAATCATGACCGAGCATCATTTAAAGAAAATAAAAATTCTATTTAAGAATATGGATGAAATCCATTGGAAGCAAATTTCATGGTCAAAGCTTGATGTTTTAAAATGTTTTCAAAATGTCAAATTGGACCACTCCTTCTTACATGCCATGGCTTCCTTGTGGGATACGGATTCTAGGGCATTTAGAATTAATGGTTTTGAAATGTGTCCCTTGATTGAAGAATTGAGGCCATCCTTGGACATCCAAATAATCAACAAATAGCGTTACCCGCATTGATTTCCAAAACTCAACAGAAGATGCAGATGTTATTTCAAATTCCAAAACCCGAAGTTCTTCAGCTGATGAGAGGTGAAAAAATTCTACTTGCTCCTTTGATTGACTTTTGTTTCTCTCTTTTGGCCCTTACTAAGGCATGGGGACGCATGCTTTGTCTTTGCTTGCTCAGCCAATTCTTGTTTGTTTCTTCCGACAGCAATGTTGACCCATGAGTATTGGATATTATGGACCAAATGGAAGGAGGCTTATCGCCGGTACCTGTGATCTTAACCGAGACCTTAGTTGGATTAGACCGATTTAAATTGGGATTGTCAAAGAGACTAACTGGTAGTCCATTGCTGCTTCAAGTAATTACCTAAACTGCCCTTTCAAGTTTTCAATTTAGATTTTCTTTTTTCTTTTTATCGCTCTAACTTTTGCCTAGTCTGCCTATGCAAGTTTTCGAAACTAGCGAGTTGTCCTAATTTTTGCCTAAGCTGCCCTTGAGGGTTTTCAACTTAGCGGACTTTTTTTTTTACAGATTTGGCTTCAGGAGCATCTTTGTTTGCTTGATACTCCCGCCATGGATTTTACCAGATACCTGCAATGTCATCATTCTGATAGGAAGCTACTCCATCCTGCTTCTTCATATGCTGACTGGGTTGACTGGATTCACTCACGCTCTAAAGTTAATATCTGTTGGTTGGTACCTTGGTGGAAGATTTCTCATATCACCATGCGGACATACTTGATGTACATTCCCCTTGCTGCTCTTCGTCAAGGTACATGCTATGATCCTCGCCGACTTGGGTGTTAGTATGGAGCTGAGCCTCATGATTCTGACTTTGTTCCCGATTTAGATATGCCTTGCTTGATTGAAGCCTACTTGGATCGGTTAAGGCAAAGCTGGCCTGCATGTTACACTTATCGACTGCCATAGATTTTACATTTGTCAATTCAAAAAGTGTATTGTTAGGATAAAAAAATAATTAAAGTAATAAAAGATGCTTCTTTTCCATTTATAATTTGTCATCACCTTTTGCAATTATGATTATTTATTTCATCCATATCTGGTCAAATACTTATAACAGTGCACATAGAATAATTTTAAAGTTAATTCTGTTTTATTAAATTAGGGAATAACCAAATATAAAGCCAGCATACACAAGATCACTCCTGTTGCCAATTAGCCCTTTCGAGTTTTCTAATTGATGATTTTCTCTCATTTAGCCCTAATTGTTGCCTAGCCCGTCCTTTCGGGTTTTCGGAACTAGCGGACTGCTCTAACTTTTGCCTAGGCTGCCCTTTTTAGGTTTTCAACCTAGCGAGCTTCTTTTTCTTTTCTTTTTTCTATCATACATAAAACCTCTTCAACCTGTCAATGTTTACTGGCTCACTAAATTCATTCCCATCCATGTCTGATAACTTCACTGTACCTTTGCTCATGACTTGTTTCATGACATATGGCCCTTCCCAGCTAGGTTTGAACTTCCCTCTTGGATCAGATACATTAGGCTTACATTGATTCAACACCAAATCCCCAACTCTGAATTTTCTGACCTTGACCCTTCTATTGTAGGCCCGAGCTATCTTCTTTTGATATAGTTGGTGTTGATACAACGCCTTTAATCTTCTCTCTTCTAATAGAGCTAATTATGTGTATCTGCTCGCTACCCATTCCGTTTCAGGCAGTTCAGCTTCCAAGACTACTCTCAGTGATTTGATCTCAATTTCAATTGGCAATACCGCTTCCATCCCATAAACCAAAGAGAACGGTGTCATTCTAGTAGGTGTTCGCACACTTGTCCTATATCCCCATAAAGCAAAGAGAAGCATTTCTGACCAGTCCCTGTAAGTCTTGGTCATCTTGGACAGAATTTACTTAATTGTCTTATTTGTTGCTTCCATGAAACCATTAGCCTTTGGTCTATAAGGAGAGGACCGATGATGATGGATTTGGTATTTCGAGAATCAATCCTTAACTGCTCCTTGAAACTATACCCCATTGTCTGATATCACACTATGTGGGACCCCATATCTGCAGATGAGGTTCTTTTCGATAAACCTAGCCATTTTACTTGCACCCATCTTGTTGAAGGATTCGGCTTTGACCCATTTTGAAAAATAATCAACTGCTACTACAATGAAACAGTGACTGTTTGAGGCTGTCTGATGTATCTCTCCTATAATGTTGATACCCCAAGTGGCAATGGCCAGGGTGAAGACATTGAATGCAGTTCTTCAGAAGGCATGTGATTCAAGTTACCATACATCTGACATTGCTGGCACTTCTTTACAAACTCAATACATTCTCTTTCCATGGTCAACCAATAGTAACCTTGTCGAATAACCTTCTTAACTAGGGACAAACCACTCATGTGCGGACCGCAACTTCCTGCATGTATTTCTGACATGATGCGCTCCACTTCAGGCTTTCTTAAACATCTCAAATGCACCCCATCAGGCTATCTTTGATATAACTCCCCATGAAAGGTGACGTATTGCAATGACCACCGCCTTATGGCTCTTCTCTCTTTCTTTGTTGCCCCCAGCGGGTATTCTCTTTCCTCCAAAAATCGTCTTATAGTATCATACCACGCATCATGGTCTGTATCAATTTCCATGATTGTCTCATATTCATATCAAGGAGTTGATGAACTGGTCAAGATTAGAGGCTTAAGGAATAGGCTGGCAGGATTTTCCCATACCGAAGCCAATGTGGCTAGGGCATCAGCCATCTGATTTTCTTCTATAAATAGGTGTATAAACCTGCACTCTTTAAAATTCTTCTTCATCAAGGTCAAGTAATGGTGGCATGGTTTCAATTTTTCTTCTTTCAACTCCCACTCTCCATTTACTTGGGATACTACTAGTAATGAATCGCCATAAACTTCCACCTTATCCACCTTCATAATCATTAGGGTTTCCAAACCGAAAATATAAGCTTCGTACTCTTCCATATTATTGGTTGCCCTAAATTTCAACTTTTTAGCTAAAGGGATAAGTTCCCCTTTGGGCGATTCTAGTATAACTCCCAAACCTGCTCCTTTCCTGTTTACTGCTCCATCAAAATACATTTTCCACCCTTGTACTTCAATTGCTTCTAAATGTTCATCTGGAAATTCCAAGATTACCTCTTCACTTTCTGGTAATGGTTGTTGAGCCAGGAATTCTGCCACTGCTCTACCTTTGATTGTTTTCCTGGTTACATACTCAATCTCAAATTCCTCCAATATTATCAACCATCAACCATATTTCCCAATTAAAGAGGGTGTCTCCCTTAAGTACTTCATTGGATCCAACCTGAAAATTGCTTGCACACTATATGATTGAAAGTAATGTCGTAACTTCTTAGAAGACCAAACCATGGCTATACATGTCTTTTCAATGATACTATACTTAATTTCATAAGGTAGGAGCTTTATACTCAAATAGTAAACGGCATGATCAATCCCGGACTCATCTGCTTGGGCTAGCATGGCTCCTATCGACTCTTCCTCTACTGCTAAGTATAGTAATAGAGGTTTGCCGGGTTTAGGTGGTTTCAAAATAGGTGGATTCAACAAATACTCTTTTATTCGATCAAAGGCCTTTTGACATTCTTCATTCCATACGACCGGCTGATTCTTTCTAAGCATCTTGAAGATAGGCTCATAGATTGTTGTGAGCTTTGCTATAAATCTGCTAATGTACTGCAGTTTACCAATGAATCCCCAAACTTCTCTCTCCGTCTTTGGGGCTGGCATATCCCTTATTGCTTTGACTTTGTCAGGATCAATCTCAATGCCATTTGAACCAATTACATGTCCCAATAATTTGTCTGAAGTAACACCGAGTACACACTTCTTCAGGTTTAATCTTAGCTTATACTTCAAAGCTCTATCAAAGAATAACTCTAAATTCTAGAAGTGTTGCTCCCTTGTATCCGACTTCACCATCATATCAACAACATATACTTCAACTTCTTTGTGCATCATGTCATGAAATAGCGTGGTGGTCATCCTTTGGTAGGTTGCTCCAGCATTCTTTAAGCCGAACGGCATCACCCTATAACAGAATATACCCCATGTAGTAATGAAGGCAGTTTTGGCTTTATCCTATTGGGCCATTAACACTTGATTGTATCCAAAAAATCCATCTACAAATGAGTGTAGCATGCTAGAGGCTGCACTATCAATGAGAACATCTATATGAGGTAAAGGAAAATCATCTTTAGGGGAAGCCTTGTTTAAATCTCTATAGTCCACGCAGACCCTTATCCTTCCATCTTTCTTTGGCACGGGTACTATGTTGGCTAACCAATCTGGATATTCTATTACTTCAAGGAACTTCACTTGTATTTGCTTAGTGACCTCTTCTTTAACAAATTTAGCCCACTCAGGTCTTAATCGCCTAAGCTTTTGTTTGACAGGTTTAATGTGAGTGTAAGTAGGAATATGATGCTCGGCTATGTCTCGATCTATCCCCGGCATATCCTCATAAGACCAAGCAAACACTTCTTCATATTTTTTGAATATTTTTTCAAATCTCTCTCTCATTAGGAGTAAGGTCGGATGCTATGCTAATGTTTTTAGGATTTTCAGTTGTTTCCAAATTTAATGATTGTGTGTTAACAGAATTAATAATATAGATGCTCATGTAACTACTATTTGAATGTATGCAACCATCAGGAGAAACATGTTTAGATAATTTTTGTACTAGTTTTTAGTATGATTTTTATGTGTTTTTAGTTAATGTTTTGATTGATTTTTGTTTTAAGTTTGTTTAAAGTGTTTGTTTTAGGTTTAAGTGCAAAAACACCCTTGGAAGATCAAAACAAAGAAAGAAGAGCATGAATCAAGCATGACATGGCCAAGCCAAATGAAGCTTAGCCGTGTCACCTCAAAGGAAAGAAATGGCAGCAAGTGACACGGCCAACAAGCTTGGCCGTGTCACTCTCATCTCCAAAGAACAAAGAAGAGCAAGGAGCAAAACAGAAGAAGACACACTCAATGACACGGCCAAGCCACTGGCCGTGTCCCATTTCATGCCAAAGAACACTTGGAGCAAGCAAATAATGAAAGAAAAGAAGCAGAAGGTGACATACCCAAGTGACACGGCCAAGCCACTGGCCATGTCACATGACACGGCCACAAGCTTGGCAGTGTCACTCCTTGAAGAACAAAGAAAAGAAAATAAAAAGAAAGAAGAAGGCAGTGAAGGACACGGCCAGCAAGCTTGGTCGTGTCCCAAAGAAAAATGAGAGACACGGCCAAGCCAAATCAAGCTTGGCCGTGTCACCCTTAATTTATATAAATTCTTTTGCTAGAAAGAAAGAGAGAGAGGAGGAGACGGCTAGGGTTTGAGGAGAGAGAGAAAAGAAAAGAGAAGGAGGGGACAAACACGATTTGGGATGAGGAGAGAGTGACACTCTCCTTGTCCCTTCATCTTCATCCTCCATCTTCATCTTCTCCATCTTCCATTGACAAGATCTTTGAGGTTCTTTGGGATAAATTGGGTTAAACAAGCTCTTGAAGGTTGAAGAAGCTTCATTCCAAGGTTTGGTGACTTGAGAAAGCTCCATTCCATCTACCAAAGGCAAGCTCCATTCCAAGGTTTGATGACTTGAGAAAGCTCCATTCCATATTGCAAAGGGGAATCAACCATTGAAGAGGGCTTGAGTTCTTCATCAAATATGAAAGTGGAGCTAGGAGGAAGACTAGTAATCCTACTCTTGGCATCTTCACAAGGGGTTTTTCTTTTCTCTCTTTTAATTCATTCCAATATTGTTTTTGTTGTATTAAGAGAATTGATATTGCAATGAATAATTTGTATTTGATTTATATTGAGTTGAATGAATGTTTTAAATTGATGATGTTGATCTAAAAAACCATGCATAGGGTTTGTAGTATATTTGGTTGAATGTCTTAATTTGATATTTCCATTGATGTTCCTTGTTAATTGGTTGATTGTAGTACATTAAATGCTAGGTTGATAGATTAGCTACCTATTGACCTTTGAATGTTGGATGACGGACCGAGAGGTGAAATCCGATATCGAAACTATACAATCGACCACCCTATGAATGAATTAGAAATATAAGTTCTAGGGTTTTATTAATTTGGTAATGTAAAAGAATTGGTCATTGTTAATTCATGAATGTGAGAACTAATGGATTGGTAATTGACTAATTAACCTTAAGGAACAAATTAATTACAAGGTTATGTTAATGGATAATTGAGAATTGAGCTTTGATTGAATGGACTTATAACCCTAGGCACCTTCCTAAGAATCGATTTGATCTTGTACACCCATCACACATCAACCCTATGCACGTTAATTTTAGGTTTAAATTATTCTCGCACCATTCCAACACAACAAACTTCCGCATTTAAATAAATTGTCAATCAAGATATTACGAACTGCACCTTCTTTGGGAAATGACCTTGGGGTGATCACCTTTGCTATAGCTACCTTGTATACTTGCGAGTGACGCTTTGTAGTAGTACTTAATTCGAGTACAACAAAACATCACACAAGTAAGCAAAATCAGACTTTATTGCATTCATTTTGGAAAAGAAAACATCATCATCCTCATACAAAGCAGACAAATTAAAATCAAAATCAAAATCATTGTTCTCAGAATCATAAAGAAGGATGTCTTCAAACTTCTCTTCAACCAGGGCAGTAATCTCTTCTAGAGTCTTCTCGGCTTTCAGGGCAGCTTCATTCTTCTCTTTTGGATTGGATTCTTTGTTGGTTGACAATGTAAGCTCTTTCTTCACTTGCTCCACTAGCTCAACAACATCTGCAAAAATTTCAAAACCTGGAATTAACTTACCCATGAACATGATTGGCTCAGGCCTTCCTTGGAGTGGTCCCATATCTGGAGCTTTGACAAAGATCTCTTCAAGTGGTGGGAAGCTCATCTTCTCACTCTTCTTTGGCTGGACATCGTTGTCTTCATCATATCCTAACCACTTCTTAGAAATTTGAGTTTTAAAATCTAGTAATTTTGTTAAACTGGCCTTACCCTTTCCAAGACCAGTTCCGAAAAGGTGGTTCATATTCTTCATCATATTCAAAACTTTGGAGTCCACTACTTCATCATCAGAAATTGTAGCCACTTGAAAACTATTGAGAGGCCTCTCAACCATTAGAGCATTAACAATCTCATTATCTTCAGCTTCAATGACCGCTATCTCATTTCCATTGGGGAATTTGATCTTTTAATGAAGGGTGGAAGGAACTCCACCAAGAGGATGAAACCATGGTCGCCCTAAGAGTAAGGCAAAAGTAACTGGTATGTCTAAAACAACAAATTCAATAATAGATTCAATTGGACCAACCTTAACGGCCACTTTTAAAGTCCCTTCGGCATGCCTCTTAGTGTTGTCATAAGCACTAATTGTCACCTCGGTTGGGTTTAGATCTCTTGTTGACATGGCTAGCTTTGGCAATATCTTAAGTGGACAAACATTTATGGCGGACCCATCATCGACCATTAGACATGGAGTCCTCTTCCCCTTGACTTCTATTTTGATAAAGAAAGGGCGGATGTGGTCTCTCCCCTCCTCCGGTAAGTCCGCATCTGAAAAAGAAACTGCTCCCATATTAACTTCACTCTTTTCTTGGACTTCTTCACATTTCATTACTTCCCCAATTTTTATGGAGTTGATCAATTCTTCAAGTGTTGCGGAGGTAGAAATTGGCATGCTAGCTAAGGCTTTGGCCATAGTTTCTCGGTGCTTTTTAGAAGTAGCTAACAAGTCCCAAATGCTAACACTTGCTTGGGTTCTTTTCAATTGCTTGAGCACAACATCATCTTCTTCTATTTCGACTTCCTTCCCCTTATTAGTTTCTATCTCCTTAGGTGGTGGCCTTGCGTAAGGCTTACCGGATCTAGTATTCATCACCTCATCTTCTTCGGGCTCGGACCAAGTCCACTCCTCCTTCTTGGGTATAATATCATCATTATTATCACTTGAATCCCAAAACCCATTGACAACACAAATTGCTACTTCTCCACCCATCATAGCTTGTTCAATTTTGACAAATGCCTCTTCTTCTTTGGTTGCTTTTTCATCCACATCTTGAAAAGAAGACATTACAAAGGCCTCATGCAAACCTCCTCCAATCATGAAGGTTGCCGGTGGTGGTACCCTATTGAATTTTGGCAATGGGTTGTCTTTGGTGTTTGGCTTGTTGGGCTCGAGTAGCTTCCCATTATCAATTAGATTTTGGATCTCATGTTTCTACCTTACACATCTATCCGTGTCATGCCCTTTCATTTGGTGGAATTGATAAAATTCTTTGGTGTCAAAGTTAGGTGGGAGAGGGCTAGTAAAAGGATGAGGATTTAAGGGTTGTAGCAATCCTTTTCTTTGAAGCTTGTTGAGAACCCAAGACATCAGTTTTCCCAATTTCGAAAATTGTCTCCTTGTTCCTTGGTTAGTAGCATTAACACCGATGGCCTTTTGCATGCTTTGGCTATTAGGTTGATAGCTCCCTTTCTCGTTCCTTTTTTTACAAAGCGGCTCTTCTCCCTTTCCCATTCTTCAATTTGCAAACCAGCTTGGAGAAGGTCTTTGAAATCACGGATGAGTGTATGAGACATCCTCTCATGAAGATTAGGCAACACCCCTCTCACAATCATCCTTATTTGATCGGATTCATCGGGCCTCTTCTTGAGTAAAGCGGCCTTGTTTCTCCATCTCTTGAAATAATCTACAAAATTCTCATTCGGCCTTTGCCTAATGGACTCCACTTCCATCAAGGTAACTTCCAACTCAACATTATATCCATATTGTTGGATGAAGGCTTTGTAAAGTAGATCCCAACTCTTTTGTGTTCCATCATCTAAGGTATTGAACCAATTTTGGACAACATGGTCCATTGAGAGCATAAAGTACCTTAGGGTTTGAGCCTTAGTAGCTCAGGCAGAATGTATGGCAGTGATGTATTGCTTCACGTGAATATAAGGATTTCCGGTGCCATTGTACTTAGCAAACGATGGCATCTTGAACTTGTATGGAACTTCTTCATCTTGTTCAAATAGTTTGTTGATCTCAGACATCTCTTCTGTTTTTAACTTCTTCTCAAATTTCTTTTCTAAATCAGCAATCATCTTTTCAATATCGGATGTCTCGGACTTTTCAATAGTTGCTTTCTCAGCAACCTTCGGTTCTTTCTTCTTCTCTTGAACATCTTGGTACTATTGAGCCCAATCATCATCATCATCAATGATCACCTTTTCATCATCAAAAACCACTTCACTAACTTTGGTCTTCCCTTTGTCCTTTGGTTTCTTAGTGCTAGCAGATGCCTCGGCATGGTTCTCTAAGATCGCAATCAACTGGTTCTTCATGGTCTCAGCTAGGGCCTCTTTGATTTCTTCCATCTTGGCACTGAGGGCCTCACCCACCATCCTTTGAATTTGTTCGGGCTCCATTGTTTTAGGTGGGCAAGTGATCGAGTCGTTGCTAGATACTTCATCTCCGGCATAGGTCGGATTGTTGTAAGCTTTAGAACTATCGTAATCCAGGGCTATGAGCCAAAGAGGATCAATGATATGACATGCAAATGCGTGCATGTATGCATGTATGCACAAACGATCAACAAATATGGATAAATAGGACGTTCCTTCCAACCTTATAACATCCATACACGAATGGTGAGTCTCTTTTCCTAGGTATATAGTTAACAAAATACCAACATGGGTATCTTGCTTTCGAATAATTCCCTCAGACGTTTCAACCAATAGTTATATTTTCAAAAATGGAAATCAATCCATGATAATTCCCATTAATTAGGGTTTAATCTATTCAACCAACTAAAGTAGCTTTTATGCTATGTTGGATTAAAATGAAATTAAGAGGTTTATTATAAATAGATTTCTCACTTGAAAAAGGTAACTAATGGTTCATGCCAAAATCAAGCCTATGGTTAATTTATTCTTAGTGTAAACTAGGCCTACAATTGATTTTTGGTATTTCATAGTTGATCTAAATATTTTTGCAAGCTCTTTATAAAAAAAGGTTGGGTGAAAATAGTTTTGTTTCTAAGCCCATTGTAAAAGATTTTAGAAAAATGGATTTTGGGCTTAGTATTTGGGCCATGGGCCAAAGAATCTTTGATTTGTTTCAGAAAAGTCTTATGTCCAAAGACCAACTTGAAAATTTTTTATAAAAGTTTTGGTCTTTTGGATTTTAAAGAAAAATTTATTTTGAGCTTACAATATACTAAGGTAATAATAGAAAAAGAACAAACCAAATAAGCCATGATTTAGACTAAGATAAACCAACCATAGTCAAACAACATGCATTTGGGGTAAAACCTAAGGAAAGTAACTAGGCCAATTACATGAGCTTTAGTCTTTGGGTTAAAAGGCTTAGGTTCCCATAGCAAGTATATACCAAATGGTATGAGGCTATGAGTGGTTATGCCATGCTCGATCTCCATACCTTGAGTGAAAGTATGGTATCCCTTACATAACATAACACGGGTAACAAGGGCATCCTAACTCACGCACACGATGCAAACTAATATGATGCAATGGATAATATCATTATAAGAAAGAATAGAATAATATAAAGACCAACAGAATTAACTTCTCTTATCTCCAGTGGAGTTGCCACTGTGAGCGAGGATTTTTGCCTCCACTCCCGGAGGAATGGTTCTTGCGACTTCGGCATTGTTTAGGCTCGGGGCCTTAGAGAACTCGGACCTAAATCCAGAGAAAATAGAGTCCCACCCGGACGGGCTGGGAAAAAGAAAGGGGTGGATGACTCGATTCCTAAGGAATCCCTAACCCTCTAATGGGTTCGGAAAGTTGGGTACATGTAGGGAAGGTGAGAAATGGCCCAGCACCCCCACAACGCCCGGTTCATTGGAATTGGCCTCCTTTACAGGTCTTAATATTATAAAATTCTTAAATATAACAACATTATCCATATTACACACAATAATTAAAAGAAAGCATCATTATATTAAAATCAAGGCAAGGTCCAAGCAAAACAAATAAATGGACACCCATCCAAGGATGGAAACATGTCCTTACATCACATGCCTAAATAGGACACCCACCGAAAAGTAGAAACATGCCCTTTACATTGGTTCTAAAATAGAAAAGCAAATTAAATTACATGATGTTTAACTAATGAGGTACCCACCAAGTGGAAACATACCTCTTACAACTTTTGGAAATATAAATTAATTGATATTAATTGATAAAAGTAAATAATCATTCATCATAAATAAATCATTCATAAAAGATATTAAATATTAATAGAAAAGTAAACATCCATCCATGATAAATTAAATAAACTAAGCATTAAACTTAAATAAATTAAAGCACATAAAATAAATCAAACCATAATTAAATATGCAATTGAAAAAAGCAAATAAAAGTCCAATTATAGCTACTGTGACTTTTTATGGAATTAAAATAGATTATGGTTTTACGTTTTAAAAGATTGGTAAGACTCTTTGATTACCTAAATTAATATTTGAATGGTGAAATCATGAAACTAGGGTTTTAGACACTTTGAAATACTTTTGATTCATGGTTTTAAATGATGATTTCAAGCTACTGTGTAGAATTTAAAGTATTTATGTTTTATGGTTTTTTAATGTTTTAAAGGATTAGGGCTTAGAAAAAATTAGGGCTTAAGGTTTTAAAGGAGTTAGAGTTTATTATTTTAGGTTTAGAAGTTGAATTAGGGTTTTAGGTTTTAAAATTAGGGTCACGGTGATGCATTGGTTTTTAAGAGTTTGGAAATCAATTTGATAATTTTATGAAGTTTTACGAATTTAAACAAACAATTAAAGTTTTATAAATAGAAAAGATGTTTTTTAAGGTTTTTTGAATGAAATAGAACGTAGTTTAAAATTTTGAAAGAAACAGAAACAAATTTTGTTTTTGTTGAAAATATGTTTAATTAAGGTTTTAAGATTTTGAAGAGGTGAAAATAACAATTTTAAGTCTTTTTGGAAAATAAAGTAACGTATTAGTGCTTTTAACTTTGGAAAAACTAAATTAAAGTTCTAAGGTTTTTGATTTGAAAAACACAAAATCCTAGTTTTAGCTACTGTAAAAAAAAGAAATTAGAATCTCATACCTCCTTTTGTTGATTCTCCAAAAATAATTCTTCTTGGATGAACAAGAACAAAGACAATTGCTGCCTTTGAATTGCTTAAAACGTGTCCCTGCTATTCCAGAAAAAAAGAAATTGAATTGCTCCTTTTCCTTCCTTGATTTGGTTTCAAATTTTCCAAGCTTCTTTTGGATTTTTTGCTCCCCCCAATTTAATTGCCTTTGGTCCTTATTTATAGTGATTTGATGTGGTTTATTCCTAATTAGTCAAGGCAAGTAATATTAATAATAATAATAAAAAGAAATCGAAACCTAATTGAATTAGGTTTCGAAAAATTTGTGTCGAAAAAATTGCGCTGCCGAAAAAAATTACAGCAAAAAAAAATACGCTGGCGAAAAAAAACTGCCGCAGAAAATTGCGGCAGTGGGGGGGCTGGGGCGTCGCCCACCGGAAATTCCTGTGGGCGACTATTTCGCCCGCAGGATTTTCCTGCGGGCGAAATAGCGTGAGCTATTTTGCTCGTGGGAAAATCCTTCGAGCGTAATAGAAAAGCTATTTCACCTGCATATTTTTTCTGCGGGTGAAATAGCTTGGGCTATTTCGCCAGCAGGAAATTCCTGCGGGCGAAATGCCCACGGGCCCGCGGGATGATTTTTTCGCGCCAATTTTTTCGACTCGATTTTTATTTTATTTTTATTTTTTAACTTTTATTTGTTTATTTTTATTTTTTATTAATAAAAATTAGATACTAAAGTAAAAAATTATTTAACAAAAATTATTTTGAACAATTAGACAACAAAAATCATTTTGGATTAAATAAAACATATTGGACCGGATTGGGTCAAAAATTAAGGGTCTACAATTACATACTTAATATTTGATACACATATAAGGTACATTTGATGTGTATATAAGATACACATTACTTGTGCATATGTGTAATATTCTAAATTTTTGAAAAGTTCTAATTTTTGGAAATTTGATAAAATAAATTATGATTTAAATGGATAAATTAAATTAATGGTTTTAAATGAAAAATGAAAGGATTTTAAATGAAAAAGTGGAATATATATGTAATATATATGTAAAATATATACAACATATAAAAGTCAACACATTTTAAAAGAAAACTCAAAGTAAAAGGGTATTTTAATAATTAAATCTTAGAAATTTAAAATTAATAAAATAATTCAAAAATAAATAATTTTGAATGGAAGATAATATTTTGAGGTTTTAATTAATTAATTAAAAATATATTAAAATAATAATATATATATGGTTGAAAATGTGAGTGGGAGGAAAGAGAAAATTATTATTTTTTCATCTTCTTCTTCTTCTTTCCTTCAAGGCCGACTTTCATGGATTTAATAGAGGGATTTGCTTCTTCCATATTCCAAAAATTAAAGGATTTTAAGTATTCAAAGTGGATTTTTGGTTATTTCCACCAAAATTAGTAAGTTTTCAACTCTTTTCTTTGAATTCTATAGAAAATTGGATTATGTTGAGTTTGGGGTTTTGATGTGGCATGTTATAATTATTGGAATGGGTGTGTATGATGTTATTTTGGATAGTTAACAATAATTTTAAGGTTGGATTAAAGAAATGGTTGAATTTAAGTTGAGTTTGGTGAAGAGAGAGAATTTAGGGTTGTGGAACATTTGAGTTTTTGAAATCATGAGTTTTAATTGTTCAAATTGGTTCCAAATGTGTTGTTTTGATGCATAAACAAGGATTTTAAAATCAAATGATGGATTTAGTTAAGTTTGGATAGAGTTTGAAGATGGTAGTATTGATTTAGGATTTTGGAAAAATGAATTTTCAAACAATGATTAATTGTTTGATTTTAATGCTTAAATCATGTTATTTAATGATATAAGTGGTGGAAATAAGATTGAAATGATAATTGGATTGAGTTGGAATGGAGATCCATCAATGGTGAAGGTTATACCATTTTAGGATTTTGAGCATAAGCATGTGGTTAATTAATGTAATTGGTTTAAACATACTAAAACATATTTCTAATGATATTAATAAACTTAAAATACTAATTTAAATGGCTTGATATGGTTTTTCAAAGTTAAAGTGAGGTGAAGCTTAATTTTGGGATTTGGTTTAAAGTGATGTTTAATTAAGGTTTGATGTTGAGAATACCTTAGAATGTGATATTAAAAGATTATGTATGATCAAATTTGGTATAGGCATTGAGGGAGGTTGATTTGCTTCATCCAAGTGGTGAAGGGCAAGTTGGAAGGATATGATTGGAGGTTGTGTTAAACTTGCTTTGCGTTGCTAGTGGAGGTATGTACAAACTTTGAATATATTGTTTATATTTGCATGACATTTGGGCTTAACACATTTTGGTTGGAAAACGTGTTAAGTTACTTGGTTCATTGATTGAGTATGAATAATGTGCTATGACATTTGTAATGTCGTATATGTGTTAAATGCATTGTGAAAAGCCATTGATAATGGCTAAATTGTGTAGAATGTGAAATATGTATATTATATGAAAATACCCAAAGTAATTGGGTAATGTGTTGTGAATGCAAAAAGGAGATATGTGGAATAATGAAATGAATTGATATTGATAAAAGTGAGAAAAATGAAAAAGATGCGAAAAATAAGAAAAATGAGAAAAAATGTGAAAATAAGGCAATGTGCCTAGATTGAATATGTGACAATGAGAAAGAGATTAATAATGAGAAAAATGAATAAATGAAAAAAATAGTGAGGAAAAGATGATATAATAAGGCAATGTGCCTAGTTTGATCATGAGAAAATGAGAAAAGTTTTGATAAAGGAATTATGAAAGAATTTTGATAATGAGAAATATAAATAAATTGTGTGCCTAGTATGTTATTCAATTTTCAGAGTTCTGAATTTGGCGGCATGCCTATGATTGCCTACGGGCTAAACGCTGGAATGGTGAAAAGACTGGGTCGTAAGCTAGGCCAGCTGATAAATATAATTTTTTGGGATGAAAAGACTGGGTCATAAGCCTCAAAATCTGTAGCAGTCTAGCCGGGTTGAGGACCAAGATACTAGGGCCCAAGGGTCTAGCCGGGTTGAGGTCCAAGAGATTGGGGCTGTTACATTATCCATGGATATATTGCCTACGGGGCTAGACACATGGTGTCATTATGGACCAAAGTAGTAACTCTGAAATTTGAATAGCATATTAGATCCTTTTTGGTCCCATGCATGTCTTTGCTTTAATGTGAATTATGAATTGTGATACAATTGAGCAATATAATGCTATGAGTTGTGATTATAAAATATTTGAAAAATATAAGAAAGTAGAATGATGTGACATCTATATGCATTGTACATTGGAATTGCATTGAGTTTTATTGTTATTATCAAAGTTTGTATCACTAGGCTTCGGCTTAGCGAGATTGTAATTTGTCGCGCAAGTGTCATGGATGATTTGGTAGAGCCGGAGAGTTCTACTTAACTTGGTCGGGTCTAGGTTTGTATTTATTGAGCTTGAAGAGTTGTTTTTGAGTAAATGGTGCACGCGAGCTGCGCTATAGCAATACCGCAAGTGCACGGGTCGCCCAAGTATTAGAGTAGTGAGTGAGTTATCGTTCCACTGAGGACAAGGCCAAGTACTAGTGCAAATCTTAACTGTTGTTTAGCAAATCAATATTTTTGTGAAGTTTTGTAATTAAAGACAACTAACTTAAATAAATGAAAGCAAAGATAAATTGATTGTTTTGTAAAAGGTTTGATGATAATGATACTATCCAGATATTGAATCCCCCTAGCCTCAATGATATTTATGAACATCAATTCAGTTAAATCATTTAATAGAGTTGAGTTGGCATTCCTCTAACTTAGACTAAAACCTCTCTCGAGTGAATTAATCCCTAATCACTAAGTAGAGTGCATGAATCGCTTCTCAAACACAATTAATTAGATCTTGCATTAAGAACAAGGAACTATAAACCAAGGGATCTTGGAAGTCTATGTCTAGTACTCCAATCAATCCGCAACCCTTATGAGTATTCAATTCATATCAAGCTTTCTCAAGTCAATAATATGAAAATTGCAACCAATCAATAAGCATGCTATTATCAATTGGAAATAAATCATTAAGCATCATAAGAATAAAACAACTCCATCAATTAAAATTATCCAATCATACAAATAAGCTAGGGTTCATCAATATCTAGATAGAGAATGAATCAGTTCATATTCAATACTCTTAATACAACAACAACAATAAGATTGAAATGAAATAAAGGAGAAAATAGGAAAACCCCTTTCAATGTAGCTTCTTCAATCTCCAAGAGCTGCCAATGGAAGATGGAGATGGTGGAGAGGATAGAAATGGAGGATGAAGATGAAGAGTCAAGGAAAGTGTCACTCCCTCCTTGCCCAAACCGTGTATACCCAAGCCTCCTCCTCTCCAAGTCTGTGTTCTCTCCCAAAAACTCTCTTTCTGCTCTCCAAAAATGTTTTTCTTTTCTTCCTCTTCTTCTCTTTTTAAATCATTCAAAGCTCTAACTCATGCTTCCAACTCACAACCCATACCTTCCAACTCACACCACTCTCCCTTGTTCCCCACATTCTCTTTGTTTAATATTACTTTTGGCAAAGATAATATCCTTGTTCCCCACTTTGTCCACACCTCGTGCAAGAGAATTCAACATTTAATAGGTGACATGGCCAAGCCATGAGTGGTTTGGCCATGTCTATCATCTTTCTTTGGGACATGGCCAAGCTAGTTGGTCGTGTCTCTTGCTGCTACTTTTCTTTCTTTTTCTTTTCTTTGGTCCCAAGATGAGCAGACATGGTCAAGCTTCAATCTATATGGCCATGTCATGTGACATGGCCAGTGGCTTGGCCATGTCTCTTGCTAGTGTCGCATTCTGCCTTCTTTCTTTTCTTTGCTCTTTGGATTTTGCTCTTTAGGTGAGACACGACCAATGGCTTGGCCGTGTCTCTTGCCAGTGTCAGTCACTGCTTCACTTTCTTTGAGGGACACGGCCAAGATAAGGGTGACTTGGCCATGTCTACCAATTTTTCCTTGGACACGGCCAAGCTTCAAGCGACATGGCCAAGCTTCAAGTGACATGGCCATGTCATGTGAGTGTGTCAATATTGCTTCTATTTTAGGATGGAACACGGCCAAGACAATGAGACATGGCCAAGCTTCAAGTGACATGGCCAAGACGATCAGACATGGGCAAAGACATGGCCAAGATGAGCAGACAAGGCCAAGCTTCAAGCGACATGGCCATGTCGCTTGAGTGTGTCAAGTACTGCCTATTTTCGTTCTGTTCCTTGGGTGAGACACGGCCAGTGACTTGGCCATGTCTCTTGGGTGTGTCAGCTACTGTCTTGGAATTCTTTTGAGGGACATGGCCAAGCTTGCTTTGGCTTGGCCATGTCTTGCTTGATTCATGCTCTTTCTTCATTGTTTTGATCATCTAAGGGAGTTTTTGCACTTTAACCTAAAACAAACACTTAAAACAAACTTTAAACAAAATTTAAATGAAACATTAACTAAAAACACATAGAAATCATACTAAAAACAAGTATAAAAATGCTCTTATCAAATACCCCACACTTAATTTCTTGCTTGTCCCCAAGCAAGACTAAAATCAAAACAAACTAAACACAAAAATTTGTCAAGTTCAAGAGTTATAAAAATTGCATCAAGACTTCCCTATCCTTAAATCCGCAATTAATATCAAATCGAACAAAATCGATACCAATGCAATTAAGTGGCTTTCCATGCATAACTATGTTGTCACTCCCTCACCAACTCTTAGAAAGTGTTTGATTAAGGTGGTGTTTACACTCATAACAATCAATGAAAGATTATTGCCATAGGCTTGCTTATCTATGAAATCTCCACCACTTTATCACAATCAAGTATCAATCAAAAGGTCTTTTAATGGGTTGTAATGGGGCTAGGGTAGAGGCATGACATTTAGGAAATGTGAGCTTAATCATTAAGTTAAAGAGCACTTCAAGAATGAAGTAACCGATCATATGTATAACCAAATGATCTCAAAACACCTTCCTCTTATCTACCCCTTGACATTAAGGAACTTTTCAAGGGAATTCACTTATTACATCTTGTAACATATTTCAACCATATTCCAACCCTTTCAACAAGAACAATAATTATTCTTATTATTTTTCTTCTTTTTACTTGATTTTTTTTATTTTGCAATCTTAAACCTACTAAATTTAACCCCACACTTAATTCAACACAACACTTGGTCATAAACGCTCTTAAAATGCTCTTGACCTCATGAAAGGGTAAGAGTTAAAACAACAAGGTTCAAGATTGGTAGTGTTGGGAAAAATAAAGAAAAGAAGAAACGAAATAGGCTCAAAATTGGCTAACTAAGGTAAAAATTAGGGTTGGTCTTTTTAAGCTAAAGTGGGTTTACCTAATTGCCTTAATCATCTTGATGCCTAATTGAAATTTTTATATAGTCTTAAAAATGTATGTCAAAGCAAGTTCTAGCAAATTATCAATCAAAGATGTCCACATACAACAAGAATAATCAGTTGATGGCTCAATTCCTCACTAGGTTGATGGTAATGCAAAGAAAAACCAACAAAATTGACAATAAGCACCAATTCTACTCAATTCTCAAATTCATGCTTCAAAAATTCAAAGGTCATCAATCAACAATGTTTATAACAATTGAACTTTCCAAAATTCATTTATTGAAAGAGAACATTAACTAAACCTAAATGAAAATAACTTAAAAGTAAAAATACAAAATACAAAATGCACCCCACACTTAAAATTTCACATCGTCCTCAATGTGAGCATGCATAAACTAAAAGAGAGTTTAGATGAAACCTGATTTCCATCGCTCCCATATGCGATATGTAGGGCTCCTTCCTCCCATAATGCAATTGTAGTCCAGGATTGAGAGGATGGACAACATGCAACTTCGTAATGTGCCCAATGTGTTGCAAAGCTTAGGTAGCATCCTTGGATGAGCAATTGGCCAATGAGAATATGTGAAAGTTGTCATGGGGTGATCCTCCAATGCTATAGGGACTTGGTAAGAATGTTTTTCAGCATGCAACATGGTTATATTCATTTTTTGTTCTTTCTCGCTCCCGAAAGTGGGAGGGATGATCATTGGTTGCATATTGTTCTCCCAAACTAAAATAAATTCCAAGATTTTTGGGGTCTTTTGAAGTTCAACTAAGTTTGGTTGAATCTCATTCTCATCCTCTTTAGCAATTTGAAGTTTCAACTCAACAACCTCATCGTTTAATAGTAATTTGCTCTCCTCAATTTCTAGATTGGAAATATTAGGCTTTACTTCTAAGGTCGTGGCTACCTCAAGTTTATCTACATTATCTTCACTATGGGGCATGTCATAGAGTTCTGGAATATGTATACCTTGTTTCTCTTCCTCCAGCCTACATGAGAATGAAATTGGTGGCATAAAAGGATTTGGAGGTTCATGCAATTCTGTCCAAGTTGATGTTTCCAAATTCTCTTTCTCCTTTGATTGACTCAACTCCTCTATGTTGGGTTGAATCTCCTCGCCATTTTCTTCTTGATTGGTCCCTGCATCAAAGAAATCACAAAAATTATTATATATTACTTGTTCATTCCTCAAATTTGTGATTACCTAGGTTTGCTCCAATTGGCTAGGAGTTCCTCCTTTTGGTGTGCTTGGGGTTGATGTGCCGGCTGCTCAACTAGAGCATCAACCTTCCTCTATATTTCTCGCAAAGATTCTTCCACTTTGTATTGCTCACATTGAAATCTCCCGGTATCTTGAATGAAGGCATTCATTCTCTCCTCCAAAGTGAGTTTCTTAGGTTGATCTACATTTTGTGGGCTATTTTGAATGAATGCATTCAATCTTTCCTCCAAAGTGGGTTCCTCAAGGTGATCTTGGTTTGAAAATTCTTCTTGAAAGTAAGGACCTCTCTGGTAAGGCTGAAAAAATTGTTGAGGTGGAATGTACTGCTGGTTTTCCCAATAAATATTTGGGTGGCTCTCCCAACTTGGATTGTAAGAATTGGAATATGGGTCATTACCACCCATCTGCTGGAAATTTTGGTATTGCTGGAAATTTTGGTAGTCATATTCTTCCTCGTGCCATTCTTGGTATCGTTCGAAACCAAATGAACATGTATTGGCACAATGTCCTGCATTGCCGCATGCTGCACATATCTCTTGGCATGGCATAGATTGGTTCGTTAATTCCGCGAATTGCCATGCCATGTCAGAATTAAAGTCCCTATCATAAACTCCCTCGTGCCTTGAAAACTGCATCTTTACAAAAGGCACTTAGCAACTTAAAGAAAACAAATAAACAATTAAATTTAAAACAAATTCAAACACAACAAACAAACAAATTTACAAAAAACAAACAAACAATTCAAAGAAAAACACTCAAATAATTCAAAGAAAACAAACAAACATTCTTGATAAAAAAATAAAACTAAATCAACAGTCTTAATTATATTACTAGTATTGAAACCATTGTCCCTGGCAGCGACTCCAAAAACTTAGTGCGCGCGAGCTGCGCTATAGCAATACTGTAAGTGCACAGGTCGCCCAAGTAATAGAGTAGTGAGTGAGTTATCGTTCGATTGAGGACAAGGCTAAGTACTAGTGCAAATCTTAACTGTTGTTTAGCAAATCAATATTTTTGTGAAGTTTTATAATTAAAGACAACTAACTTAAATAAATGAAAGCAAAGATAAATTGATTGTTGTGTAAAAAGGTTTGATGATAATGATACTATCCAGATATTGAATCCCCCTAGCCTCAATGATATTTATGAACATCAATTTAGTTAAATCATTTAATAGAGTTGAGTTGGCATTCCTCTAACTTAGAATAAAACCTCTCTCGAGTGAATTAATCCCTAATCACTAAGTAGAGTGCCGGAATCTCTTCTCAAACATAATTAATTAGATCTTGCATTAAGAACAAGGAACTATAAACCAAAGGATCTTGTAAGTCTATCTCTAGTACTCCAATCAATCCTCAACCCTTATGAGTATTCAATTCATATCAAGCTTTCTCAAGTCAATAATATGAAAATTGCAACCAATCAATAAGCATGCTATTATTAATTGGAAATAAATCATTAAGCATCATAAGAATAAAACAACTCCATCAATTAAAATTATCCAATCATACAAATAAGCTAGGGTTCATCAATATCTAGATAGAGAATGAATCAGTTCATATTCAATACTCTTAATACAACAACAACAATAATAACATTAAAATGAAATAAAGGAGAAAATAGAAAAACCCCTTTCAATGTAGCTTCTTCAATCTTCAGGAGCTGCCAATGGAAGATGGAGATGGTGGAGAGGATAGAAATGGAGGATGAAGATGAAGAGTCAAGGAACGTGTCACTCCCTCCTTGCCCAAACCGTGTATACCCAAGCCTCCTCCTCTCCAAGTCTGTGTTCTCTCCCAAAAACTCTCTTTCTTCTCTCCAAAAATGTTTTTCTTTCCTTCCTCTTCTTCTCTTTTTAAATCATTCAAAGCTCCAACCCATGCTTCCAACTCACAACCCATACCTTCCAACTCATACCACTCTCCCTTGTTCCCCACATTCTCTTTGTTTAATATTACTTTTGGCAAAAATAATACCCTTGTTCCCCACTTTGTCGACACCTCGTGCAAGAGAATTCAACATTTAATAGGTGACATGGCCAAGCCATGAGTGGCTTGGCCATGTCTATCATCTTTCTTTGGGACACGGCCAAGCTAGTTGGCCATGTCTCTTGCTGCTCCTTTTCTTTCTTTTTTCTTTTCTTTGGTCCCAAGACGAGCAGACATGGCCAAGTTTCAAGCGACATGGCCATGTCATGTGACATAGCCAGTGGCTTGGCTATGTCTCTTGCCAGTGTCGCATTCTGCCTTCTTTCTTTTCTTTGCTCTTTGGATTTTGCTCTTTAGGTGAGATACGACCAATGGCTTGGTCGTGTCTCTTGCCAGTGTCAGTCACTGCTTCACTTTCTTTGAGAGACATGGCCAAGATAAGGGTGACTTGGCCATGTCTACCAATTTTTCCTTGGACACGGCCAAGCTTCAAGCGACATGGCCATGTCATGTGAGTGTGTCAGTATTGCTTCTATTTTATGATGGAACACGGCCAAGACAATGAGACATGGCCAAGCTTCAAGTGACATGGCCAAGACAATCAGACATAGGCAAAGACATGGCCAAGCTTCAAGCGACATGGCCATGTCGCGTGAGTGTGTCAAGTACTGCCTATTTTCTTTTCTTTCTTGGTTCTGTTCCTTGGGTGAGACACGGCCAGTGACTTAGCCGTGTCTCTTGGGTGTGTCAGCTACTGTCTTGGAATTCTTTATGAGGGACATGGCCAAGCTTGCTTTGGCTTGGCCATGTCTTGCTTGATTCATGCTCTTTCTTTATTGTTTTGATCATCTAAGGGAGTTTTTACACTTTAACCTAAAACAAACACTTAAAACAAACTTTAAACAAAAATCAAATGAAACATTAACTAAAAATACATAGAAATCATACTAAAAACAAGTATAAAAATGCTCTTATCAGTACATCAAAATCAGAGCCAGTTGCCAACATGTAGATGTTTGATATTACAATGTATTTTGATATTATATTTGTTATGATATATTTTTGGAAGTATATAATGTAAATTGTAATGAATGTTTTGAATAATTTGTTCAGATGGGATTTTATATGTGTTGTTAATTTATATATCTATATATAAGTATTTTGAGAAAATATGGAGAAATTGAGAAGTATTGGTGAAATGGTGAATTGATTTTTATTGGGGGTGTTTGCTTTATGCAGGTTGTGTTTTGCTGGATTTTGGGAACGTTCAAATTACAAACAAAAATATGGCAAATTTTTCCTAGAGATTTTCATATAAAATATTTTTTTTGGATTCCTATAACAAGCAAAGAATATTTATATACTATTTATTTTATATATTAGTATTTGAAATCTTAAAACAGAAATGTGAAAATTTTTATTAAATCAGTCTGTGACATTTTTATACCGTATATGCATATTTACATATGCTGAAAATATGTATTGTACGTATATAAGGTATAAGGGTGTTACACCTTTGTTCTTATTCATCCAAGAAGTAATTTTTGGTGGAACCAACAAACGAAGGTATGAATTTCTTTATCTAATTTCTTCACAGTAGCTTGAATCATCCAATTGTCTCTTTTGATTTAAAAAACCCTAGAACCTTAATTTACCTTTTCTAAAGCTTAAAAACCTTAATTCGTTTCTTTGTTTTCCAAAAATCTTAAAATTGTTATTTTTGTTTCTCCAAAATCATAAAACCCTAATATGCTTTCCAATTTTCCAAAACCCTAAATTGAATCGTTTTCTTTCCACAAACCCTAAAAATCATCCTTCTGTTTCCCTAAAATCTCAGAAACCCTAATTTATTCCTTATGTCCCCAAAAACCCTAAATTGTCTCTTTTGTTTCTATAAACCTTAAATAGTTTTGTTTATTTCCAAAAACCCTAAAAAATATATTTTCTGTTTCTATAAACCATAAATTGTTTTGTTTATTTTCATAAAGCTTCATAAAACTATGAATTGTTTTTCCAAATTCTAAAATCAAATACATTCTCCAAAATACTAAAAACCCTAATTCAACTTTCAAAAACCAAGGCAGTAACCCCAAAATAGCTAACCTTAAACCCTAGTTTTCTTAAACCCTAATTCCTTTAAAACCATAAACCCTAATTTTTCTAAACCCTAATTCCCTTAAAACCTTATAAACTTAAATATTAAAATTCAAACACAGTAAGCCTAAAAACAACAATTCAGTAGCTAATAATCATAAACATAATGTTTTAAAGTGTCCAAATCCTAATTTCATGATTTCACTCCTTAAACACGAATTTGGTTAATCAAAGAACTTTATCAACCTCTTAAAATATAAAACTTTAATCCATTTCAATTCCTTTAAAACTTACAGTAGCTTAAACCCATGAATTCCAAAACCTTAAACATTTTAAATAAAGAATCTTAAATAGAAACAGTAGCCCTAATTTGAATCTTTACTTGCTTTATTTAATTTTATATTTGATTATGTAGTCTATTATATGCTTTAATTTATTTTCAATGCTTTGTTGGTTTATTTAATTTCAATGATTGATTTATTTAGTTTATCATGGATGGATGTTAACATTCTATTGTTGTTTAATATCTTTGATGAATGATTTATTTATGATGAATGGTTATTTACTTTTATCGATTTATTTAGATTTCCAAATGTTGTAAGAGGTATGTTTCCACTTGGTGGGTACCTCATTAGTTAAATATCATGTAATTTAAATTATTTTTATATTTTAGACCAATGTGAAGGACATGTTTCTACCTTTCGGTGGGTGTCCTATTTAGGCATGGGATGTAAGGACATGTTTCCATCCTCAGATGGGTGTCCATTTATTTGTTTTGCTTAGACATTGTTTTGATTTTCAATATATCAATGCTTTATTTTAATTATTGTGTGTAATATAGATAATATTGTTATATTTAAGAATTTTATAATATTAAGACCTGTAAAGGAGGCCAATTCCAATGAACCGAGCGTTGTGGGGGTGCTGGACCATTTCTCACCTTCCCCACACATACCCAACTTTTTGAACCCATTAGGGGGTTGGGAATTCCTTAGGAATCGAGTCATCCACCCCTTTCTTTTTTCTCGGCTCGTCCGGGTGGCGACTCCATTTTCTCCGGGCTTAGGTCCATGTTCTCTAAGGCCCCGAGCCTAAACAGTGCCGAAGTCACAAGAACCATTCCACTGAGAGTGGGGGCGAAAATCCCATTGGCTTCGGTATGGGAAAATCCTGTCAACTTATTCCTCAAGCCTTTGATTTTGACCAATTCATCAACTCCTTGCTATGAATATGAGAAAATCATGGAAACTGATACAGACCATGATGTGTGGTATGATACTATAAGATGATTTTTAGAGGAAAAGGAATGCCCGTTGGGGGCAACAAATAAAGAAAGAAGAGCCATAAAGCGGTGGTCTTTACAATACATCACCTTTCATGGAGAGTTATATTGAAGATGGCCCGATGGGGTGCATTTAAGATGCTTGAGGAAGCCTGAAGTGGAGCATATCATGTCAGAAATACATGTGGGAAGTTGCGGTCCGCACATTCAATAAGGTTACTACTGGTTGACTATGGAGAGAGATTGTATAGAGTTTGTAAAGAAGTGTCAACAATGTCAGATGTATGGTAATTTGAATCATATGCCTACTGAAGAATTACATTCTATGTCTTCTCCCTGGCCCTTTGCCACTCGGGGTATCGATATTATAGGAGAGATACATCCGACAGCCTCAAACGGTTACCGTTTCATTGTAGTAGCAGTAGATTATTTTTCAAAATGGGTCGAAGCCAAATCCTTCAACAAACTAGGCACAAGCCAAATGGCTAGATTTATTGAAAAGAATCTCATCTGCAGGTGTGGGGTCCTGCACAGTGTTATATCAGACAATGGGGTACAGTTTCAAGGAGCAGTTAACAACTTATTCTCAAAGTACCAAATCCATCATCATCGATCCTCTCCTTATATACCAAAGGCTAATGGTGCGGCAGAAGCAACAAACAAGACAATTAAGCAAATTCTATCCAAGATGACTAAGACGAACAGGGATTGGTTAGAGATGCTTACTTTTGCTTTGTGGGGATATAGAACAAGTGTGCGCACGCTGACTGGAATGACACCGTTCTCTTTGGTTTACGAGATGGAAGCAGTATTGCCAATTGAAATTGAGATCAAGTCATTAAGAGTGGTCTTGGAAGCTGAACTGCCTGAAATGGAATGGGTAGTGAGCAGATACACACAGTTAGCTTTACTAGAGGAGAGAAGGTTAAAAGCATTGTATCATCATCAACTGTATCAAAGGAAGATAGCTCGGACTAATAATAGAAGAGTTAAGATCAGAAAACTCAAAGTCGGGGATTTAGTGTTGAAACAATATAAGCCTAATGTATCTGATCCAAGAGGGAAGTTTAGGCCTAGCTGGGAAGGGCCATATGTTGCGAAACAAGTCATGAATAAGGGTGCCGTGAAGTTATCAGACATGGACGGGAATGAGTTTAGTGAGCCAGTGAACATTGATAGGTTGAAGGGGTTTTATGTATAAAAAAAAGAAAAAAAAAGAGAGGAAAAAAAAGAGAAAAAGGAAAAGAGCTCGCTAGGTTGAAAACCCAAAAAGTGTGGCCTATGCAAAAGTTAGAGCAGTCCTCAAGTTTTGAAAACCCGAAAAGGCAGGCGAGGTAACAATTAGGGCTAAATGAAAGAAAATTGTCAATTAGAAAACCCAAAAGGGCTAGTTGGCAACAGGAGTGATCTTGTGTATGCTGGCTTTATGTTTGGTTGTTCCCCAATTTAATAAAACATAATTAATGTTAAAATTATTTTATGTGCACTGTTATAAGTATTTGACCAGATATGGATGAAATAAATAAACACAATAGCAAAAGGTGATGAAAAATTATAAAAGGAAAAGAAGCATCTTTTATTACTTTTATTATTATTTTTTCATCCTAACAATACACTTTCTAAATTGACAAATATAAAATCTATGGCAAACGATAAGTGTAACATGCAAGCCAGCTTTGCTTTAGCTGATCCAAGTAGGCTTCAGTCAAGCAAGGCATGTCTAAATCGGGAATGAATTCAAAATTGTGAGGCTCAACTCCATACTAACGGCTAAGCCAGTGAGGATCATAGCAAGTACCTCGATGAAGAGAAGCAACAGGAACATACATCAAGTATGTCCACATGGTGATACGAGAAATCTTCCACCAAGGTACCAACCAACGGATGTTGACTTCAGCGCGTGAATGGATCCAGTCAACCTAGTCAGCATATGAAGAAGCATGATGGAGTAGTTTCCTAGCAGAATGATGCTGTGGTAGATATCTGGTAAAATCCATGGATGGAGTATCAAGCAAGCAAAGATGCTCCTGAACCCAAATATGTGAGGAAAAATTAAATTAAAAGAAATATATAAAAAAAGAAAGAAAAAAGAGTCTGCTAAGTTGATAGCTAGCAAGGGCAGCTTAGGCAAAAATTAGGACAGCTCACTAGTTCTGAAAATCCGCATGGGCAAACTAGGCAAAAATTTGAGCAATGTAAAATATAATAAAAAAGAGAGGTCCGCTAAGTTGAAAACCCGCAAGGGCGGCTTAGGCAAAAATTAGGACAGCTCGCTAGTTCCAAAAACACGCATGGACAGACTAGGAAAAATTTAGGCAACATAAAAAAGAAGAAGAAGAAAGAGAGAACCTAAATCGAAAACCCAAAAGGGCAGTTTAGGTAATTACCTGAAGCAACAATGGACTCCCGGTCAGTCTCTTGGATGATCCTGATTTAAGTTGAACTAAACTAACTAAAGTCTCGGCTAACATCACGGGTATCGACGACATGCCTCCTTCTATTTGGTCCATGATATCCAATACTCATGGATCAATATCCCCATCAGAAGAAACGAGAAAGAATTGGCCAAGCAAGAATAGACAAAGCATATGTCCCCATGCCTTGTTGGGAGCCAAATGAGAAAGGCAAAAGTCAATTAAGGGACCAAGCAGAATTCTCTCACCTCTCATCAACTGTAGAACTTTGGGTTTTGAGATTTGAAGTAATAGTTGCATCTTCTGTTGAGTCTTGGAAATCAATATAGGTAACACCATTTGTTGATTATTTGGATATCCAAGGACGGCCTCAAATTCTTCAATCAAGGGATATATTTCAAAGCCATTAATTTTAAATGTCCTACAATTCATGTTCCAAAAAGAAGCCATGACATGTACAAAAGAAAGGTCCAATTTAACATTTTGAAAGCACTTCAAAGTATCAATATTTGACCAAGATATTTGTTTCAATGAATGGCATTCATATATTTAAATAGAACTTTTATTTTCTTTAAATGGAGTTTGGTCATTATTGATGAATGAAGGAAAATCAGAATTGTTAAAAGGAGTTTTTACGTTGAAGTAGAAAATCTCTTGGTTTCTGTATGAAATTATGGTGTGAAAAGTGATTTATATAGGAGGATTGTGCTATTCCAAAATTTATAAGGAAAGAGTGAGGCCAAGATGCATGAGGAAAAGGAATTGGCGATGAAGGGATCTTAAATTGCCACATTGCATTTGGTTTTGTAGTGATACTGTGTAAATGTTAAATATGAAGAGGAAAGTATAATAATTGTAGCGCAATAATGATGATTTAAAAAGGAAGAAAGAAAAAAAAAAGAGAAGTTGCAGTAAAATAAACATTATATATTACAATGTTTCTTCAATTAACACAATATTCATACATCACTAAGAAGGAGGTGGTAGATCATCAAATAAAGCTCTGAAAAAATCATCGCCTGTCGAAGGAGGAGGCACATCACCCGTCCCAAGTCCACCCGAAGTAGGAGCACCAGAATCTCTATTACCTTGGAGTTTCAATCTGTAATGGTCCTCATCGGAAGTAGATGAAAGGATCTCATTGTCATTAGTTTGGGGGCCTCTAGATGAAGAAGCACCAAAATCTCTCATCCCCTGAAACCGGAAGTCTCGAAATTTTTACTTTGATTGATGGTACAAATTTTCAAAATGGAAACCTGTTGATGACTAGCGGCCAACTCTTCTTGAAGTTTCTTGTTTTATTCTTCAAGTATCCATTGTGAGCCAGAAAGGAAAATAGTAAGAGCATACATAATCATGCATACATATAGCATAAATTAACATGAAGCAAGAAAACTTACCGGGTAAATGATATCAATACCCTATGGATGAGATGACATATCTGGTGAACTAGAATGAGCAAATGAGGGAGCAGTAAAAGAAAGTCTAGCCTCATGATCAAATGGGCCAGCAGCCTACAACAATCATTAAAAAAGTCAAAATAAGTTAAGAAAGAACCGATTACAATGAAAAAATGGTAAAAGTTTACCTGAGAAGTGCTAGCCTCGAGATGTGGAACAAACTCTCCTCCCTCTCCATGATGTTCCTCTTCATCTATATCCTCATCTTCTTCAAAAAATTTCCCTTATGCCAATGGGAGATACGTCAAAGTTCAAGAGCCCTATTTTATTAAACTGGATATAAGATGCACCCAGTGGATAGAGAAATGTTTCAACATCATAACCATGCCGAGCCAACCACCATGCATTCTCCGGTATTGATGTAATATTTAAGGTATACTCCGGGCAACGCATCAGGATCCTCCTCTGCTCGGGACCAAGAAACCACTCATATAATCTCTCTCTGAGAAACCAGCCATTAGACACGGGGCCGGCAATGACTCGGCATAGACAAAGCGTTGGGTATGCACATGGTGAGAGCCAGGAACTTCTACACGATCTGACAGCCAGAAATTTAATCTCGGATACCCGACTCTCTCTCGGGAAATACCAGGCACCCTCACAAGATTGTGCTCATATGCCTATGCCTACAACAATAATAAAAATCAAATTCATGCAAGAGAAGAATGGAATTGACATTGGTGGAAGAAAAGTACCTCGACATTGGTGGAATAAGACTTTTTATTTCTGCAAATTTTGTCAAGACCATGGTAAAGACAGGCAAGACCGGCTTCACCCCAGTCGTAAAGCGGTACCATCCTCATATTAGTAAGGGCCCTCAACACTGACAAATGGATGGCGGATTCAGTGCAGCCTAAAATGGTCGACCCGAGCAAATACAGCAAAAATGCTTTCGGTACTGCCTAAAATGGTCGACCCGAACAAATACAGCAAAAATCCTCGAGCACACTGTTTGGCTTTATCTCTATTAACCCGTCCATTGTAGTTCATCCAATAACTATGAATTGGTTCAATTTTTACCTTGAAAGGCCCTTTAAATGATGGTTCCATACCAATTAACTATTGGATTTCTTCGAATGTCAGAATATCACTGGTAAGGGGGACTGGAAGGCCATAGTACCAGATACCAGTTATGGTTCTATAATCGACTGGGCCAATGGTCATTTCTCCTATAGGTAGGTGAAAAGTATGGGTTGTGTCCATCCATCGTTCTGACAATGCTTGAACCACACTCCGGTCTATCGGATACTCCTTGGATGGTAATTGTAAGATAAATCTTTCAAAACCGCAATCTCGGATAATCCGTCTTACCCGAGAAGGCGCTACATCATACCATTATCAGGCTTTATAGACACATCCTCCACCTCGGATAATGCAACGATCACGCTAACACGAAGCCAGGTAAGTCAACACGAGGTAAGTATATCATTATATCAATACCACCAATTTTTAGGCTAAATTAATTTATATTCTATTTTTATTCTATATATTTACTTAAATTCTTAAATATATTCATCTAATTAATTTATTTTTCTTAAAAAATAAACAATAAAAAACACAATAAAAATAATAAAATAATAAAAAAGCAAGCAAAAAAAAACAACAAAAACAAAAAAGATAACAAAAAATAAAAGGAAAAGAAAAAATATAAAAGAAGAAAAAAAACACAGAAAAATAATAATTTGCTGTTAAAATAAATAATTAAATAATTACCTTGCTCTTTTGATTTGAACTACGATGAAGCGGCATCCCGGCTATTAGACTTATATTTCCATCTTCATGCCATCAAATAAACTCTAATAACTCAGCATTAGATCGAGTTCCTGATCTTGAGGCGTGCATTTTCTCCAAAACTTTATGCTAAACTCTATAATGAAAGATTTATAGTTATGAAATAAAGAAGTTTGTTGTGAATGAAATGAAGAGCTGAGTGTTATGTTTATATAGAGGAATGGCAAAGAAAAAAAGAAAATTCAAAAAGTAAATTTCACTATTGATGAATAGTAAGTTACTATTTATAAATAGTAAATATATAGTAGTGAATAGTGCATAAACAGTAACTACACAGTAAATAACTAGGAAACTCAATTATTCAATTCAATCATTCAGATACTTGCATGTATATAAATATTTTTTGTTCTTTTAAAATATTTTTACACGCAGGGGGCAAGGAGAAGATATGTGTGTGTGCATAGTAAAAATTAGCTAAATTTTTTACAAATTACTTTAGTATACTACTGACTATAATTACCCTTATGTCCATAACCTAAAATCTCTCTTAAGTCCAGAACTTATCTCGGGTCCAGAACCCAAATTACCCTTAGGTCCAGAACTTAAAATCTTTCTTAAGTCCAAAACTTAGCTCGGGTCCAGAACCCTAATTATTCTTAAGTCCAGAACTTAGCTCGGGTCCAGAACCCAAATTATCCTTAGGTCCAGAACCTAAAATCTCTTTTAATTCCAAAACTTAGCTCAGGTCCAGAACCCAAAATACCCTTAGGTCCAGAACCTAAAATTACCCTTGAGTCCAGAACTCTAACCGGGTCCAAAACCCAAAACCTCAACCATCTCAGAAAAATTAAGTCTTATTACTTTTCACTCTCTTTTGCTGTAGTCTCAAATCGTTCAAGCAGGGGACAAACTTTAGACCCTTAATTTTTGACCCAGTCTGGTCAGATATTTTTTATATAGTCCAAAATAATATTTTTGGCATTTTAATTAAATAATATTTATTATTTTTAATTTTTAATAAAAATAAAAATGGTAAAGTTAAATAAATAAAAATAAATAAATGAAAAATAAAAATCGTCAACGAAAAAATTCATCGCCGAAGGTGAATCGGCCAGGCCAATTATCCTGTTGGAATTTCCTGCGGCAAAATGGCCCAAGGCCATTTTGTCGCAGGAAATTTCTGCGGTGAATTGGCTGGCCGCCCAGCTCCCGCCCGCAGTAGCTCGCAATCCTCGCAGTTTTTGCCAGCATAATTTTCTAACGCAGTTTTTTCTAAACCAAATTCTATTTGGTTTTGGTTTCTTTTCCTAATTGGTTTTAATTTCCTTAAACAATTAGAAGTAGGTTTATGATTTTTTCTATGAATAACACATTAAAACTTAGAATTAGGGGATCAAAAATTAGTTTTTACTGGAGGAAAACTTTGGACTTCTGACTGAGGAAAAAAGAGACAGAAAAACCCTAGCAAGCAATAGACATTAGCAACAAGAAGCAATCAGCAATCCATCAAAGGCAGCAACACTGCCTTTGTCATTATTCATCCAGAAATTAGTTTTGGTGGAACTAACGAACAGAGGTTTGATTATAAATCTTTGCTTTGATTATATTTATAATTTTATTGCCATATTTTCTTTTAAATACATCTATTATTGATTTTTGTTTCAGTAACCTAAATCATTAAACTTGGTAATATAGCCTTAATCAGTGATCAAAACTTCAAAACCCTAAAACTACTCTTCTCTTTTCAGAAACCTTAAAACCCTAAAGTATTTCTCTCTCGTTTCCAAAACTTCCCTAAACTACTCTTCTGTTTCCGAAAACCTTAAAAACTCTAAATTGTTACGATTGTTAATTTAATTTCAATACTTGATTTATTTAATTTATCATGGATGAATATTTTCTTTATTGTTACGATTATTATTTGTTTGTTTTAGTATTAAAATTGTAAGAGGTATGTTTCCACTTTGTGGGTACCTCATTAGTTAAGTATTATGTAATTTAAATTGCTTTTATATTTTGGACCAATGTAAAGGACATGTTTTCACCTTTCGGTGGGTGTCCTATTTACTTCAAATATGGATGATGCAAGGACATGTTTCCATCTTCGGATGGGTGTCCATTTATTTGCTTTGTTTGGACATTGCTTTGATTTTAATATAATGATGCTTTATTTTAATTGTTGCATGTAATATGGATGATATTGTTATACTTAAGAATTTTATAATATTGAGACCTACAAAGGAGGCCGGTTCCAATGAACCTGGCATTGTGGGGGTGCTAGACCATTTCTCACCTTCCCCACACGTACCCAACTTTTCGATCCTATTAGGGGGTTGGGGATTCCTTAGGAATCGAGTCATCCACCCCTTTCTTTTTTTCGGCCCATCCGGGTGGCGACTCCATTTTCTTCGGGCTTAGGCCCGTGTTCTCTAAGGCCCCAAGCCTAAACAGTGCCGAAGTTGCAAGAACCATTCCACCGGGAGTGGGGGCAAAAATCCCCACTCACACCTTCTTAAATTCTCTTTTAAATTCAATTTTATGACACTTCTCCCCCTTTAAGAAAGGAAACAACAAACAGTGAAAAATCAAATAAAATATTGATGCAAGTCAAATACCAAGCCAACCATAAAGATTTTATTTAATGGCAAATAAGAAAAACAAATATGTGATCATTACATTAAGTAAAAAAATATGTGATCATTACATTAAGTGCTATAAAAAACAAAGATCATAGAAGAAAGAAACATATAAACACAAAACACAATCACTAAGTTTAATCTTTTGCAATTTCTTTCCTTTTCCTAGAAGTGGATTGAGCAACTTTATGTTCTAGTTCTTCCAAATCTTTCTCATCAAGACGTGGAGTGGCTGGAGGAGAGTCAGAGGATTCTTTAAAAGGGCTCTCAATGTGCTTACTCACATCTCAATCCTAATGTTCACATTGAGAGATTCCAAATTTCCCTTGCATGTCATAGATATCATGGTGAATGTGTGATAGAAGATCCGCTTTCTTATTGAGCTTTGTGATCCATTTGGTGACATATCTCTTGAAATGAGAGAGTTATTTGTGAAGTTTGTGGATTACTTTGAGAATGAGGTTCATAGTCTTGAAAGATTCTCCCTTTGCTTTTGTTGATTTGAATGGCTTAGGAGGGCACTCAAGTTCTACTTATAGGAGTTCTTCACCTTCTTCTCCTGTTATGTTTACTCTAGGCCTTTTTCTTTCTCTTTGGATCACATCTTTGCTTCCAAAGATATAATCATAATGGTCATTTACTTTCTTGATACATATAGAATGTTCAAGGTGGGCAATATTGATGGAACCAGTGGCAGGGTGTAAAGGATCACTTAGAGTTGCTATATTTTTAAAGGTGAACAATCCTAATTATCTAACTATTTGAGTGACTTGGGAGGATAAGAAGAAGGTTCTAGCTTTATACTTTCCATGGTGGAGGAAGGTATCAATAGAAAAGCGGGTTATTTTCATTGGCTCAACATGAATCATGGCATACATGAAGAACAAGTCACGTTGAATGACTTTTTCATTACCATCACTCCTTTGGTGGATAGTATATGTGATGATCCTATGAAGAAGCCAAAAGGTGAGGGTCTTGAAATTTATTCCTTTGCAATCTGGTTGTCATACTCATTTTCTTTAAAGATTTCACTCCAAAAATATGAAAAGTCAGTTAGGGCGCAGTCTTTTTTCAGTGTATGAGAAGGCACCTCTAGTTTGAAATCCCCAAATTTAATTAAATTCATCAATGGACAAGCAAAACTCTTGATTAAAGAGACAAAAGTAGACTATATAAAAACCAATTGGGGCATTATGGTCTTCTCAAGTCTTAGGGTCATTAGGAACTCTCTAGTTAGAGCAGAATGTCCTAACTCGCTGTGAAAAGCTAGGTTTCTCCAACCTATTTTCTTTGAGAATCCATAAATTTCCATTCCTTTCGATGGCATTTGGTGGCCTCTAGTTTCATTTTCTTAAGCATGCAATATTTAGATTTCTCCTCATCATTTTTATAGTTAGGGTTATGGGGGTAGGGCTTCTCTAAAGACTATACCCTTCCCTTTTTGTGTGGGTGTAAGCTTCTTCTTAGTGGATTTGGATTTAGGAGCTTGTACACCCTTAATTTTGGCCCTAAATGAGTTTGGTCTAAATTAAAAGGGCCAAGTTAGGTCTAATTCAATCTTAAGAAGCTATAACTTAGTCCAATCCAATTTTAAAAGCTTGAATTAAGTCTAATCCAATGTTAAAATTAAATTTGAGCCAATTTTAAAAATGCAAACCAACACAGTTTAGTTTGACATGCCAAATTTAATATGAGATTGAATTGGCCTTGTCCAATTCGATATGAGCCAAGTTCATATTGAATTAGCTAAGCCAATTTTGCATGATCCCGTAATTTTGGCTTAATTTAGTGCCCTAGTCAAGTTTAAACTGGAATAAGTTGAAGGTTTTAAGGAAACTATAAATTCTAAATAGAAAGGTAACTTGATTAAAACCCTAATATTACCTATAACTAGAAAGGGGAAATAACAGCCGAGGGGACCTGGAGTAATCAACAACCATGAAAAATAAACAAAAATCAATAAGCAATTAAGAGGGCCAAAATTAGCAAAGCAAAATAACAGAAGCAAAAAAAAAAGGAAGGAGTGTAGCAATAATTAATAATCAAAGAGACAGAGAGTAGTAAAAAGGAGCGATAGTAACAAATGCTTGTGAGCACAATAAGTAATCTTCGAATCATTTATCTTAGCCAAGACACAATTGATCCAAGCCATTATAGATTCTTCAAGGCATAACCCTAATATGAATTTCATAGAGGATTGTGCCAGTTTAATCATCAAGGTTTGGTTCAATATAACCATAGAACCTACAATACATGATTTCTAGTACTTGAGTTTCTTTAATTTCCTAATTATCATTTTATTTATTTTATAACATTGCAGATACATTTTAACTTATCTTGATCCTATTCAATTAAATATAGAATCCCTAAATTATGAACTAAAACCCTAATTCTATAACTAAACCCTAATTCCATAATAAAACCATATCTTGTAAATCATTTACTTTTTGAGGTGTCCTATTTTATTTATTTGTATATTTCCATCTTTACATGGGTGCTCATTTTATTTGTTTTTTTGCTTGCTTATTTAAATTTGATAATTACTTATTTTTCATTATTCCATGTAGTATGAACAATATTGTAATAATATAAGAATTCAATAATATTTAGACCTGAAAAAGAAGGCCGGTTCCAATGAAACAAGTATTTTGGGAGTGCTGGGGCATTTTCATCTTCCCCATGCATATAACTTTCTGAACCTAGTAGGGGTTGGTATTCCTTAGTAATCAAGTTGTCTACCCTTTTCTATCTTTTCGGCCCGTTTGGGTGGCGACTCCAATTCTTCGAGTTTAAGTTTATGTTCTCTAAGGCCCAGAGCCTAACAGTACCGAAAGTTGCAAGAACTATTCCACCAGGAGTGGGGGCTAAAATCCCTCTTGTAGAGCCATTTTGTAACATCCCAAGTTTTTGAAAATCCCAATTTTTGGAAATTTGATAAAATAAATTTGTAGACCCTTAAATTTGGACCTGTTTAAATTTAAAAGGTTTATGTTGGTCTATTATGAATTTAGATTTCTTAAACCTAATTTTAGAATTAATTTGGAGGTTATATCAAAATTACAAAAATATTGGTTGAGAATTTAATTATTTTGGACTGGTTTGAGTCGAAATTAATGGTTTTGGTCAAGTTGGTTCTCCTAGGTACTACCCATATCGATTTGGGAGGGCCAAATCGATATGGGTACTAGCCAAATTGATATGAAATTGCCTCATATCGATTTGGCTTGCCTAAATCGATATGAGGTGCACTCCATGTCGATTTTGGCCTTTAATCCAATTCTAAAACATAATTGTACCAATCATTAGACTTCCTAATTAACTTATGAGAGTAGGATTAGGTTTAGGGTTAAGGTAAGGTTTCCTATAAATACATAATTAAAAACAAAAATCAAAAAGAAGGAACGGGGAAATTTGATTAATAGATTCACAGTAAAAGAGAGAAGCAATATCTTAATAAGGGAAAACAACTGATAATTGGCAAGTAGGCAGTAACCAAAGCAATCAATAAACACACAGAATTTAAACCAATAGCAATCAAAGAGACAGTAACCATAGTCTTAAGTTTGCCTCATTCCCACGAAAGAAAAGATCGATCCAGGTTGTAGCAACAAAAGGATTCATCGTTCTAATTTGGAGGAACCAACTAAATGAATGTTTGATTCCTATGTTTAATTATTTTAAATTTACAGTAGCTATTTTGTCATAGTTTTATGTAGCAAGCTATTTTAATCTTTCAATAATTAATTTGGCTTTCTATGTTTGTTTCACCTAAAAATGCTTAAGTAGTTGTTATAACCAATATTAAAACCACACTTGAACTTTGATCACCATAAGCCCCAAACCCTAATTTCAAAATCATAATCTACAAAACAAAGGTTTCAAACATTAAAACCCGGATTCTAAAACACTAACCCTAATCCCCAATCCAAAAACCCTATACTCTAATGTTATTTTCTGAAGTCCTAAAACCCTAGTTTGATTCCAAATACCCATAAAATCACAACTTTTCATCTAAACCCTAAAATTATTTTTATAAAAATTCTAAACCCTAATTTTGTTCAAAAAAACATAATTCAATATGTAAATCTAAATTTATATATTTATTACTTTATTTAATTTTAAATTTGATTATGTAGTTTATTATATATTTTGATGATTGATATATTTAATTTGATGTTAGGTTTATTTAATTTATCATGAATGAATATTTTTTCAATTATTATTTATTTTTTAAAATTGTAAGAGGTATGTTTCCATGATTGGGAACCTCATTAATTAATTTTCATATAATTTAAATTATTTTTATATTTTGGGATTGATGTAAAGCACACGTTTTCACCTTTTGGTGGGTGTCCTATTTAGTTTTAGACATTGGACAATGTAAGGACACGTTTCCATCCTCGGATGGGTGTCCATTTATTTATTTTATTTGAACATTCCTTTGATTTTAATATAATGATGCTTTATTTTAATTATTGCATGTAGTATGGATAATATCATTATATTTAAGAATTTTATAATATTAAGTCCTAAAAAGGAGGCCGGTCCCAATGAACTGAGCATTGTGGGGATATTGGGCCATTTCTCACCTTCCCCACATGTACCCAACTTTTCAAACCCATTAAGGGGTTGGGAATTTCTTAGGAATTGAGTCATCCAGCCCTTTCTTTTTCCTGGCCTGTCCGGGGAGCGACTCCATTTTCTTCGAGTTTAGGCCCGTGTTCTTTAAGGCCCTAAGCCTAATATTGTCGAAATCGTAAGAACCATTCCACCGGGAGTGGGGGTGAAAATCCCCGCTCATAGTGATGACTCCACTGAGGATAAGAGAAGTTAATTTTGTTGGTCTTTATATTATTTTATTCTTTCTTATTATGATATTGTTCATTGCATCATTTAGTTTGCATTGTGTGCGTAAGTGAGGATGCCCGTGTTACCAGTGTTGTGTTATATGAGGAATACCATAATTTCACTCAAGGTATGGATATCGAGCATGACATAACTACTTATAGCCTTGTACCATTTGGTATATACTTGCTATGGGAACCTAAGCCTTTCAACCCAAAGACTAAAGCTCATGTAATTGGCCTAGTTACTTTCCTTAGGTTTTTACCCCAAATGCTTGTTGTTTGACTATGGTTAATTTATCTTGGTTTAAACCATGACTTATTTGGTTTGCTCTTTTTCTAATATGACCTAATTACATTGTGAGCTCAAAAATTTTTTTCCAAAAGACCAAAGCTATTTTTAAAATTTTCAAAATGGTCTTTGGACATAAAACTTTTCCAAAACAAGTCAAAAATTTTCTTTTCTTGTGACCCAAATACATAGCCCAAAATCTATTTTTTCTAAAAACTTTTTACAATGGGCTTAGAAACAAAATTATTTTCATAACCTTTTGAAAGAGCTTATGAATATTTAGGTCAATTATGAAAATACCAAAAATCAATTATGAGCCTATTTTATACTAAGAATTATTAATCATGGGCTTGTTTGTGGCATGAATCATTAGTTACTTCTTCAAGTGAGAAATCTATTTATAATAAACCTCTTAATTTAGTTTTAATCCAATATAGCATAAAAGTTGCTTTAGTTGATTGGATGGATTAAAGCCTACTTAATGAGAATTATCATGAACTGATTTTCATGTTTGAAAATATAACTATTGGTTGAAACGTCCGAGGAAATTATTCAAAAAAAAGATACCCCATGTTGGTGTAGACCCTTAATTTTTGACCCGGTCCGGTCCAATATATTTTAATTAGTCCAAAATAATTTTTGTGTTGTCCAATATATTTTAGTTAGTCCAAAATAATTTTTATGGTATCTTAATTAATTTTAATATTTATTTTAGTAAAAAATGGTGAAATGAATAAAATTCAAAAATAATAAAAAAATAACAAAAAAAAATCGGCGACGGAAAAATAGTCGCCGAAAGTCAGCGCGGGCCCGTGGGCATTTCACCCGCAGGAGTTTTTCGCTAGCGAAATTTTTCCGCAGCAGTTTTTTTTTCGCAGCGAAATTTTTCTGCAGTAGTTTTTTTTTCGCAGCGAAATTTTTCCAATGCAAATTTTTCGAAACCTAATACAATTAGGTTTTGGTTTCCTTTTCTTATTCAATAAAGATGCCGTGAATAATTAGGTATGAAGGATATAAAAATTCCACAAATATGGACTAAATAACACAAAAAGGAGGGGGGGGGGAGGGAATAGAGATGAAATTGAACAGAATCTTGAACAAAAGTGGATCCGAATCCGTGAAGGAAATCAGCTTGAATCAAGCTGATTTTTTAAAGGAGCAAAAACATGGTTTAAGCAATTCAAAGGCAAAAAGGGCTTGTCTTTGATCTTGTTCATCCAAGAAGCAATTTTTGGTGAAACTTACAAAATAAGGTTTGAATTCTTAATTTCTTTTGCTTTTTTTTCACAATAGCTTAATCATCACTTTGTTTCTTTTAATTCAAAATTTTAGGAACTCAATTCACTTTTTCTAAGGTTTCAAAACCTTAAATCGTGGCTTTACTTTCAAAAAGTTTAAAGTTCTTAGTTTTGTTTCTTCAAAACCCCAAAACCAAAATTTGTTTTCCAAATTTTCAAAACTCTAAATTGTATTTTGGTTCCTTCCAAAAGACTTAAAAACATCTTTTTTGTTTTTATAAATTTTAAATCGTGTTGTTTATCTTCATAAAACTTCATCAAATTATCAATTGATTTTCCAAATCCTAAAAATAACTCATTACCCGAAACCCTAAATTCAAAGATCCTAAAACCCTAATTCAACTCCAAAACCTAAAATAGTGAACCCTAACCTCCTTAAAACCTTAAACCTTAATTTTTTCTAAACCCTAATCCTTTAAAACTTTAAAAAACCATATAAACACAAATATTTAATTTTACATAGTAAACTTGAAACCATAATTCAATGAATAGCCATAAAGCACAAATAAAAAATGTTTTAAAGTGTCCAAACCCTACTTTCATGATTTCAGCATTCAAATATTAATTTAGTTAATCAAAGAGCTTTATCAACCTTTTAAAACATAAAACCTTAATCTATTTTAATTTCTAAAAAAAACTCACAATAGCCATAATTTAGACTTTTATTTGCTTTATTCAATTCTATATTTGATTATGCTTTGATTTATTTTATGTGCTTTAATTTATTTAAGTTCAATGCTTGGTTTATTTTATTTATCATGAATGGATGTTTACTTTCTATTGATATTTAATGCCTTTGATGAATGATTTATTTATTATGAATGGTTATTTACTTTTATCAATTTATTTAGATTTCCAAATGTTGTAAGAGGTATGTTTCCACTTGGTGGGTACCTCATTAGTTAAATATCAAGTAATTTAATTTGCTTTTCTATTTTAGAACCTATGTAAAGGACATGTTTCTACCTTTCGGTGGGTGTCCTATTTAGGCATGTGATGTAAGGACATGTTTCCATCTTTGGATGGGTGTCCATTTATTTGTTTTGCTTGGACTTTGCTTTGATTTTAATATATTGATGCTTTCTTTTAGTTATTGTGTGTAATATAGATAATATTGTTATACTTAAGAATTTTATAATATTAAGACCTGTAAAGGAGGCCAGTTCCAATGAACCGGGCGTTGTGGGGTGCTGGGCCATTTCTCACCTTCCCCACACATACCCAACTTTTCGAACCCATTAAGCGGTTGGAGATTCCTTAGGAATCGAGTCATCCACCCCTTTCTTTTTCCCGGCTCGTCCGGGTGGCGACTCCATTTTCTCCGGACCTAGGTCCGTGTTCTTTAAGGCCCCGAGCCTAAACAGTGCCGAAGTCGCAAGAACCATTCCACCGGGAGTGGGGGCGAAAATCCCCGCTCACAGTGGCCACTCCACTGGGGATAAGAGAAGTTGATTCCGTTGGTCTTTATATTATTCTATTCTTTCTTATAATGATATTATCCATTGCATCATATTAGATTGTATCGTGTGTGTGAGTTAGGACGCCCGTGTTACCCGTGTTATGTTATGTAAGGGATACTATACTTTCACTCTAGGTATGGAGATCGAGCATGGCATAACTACTCATAGCCTCGTACCATTTGGTATATACTTGCTATAGGAACCTAAGCCTTTTAACCCAAAGACTAAAGCTCATGTAATTGGCCTAGTTATTTTCCTTACGTTTTACCCCAAATGCATGTTGTTTGACTATGGTTAATTTATCTTAGCTTAAATCATGGCTTATTTGGTTTGTTCTTTTTCTAATATGACCTAAGTACATTGTAAGCTCAAAATAAATTTTTCTTTAAAATCAAAAAGACCAAAGCTATTTTCAAAATTTTTCAAGATGGTCTTTGGACATAAAACTTTTCTAAAAATAAATCAAATTTTCTTTGGCTCATGGCCCAAATACTAAGCCCGAAATCTATTTTTCTAAAATATTTTTATAATGGGCTTAGAAACAAAATTATTTTTATCCAACCTCTCCTTACAAAGAGCTTGCAAAAATATTTAGGTCAATTAAGAAATACCAAAAATCAATTGTGAGCCTAGTTTATACTAACAACAAATTAACCATGGGCTTGTTTTTGGTATGAATCATTAGTTACCTTTTTCAAGTGAGAAATCTATCTATGATAAACCTCTTAATTTAGTTTTAATCCAATATAGCATAAAAGCTACTTTAGTTGGTTGGATGGATTAAAACCTAATTAATGGGAATTATCATGGATGGATTTTCATTTTTGAAAATATAACTATTGGTTGAAACGTCCGAGGGAATTATTCAAAAACAAGATACCCCATGTTGGTATTTTGTTAACCATATACCTAGGAAAAGAGACTTGCCATTCGTGTGTGGATGTTATAAGGTTGGAAGGAACGTCCTAATTATCTTTCTTCGTTGATTGTTTGTGCATACATGCATACATTTGCATCTCATATCATTGATCCTCTCTGGCTCACAGCCCTGGATTACGAGAGTTTAAAAGCTTACAACAATCTGACCTACACCGGAGATGAAGTATCTAGCAACGACTCAATCACTTGCTCACCAAAAATAATGGATCCCGAACAAATTCAAAGAATGGTGGATGATGCCCTCAATGCCAAAATAGAAGAAATAAAAGAGGCCATGGCCGAGACCATAAAGAATCAACTAGCTGCAATTTTAGAAAACCATGTCGAAGCATCTACTAGCACCAAGAAAGTCAAGGGGAAGGCTAAAGATGATGAAGTAGCTTTTGATGATGATAAGGTGATCATTGATGATGATGATTGGGCTCAATACTACCAAGATCTTCAAGACAAAAAGGAGCCAAAGGTCATTGAGAAGGCAACTATTGAAAAGATCGAGACATCAGATGTTGAGAAGATGATTGCTAATTTGGAAAAGAAATTTGAGAAGAAGCTGAAAACTGAAGAAATGTCCGAAGTTGATAAATTATTTGAGCTAGATGATGAAGTCCTGTACAAGTTCAAGATGCCATCTTTTGCAAAGTTTGATGGAACGGAAAATCCTTATCTCCATGTGAAGCAGTATATCACTGCTATGAAGTCTGCCTGAGCTACTAAGGCTCAAACTCTAAGGTACATCATGCACTCATTGGACCCTGTTGTCCAAAATTGGTTTAATACCTTAGATGATGGAACACAAAAGAGTTGGGATTTGTTATACAAGGCGTTCATCCAGCAATATGGGTATAATATCGAGTTGGAAGTTACCTTGATGGAAGTTGAGTTCATTAGGCAATGGCCAAATGAGAATTTTATGGACTATGTGAAACGATGGAGAAATAAGGCCGCTTTGCTCAAGAAAAGGCCTGACGAATCTGATCAAATAAGGATGATTATGAGAGGCGTTATGCCCAATCTCCATGAAAGGTTGTCTCACATCCTTATAAGGAACTTCAAAGATCTTCTCCAAGCTGGTCTACAAATTGAAGAGTGGGAAAGGGAGAAGAATCACTTTTCAATAAAAAAGGAATGAGAAAGGGAACTACCAGTCGAGCAATCAAAGCACGCAAAAAGAAGTTGATGTTAATGCCACTAGTCAAGGAGGAATGAGGCAGTTTTTAGAATTTGGTAAGGCACTGTCTTGGGTTCTCAATAAGCTACAAAAGAAGGGATTGTTACAACCCTTGACTCCTCGACCTTTGCCTAATCCTCTTCCACCTAATTTTGATACTAATGCATTTTTCCAATTCCATCAAAGGCCTGGACATGAAACAGACAATTGGATGAAGTTGAGGCATGAGATCCAGAATTTAATTGATAATGGCAAGTTGCCCGAGCCGGATAAGCCCAACACCAAAGATAATCCATTTCTAAGGTTCAATAGAGTACCTCCACTGGCAACCTTCATGGTGGGAAAAGGATTGGAGGAAGATTTTGTTTTATCATCCTTTCAAGATGGTGATATTGAAGATGTGAAAGGAAAAGAGGCTTAAACTCAATAAACTTTCCTTAGCCTGAATGCTGCTTTTCAATTTTACTCTCTTTAATATTTAATTGGAACTATTGTGTTTTTCAAATTTAAATTTGTTTGAATAAATTACTTTCATAAAAAATTTTATTGGTCTTTGTTCTTTTTGGTGTTCAACCAATGAGGAATCTAGCTTGATAATTCATCTATGCATCATGATTTGAATGACTTTACTAGATAAGGGAATTGCTCTATAACATTGAGTTGGGTATGCTTACTTAGAGAGGGCTCCTGCATAATTACCTGTTCTAGGTCCTAGTCAGTCTTAGAACATGCTTTGACAAACTTTCGAGGCGAAATTGAACTCTGCTTATTTAAGAGAGAAATGATCTAGGCATTATTTGGTTAGCCAACAACTAGCATCCACCCTATTAAATATCAATCCCTAGTTGTCCCTTTGAGCCTTCATAAAATTTTAGCTTTCTTTTCATTGGTTTATAAAACCCAATAACCTACCTTGAGCTGTTGTGATACTTTTGACAAGTCTTATGATCACTAAGATGAAGAGGCAAGAGGATCAAAGAAAGAAATGAACACCATAAGGGTAGTTGAAGTTCTCAAGACCATGAAGATAGTTGAAGTTCTCAAGACCATAAGGGTAGTTGATGTTTTCAAGACCATAAGGATAGTTGACGTTCTCAAAACCTTAAGGGTAGTTGAAGTTCCCTTAATATCTCCAAGACAACATCAACATCAGAGTAACAAATGATTTATACCTATTAAAGAAGATTTATGTTACTCCACTCATCCATTATTGGAAGCCCAAGTTAGTACAAGCAAGACAACTCTTTTAGAGCTAGAACTAAACAAAACAACAAAAGAAAAAACAAAACCAAAAAAAAAAAAGAAGAGAAGAAAAGAAAACAAGAGAAATGAGAGCAAAAAAAAAAGAAGAATAAAAGAAAAGAAAAGAAAGAAAAGAGAAAAGAAAAAATAAAAGAAAATCCAAAAAAGTTCAAAAAGCCAACTGAGTTCTCTTTGACCTAAGACAACAAAAGGCTTCAATTTGGTTCATAAAGACATTTTTACTGGAATTGATCCAACCCAACCAAAGATTTGATCAAAAACAAAGAAAAAGGAGAAAAGACCATTCAATTCTTGAAAGTTTTGTACTTGATAGTCCTATAAGAAAGATGGACACAATGATAAAAGAAAGGGAAGAGTAAGGAAAGAGAAAGAAAAGAGAAGAGTAAGAAAAATAAGAGGAAAGAAAAGGGAAAAGAAGAAAAGAAATGAATTTGGGTCTTAAACTTTTTTCAAGGGCAAAGACTGTCCAAATCAAGATCCAGATTAATGCCAAGAAGATATAGAAGGAATTTAGAGTCTAGCAAGATTACCTCCAAGCTGCCTAAAGTTCAAACAAGAAATTTACAGTGTGAGGGTTTGTCCATTGTGTCACATCAGCTCCAATCTCAAAATGGCCTTCATTTAACCCATGTCCCTTATAGACCCCATTTCAAGCCTATCAAAGACCTATTGATCTCTCTTGGTAGGTAGAGTCTATCAGTGGAGATAGTTTGGATAAGCATGCATATGAGATAGACAATATTTAACCTCAAATGAGACCTTTGGCCGAGTAATGTGTATGTGCCTATCTGAAATGCAACAATTCTTGCTTAAATAGAAATGATTCCCGAGTTTAGTATGGTAACTAGGGTTGTCATGTTATAGATATGTTAATTTGGAAAATCAAGTCCTGAGGTACATTGACATTGATTTGGCAAAGCCAACATTTGATTTCAAAATCAAAAGTCAAAAATTCAAAAAATTTAAAAAACATTTTGTCATACAAAGCCTTCAAGTTAAGGGAAGTATGTTGAACCTCCAAAGGACACATTGGGCAAAGGAAATGATTATTGGCAACGTCATGAAGAAGCTATCAACCGACATGCTGAAACATAGTTCGAAATAGATGAATCCCTGACTATGCTGCTTGGGGCCTCCATTATTCATGTTTCAACATCTTAAAGATAAAAGCCACAAATGCAAAGCTTTTGATCATTCCAATGCAAGACTTGAACGAGTATATAAATGGAACCAATGAGAACACTTCTGCTGAACACCACGGTCTGTGAGTCAATGGAACGACTGTAAGTATCATTCATGCATATCATGCATACATGAGCACATCACATTGCACTTTCTTTTCTTGTGTTGTCTATTCCTTGTCAAAATGAACAGCAAACACCTTGCGAAGTAAAGAATCAAAAGAAGATATTGAATCAAGAGGGCACAGAAAGCCTATTTGCTTGTGGAAGCTCCAATCATTTTGCAAAAGAAGAAATACGTACTTGTGCGATGAACTAGATGGCAAAAACATCAATCAGAGCCCGCTTGGAAAAAATCTTGGGTTGGACCCTACACAGGGGACAAAGTTTCTCCTTTTTAATTTTTTGAGTCTATATATAAAAAAAAAAATTTGCCATGCAGGGGGGCAAGGAGAGGATATGAAGGCTATCTAAAAAGGGCTGAAATTTTTTTTTTTCCAAAAGTGCAAAGGAAGAACAAAAAGAATGGAACATTAGAACTATCAAAAGAATGATGACGCAAATGACAAAAGATCAGTCTAGCTAGAAGAGTTGAAGCCAATATAAGACTTAATCTCAAAGGATGAAGATCCATTTTCAAGGGTGAAGACCCGATCTCAAAGGATGAAGATCCACTTTTCAAGGGTAAAGACTCTATGTCAAAAGATGAAGATTCATTTTCAAGGATGAAGACCCGATCTCAAAGGATGAAGATCCATTTTGAGGGTGAAAAACCACAATGCATAGAATAACCGGAGCAGTCATATTTCTCAAAAGATAAAAGGTCAGTCAAACTCAATCTCGGGTCCAGGCACCCAAAATCAAATCAATTTCAGGTCCAAGTACCCAAATCAAATCTAAACTCGGGTCAAAGTACCCAAATTAAATCAATCTCGGGTCTAAGTACCCAATTCTGGGTCCAAGTACCCAAATTCAATCCAATCTTGGGTCCAAGAACCCAAATCAAATTCAATCCAATCTTGGGTCCAAGAACCCAAATCAAATTCAATCCAATCTTGGGTCCAAGTACCCAATCTCAGGTCCAAGCACCCAATCTCGAGTCCAAGTACCCAAATCAATTCAAGCTCGAGTACAAGTACCCAATCTCAGGTCCAAGCACCCATTCTTGGGTCTAAGTACCCAAATCAATTCAAGCTCAGGTCCAAGTACCCAAATCAAATTCAATCCAATCTTAGCTCCAAGTACCCAATCTCGGGTCCAAATACTCAATCTTGGGTCCAAGTACCCAATCTCAGGTCCAAGTACCCAAATCAAATCCAATCTTGGGTCCAAGTGCCCAATCTCGGGTCCAAGTGCCCAAATTCAATCCAATCTCGGGTCCAAATACCCAAATCAAATCAGTCTCGGGTCCAAGTACCCAATCTCAGGTCCAAGTACCCAATCCCAGGTCCAAGTACCCAAATTCAATCCAATCTCAGATCCAAGTACCCAAATCAAAATCAATCTCTGGTCCACGTACCCAATCCCGGGTCCAAGTACCCAAATTCAATCCAATCTCGGGTCTAAGTACCCAAATCAAATCAGTCTCGGGTCCAAGTACCCAATCTCGAGTCCAAGTATCCAAATCAAATTCAATCTCGGGTCCAAGTACCCAATATCTGGTACAAGTACCCAAATCAAGTCCAGAACTCGAACTGGGTCCAGAACCCAAAACAAATTCAAATAATCATCTCATAAAAAATTAAGTCTTATTTCTTTCACTAAAGTTTCAGATCATTCAAGCAGGGGGCAAACTGTAGACCATTAATTTTTTACCCGGTCCGGTCCAATATATTTTAATTAGTCCAAAATAATTTGTGTTGTCCAATATATTTTAGTTAGTCCAAAATAATTTTTATGGTATCCTAATTAATTTTAATATTTTGAAATGAATAAAAATTCAAAAATAAAAAAAAATCGGCGACGTGGCCAACGGGCGAAATGGCCTGCAGGTTCGTTCCGCGGGCAAAATGGCCTGCAGGTTCGTTCCGCGGGTGCTATGGACCCGTTCCGTAGCAGTTTTTTTTTTCGCCAGCGCAGTTTTTCCGCAGCAGTTTTTTTTCGCCAGCGAAATTTTTTCAACGCAAATTTTTCGAAACCTAATACAATTAGGTTTCAGTTTCCTTTTCTTATTCAATAAAGATGCCATGAATAATTAGGAATGAAGGATATAAAACTTCTATAAATATGGACTAAACAACACAAAAAGGAGGGGGAGGGGGGGGGGAAATAGAGACGAAATTGGACAGAAGCTTGAACAAAAGTAGATCCGAATCCGTGAAGGAAATCAGCTTGAATCAAGCTAATTTTTTGAAGGAGCAGAAAAACGGTTTAAACAATTCAAAGGCAAAAAGGGCTTGTCTTTGACCTTGTTCATCCAAGAAGCAATTTTTGGTGAAACTTACAAAATAAGGTTTGAATTCTTAATTTCTTTTGCTTTTTTTTTTTCACAGTAGCTTAATCATCACTTTGTTTCTTTTAATTCAAAAATTTTAGGACCTCAATTCACTTTTTCTAAGGTTTCAAAACCTTAAATCATGGCTTTATTTTCAAAAAGTTTAAAGTTGTTAGTTTTGTTTCTTCAAAATCCCAAAACCAAAATTTGTTTTCCAAATTTTCAAAACTCTAAATTGTATTCTGGTTCCTTCCAAAAGACTTAAAAACATCTTTTTTGCTTTTATAAATTTTAAATCGTGTTGTTTATCTTCATAAAACTTCATAAAATTATCAATTGATTTTCTAAATCCTAAAAATAACTCATTACTCGAAACCCTAAATTCAAAAATCCTAAAACCCTAATTCAACTCCAAAACCTAAAATAGTGAACCCTAACCTCTTTAAAACCTTAAATCTTAATTTTTTCTAAACCCTAATCCTTTAAAACTTGAAAAAACCCATATAAACACAAATATTTAATTTTACACAGCTTGAAACCATAATTCAATGAATAGCCATAAACCACAAATAAAAATTGTTTTAAAGTGTCCAAACCCTAGTTTCATGATTTCACCATTCAAATATTAATTTAGTTAATCAAAGAGCTTTATCAACCTTTTAAAACATAAAACCTTAATCTATTTTAATTTCTAAAAAAAACTCACAGTAGCCATAATTTAGACTTTTATTTGTTTTATTCAATTCTATATTTGATTATGCTTTGATTTATTTTATGTGCTTTAATTTATTTAAGTTCAATGCTTGGTTTATTTTATTTATCATGAATGGATGTTTACTTTCTATTGATATTTATTGATTTTGATGAATGATTTATTTATTATGAATGGTTATTTACTTTTATCAATTTATTTAGATTTTCAAATGTTATAAGAGGTATGTTTCCACTTAGTTAAATATCATGTAATTTAATTTGCTTTTTCTATTTTAGAACCTATGTAAAGGACATGTTTCTACCTTTCGGTGGGTGTCCTATTTAGGCATGTGATGTAAGGACATGTTTTCATCTTTGGATGGGTGTCCATTTATTTGTTTTTCTTGGACTTTGCTTTGATTTTAATATACTGATGCTTTCTTTTAATTATTGTGTGTAATATGGATAATATTCTTATACTTAAGAATTTTATAATATTAAGACCTGTAAAGGAGGCCGGTTCCAATGAAATGGGCGTTGTGGGGGGTGCTGGGCCATTTCTCACCTTCCCCACACGTACCCAACTTTTCGAACCCATTAAGGGGTTGGGGATTCCTTAGGAATTGAGTCATCCACCCCTTTCTTTTTCCCGGCCCATTCGCGTGGCGACTCCATTTTCTCCGGACCTAGGTCCGTGTTCTTTAAGGCCCCAAGCCTAAACAGTGCCAAAGTCGCAAGAACCATTCCATGTAATACCCCAATGTATGCCCTAGAAGTTTTAAATATAATTGTTGTTTGATTTGGATCAATGTGTATATATATATTTTTTTTGCAAAGGAAATGATGGTGTAAATGGAAGGTATATGTTGTATATATGTTAATATAAATAACATATACGTAAGTCAAAATGAGGAGTCAATGGGAGAGGATATTTTTATGTGATATGTGGAATTACTATAATGGGCAAACAAGTGACAAAAGTTAAGTTAAATGAGAAAGGGTATTAAGGTAATTTTCTTTTGGAATTGCTTGGTGTAGGTTTAAAGAGAGGAAGAGGTTGACTTTGCTTCTTCAATTTCTTTTCTTCTTCTTTGGTGGCCAAACCTTGTCAAGAGAAAAGGAGCAAGAGGAAAGTTTGATTTCTAAAATCAAATTGAAAGAGGAATCAAAGGAGTGAATTGAAGATTTGTGAAATTTCTTCATTTAAGGTTAGTACTCTCTTGTTTTCCTTTGTTAATTTTGAAGTTGTGTCTAAGATGAATGGTGATTTGTTGATGTGATAATTTGGTGTGTTTGAGTTGTGTTTATAAGTGTTAGAATTGATTGTAAGTTAAAAGATTGAATTGGTGATTGGTTTGGTTTTGAATATGATAAGTTATGTGGAGGTTGAAAGTGGAAGATCAAGAGTGAACTTGGTTTTAGGGTTTTGAAGTGATGAATGTTTAAATGTATGGTTAAGTGTGATTATTGTGTTAAACATGCAAAGTAGGTGTGAATGACTTTGATTACATCCATTTGAATGAGTTTATGTTGTGTATAATGTGTTTAAATGCAATTAAAAGTGTTTTGGCCACAATTAGGGTTTTGTTCTTGAGTGACACGGCCAAAAGCAAGAAGAGACACGGCCAAGACTAAGCATTTTGGAGAGACATGGCCAAGCCAAGGAAATTTAGGCCGTGTTGGATTGATTTTGGAGAGACACGGCCGTGTCCTATGCATGTGTTTGCTACTGCCATTTGGTTTTGAGAGACACGACCACAAGCTTGGCCGTGTCCCATGAATGTGTTTGTTACTGTGATGGTTCTTAACTTTTCTCACTTTGTTTTGATTCTTCAAAGGTTTTGTTGTTCCTAAACCTAAACATAAACACTCTAAACACTTTGAAAACAAAGAATGATCTAAATAAATATATGTGGAACATACATTCATATGATGTTGAGATTATAACACACATTTGATGAGATTGATGAAGCATATGAACAATGTTAGGCTATATGCATTGTGAATGGTAATGTGATATGTACTTTGAAATATTGTATCAATAATGCTATATGACTAATATGAATTGAGATATTGTATGATTTGAGGCCATTGTGATTGGCTATGATAATTCAAATGTGATGTAAAGCCATTGTGATTGGCTATGATGATTCCATTGAAAGAACATAAGGCATGTTTGCCTAATTGATGATGAGAATTGAGAATGAAACAATAAATGAATTGTGTGTCTAATGTGTTAATCATTTTCAGAGTTTTGTTGTTGGTGGCATGCCTATTGGTAACATTCTCTTGAAGTTAGGTTGGCTAAGTCCTTGAAGCCTAATTGAGATGTTACAACCCTTGAAGCTAGGTTGGATTGGTTCTTGAAGCCAAGTTGGGTTGATGCTTAGCATGCTTTGCTCCCCTTGAAGCTTGGTTGAACTTAAATCCTTGAAGCCTAGTTGGGATTATGATAATGATAAATGTGATAACAAAACCAAAGCATTAACTCTGAAAATTGAATGACATATTAGTGTGTCTTGGGCCCAATGCTTGTCTTTGTTTAATGTGAGTCATGAATGGTAAAATGATGGAATAATAAGGTATATGGAAAATGTTGAAATGTGATATGTTTATATATGTGTGGTTTATGAAATATAAAGATATGTTGATAGTTCTCCATTTATAAGGTTGTATTGAAATGTGGTATGCTTATATGATTATGATTTGTGAAATGCAAAGGTGTGATGTTAGCTTTTCACCCATGTTGTTGCCTTTCTTAATAATATGTATGGCATTGCATTGCATTAAGCATATGTTGGTATATTTTGTACTACTAAGCCGTTGGCTTAGCGCGATAGTGTTGATCGCGCAGGTAACATAGTTGAACCTGAGAGCTCCTCGAGACCGAGTGAGAGTAGAAATTGAAGAGTTTATTTTGGGATATAAAGATCAGAGAAAGCTGCCAATCATGTATAACTTCTTTATATTTTGTAAAGTATTGTTTATAATGTGAATATATGTATATTTGTAAATATGGATTTAAATGCTTTCATATATGTAATTATTTTATAAATTCCGCTGCGTATTAATTAAATGTATCTATATCTAATTTGTTTTGTATTACAAGTTAACTACTTATTTTCTATGATATACAATTATAAAGGTTATAGTATCTTTTAAAATGATTTGAATGTTAAGGAAAGCCGTAACACCCCTATGTTCAGTGCATGTATATTACTTTGTGGTGAATGTAGTGTGCATGTATCGGATGTAGGGGTGTTACATTCCACCGGGAGTGGGGGCGAAAATCCCCGCTCACAGTTGGTATGTTGTTAACCATATACCTAGGAAAAGAGACTCACCATTCATTAGTGGAAGTTATAAGGTTGGAAGGGACGTCCTAATTATCTTTGTTGGTTTATTGTTTGTGCATATATGTGTACAAGCATACATAAATTTGCATCTCATATCATTGATCCTCTTTGGCTCACAGAGCTGGAGTACGGCAATTCAAGAGCATACAACGATACCACCTACAACATTGATTTTGATTCAAGTGCTTCATTGGAAGGATGGATGCAAACCAGCTAAGGGACATAATCGATGAAGTTATCAAAGCTATGATGGCCTAGCTACGAGATCAATTGATTGAAATTATGAAGACCCAATTGGTTGAAATGAGATCATCAACAATGCTAATGAGGCATCTCCCATTGACGTAAAGAAGAAGGAAAAGGAAGCATCAACGGAAAGCATGTTCACTAATAGAGATTGAATAAAAAATGAGGGATCAATCCCTATTCTACATGTAATATCCTCATGTATGCCCTAGAAGTTTTGATTTTGTTGTTGTTGTTGTTGTTGTTGTTGATTTAAAATGTGATTGAATGTATATATTAAGTGATAAGAAAAGGAATTGAGAAGAGAATGCTTATGTATATTTGTTTTGGGAAAGAAAGAGGGTTTAGAGACAAGTTTATATGTTGTTTATATGATGATATAATTAACATATACCTAAGTCAAAAGGGTTGGTCAAAGCAAGAGGATATTTTTATGTGGCATGTGAAATTACTATAATGGGCTTATAAGAGACAAGAGGTTAGTTAAATGGATGAGGGCATGTTGGTAATTGTCTTGTTAAAATCACTTGGTGGAGATTTAAAGGAGAAATTGACTTTGTTTCTTCATCATTTTCTCTTCTTCTTGATGGTAGTGGACGGCTCCTCCAAAGACAAAGGAAAGCAAGAGGTGAAGAGAGGATCTTGATGTGTTGAACTCAAATTGAAGGAAGATTGAAGTGATCAAGTGTTGATTCAAGAAGTTTATAGCTTTGGTAAGTTTTCTTTTAGATCTTTTGTTTGTTTGAAATGATATGTGGATTTGATAGATGATCTAAGAGTGTGTTGATTGATTTTGTTATACTTAAGTGTGTTTGATTAGTTTGATTTTGGATTTTAAGGATGAATTGATGAAAGAAGTAAGTATTCTCTTGTTTTCTTTACTTATTTTGAAGTTGTGTTTGAAGTGAATTAGGGTTTGTTGATTTTGTGATTTGATGGGTTTGAGATGTGTTTGTGTTGTGTTTTCAAGTGTTAAATTGGTTTTAAGTTAATAGTTTAAATAGGTGTTGTTGTTGGAAGTAGTATATGTTGATTTTGAAAGGTGAAGAAGGATGGTGATTTTAGGGTTTTGAGATGGTTTGTGTTTAAATGTAATATTAATGTATTGTAAAGTGATTCTTGTGATGAATATATGTTTAGAACATTGATTGTATTCATTTGAAATATATTATATGGTGTATATTGTGTTTGAGTACAATTGAAAGAGTGTTGGATTTGGTTAGGGTTATGTTCATGGGTGACACGGCCAAAAGCAATGGAGAGACACGGCCAAGTCATGGAACATTTGGCCGTGTTGGGTTGATTTTTAGGAGACACGGCTGTGTCCCATGCCAGTGTCTGTCACTGCCAAAATTCAGTTGAGAGACACGGCCACAAGCTTGGCCGTGTCCCTCAAATGTGTTGGCTACTGTTTTTATTTTGTTCTTTTGTATGATTTTGATTTTTCAAAGATATTATTGATACTTAAACCTAAACATAAACATTTTAAATATACTTTAAAGATAAGAATGACCTAATCAAACATATAGGGAACATACATTCATTGATGTTGAGATTGTAGCACACCTTTGTTGATATTGATGATACATATGAACAATGTTAGACTATATGTATTGTGAATGGTAATGTGTTATGTACATTGAAATGTTGTATCAATGATGTTATATGATTAATATGAATTGAGATATTGTTTGATTGAGGCCATTGTGATCTGCTATGATGATTCAATTGAAAGATATATGGCATGTTTGCCTAATTGATGAGAATTGAGAATGAAATGTAAATGAATTGTGTGGCTAATGTGTTATTCCATTTTCAGAGTTTGTTATTGGTGGCATGCCTAATGATAGTAACAATCTCTTGATGTTAGGTTGGATTGAATCCTTGAAGCCTAATTGAGATGTTACAACCCTTGAAGCTAGGTTGTGTTGGTTCTTGAAGCCAAGTTGGGTTGAAGCTTAGCATGCTTAGCTCCCCTTGAAGCTTGGTTGAATCTAATCCTTGAAGCCTAATTGGGTATATGATATTGATGAATGTGATTACAAAACCAAAGCATTAACTCTGAAAATTGAATGGCATATTAGTGTGTCTTGGGCCCATGCTTGTCTTTGTTTAGTGTTGCTCATGAATGGTTTAATGAGTAATTAATGAGGTATATGAAAAGATGTTGAAATGTGATATGTCTACATATAATGAATTATGAAATGTAAAGGTATGTTGTTAGCTTTGCATATATAATGTTACTTGTATAATATGGATTGAGAATGGACATTGCATTGCACTAAAGCATGACATTAGCATGTTTTGTCTTACTAAGCCCTTGGCTTAGCGCGATAGTGTTTAATCGCGCAGGTAATAGAGTTGAACCCGAGAGTTCATCGAGACCGAGTGAGAGTAGACCTTGAAGAGTTGATTTTGGGAACTTAAAGATCAGAAGAGATTTGCCAATCATGTACTACTTCTTTATATTTTATAAAGTAATATTTATAATGTAAATATATGCACATTTATAAATATGGAATTAAATGTTTCATATATGTAAATATTTTATACATTCCGCTGCGTATTAACTAAATGTATCTATATATCTATTTTTGTTTTATATTACAAGCTAATCACTTATTTTCTATAATGTATACAATTGAAAGATTATGGTATCGTTTAAAATGTTTTGAATGTTAAGAAAATCCGTAGCATCCCTATGTTTAGTGCATATATACTACATTTTGGTGTTTGTAGTGTGCATGTATTGAATGTAGGGGTGTTACAATTGTTTTTGTATCAGAGCCTAGGTTTGAGATTCTCAACCTAGGTAAAATGTAAGAAAAAGAATATTTTACTTAAAAATTGTAACACCCCTTCCCAGCCTACATGTGTAAGCCGAGTAGAGGCGCCACACTATCCAAATGTTGCTACCAATTTTACTTAATTCGAATTTTAGTTCTGGTTTTACAGAAATTTTGCCAGAGGTTCGCCTAGAAATTTGATCCCAAGTGTCGACAAAACTGATTTTTTTTTTAATTTTTGAAAACATTTTTACACAGACCAATGCAAATGCAACCAGTTTCAATACACTCCCAATGAATCCACCTTATACCCTCAACTACAAACCTGCAAGAAGAGTTCACACTTCTAATACAAAATAAGTAGATGTTTATTATTATCACATACTTTTAATAATCTTATATATATATGATAATCTTGTCTTTACCAAAATTTCATTTATACATATGAATACATTCTTGTCAGAAATACAACATAACGAAATTATACATGTATGCATCACCTTCTAGTTGGTCTCGAAATACTCTTACCCTACTCGTGGCATAACAGTTTGACTTCCAGATCAACCACCTACTCACCTGCGCGATATATACAACCGCGCTAAGCCCGAAAGCTTAGTAGTACAAATAAATATTATAAACATACATAACAGACAATCATACTTATATGTTAACTTCATACCCATTTCAATTACACCTTATTTATATTTCTACTAATCTCATAATTATATACATATGCACGTATTTCATTAATACAACCCACAATTCCATGACTTATTAAAACATTCATAAAATAATACTCACAATGTCCACAACCACCTCCATATTATTCATCATATTGTATTTTCATGTAGTACCTTCAGATCTCATCATTCAACATAGTTTTTCAATCTACATTCACCTTCAATAATTTATTTATACATTGTAATCATCTCATTTCATAATTATCATCATATATCTCATATCATTACATCTTATTCCATAATTCACATTTAAACAAAAACAATCATTGGTCTCATTATTCATTCATTTCACATTTCATGAATCACATTTAAACAAAGACAAGCATGGGCCCAAAAGACACTAATATGTTATTCAAAGTTCAGAGTTACTGCTTTGGTCCATAATCATAATCATCAAGCCCGTAGGCGATATACACATATATATATCTATCCATGGATAGGGTAACAGACCCAGTCTCTTGGACCTCTACTTGGCTAGACTCAAGGAGATCCTCAACCCGGCAAGACTGTTACCAAAACAAGTATAACAGACCCAGTCTCTTGGACCTCAACCCGACTAATCTCGAGGAGATCCTCAACCCGGCAAGACTGTTACTATTATTCATATATTTCATAGGCATGCCGCCAAACCCAGAACTCTGAAATCTGAATAACATATTAAACACACAAACATTTCATTCATCTCTTCATAATCTCTTTCTCAATTCATTTTATATTTCATAAGCAAATTAGGCAACCATGTCTCAATCATCTCATTTGCATCATCATAGCCAACAATCATGGCCTCATATCTCATATGATCTCAAATCGCAATGAAGCAACTCTTCATAACATCATATCTTTCACATTACATTTCATCATCACATCTTGCACATTTCACATTTCATTATATTTCAAATCACATTAATCAATTCATTATTCAAATGGATATAATCAATGGCATTAACACATATTTTACATGCTCATCACAACATTCACATTATAACTAAATATGTCACAAGTCTCAATATCATATGAATGTATGCAATAATGTAGTTTGTACTTACCTTAAAACCAACTCACACCAATCTATACACTTACTCTTCCAAGAATCCTCAACACTTAGATTAGGGCAATTCAACCTCTTCACAACCTAATCCAAAAGGAATATTAGCAAAATGACCATATGAATAGTAAATTCTGGTTTTAGACTCCACTTTATCCTTATTTTGAAAAATTGTATAAAATAATCTACTTGACTAAAAATTCTAAAATTTTTACAGAATTTAGTTTTACATCTTAAAATAATTCCTTTAAAATTTCAGATCAAACTGAACACAAAATCTTGGTCAAATAGTTCACCTAACCAGACTGCCCCAATTGCCCTGCATCCTGGCAGCAGTTCTGAACTTTGTGAATTCTGTAAATTAAATTCAATCAACGTGGTTCCAAATTATTTTTCTCAAATACTAGACTCACTAAGAAACAACATATCCAAAATTCAATTGAATATGATTTTTCTACATTTTATTAAAAATCCCGAAAGATAGTTGTCTCAGTTAAGGTACCTGCTGGAACAGGTCTAATAAAAATAATCTTTCCAAAATCATAACCATTCCAAAATCGAATCCACATATTTTTCAGTCATTCTAGACTCATAGAGGCACAACATATCAAAAATTCACTTCAAGAACATTTTTCTATATTTAATTAAAAATCATACAAGTCACAGCCTTTACTAATTGTAAAACAGAAAAAATTTCACTAAACACAACTCTTACTCTTCCATCACCCACACCAACCTAACTTCTTATCTTTAATTCCATTTCAACACTTTTACACACATCATACACAAACACACTCCAACCATTAACAACACTCCATCAAACTCAAACAAAATTCCAAATAGAATAAGAGAAATCAAGAGAAAACTTACTTGAATATTGTGCCAAATCTTCAACATCCCTCTTCAATTCTCTCAAAATCCCTATGGATTTGATGTGTATAAGCAAAATCACAACTCTCTCTCTCTCTCTCTCTCTCTCTCTCTCTCTCTCTCTCTCTCTCTCTCTCTCTCTCTCTCTCTCTCTCTCTCTCTCTCTCTCTCTCTCTCTCTCGTGTAAGAAGAAGAAGAAGAAGAAAAAATATCTTTTTCCTTCTTCTTTTCATGTTTATCATATATATATAATAATAATAATAATATAATATAATAAATTATTTCAACCTCCACCACACACTTTCTCCCTTTGACTTTTCTTTCTTCTTTTTCTTTTATTATTATTATTATTATTATTAATTAATTAATTATATAAACTTACTTTTCCTACACCACTTTATACATTATGTATATGTAATATATATGTTGGTATATGTATATCTCTTTTATATTTCCTTTATATTTTCCATATTTTTCAAATACCACATAAATATATCATCCCTCATATACACCTATTTCTTATAATATTTTCCTTACATATTTTACCAACATATCTTCTCACAACTACCATTCCAATGTACACCAAAATAGGGTATTAAATTAATTCATTTATCTTCTTTTGACTTTCATTAGTTTAACTTATATATGTTATATATATATACCTTCACTTCTTTTCTCCTTCCATTAAACATACTCCTTAAATCCAAATACCACAATAATTATTCCAAAACTTTTAGGGTGTACTTTGGGATATTACAATTCTCTCCCCCTTAAATAATTTCGTCCTCGAAATTATCTAGTATAATAGCAATCCACTCTTAACATAATACCATCTTAACTTTCATATGAAGTTAATTATATTCTTAAGTTATTATGTCATCACATCATATAACTTTTACTCTCTCCCTTAGAGTCAATCATCTTCTCTAAATTTCATAACTCATCATTAGATCCATTTATATATCTTATTACTTTCTTATCCAAACATTCAAAATATCTCATTACATTCCCAATTAATTTATCTTGATGCAAGAATCAGATCATCTTATATTATACATGTACTTTGTCTAATTATTACATTCAAGATATTTTATTACTTCATCTCTTTATAATTACTGTCTTAACTTCAACCTAAAAAAAAATCATTGATTATCCCATCATTAAAATCACTTCCAGAATAGACATTTATCACACCTTAATTGATAACAATATCCTGATTTTTCCTACACTTAATTTTTTTCCCTTTTTCTTCATTTACAACTGATTTAACTCAATACATTCACATCCATACATTTGTCAGAATATTACATCACATACATTATCATTTAAATCTTATGCTCCTAGTACAACTGTACACATTAAATTTCAATAATGATTCATAATCTTCATATAATCTAGATCAATTGATCTATCTGTCACAATATAGCCACGTTTCAATCTTGTTTAATTCAAATCAACAATTAATTTATTTAAACTTATCATGAAATTTCACAATATATATATATAACCTAATTCCATTAGAGCAAACTTATATTCAAATCCTGATCTCTTCAGATCCATATTCAGTAAAATTATCATAATTACAAATCACTTTAAATTATCTTTCAATAGACACATAGTTTATTTCCTACTATCTTAGTATAATTTCCACCAATTCTCATGATAATCTCATACCATACTTTCTATCCATAGTTCACTCACTTAAACCTTAAGTCCATTCATTTATTCACTTTATACCATAAACATATTTAGTATAACTTTCAGTCACATTTTGTAATTTCCCCTTTTTAATATCTCCTCACATTTCATACCATTACGATCTTTACATAATCAGCTTTTTATCACATTAGCCATAACTCAAAACATTTTACATTTCTCTTTTCTTTCCTTACTTTTCATAATTATAACCAAATTTCTAACATAAAATGATAAAGTATAACTTTACCAGTCATAATTCTTGATCATGTTTCTAGAAAAATAATTATCAATCTCACCAAAACTGCACTACAGTCATGTTATCTCAGTTCCAAATCTGTGGATAACAAAATTAATCGACCAAAATATACTAAACAAATCATAATAGATTAATGGTCATGCCTGAAGCTTATAAATCCATATTGTTCCTTTATTATTCAACTTCCAACCTTTCTAATTACAATGCTAAATTATATCATAAGAATTACATATTCATTCTCTAAACTTTTGCTACACCAAGAGTTAACACATTTCAACTCTATCTCAAAACAATTTGCACTCGATTATATTCATCATTAGCCTAACTCCTGCTCAACAATATTATTATTATTATCATCTCTTATGTATACATATTCAATCATATGCAATTCTTACACAATTTCCCTTTTGTTACTCCATTTCGAATCTACTTCTAATCCATTTACAATCTCTTATTATACACATATACATAAAACCTTCCCACATGTGGATACTTTGGGACTCAAAATATTATATGATCATCAGGTTCAGTGATTACCATAACAATTTCACCATCCAATATTACTCGAGTCCATTCTCACTCTTAATTTTGTTACATAATCCATCTAGTTTTGCACAGTTCAAGACCTAATCTCTCTTAGGTCCACTAATACATGCAATATCATTCTTAATATCATTATACCAGTAATTATACCACCTACATATACATAGGCCACATCCATAATGTGACTCACTTCCCACATTTCTTACATAATACAATTACATTCATATCGAAAAACTCATCTCTCATATCCTATACATGTATACACTTAATCATGTAATTTTATTTAATTTCTCTTTTGCATACAATCTGTACAAATTTAATGTTTATCATTTTTCTTTGAACATTATCATACTCATTCTTTTGACATGATTTAAATTATTCATCAACACAACAAATATATACATTCTAACCATAATAACACTTCACATATATTCAAGTCACATTTCTAATGTGACATCTCTCTCATTTTTTTTATATATTTTTTTAAAGCATTTAATGTACCTTCATATCCATTTTCAACCTTACCAGTCAAATGACTTAAAGTAACTCATTTTCACTCGCTCAATCACTTTCTTTTATTTCAAAACAAATTCTCATACTATCAATCTCATTACCCAATTCGTAGTATTCTCATATGAAAGAATATTCATTGCAAATAGCTCATATGTTTAATATCTAAATAATCTTTATCAACATTCCATTAAAATTCTAAATTCTCAAATCACTATTTCACCTAAACTTCAACTTACAATTCTCATCTTTTCTTAATATCAACTTTAAAAACATCTTATATATATACCACAAAGCAACATCCAAACATATAGTTTTCACAATTATTAAGCTCATTTCAAAAAAATCCAAATGTCACATATTACCACCATTAACATGAGCTTTCACAATATTCAAACATATCATATTTCTAACATTGAAATCACAATGTTGCATTAAAATAACAATGCAAACAATAACAATATCTTTTTACTTAACCAACATCATCTCTTTTTCTTTTAAACAAAACTTTAACTTTATACACCCAAACCTTAAATGATCACATTTTGTCTATACCAATCAACTCACTCAATGTTCCACCATATTTTCCTTCAAGTTAATAACATATTTATTCATTTTAACATCCGAATAATATTTCTTCTCTCTAATAATCCAATCATAAGCTTTATTAGAAAGAGATTCAAATTGTAGAGGAAAGAGTACCTACTTAAATCTTGATTTTGTTTTTAGATCATTTTCAACTTTATTCTCTTATTCATTTCTTTATATTTCAGACACATTTCAAAAATCAAAAATTTAACAATTTACTTTACTTGGATAAATTTCCATTCTTTTATTTATTAATTAAACTCATATGAATGTTTCCATATCATTTTTTTTCTAATTTTTTTTCCTTTCATGTAGAACTTCATCCACACACTATCATCCATCTCATCTAATTCAAATACATTACAATTCACATAATGCCACATCCGAGACCAACCTAGGTGTTAATGCATATGCATGTATTACAAATTTCATTTCAAAACTTTTCTTTTTAATTCTCTTTAAGCTTTTCAAAACTTTCTCTTTTTAATTCTATTTAGGCCGAGAATCTCGAACCTAAGCTCTGATACCAAAAATTGTAACACCCCTTCCCAGCCTACATGTGTAAGCCGAGTAGAGGCGCCACACTGTCCAAATGTTGCTACCAATTTTACTTAATTCGAATTTTAGTTCTGGTTTTACAGAAATTTTGCCAGAGGTTTGCCTAGAAATTTGATCCCAAGTGTCGACAAAACTGATTTTTTTTTTAATTTTTGAAAACATTTTTACACAGACCAATGCAAATGCAACCAGTTTCAATACACTCCCAATGAATCCACCTTATACCCTCAACTACAAACCTGCAAGAAGAGTTCACACTTCTAATACAAAATAAGTAGATGTTTATTATTATCACATACTTTTAATAATCTTATATATATATGATAATCTTGTCTTTACCAAAATTTTATTTATACATATGAATACATTCTTGTCAGAAATACAACATAACGAAATTATACATGTATGCATCACCTTCTAGTTGGTCTCGAAATACTCTTACCCTACTCGTGGCATAACAGTTTGACTTCCAGATCAACCACCTACTCACCTGCGCGATATATACAACCGCGCTAAGCCCGAAAGCTTAGTAGTACAAATAAATATTATAAACATACATAACAGACAATCATACTTATATGTTAACTTCATATATTATTATTTTCTTATCATATTTTCCCATTTCAATTACACCTTATTTATATTTCTACTAATCTCATAATTATATACATATGCACGTATTTCATTAATACAACCCATAATTCCATGACTTATTAAAACATTCATAAAATAATACTCACAATGTCCACAACCACCTCCATATTATTCATCATATTGTATTTTCATGTAGTACCTTCAGATCTCATCATTCAACATAGTTTTTCAATCTACATTCACCTTCAATAATTTATTTATACATTGTAATCATCTCATTTCATAATTATCATCATATATCTCATATCATTACATCTTATTCCATAATTCACATTTAAACAAAAACAATCATTGGTCTCATTATTCATTCATTTCACATTTCATGAATCACATTTAAACAAAGACAAGCATGGGCCCAAAAGACACTAATATGTTATTCAAAGTTCAGAGTTACTGCTTTGGTCCATAATCATAATCATCAAGCCCGTAGGCGATATACACATATATATATCTATCCATGGATAGGGTAACAGACCCAGTCTCTTGGACCTCTACTTGGCTAGACTCAAGGAGATCCTCAACCCGGCAAGACTGTTACCAAAACAAGTATAACAGACCCAGTCTCTTGGACCTCAACCCGACTAATCTCGAGGAGATCCTCAACCCGGCAAGACTGTTACTATTATTCATATATTTCATAGGCATGCCGCCAAACCCAGAACTCTGAAATCTGAATAACATATTAAACACACAAACATTTCATTCATCTCTTCATAATCTCTTTCTCAATTCATTTTATATTTCATAAGCAAATTAGGCAACCATGTCTCAATCATCTCATTTGCATCATCATAGCCAACAATCATGGCCTCATATCTCATATGATCTCAAATCGCAATGAAGCAACTCTTCATAACATCATATCTTTCACATTACATTTCATCATCACATCTTGCACATTTCACATTTCATTATATTTCAAATCACATTAATCAATTCATTATTCAAATGGATATAATCAATGGCATTAACACATATTTTACATGCTCATCACAACATTCACATTATAACTAAATATGTCACAAGTCTCAATATCATATGAATGTATGCAATAATGTAGTTTGTACTTACCTTAAAACCAACTCACACCAATCTATACACTTACTCTTCCAAGAATCCTCAACACTTAGATTAGGGCAATTCAACCTCTTCACAACCTAATCCAAAAGGAATATTAGCAAAATGACCATATGAATAGTAAATTCTGGTTTTAGACTCCACTTTATCCTTATTTTGAAAAATTGTATAAAATAATCTACTTGACTAAAAATTCTAAAATTTTTACAGAATTTAGTTTTACATCTTAAAATAATTCCTTTAAAATTTCAGATCAAACTGAACACAAAATCTTGGTCAAATAGTTCACCTAACCAGACTGCCCCAATTGCCCTGCATCCTGGCAGCAGTTCTGAACTTTGTGAATTCTGTAAATTAAATTCAATCAACGTGGTTCCAAATTATTTTTCTCAAATACTAGACTCACTAAGAAACAACATATCCAAAATTCAATTGAATATGATTTTTCTACATTTTATTAAAAATCCCGAAAGATAGTTGTCTCAGTTAAGGTACCTGCTGGAACAGGTCTAATAAAAATAATCTTTCCAAAATCATAACCATTCCAAAATCGAATCCACATATTTTTCAGTCATTCTAGACTCATAGAGGCACAACATATCAAAAATTCACTTCAAGAACATTTTTCTATATTTAATTAAAAATCATACAAGTCACAGCCTTTACTAATTGTAAAACAGAAAAAATTTCACTAAACACAACTCTTACTCTTCCATCACCCACACCAACCTAACTTCTTATCTTTAATTCCATTTCAACACTTTTACACACATCATACACAAACACACTCCAACCATTAACAACACTCCATCAAACTCAAACAAAATTCCAAATAGAATAAGAGAAATCAAGAGAAAACTTACTTGAATATTATGCCAAATCTTCAACATCCCTCTTCAATTCTCTCAAAATCCCTATGGATTTGATGTGTATAAGCAAAATCACAACTCTCTCTCTCTCTCTCTCTCTCTCTCTCTCTCTCGTGTAAGAAGAAGAAGAAGAAGAAAAAATATCTTTTTCCTTCTTCTTTTCATGTTTATCATATATATATAATAATAATAATAATATAATATAATAAATTATTTCAACCTCCACCACACACTTTCTCCCTTTGACTTTTCTTTCTTCTTTTTCTTTTATTATTATTATTATTATTATTATTATTAATTAATTAATTATATAAACTTACTTTTCCTACACCACTTTATACATTATGTATATGTAATATATATGTTGGTATATGTATATCTCTTTTATATTTCCTTTATATTTTCCATATTTTTCAAATACCACATAAATATATCATCCCTCATATACACCTATTTCTTATAATATTTTCCTTACATATTTTACCAACATATCTTCTCACAACTACCATTCCAATGTACACCAAAATAGGGTATTAAATTAATTCATTTATCTTCTTTTGACTTTCATTAGTTTAACTTATATATGTTATATATATATACCTTCACTTCTTTTCTCCTTCCATTAAACATACTCCTTAAATCCAAATACCACAATAATTATTCCAAAACTTTTAGGGTGTACCTTGGGATATTACAAAAAGTGAGTTTTTAAATAACATATATGTTTGAGATTGACAATCTTTGATCTTTAATAAGATGTAATCTGCTGTGTTTGCAGACTTAGGTTGTGATGGATCCTCATTCGCGTCAGTCAGTTGAGGGAAGTGCGGAGAGTGTTGCTCCTGAGGATGGAGCTAGAGTTGATAGTGCTGGGGAGGCACCTGCTTCGGTGTCGGGTAGACCAGCTGGGGAGGAGGTTCCGCCAGCTTGGCTTAGGCATGTGGTTGTAGCTTTGAGGCAAGCACCAGTACAACCACCGCCACCACCCCCTCAGCCTTTAGTATCAATGAGGCACTATGACAAACTGAGGAAGTATGGAGCCGAAGATTTTATAGGTACTACTGATCTAGCAGTGGCTGAGCAGTGGTTAGACAAAGTACAGAGAATATTTGTTCAGTTGCAAGCCACCTCAGAGGAAAAGTTTGACTATGCAAGATCTTTGTTGCAAAAGGATGCATATAGTTGGTGGAAGACAGTGCCTCATTCTATGGATGATCCACCAACCTTGTCATATGCTGATTTTCTGAGAGAATTTGAATTGAAGTATACTCCAAGGGAGTATAAAGATGGGAAGAAAAGAGAGTTTCTAGATTTGAAGCAAGATCACCAGACCGTAACTGAATATGAGATTGAGTTTATTCGATTAAGTCAGTATGCTGGGGGCATAATATCGGATGAGATAGATAGATGTAGGAGGTTTGAGGAGGGATTGAGGCCCTCTATCATGTGTCTGGTAGCTGGATTCAGATATCATGATTTTTCTCAGCTTGTGGCAGCGGCTCGGAGTGTGGAGCGAGCTCAGGGTATTGCAGCTGCTTCAGAGGAAGAGGTTAGGGTGAGGAGGCCCCAGTTTGAGGCAGGGTCTTCTTCTACAAAGAGAGGTAAAAGTAGTTTTGTTCCTCGGGTCAGTAGAAGTCAAAGAACAGCTGGTAGGTCAGTGCAGTTCCAGAGGCAGAGATTTAGACCTGCAGCTTCAGTGGCAAGTGCTCCGACCCCAATGATTCAGAGATCCACTCTTCCCATCTGCATTCATTGTGGTAGGCCACATGGTGGTCCTTGCTGGAAGACTGGTGTAGCAGGGGTATGTTTCAGATGTGGATCGCCTGATCACTTTGTGAGAGATTGTCCTGAGAGGCAAGAACAGATGTCAGTTGATACTGCAGCTTCTCGACCTAGTCTGAGGGGAGGTCGAGGAGGCAGAGGTGTCAGCAGAGGAGGAAGATCTGGGTTCAGTGCTAGAGGAGGTTCTACATCCAAGGAGAGTAGACCAGAGGAGGTTGGATCTTCCCAGAGGATGTATGTTATGCAGAGGTAGCCAGATGCTTCGGCAGTCATAGCTGGTACTTTTTCTTTATTTCATACTCCAGTACTTGCTTTGATTGATCCGGGTTCCACACATTCATATATTAGTGCATCTGTTTTGCCTGTGTCTGATTTGCATGCTGAATCCCTAGGGTTTGATGTTTTGGTAACAAATCCGTTAGGGCATAGTGTGATTGTTAGTAAAGTGCACAAAGATAGTGCAGTAGTGGTGCAGGGTGAGGAGTTCCTTGGGGATTTGATTGAGATGCCATTTAAGGAATATGATGTGATTTTGGGCATGGACTGGCTATCTCGACATGGAGCTGTGGTGGATTGTAAAAAGAAAATTGTTTCTTTGAGAACTGGTGATGGTAGAGAGGTGATAGTATCTAATGAGCAAGGACAGCTAGCCTCCTTATTTGTTTCAGCTGTTGCAGCTAGGAGGTTGATTAGAAAAGGGTGTGAAGCCTATCTTGCTCATGTGGTAGATACTAGAGTAAGAGGTTCTCCTATTGATAGCATTGCTACAGTTGCTGAGTTCCCAGATGTATTTCCAGAGGAATTGCCAGGATTGCCTCCTGAGAGAGAAGTGGAGTTTGGTATTGAATTGTTGCCTAGTACCACTCCTATCTCTATTACTCTGTATAGAATGGCACCAGCAGAATTGAGGGAGTTGAAAGTGCAATTACAGGAGTTGTTGGATAAAAGATTTATTCGCCCCAGTGTTTCTCCTTGGGGAGCTCCTGTGCTATTTGTGAAGAAGAAGGATGGTACTATGAGATTGTGCATCGATTATAGGCAATTGAACAAGGTGACTATTAAAAATAAATATCCTTTGCCTAGAATTGATGATCTCTTTGATCAATTGAAGGGAGCGTCAGTGTTTTCTAAAATTGATCTGAGATCTAGGTACCATCAGCTGAGAGTTAGAGCTGAAGATGTTCCGAAGACAGCTTTTCGGACTAGGTATGGGCATTATGAGTTTCTAGTTATGCCTTTTGGTCTGACGAATGCACCTGCAGCTTTTATGGATTTGATGAATAGGGTGTTTAGGCCCTATTTGGATCAGTTTGTGGTAGTGTTTATTGATGATATTTTGGTGTATTCGCGAAATAAAGAGGAACATGACAAGCATTTGCGGATTGTGCTGCAGATTTTGAGAGAGAAGCAGTTGTTTGCCAAATTGTCGAAGTGTGAGTTCTGGTTGGATCAAGTCACTTTTCTCGGACATATTGTTTCAGCAGAAGGCATTAGAGTTGATCCGAGTAAAGTTAAAGCTATTTTGAATTGGAGTCCACCAAGGTCTGTGACTGAAGTTAGAAGTTTTCTGGGTTTGGCAGGCTATTACCAACGGTTTGTGAAAGGATTTTCTTTGATAGCTACTCCACTCACCAGATTGCTTCGTAAGGGAGTGAGATTTGTATGGTTGGATCAGTGTCAGGGTAGCTTTGAGCAGTTGAGAGATATGCTGACTCAAGCGCCTGTTCTTACTTTACCTGTGGAAGGCAAACCATATGTGATTTTCAGTGATGCTTCACATAGTGGTTTGGGTTGTGTGCTGATGCAGGAAGGTAAAGTTATAGCTTATGCATCTAGACAGTTGAAACCGCATGAGCTTAATTATCCGACCCATGATTTGGAATTGGCAGCCATTGTGTTTGCATTGAAGATTTGGCGCCACTATCTGTTTGGGGAGAAATGTTTCATCTACACTGATCACAATAGTTTGAAGTATTTGGGGGTTTAGAAAGAGCTCAATCTTCGACAGAGGAGATGGTTGGAATTGATTAAAGACTACGACTGCTTGATTGATTATCATCCAGGTAAAGCAAATGTTGTTGCTAATGCCTTGAGTCGGAAGTCTTTAGCTGGTTTAACTTTTTACTCGCTCTCGTTGCTTGTTGAGTTGAGAGCATTGTGTGTTAGTTTTGTATCTTGTGATGATGGTGCATTGTTAGCACTGTTGCATGTGAAACCAGTTTTGTTGGATCAGATTAAAGAGGCTCAGTTGACTGATAAGAAGATTCAGAAGATTATTTCAGATTGTCAGAATGGAAAGAGTAGAGATTTTGTTGTGAAAAGTGATGGAAGTCTCTGGTTTAAGAACAGATTGTGTGTACCCGATGATGCTGATTTGAAAAGGATCATTTTGGAAGAAGCACATCAGTCAGTGTTTGCTATGCATCCGGGCAATACCAAGATGTATCATGATTTGAGACAGCATTACTGGTGGATTGGGTTGAAGAGAGACATTGCTGAGTTTGTATCGAAATGTCTCACTTGTCAGAAGGTAAAAGCAGAGCATCAAGTTCCAACCGGGTTGCTTCAACCGTTGTTAGTGCCTGAATGGAAGTGGGAAAGAGTGACAATGGATTTTGTGTCTGGTTTGCCATTGACACAAAGGAAGCATGATGCCATTTGGGTGATTGTGGATAGATTGACTAAGACAGCTCATTTCCTTCCAGTTCGGATGGATTACTCTTTGGAGAGGTTGGCTGAGCTGTATATTCATGAGATTGTGAAGTTGCATGGGGTTCCAACTTCTTTAGTGTCCGATCGAGATCCCAGGTTTACTTCAAGATTTTGGAAGAGTTTACATAGTGCTTTGGGTTCTCGACTGCTTTTCATCCACAGACGGATGGACAGTCAGAGAGGGTGATACAGATTATTGAAGATATGTTGAGAAGCTGTGTCATTGATTTCTCTGGAAGTTGGGACAAATTTCTACCACTTGTGGAGTTTGCTTATAACAACAGTCACCAATCCAGCATTAGTATGGCACCATTCGAAGCACTGTATGGTAGACGGTGTAGGACACCGCTGTGTTGGAATGAACTTGGGGAAAGTAAGTTAATTGGGCCTGATTTGGTTAAAGAAACTGAAGAGAAAGTGAAGTTGATTCGGGGCAGGTTAAAAGCAGCTTCAGAACGACAGAAGTCTTATGCAGATCTGAAAAGGAGAGACATAGAGTTTGATATTGGAGATAAGGTATTTTTGAAAGTGTCTCCTTGGAAGAAGATCTTGAGGTTCGATCGAAAAGGGAAATTAAGTCCTCGTTTCATTGGACAGTATGAAGTTCTAGAAAGGATTGGGCCAGTTGCTTATCGACTCACTTTGCCACCTGAGTTGGATCGTATTCATAATGTATTTCATGTTTCTATGTTGAGAAGATACAAATCGGATCCATCTCACGTGTTGCCAATTGAGTCTATCGAAGTGAGCTCAGATTTGACATTTGAGGAAGAACCAGTTGCTATTTTGGCACGTGAAGTGAAAGAATTGAGGAACAAGAGAGTGCCATTGGTGAAGGTTCTATGGAAGAACCATACAAAGGAAGAAGCAACTTGGGAAAGTGAACAATCGATGCGAGAGCAATATCCTCAGTTGTTTCAGCCTTGATATCAGGTAATTTCGAGGACGAAATTTCTTTTTAGAGGGGGAGAATTGAAATATCCTCATGTATGCCCTAGAAGTTTTGATTTTGTTGTTGTTGTTGTTGTTGTTGTTGTTGTTGTTGATGATGATTTAAAATGTGATTGAATGTATATATTAAGTGATAAGAAAAGGAATTGAGAAGAGAATGCTTATGTATATTTGTTTTGGGAAAGAAAGAGGGTTTAGAGACAAGTTTATATGTTGTTTATATGATGATATAATTAACATATACCTAAGTCAAAAGCGTTGGTCAAAGCAAGAGGATATTTTTATGTGGCATGTGAAATTACTATAATGGGCTTATAAGAGACAAGAGGTTAGTTAAATGGATAAGGGCATGTTGGTAATTGTCTTGTTAAAAACACTTCGTGGAGATTTAAAGGAGAAATTGACTTTGTTTCTTCATCATTTTCTCTCCTTCTTGATAGTAGTGGACGGCTCCTCCAATGACAAAGGAAAGCAAGAGGTGAAGAGAGGATCTTGATGTGTTGAACTCAAATTGAAGGAAGATTGAAGTGATCAAGTGTTGATTCAAGAAGTTTATAGCTTTGGTAAGTTTTCTTTTAGATCTTTTGTTTGTTTGAAATGATATGTGGATTTGATAGATGATCTAAGAGTGTGTTGATTGATTTTGTTATACTTAAGTGTGTTTGATTAGTTTGATTTTGGATTTTAAGGATGAATTGATGAAAGAAGTAAGTATTCTCTTGTTTTCTTTACTTATTTTGAAGTTGTGTTTGAAGTGAATTAGGGTTTGTTGATTTTGTGATTTGATGGGTTTGAGATGTGTTTGTGTTGTGTTTTCAAGTGTTAAATTGGTTTTAAGTTAATAGTTTAAATAGGTGTTGTTGTTGGAAGTAGTATATGTTGATTTTGAAAGGTGAAGAAGGATGGTGATTTTAGGGTTTTGAGATGGTTTGTGTTTAAATGTAATATTAATGTATTGTAAAGTGATTCTTGTGATGAATATATGTTTAGAACATTGATTGTATTCATTTGAAATATATTATATGGTGTATATTGTGTTTGAGTACAATTGAAAGACTGTTGGATTTGGTTAGGGTTATGTTCATGGGTGACACGGCCAAAAGCAATGGAGAGACACGGCCAAGTCATGGAACATTTGGCTGTGTTGGGTTGATTTTTAGGAGACACGGCCGTGTCCCATGCCAGTGTCTGTCACTGCCAAAATTCAGTTGAGAGACACGGCCACAAGCTTGGCCGTGTCCCTCAAATGTGTTGGCTATTGTTTTTATTTTGTTCTTTTGTATGATTTTGATTTTTCAAAGATATTATTGATACTTAAACCTAAACATAAACATTTTAAATATACTTTAAAGATAAGAATGACCTAATCAAACATATAGGGAACATACATTCATTGATGTTGAGATTGTAGCACACCTTTGTTGATATTGATGATACATATGAACAATGTTAGACTATATGTATTGTGAATGGTAATGTGGTATGTACTTTGAAATGTTGTATCAATGATGTTATATGATTAATATGAATTGAGATATTGTTTGATTGAGGCCATTGTGATTGGCTATGATGATTCAATTGAAAGATATATGGCATGTTTGCCTAATTGATGAGAATTGAGAATGAAATGTAAATGAATTGTGTGGCTAATGTGTTATTCCATTTTCAGAGTTTGTTATTGGTGGCATGCCTAATGATAGTAACAATCTCTTGAAGTTAGGTTGGATTGAATCCTTGAAGCCTAATTGAGATGTTACAACCCTTGAAGCTAGGTTGTGTTGGTTCTTGAAGCCAAGTTGGGTTGAAGCTTAGCATGCTTAGCTCCCCTTGAAGCTTGGTTGAACCTAATCCTTGAAGCCTAGTTGGGTATATGATATTGATGAATGTGATAACAAAACCAAAGCATTAACTCTGAAAATTGAATAGCATATTAGTGTGTCTTGGGCCCATGCTTGTCTTTGTTTAGTGTTGCTCATGAATGGTTTAATGAGTAATTAATGAGGTATATGAAAAGATGTTGAAATGCGATATGTCTACATATAATGAATTATGAAATGTAAAGGTATGTTGTTAGCTTTGCATATATAATGTTACTTGTATAATATGGATTGAGAATGGACATTGCATTGCACTAAAGCATGACATTAGCATGTTTTGTCTTACTAAGCCCTTGGCTTAGCGCGATAGTGTTTAATCGCGCAGGTTATAGAGTTGAACCCGAGAGTTCATCGAGACCGAGTGAGAGTAGACCTTGAAGAGTTGATTTTGGGAACTTAAAGATCAGAAGAGATTTGCCAATCATGTACTACTTCTTTATATTTTATAAAGTAATATTTATAATGTAAATATATGCACATTTATAAATATGGAATTAAATGTTTCATATATGTAAATATTTTATACATTCCGCTGCGTATTAACTAAATGTATCTATATATCTATTTTTGTTTTATATTACAAGCTAATCACTTATTTTCTATAATGTATACAATTGAAAGATTATGGTATCGTTTAAAATGTTTTGAATGTTAAGAAAATCCGTAGCATCCCTATGTTTAGTGCATATATACTACATTTTGGTGTTTGTAGTGTGCATGTATTGAATGTAGGGGTGTTACACTACAAGACCTGCTGAACCATATGCTGTCTAAGTGGAGCAATAAAGGTGGCTACCACCCTAGTGGGCAAAGTCAAAGGGAAAGAGGAGGTGTTGAGAAAAATTAAACAAATGAACCAACAAAGAAGCATAAATTTTTAGACTTAAGGGATCATTTATCAAAGATGTTAGAAAATCTAATGAAGATGGATTTGCTACAACCAATTTCACCTTGGCCTCTGTATAAGCCTCTACCACCAAATTTTGATGCGAAGGTCTTTTGACAATTCCAACAAGTGCTAGGGCATGAAATAGATAAATATGTTCAATTATGGAACAAAATCCAAGATTTGATTGACATTGGAAAGCTACCTGAGCCTGATAAGCCCAACACTAAGACTAATCCTCTGCCTAAATTTGGAAGGGCACCACTGTTTACAACCTTCATGAAGAGTTTTATCTTGTCATCTTGTGACGATATAGATAGAGAAGTTGCTAAAGATGATGTGCTACAAAGCAAGCTGGGAATAACTGTGGATGATGAAGCAATGATCCTTGATGATGAAAAATCCTTGCATATGATATGTCTAAATAAATGAAGTATCATCAAGTCCCACTCAACAAACTTCCCTAAGCATGAAGTGTTACCCTTTTATTTTGCTTTCTTTAATATTTAATTGCTACAATTATGTCTTTAAAATTAAGATAATTTCAATAAATTATTTTCATCAAAATTTTTGTTAGTCTTTGTTCATTTTGGTGCTCAACCGATGATGAATCTAGCTTGATAATCATAAATTAATATATTTATGCATCATGACTTGAATGACTTTACTAGGTGAGGAAATTTTTCTATATCATTGAGTTGTGTATGCTTACTTAGAGAGGGCTCCTACATAATTATGAGTGCCTAGGTCCTAGTCAATCTTAGAATATGCTTTGACAAACTTTCGAGGGAAATTAAACTTTGCTTATTTAAGGGAGAGATGATTTAGGCATTGTTTGGATAGCCAACAACAAGTATCCACTCAATTAAATATTAATCCTTAGTTATCCCTTTAAGCCTTAATAAGATTTTAGCTTGCTTTTTATTGGCTTGTAAACCCCGATAACCTACCCTGAGCTGTTGTGATATTTATGACAAATTTGATGATTACTAAGAGGAAGAGACAAGAAGATCAAAAAGAAAGGAATGCCTAGTCAAGACCATAAGGATATACCCAAAAAAAAGGGAGAAAGAAAAAAAGAGAAAAAAAAAGAAGAAAATGAAAAGGAAAAAAGAAAATAAAATACAAAAGGCAGTTCAAAAAGCCAACCAAGTTTTTCTTTACCTAAAGCAGCAAAAGACTTCCATTTGGTTTATAAGGGAAGTTTGACTTGAATTGGTCTAATACAACCAAAGATTCAATCAAAATCAAGAGAAAAAAAGGAGAAAGACCATCTAGTTTTTGAAAGTCCTGCAGAGGAAAAGGGCGAAATGATAAAATACCAAAAAAAACAAGAAAAGGGTAGAGAAAGAGAAAATAAAAGAGAAGAAAAGAATGGAATGTGGGTATCAAACTTTTTTCAAGGGAGAAGACTGTCCCAATCAAGATCTAGATTAATGCCAAGAAAATAGGGGAACACTCAAAGCTCTATCTTTTCATGCTCCCAACTGTCTAAAGTTCTAACAAGCAGTTTGTAGTGTGAAGATTTGTCCATTTTGTCACATCAGCTCCAATCTCAAAATGGCTTTCATTTAACTAGTGTCCCTTATAGGCCCCATTTCAAGCCTATTAATGACCTGTTGATCTCTCTTGGTATGTATAGCCTATTAGTGGAGATAGTTTGAATAAGCATGCATATTAGATAGACAATATTTGAACTCAATGAGACCTTTGGCTAAGTGATGTATATGTGCCTATCTGAAGTGCAATAATTATTGCTTAAATAGAAATGATTCCCGAGTTTAGTACGGTAAATAGGGTTGTCATGTTATAAAAATGTTAAATTTGAAAATCGAGTCCTGAGGTAAATTGACATTGATTTGGCAAAGCCAACATTTGATTTCAAAATAAAAATTCAAAAAAAAAATTACAAAGCCTTCAAGTTAAGGAAAGAATATCGAATCATCAAACCTCAAAGGACACATTGGGCAAAGAAAATGATTATTGGTGAGGTTATGAAGAAGCTACCAATTGGCATACTGAATCATAATTTGAAATGGATGTATCTCTGCTGCTTAGAGCCTCCATTATTCATGTTTTAAACATCTTTAAGATAAAAAGCCAAAAAAGCAAAGCCTTCTGCCATTCTAGTGCAGGACCTGAATGGGCATCTGGAAGAAATCCATGAGAACACTTTAGCTGATAACCCCAGTCTATGAGTCAATGGAACCACTGCAAGTATTATCCATGCATATCAGCATACATGAGCATGTCACACTCCATTTTTCTTTGTCAAAAGTAAACAGTAATATTCTATGAAGCAACCATAAATCGGATATGGAATTAGGGGGCATGGAAAGCCCATTGTGTGAGGAAGGTCCAGCAATTTTGCAAAAGAAAGAAGAAATGCATGCTTGTGTTAGGAGCTAAACAACACAAATATCAATCAGAGCCTACATGGGAACAAAATCATTGGTTTGAGCCTACACAGGGGGCAAAGTCTCTCCTTTTCAATTTTTGAGTTTATGCGTATACAAAATAATTTCAGACTCACATTCAATATTTTGCCATGCAGGGGACAAGAAGAAGATATAAGGGCGAGCTAAAAAATGGCTGAATTGGCCAGTTAAAAATAGCTGATTTTTTTTCCCAAACGGAAGAACAAAAAGAATGGAACATTAGAACTATCAAAAGAATGAATATGCAAAAGACAAAAGATCAGTCTATCTAGAAGAGCTGAAGCCAGGGTAAAGACCCAATCTCCAATGAATAAAGATCCATGTTTCAAGGTTAAAGACCCGATCTCCAATAGATAAAGATCCATATTTCAAGAGTAAAGACCTGATCTCCAATGGATAAAGATCCATGTTTTAAGGGTAAAGACCCGATATCCAATGGATAAAGATCCATGTTTCAAGGGTAAAGACCCGATCTCCAATGGATAAAGATAAATGTTTCAAGGGTAAAGACCCAATCCTTAATGGATAAAGATCCATATTTCAAGGGTAAAGACCCGATCTCTAATGGATAAAGATCCATGTATCAAGGGTAAAGACCCAATCTCCAATGGATAAAGATCCATGTTTCAAGGGTAAAGACTCGATTCCCCAATGAATAAAGATTCATTTTTGGTGGGTAAAGACCCACGATCCATTAAAGAATGGAACAACTAATTAAGCCATAATTCTCAACTGATAAAAGGTCAGTCAAATCCAGTTTTGGGTCGAGCACCCAAAATACAATCTCGGGTCCAAGTACCCAATTCAGTCTTGGGTCCAAGTACCCAGCCTCGGGTCCAAATACCCAATCTCAGGTCCAAGTACCCAAATCAGATTCAGTCTCAGGTCCAAGTATCCAATTAAGTCTCAGATCCAAGCATCCAATCACGGGTATAAGTACCCAATCATGGTTCCAAGTATCCAAATCCAATTCAGTCTCGGGTCCAAGTATCCAATCTCGTGTCTATGTACCCAAATCTTTTTTGGGTCCAAACCCAAACCAACTCCAACTTTGGGTTGAGAACCCATCCTCATCCAAAATCTGCTCAAAGTCATGTTGCTTTTCACTATCTTCAATCAAGTCTCAGATCGTTCAAGCAGGGGGCAAACTATAGACCCTTAAATTTGGACCGATTTAAATTTAAAAGGTTTATGTTGGTCCATTATCAATTTAGATTTCTTAAACCTAATTTTAGAATTGAATTAGAGGTTATATCAAAATTACAAAAATATTGGCTGAGAATTTAATTATTTTTGACTGGTTTGAGTCAAAATTAATGGTTTTGGTCGAGTTGGTTCTCCTAGGTACTGTCCATAGAGATTTAGGAGGGCTAAATCGATATGGGTATTGCCCATATCAATTTGAGCTTGCCAAATCAATATGGGCAAGTGCCTCATATCGATTGCCCATATTAATTTTGGCAAGCTGAATCGATATGGGGCAATTCATATCGATTTGGCTAGCCCTAATTGATATGAGGCAATTTCATATCGATTTGGTTGGCCAAATCGATATGGAATCTGCCTCATATCAATTTGGCTAGTCCAAATCAATATGAGGTGCACTCCATGTCAATTTTGGCCTTTAATTCGAGTCCTAAACATAATTGTACCGGCCATTAGACTTCTTAATTAACTTATGAGAGTTGGATTAAGTTTATGGTTAAGGTAAGGTTTTCTATAAATACATAATTAAAAATAAAAATTGAAAAGAAGGAACAGGGAAATTTGGATTAACAGATTCGCAGTAAAAGAGAAAGAGCAATATCTTAATAAGGAAAAGGAACTGATAATTGGCAAGGAGGCAATAACCGAAGCAATAAATAAACACAGAATTTAAACCAATAGCAATCAAAGAGACAGTAACCATAGTCTCAAGTTTGCCTCATTCCTACCAAAGAAAAGATTGATCCAGGCTGTAGCAACTATTGGATTCATCGTTCTAATTTGGAGGAACCAACTAAACGAAGGTTTAATTCCTATGTTTAATTAATTTAAATTTACAGTAGCTATTTTTTCATAGTTTTATCCAGCAAGCTATTTTAATCTTTCAATAATTAATTTGGCTTTCTATGTTTGTTTCACCTAAAAATACTTAAGTAGTTATTATAGTCAATATTAAAACCACACTTGAACTTTGATCACCATAAGCCCCAAACACTAATTTCAATCATAATATACAAAACTAAGGTTTCAAACCTTAAAACCCGGATTTTAAAACACTAACCCTAATCCCCAATCCAAAAACCCTATAACTCTAATGTTATTTTCTAAAGTCCTAAAACCCTAGTTTGATTCCAAATACCCATAAAATCACAGTTTTTCATTTAAACCCTAAAATTGCTTTTATAAAAATTCTAAACCCTAATTTTATTCAAAATACCTTAATTCAAGATGTAAACCTAAATTTATATCTTTATTGCTTTATTTAATTTTAGATTTGATTATTTAGTTTATTATATGTTTTGATTATTGATTTATTTAATTTTGATGTTTGGTTTATTGAATTTATCATGGATGAATATTTTTCAATTATTATTTATTTATTAAAATTGTAAGAGGTATGTTTCTATGATTGGGTACCTCATTAATTAATTTTCATGTAATTTAAATTATTTTTATATTTTGGGATTAATGTAAAGGGCACTTTTCCACCTTTTTGTGGGTATCCTATTTAGTTTTAGACATTGGACCATGTAAGGACACATTTCCATCCTCGAATGGGTGTCCATTTATTTATTTTGTTTGAACATTGCTTTGATTTTAATATAATGATGCTTTATTTTAATTGTTGCATGTAGTATGGATAATATCATTATATTTAAGAATTTTATAATATTAAGACTTGAAAAGGATGTCGGTTTCAATGAAATGGGCATTGTGGGGGGTGCTGGGCCATTTCTCACCTTTTCCACACGTATCCAACTTTGTAAACCCATTAAGGGGTTAGGGATTTCTTAGGAATCAAGTCATCCATCCCTTTCTTTTTCCCGGCCCATCCCGGTGGTGAATCCATTTTCTCCGGGTTTAGGCTCTTATTCTCTAAGGCCCTGAGCCTAACAGTGCCAAAGTCACAAGAATCATTCCACCAGGAGTGGGGGAAAAATCCTTGCTCGCAAAATTATAAGTTAATTGGATAAATAAAATAAAAGATTTTAAATGAAAAATAAAAAGATTGTATGTGAAAAAGTAAAATTTATATGTGATATATATGTAAATATACAATTTCAAAAAAAATATATGTAAATATACATAACATATACAAATCAATTTTTAAAAGTTAAAGTTTATTTTAATAATTTAAAAATAAATTATATAGCCAAAGGAAGAGGATATTTTGGTGTTGTAATTAAATAATAATATATATACTTAGTTAAGATTAAAAGTGAAAATATAAGGTTCAAAGTGAAAGTGGGTGGAGAGAGATTTTTACTTAGTCTTCATCTTCTTCTTCTTCTTTCTCCTTTGAAGGCCAGTTTTCTCCATTAGAGGAAAGGGAGGATTTGCTTCTTCTAAGCTTCCTAAGGTGAAGGATTTTCAAGGTTTTAGGGGAAGATTTGGTGATATCTTCTTGAGTTGGAAAGTTTCTAACTTGTTTTTCTTGGATTTTCTTAAAGATGTGAAGTTTAGCTTGTTAGGGTTGTATGTTTTTATGGATGGAATTGATATGTATGAAGTTATTTTGTGTAGTTAACCGTGATTTTAAGGTTGGATTGTAGAAATGGTTAAGTTTGAGTTGAGCTTGGTGTAGAAAGAGAGTTTAGGGTCATGTAACTTTTGAGTTATGAATTCATGTTTTTAAATTATGTAATTTTATTTTAATTGAGTTGCTTTGATGCATAAACAAGTATTTTAAAGTTAAATGATGGGTTTGGTTGAATATGAATAGAGTTTGGAATTGGAAAGGTATTATTCAAAGTATAGGAAAGAATGATAACTTTGGAAGTGATAATTATGTGTTGATATCAGGATTTGGCCTGACACGCCTAGTAACATGGCCATGTCATTGGGTGTGTCGAAGTTTTTATTTTCAGTATTAGTGACATGTGCAGTGACAAGCCCATGTCATTGAGCGTGTCATAGCTACTGTAATGTTTGAGTATTAGCACAGGCGGTGACACACCCATGTCCCTAAGCGTGTCAAATCTTCTGTGTTGTGGGCATAGGGCAAGCCATTGACACGTCCATATCGTTGAGTGTGTCATTTGTAGATTTTGTCCAAGATAGATCTTTTCCTTATTTTTCCTTTGTTGTTATTATCTTTGTGTTGAGAGATCGTGTATTTGTTTTAAAAAGTGATACTAAGTGATTATTTATAATCACATTTGGTTTAGGTATTGAGGAGATTTGATTTTCCCAATCCAAGTGTTGAAAGGTATCTTGGAAGAGAAGTTTGAAGGTGGGGTTTGAGCTTGTTTTGTTGCTTTTATAGGTAAATACAAACTTTGAATAAATTGATTGAGTTTGCATTACTTTTGGACTTAACACTTTTTGGTTGGAAAATGTGTTAAGCTACTTGATGCATTGAATATACATGAACAATGTACTATGTTATTTGATTTGTTAAGAATACATTATATGCATTGTGAGAAGCCACAGATAGTGGCTAAAATGTATTCAAAGTGAATGTGTGCAATATATGAAAATGACCTAAAGTGTTTGGGTATTGTGTTTTAATGTGAATGCATTAAAGACATTGTGAAAAGCCATGGGTGATGGCTAGATTGCATAAAATGTGATACAATGTAATGATATATTAGGATATGAGAAATGATGAGATGAAATGATATGACATTGAAATAAATGAGAAAAGAGGCAGTGTGCCTAATGAATTATGAGAAAATGAGAAAGAGATTGATAATAGAAAATGAATTAATTGTGTGCCTAGTATGTTATTCAATTTTCAGAGTTAGCTCGGGTCCAGAACCCAAATTAGCTCGGGTCCAGAACCCAAATTATCCTTAGGTCCAGAACCTAAAATCTCTTCTAAGTCCAGAACATAGCTCGGGTCCATAACCTAAATTACCCTTAGGTCCAGAACCTAAAATCTCTTCTAAGTCCAGAACTTAGCTCGGGTCCAGAACCCAAATTATCCTTAGGTCCAGAACCTAAAATCTCTTATAAGTCCAGAACTTAGCTTGGGTCCAGAACCCGAATTATCCTTAGGTCCAAAACCTAAAATCTCTTCTAAGTCCAGAACTTAGCTCGGGTCCAGAACCCAAATTACCCTTAGGACCAGAACCTAAAATCTCTTATAAGTCCAGAACTTAGCTCGGGTCCAGAACCCAAATTACCCTTAGGTCCAGAACCTAAAATCTCTTCTAAGTCCAGAACTTAGCTCGGGTCCAAAACCCAAATTATCCTTATGTCTAGAACCTAAAATCTCTTTTAAGTCCAGAACTTAGCTCGGGTCTATAACCCAAATTATCCTTAGGTCCAGAACCTAAAATCTCTTCTAAGTCCAGAACTTAGCTCGGGTCCAGAACCTAAATTATCTTTAGGTCCAGAAACTAAAATCTCTTCTAAGTCCAGAACTTAGCTCGGGTCCAGAACCCAAATTACCCTTAGGTCCAGAACCTAAAATCTCTTCTAAGTCTAGAACTTAGCTCGAGTCCAGAACTCAAATTATCCTTAGGTCCAGAACTTAAAATCTCTTCTAAGTCCAGAACTTAGCTCGGGTCCAGAACCCAAATTATCCTTAGATCAGGAACCTAATATCTCTTCTAAGTCCAGAACTTATTTCGGGTCCAGAACCCAAATTATCCTTAGGTCCAGAACCTAAAATCCATTTTAAGTCTAGAACTTATGTTGGGTCCAAAACCCAAAATTACCCTTAGGACCAGAACCTAAAATTATCCTTGAGTTCAGAACTCGAACCGGGTCCAGAACCTAAAACCTCAACCATCTAAAAAATTAAGTCTTATTTATTTTCACTCTCTTTTACTAAAATCTCAGATTGTTCAAGCAGGGGGCAAACTGTAGACCCTTAATTTTTGACCCAGTCCAGTATAATATATTTTAATTAGTCCAAAATAATTTATGTTTTGTCCAATATATTTTAAATAGACCAAAATAATTTTTGTTATCTTAATTAAATATTATTTAGGATCTAATTTTTATTAATAAAAAATAAAAATAAATAAATAAAAATTTAAAAAATAAAAATAAAAATCGTCGACCGAAAAATCGGCGACGAAAAAATCATCGCCGAAAACCAGCGCCGGACGAATGGCCCGCAGGCCCATTCTCACTCGCTATCCTAGCCAGCTGCGGCAGTTTTTTTGCCAGTGCATTTTTTCCGCAGTAGTTTTTTTTTGCCAGCGTGATTTTTCCGCAGCAATTTTTTTTCTCCAGCTAAATTTTTCCAACACAAATTTGTCGAAACCTAATACATTTAGGTTTCGATTTCCTTTTCTTAATCAATATTAGCTTTCGTGAATAACTAGGATTAACCATAAAATTCTTCTATAAATAATACCAAAAACAACACAAAAAGGAGGAAGAAATTGGGACGAAAATTGGGAGGATAATTGAGATTGAAACTGAGTAGGAAAGGCAGTGAATCAATCTGATTTATTTTTTGAGAGTAGATAGCAATTCAATCCATCAAAGGCAGTTAAGCTTGTCTTTGTTTTTGTTCAACCAAGAAGCAAGTTTTGGTGTAACCTACGAATGAAAGTTTGAGTTCTTAATTTCTTTTTGTTTCTTATAGTAGCTTCGTTCTTTATTTAATTCATAAGATTACACACTCAAAACTTCACTCTTTGAAGATGTGATAACTTGATCTTTGTTTCCAAAAACCTTAAGAGAATTCTTCTATTTATAGATACCTTTAAAAACTTTAATCCGTTTCTTTGTTTTTTCAAAAAGCCTTAAATCGTTCTAAAACACTAAAAATCATCCTTCTGTTTCCCTAAAACCTCAAAAACCTAATTTATTCCTTCTGTCCCCAAAAACCCTAAATTGTCTCTTTTGTTTTTATAAATTTTAAATTGTTTTCTCTATCTTCAAAAAAATCTAAATTACTTTTTTCTATTTCTTTAAAATATCAAAACCCTAATCTATTTTCCAAAGTTTCAAAACCTTAAAACCCTAAACTTCACTTTACAGCTTCTAAAAAATCACATAAAGTTTTATATAATAATAAATTGTTTTCTCAAACTCTAAAAAAATTCATTCTCCGAAACCCTAATTCAAAAATCCTAAAACCCTAATTCAACTTCAAAACCCAAAATAGTGAACTCTGACTTCCTTAAAACCTAAATCCTAAAGTTTTCTAAATCCTAATCTTTTAAACCATAAAACCCTATAAATATATTCAAACACAGTAAGCTCAAAATAATAATTCAGTAAACAAAAATTATAAATCTAAGTGTTTTAAAGTGTCCAAAACCTAATTTCATGATTATACATCTCAAACCCTAATTTGGTTAATCAAAGAACTTTACCAACTTTTTAAATCATAAAACTTTTGCTCCATTTTAATCCCATTACAATTACAGTAGCTTCCAAAGCCCTAAATACATGCAATCTTAAATAGAAACAGTTGCCCTAATTTGAATCTTTACTTGCCTTATTCAATTTTTTATATAATTATGCATTGATTTATATGCTTTAATTTATCTAAGTTCAATGTCTGGTTTATTTAATTTTATCATTGATGGATGTTTACTTTCTATTGATATTTGATACCTTAGATGAATGATTCATTTATGATGAATAGTTATTTATTTTTATTGATTTATTTAGATTTTCAAATGTTGTAAGAGGTATGTTTCCACTTTGTGGATACCTCATTAGTTAAATATCATGTAATTTAAATTGCTTTTCTATTTTAGAATCAATGTAAAGGACATGTTTCTACCTTTCGGTGGGTGTACTATTTAGGCATGGGATGTAAGGACATGTTTCCATCCTCGGATGGGTGTCCATTTATTTGTTTTGTTTGGACATTGTTTTGATTTTTAATATATTGATGCTTTATTTTAATTATTGTGTGTAATATGGATAATGTTGTTATATTTAAGAATTTTATAATATTAAGACCTGCAAAGGAGGCCGGTTCCAAGAACTGGGCATTGTAGGGGTGCTGGGCCATTTATCACCTTCCCCACTTGTACCCAACTTTCCGAACCCATTAGGGGGTTGCGGATTCCTTAGGAATTGAGTCATCCACCCCTTTTTTTTTCCCAGCCCATCCGGGTGGTGACTCCATTTTCACTAGACTTAGGTCCGTGTTCTCTAAGGCCCCAAGCCTAAACAGTGCCGAAGTCGCAAGAACCATTCCACAGGGAGTGGGGGCAAAAATCCCCGCTCACAGCAACGAAAAAATTCATCGTCGAAAAGTTAGGATGAAATGGCCTTGGGACATTTTACCCGTAGGAAATTCCTGCGGGCGAAATGGCCTGGAGCCAATTTCGCTCCCGCACCCGCAGGTTTCTATGGCAATCCCACGGCAGTTTTTTTTTTGCCAGCGAAATTTTTCAGCAGCAGTTTTTTTTTGCCAGCAAAATTTTTCCGAAGCAATTTTTTCGAAACCAAATTCTATTTGGTTTCAGTTTCCTTTTCTTAATTAATGTTAGTTTCCATAAATAATTAAGATTAATCATCGAAATTTTCTATAAATAAGACCAAAAACAACATAGAAAAGAGGACAATTGAGTGAAGAAAAAACTTAGAAAAGGAGATCAGACTTTTTAGCAGTGAAAATGATCGAACTTTTTAGAGAAGAATAAGCAAACAAGTAATTCAATCCATCAAAGGCAACCATCTTACCTTTGTTCTTATTCATCCAAGAAGCAATTTTTGGTGGAACCAACAAACGAAGGTTTGAATATCTAATCTCTTTTTTCTTTACAGTAGCTTCAATCTTCCAATTGTTTCTTTTGATTCTAAAAACCATAATTTGTTTCTTTGTTTTCCAAAAATCTTAAAATTATTGTTTCTGTTTCTTCAAAATCTTAAAACCCTAACGTACTTTCTAACTTTTCAAAACCTTAAATCATTTCATTAATTTACCAAAACCATAATCTGCTTTCCAATTTTCCAAACTCTAAATTGAATCCTTTTCTTTCCAAAAACCCTAAAAAATATCTTTTCTATTTCTATAAACCTTAAATCATTTTGTTTATTTCCAAAAAAAATAAACCAATAAAACTGTAAACTAGTTTTCTTCTAATTCTTTTCCAAAATTCCAAGTGTTTTGTTAAATATCCAAACTCAAACTCACTTTACAGTTTCTAAAAATCACATAAAGCTTCATAAAACTATAAATTGTTTTTTCAAATTCTAAAATCAAATACATTCTTCAAAACACTAAAAACTCTAATTCAACTTTAAAACCAAGACAGTAACCCCAAGCTAGCTAACCTTAAACCCTAGTTTTCCTAAACCCTAACCCTTTAATCCTTAAAACCTTAAAACCTTATAAGCCTAAACATTTAAACCCAATATAGTAAATCCAAAATAATAATCCAGTAGCTAATAATCATAAACCTAATGTTTTAAAGTATCTAAACCCTAATTTCATGATTTTACTCCTCAAACACTAATTTGGTTAATCAAAGAACCTTATCAATCCCTTAAATTATAAAACCTTAATCCATTTTAATTCCCTTAAAACTTACAGTAGCCTAAACCAATAAATTCCAAAACTCTAAACATTAAATAAAGAATCTTAAATAGAAACAGTAACCCTAATTTATATCTTTTGTTTTATTTATTTTTATATTTGATTGTGTAGTTCATTATATACTTTGATTTATTTTATATGCTTTGATTTATTTAAGTTCAATGCTTGGTTTATTTAAATTATCATGGATGAATGTTTATATTTTTATTTATGTTGAATATCTTTGGTGAATGATTTATTTATGATGAATGGTTATTTACCTTTATCGATTTATTTTTTGATTTTCAAATGCTGTAAGAGGCATGTTTCCACTTTGTGGGTACCTCATTAGTTAAATATTTTGTAATTTAAATTGCTTTTATATTTTAGACCAATGTAAAGGACATGTTTCTACCTCATGGTGGGTGTCCTATTTAGCCTAGACATGGATGATGTAAGGGCATGTTTTCATCTTCGGATGCGTGTCCATTTATTTTGCTTGGACATTACTTTGATTTTAATATAATGATGCTTTCTTTTAATTGTTGTGTGTAATATGGATAATATTGTTATATTTAAGAATTTTATAATATTAAGACTTGTAAAGGAGGCCGGTTCCAATGAACCGGGCATTGTGGGGGTGCTGGGCCATTTCTCACCTTCCCCACACGTACCCAACTTTTCAAACTCATTAAGGGGTTGGGGATTCCTTAGGAATCGAGTCATCCACCCCTTTCTTTTTTCCCGGCCCGTCCGGGTGGCGATTCCATTTTCTCCGGACTTAGGTTCGTGTTCTCTAAGGCTCCGAGCGTAAACAGTGCCGAAGTCGCAAGAACCATTCCACCGGGAGTGGGGGCAAAAATCCCCGCTCACAGGTATGTCACATGGTGACATGATATACATAAGCATTATGCATTGGCATTGCATTTTAGCTTTATTATTATCAAAGTTTGTACCACTAGGCTTTTGACTTAGCACGATCATAACTCATCACGCAAGTGACAGGGGAGATTCGGTGGTACCAAAAAGTTCATCTTGACCAAGTCGGGTCTAGATTTGAGATCTTGAGTGTAGAGCTGATTGTTGGACATCAAGATCAGAGACACACTGCTAGCATGTACATATGTTATATTATCATACATTTTGACATTATGTATGTTATATTATGTTTTGATGTATATATATCTATATATTGTAAAATATAAAGAATGTTTTGGATAGAATTTTATAATAGGGGAATTGTATGTGTTTTTTATAAGTAACACTTTATTTGTTCTTTAAAATTACATTTTAAATTATTTAAGATTATATAGATTCAAAAATAAGGGTTTTTATAGAAAATGGGTTGTGACATTTTTGTACCATATATGTGTATAGCATATATGTTTGGTGTATGTATTGTACATATATAGGGTATAAGGGTGTTACATTTATTTTGGTATCAGAACCTAGGTTTTAGGTTCTCAACCTAGGTGGGTGGTTAAAGAGAGAAAATGGGAATTTTGAGTATAGTTTTCAATTGTGATACATGTATTGGAACTGACAGTTTCTGATCTTTGATATGGCAATTTCTGTTATGTTTGCAGATATAGCTATTTATGGTGTCTCGGATGCATCAGTCTGCAGACGGTAATGCAAAGAGTGTGGCTCCTGATGAGGGTAGAGATGGAGCTGGAGCTAAGATAGCTTGTGAGGAATCTGCTTCTGTGCCTGTGAGACCAGAAGCTGATAAGATTTCGCCGAGCTAGGTACGACATATGGTGGACCTATTGAGGCAAGCTCTAGTTCAATAGCCGCCGTAGCCACCACAACAACAACTGCAGCCACAATTGTCAATGAGAAAGTATGATAAGCTGAGAAAGTTTAGAGTTGATGATTTTATTGGTATTATAGACCCTGCTGTAGTAGAGTAGTGCCTAGACAGGGTCCAGAGAGTATTTACTCAGCTGCATGCTACTCCAAAGGAGAAATTTAATTATGCCAGATATCTTCTACAGAGGGATGCCTATGAGTGGTGGAAGATGGTTCCACATGCTATAGCTGATCCATCAGTCTTGACCTATGATGTTTTCCTATGGGAATTCAAGAAGAAGTATACTCTAGGGGAGTATAAAGATGCAAAGAAAATGGAGTTCCTGAGTTTGAGGCAAGATACCAGGACAGTGACGAAGTATGAGATAGAGTTATATGGCTGAGTTAGTAAGCTGATGGGATCATTTTTTTATGAAATTGACATGTGCTGGAGGTTTGAGGAGGGGCTGAGACCCTCTATAATGTGTATTATAGTTGGCTCTTGGTATCAAGACTTTTCACAGTTGGTTGCAGCTATTAGGAGTTTTGAGAGAGCACAGGGACTTGCAGTAGCTGCTAGAGTCGAGGAGACCAAAGCTAGGAGACCCTAGAGTAAGGCATGATCTTCATCAGTAAAGAGAGGTTGAGGGGGATATTTTCAGATGTTTAGTAGGAGCTAGAGGTAGTCTGACAGGTCATTGCAATAGCAGAGACAAAGGCAGAGACATATTGCTTTAGTGGTTAGTGCTCCAACTCTAGTGGCTTAAAGACCTGCTCCACCTACCTTTGTTCATTGTGGTAGAGTACACGAAGGTGTCTACTGGAGGAAAGGTGCATCAACAATGTGTTTTAGATGTGGATTGCCAGACCATTTTATTAGAGATTGTCCAGAGCCACCTGAGGATAGACAGACATATACTGTAGCTTCTCGACCCAGTGTCAGAGGGGGTCTTAGTGGCAGAGGTTTTGGTAGAGGTGGTCAATATGGGACTGGTCAGAGAGGTGGTTATACAGCTGGGGATATATTAGATGAGGCAGGACCATCACAGCGGGTCGATGTGATACAAAGGTAGCCAGATGCTTCAGCTGTGATTGCTAGTACTTTTTCATTATGTAGTACTTTAGTTCTTGAATTGATAGACCCTGGGTCAACTCATTCATACATCAGTGCATCCATCTTGCCTGTGAGTGATTTGCATTCTGAATCCCTAGGATTTGATGTGTTGGTAACAAATCCTTTAGGGCATAGTGTTGTGGTTAGCAGGGTGCATCGAGACAGTCTGAATGTGCTTCAGGATGAGGAGTTTCTCAGTGACCTGATTGAGATGCCTTTCAGGGAGTATGATATGATTCTAGGCATTGATTGGTTATCTAGGCATGGGATTTTGGTAGATTTTTAGCAAAAATGTGTTACCCTGAGAACACATGATGGTAGGGATGTGATGGTATCTAGTTAGCAGAGTCATCTTTCATCAATATTTGTTTCAACTGTTTTAGTTAGGAGGATGATTTGGAAGGGATGTAAGGCTTCTCTTGCTTATGTTGTAGATACTAGAGTAGTGGGGTCCTAGCTTGACAGTATTCCTATAGTTGTTGAGTTTCTAGATGTTTTCTCATATGAGTTGCCAAGGGTACCTCCTGAGAGAGAGGTGGAGTTTGGTATTGATTTGTTACCTAATACCACTCTTATCTCTATTACCCCTTACTGGATGGCACCTGCTGAGTGGAGAGAGTTGAAGGTGCAATTGTAAGAGTTATTGGATAAAGGGTTCATCCACCCTAGTGTTTTCCCTTGAGGAGTGCCTCTTTTATTTGTGAAGAAGAAGGATGGAATCTTGAGATTGTGTATTGATTATCGGCAGTTGACTAAGGTGACCATCAAGAACAAGTATCCATTGCCTTAGATATATGATCTCTTTGATTAGTTGAAGGAACCAGCAATATTCTGAGAGAAAAGCAGTTGCAGGGTATCTTGGAAGAGAAGGTTAAAGGTGGGGTTTGAGCTTGTTTTGTTGCTTTTGAGGTAAGTACAAACTTTGAATAAATTGATTGAGTATGCATTACTTTTAGACTTAACACATTTTGGTTAGAAAATGTGTTAAGCTACTTGATGCATTGAATATGCATGAAGAGTGTACTATGTTATTTGATTTGTTAAGAATACGTTATATGCATTGTGAGAAGCCATAGATAGTGGCTAAAATGAATTCAAAGTGAATGTGTGCAATATATGAAAATGACCTAAAGTGTTTAGGTATTGTGTTTTGATGTGAATGCATTAAAGACATTGTTAACAGCCATGGGCGATGGCTAGATTGCATAAAACGTGATATAATGTAATGATTTATTGGGATATGAGAAATGATGAGATGAAATGATATGACATTGAAAAATGAGAAAAGAGGCAGTGTGCCTAATGAATTATGAGAAAATGAGAAAGAGATTGATAATGGAAATTGAATTAATTGTGTGCCTAGTATGTTATTCAATTTTCAGAGTTCTGTGTTTGGCAGCATGCTTATGAGGTTATCCTCATTTTTTGCCTTTGGGCTAAATGCTAGGCATCACTATGATTTGCCTTTGGGCTAGGCGTTGGACATCACATGCCTTCAGGCTAGATGCTGGGCATCACTGTGATTTGCCTTCTGGCTAGACACTGGGCATCACTTGCCTTTAAGCTAGACACTAGGTGTCAATAAGGACCAAATTAGTAACTCAGGATTTGAATAGCATATTAGATCCTTTTGGGCCTATGCTTGTGTTTGTACTTATGTGAATTGTAAAATGATTGAAAGATATATTGAAAATGAATTGGTATGTCACATGGTGACATGATATTCATAAGCATTGTGCATTGCATTGCATTTGAACTTTATTGTTATTAAAGTTTGTACCGCTAGGCTTTTGGCTTCGCACGATTGTAACTCATCGCGCAGGTGACAAGGGAGATCCGATAGAACCGAAGAGTTCGTCTAGACCAAGTCAGGTTTAGATTTGAGATCTTAAGCGTAGAGCTAATTGTTGGACATCAAGATCAGAGACACACTGCTAGCAAGTACATATGTTATATTATCATACATTTTGACATTATGTATGTTATATTATGTTTTGATTTATATATATCTATATATTGTAAACTATAAAAAATGTTTTGGATAGAATTTTATAATGGGGCAGTTGTATGCATTTTTGATAAGTAATATTTTATTGTTCTTTAAAATTACATTTTAAATTATTTAAGATTATACAGATTCGAATATAAAGGTATTTATAGAAAATGGGTTTGACATTTTTGTACCATATTTGTGTTTAGTACATATATTAGGTGTATGTATTGTATGTATATAAAGTATAAGGGTGTTACACATTTTCAATCAACAAATAAAAAGAAAAATGAAAAGGTAGAAGAGAGAGTATTAGAGAATCTTAAAATCTTCAAGAATGCCTTTTGAAAGAAAAAAACCTTGAGAAATACTTTAGTTTAGGGTTTAGTTTTTTGTAAAAGTGTTTTCTACTGAAAACTAGAGTTATTCATAAGCAAAATTTGAAAAATGGCTATGTTTGTGACTGTTAGGAGCAAAATGGGCAGAATTTTGTGAGTTTCCAATGTTTTTATTTTTTTTACATTAAACAGTCACGTGCAAGCGCTCAATAGGTGTGCAACCTTAATACTCGTATTATGATCATTATAAGTTATGTGAGTTCTCATAGAGCAAATATTAGATAACGATCGAGAAATTTGGAAATTTTTGAAATATGCGACTGCTCTAGTGATTATTCGGCAGTAGAACAACAACTTCTCAGGTTCTCATCAAGTCACTAATTGCATGACCGTTACATCATAGGGAGCTATTGTGGCATTTTATAAAATAGTTTTGATGATGGATTTTCATTTCAATTATCAAATTATATGTAAGAAGAATTAGTGCATGTAAATGAAATACATTTACAAGCAATCTTAATTCATCATAGATATGCACAAATGAGTCAATCGAAGCATTCAATCAAATAATCAATCTAAAGTGTTTCCATCTATCAATCTTATATCTTACTTTATAAAATTCATTCTAACTTCATTTGAAGGTTTAGTAAAAATGTTTGCAAGTTTATTTTGAGTAACTATGAATTCCAAAACAACATTGTGGTTTTAAATATTGTCTCTTAAGAAATGATGTCTAATATCTATGAATTTAGATTGGATTTCTAGATAGATTTATGGCACTTGTATTATCATATTTAATGGGAATATGATCAAACTCTTTATCATAATCTAACAATTGTTTCTTCATCTATAGGGCTGAAGTACAATAAAAGAAAGTTATGACATATCTGGCTTCTACGGTAGAAAGAGCAACTAACACTTGTTTCTTGCTAAACCAAGAAACTAAGCAATCAATAAGAAAATAGCATTCACTGATTGTGCTCTTCCTATCTAGTAGGCATGGACCCTTAATTTTTGACCCAGTCCGGTCCGATATTTCTTTTATATATAGTCCAAAATAATTTTTGCGGTATTTTAATTAAATAATATTTATTTTAGTATTTATTATTTATAATGGTGAAGTTAATAAAAATAAAAATAATAATAAAAGATAAAAAATAAACAAATAAATAAAAATCGGCGACGAAAAATCCATTGTCGAAAAGGGAATTGGCCAAGGCCAATTCGCCCCCAGGAATTTCTTGCGGGCCATTTCGCCGCAGGAAATTCATGCGGCGAATTGGCTGGCCGCTCGCAATTTTTGCCAAATTTCCTCACAACTCGCAATTTCCAACCCGCAAAAGTCTTTTTTCGCCAGTAAAATTTTCTAACGCAATTTTTTCCAAAATCAAATTCTATTTGGTTTTTTTTTTCTTTTTCCTAATTAATTGTAGTTTCCTTAAAAAATTAGAAAAGGCTTATAATTTTTCCTATAAATAATATATGAAAACTCAGAATTAGGGATCGGATGGGGGGACTTTGATTAGGTGATCGAAACTTGGATTATAGAAAACCCTAGCCAGAGAAGATTAGCAACAAGCAAGCCATTAATAATTCATCAAAGGTAGCCACACTGCCTTTGTCTTTGTTCATCCAGAAAGCAACTCTTTTGGTGGAACCAGCTATGCAGGTTTGATCCTTCATCATAAATTACTCATGATCACAGTAGCTTTGTTTCTTTAATTTATAAGAATATACACAAAAAAATAATAAAATAATAAAACATCCATAGCACGTATTAATAATCAAACCTATATTATATTAAATAAAAATTATACAAACTAGGGTTTCATTAATATAGATTAGGGTTTTTACAAATTTAGGGTTTAGGGTGTTTAAAAAAATGAAATTAGGGTTTTTAAAGTTTTAAAAATTGGTTTTTAGGGTTTTGAGATTGAAAGTTGTTTTAGGGTCTTAGGATTAAAAGCTAGTTTTGGAACTTTAGGATTTAATAATTAATTTTAGGGTTTAGCATTAAAAATTATCTTAGGGTTTTGATATTGAAAAATTATTTTTGGGTTTTGCAGTTTAAAACTGTTTTAGGGTTTTGCTATTGAAAATAGGTTACTGGACTATTTAAGTTTTTAAAATTTATTTTGGCTACTATGATATTAGGGTTTTAAAATTTATTTTGGCTACTATGACTTTAAACTTTGGTTTAAATAGATTGTCTTGAAATTCAATAGAATAATTTTGATGGGCATATAATACTATCACATAAATCAACTAAAACCAACATGAGCTATGCTTTATCTAAGTGGGTTATTAAGTCTTGTTTCAAGTAAGGTCACTGAATGTTTACAGAAGTATGAAAACAAAACAAAACAATGAAACGGGAGAAAAGATAGAACAATGAAACAAGATGAATGATTTATTGTAATCTTAAAACAAATTAGATAAAAGATTGCAAAACATCATGGTCAAAACCCTAATTTCCAATTTAAATCCTTAAAACACTAATTCATAAGTTAAAACCTATTTTATATATTTATTGTTTAATATGATTGATTGTTAATGCATGTTTATGTCTTAATAAAAGTTTTATTACATTTTATGTTGGATGTTTTATTTTGATTATTATGCTTGAATGATTTAATTTATATGATTAATCATTAATTTGAATTGTAAGAGGTATGTTTCCAATTTATGGATATCTGTAGACCCTTAATTTTGACCCTAATTTGATATGGTCCTAATTAAAGAATGCCAAAATAAATTTGATCCGACTTTAAAATATTTAAAACTAGTTTATAACTTTTAAAGAAGTCATTTCAGATTAAAGAGGCATGAATTCAATTACAAAACCCTAAAATCAAGTTGAATCGGCCCAAATTAAACTTTTTGGTCTATAAGTTAAAAAAGGCAATAATAATTTGAATCAGGCCAGCCTGAGAAATTACTCATGTCAACATGAGCATGCCTCATGTCTATCTGGCAGCCCAGATCGACATGAGGTTGGACTCATGTTGACCTAGGGCAACTAGGTCGACATGGCTTTGCCCCAGATCAACATGGTTTCAATGAGTTTCCTCATTCAACTAGAATTTATTTTAAGGACTGATTAATATTAGGTTAAGAATTCTGAGTGAGGTGAGGGCCTATAAATAATAATGTTTCAGAATTTAGAAAGGTAGCAAGGAGATTAACAAGGCAGTAATGAACATTAACAAGGGCAGTAAGGAACATTAAGAGGGTCGGCAATTAATATGAAGAAAGATTAAATGGCAAAGCAGAAGATAGCAAAAAGAGATCAACAACGAGCAACACTGATCAGTCATCAATCCATCAAAGACAGCAACGCTATCTTTGTTCATTGTTCATCCAGAAGTCAATTGTGGAGGAACCAACGACGGAGGTTTGATCTTTAATCATAAATTATTCATGCTCATAGTAGTTTCGTTTTCTCTAATTAAAAAGAACATGCATGCAGTAACTTGATCTTTGAACACGCAGTATCTTGATCTTTGAACATGCAGTAAATTGATTCTTGTTTCAATAACTTTAATCATTTGCTTTAATTTACACATTGATCAGTTGGTATTCGTAACCTCACTTGCATGTTTCATAAAAATCTAAAAACTATCTAGTAGCTGGTGAGGATTTAAATTAATTATCAAAATCTATTCTTTTACTAAAACTTCAAGAACCGTAGGTTATTTTATTGAAACCCAAAACCTTAAACTATTTTTATCCAAAAGATTAAACCATTTCACTATTAAACTCCAAAACATTGATTATTTTTACAAAACCTTAATTTATCTCTCCAAATCCAAAGTTATTTTTTTAAGGCAGTAAGTTAAACCCTAAAAAATCCTAATTCCAAACATGATTTTGCAGTAAGTTAAGCCCTAAAAACCCTAATTCCAAAACCCTAGCTTCAAAAACCCTAAAAACCTTAATTTCAAAACCCTAATTACAAAACTCTAATTTCTAAAACCCTAAGTTCCAAAACCCTAAGTTCCAAAAATGTAACACCCCCATACTCTATATAAGTACTATACATATACCTGGTATACATACAATACGTATATAAAGTATAAGAATGTCACTTTTCGTTTTACTTTAAAACCCTTTATTCAAGTTCAAGCGATATTACATTAAATTAAAGAACATTTACGAAAATCATTATTGTTATCAAAAATAAAACCTAAATAAAATTATACATGTATGCATCACCTTCTAGTTGGTCTCGAGACACTCTTACCATTCTCGTGGCATCACAGCTAGACTTCCAGATCAACCGCATAAATACCTGCGTGATTAAACATCCGCGCTAAGCCCGAAAGCTTAGTAGTACAACTAAATAATAAAATGCACTTTACCAAAATTATCATACCTCATATGTTTAGCATTATGTTTTATTGTTCTCTTACCACGTTTTCTTTTCTCAATGCATTCTTCATAAGTTCCCACTAATCTCATATACATAAACATATACATTAATTCAACCAATTACCATTCAAAGACCTATTCAACACCTTTATGAAAGCAATTCTCACAAATTCCATATTCATATATATATTTTACACATCATACTTTATTTTTATAAAATCATATATCAAGAAAGTCCCTCAAAACATATTCACCTTCAATACATCAATGCACATATTACAAAAGCATACTTCATAACATTATTTTATCGACAATTCATCAAACATGAATCATCCTTCCAATAAAGACAGTTATAGATTTCATTATTCCTTTATTTCAACATTTAAATATCACATTGACAACAAAGACAGACTCGGGCCCAAACAACACACTAATATGTTATTCCAAGTTCAGAGTTACTGCTTTGGTCCATAATCATAATCATCAAGCCCGTAGGCATCATCTATATATATCTCTATCCATGGATAGTGTAACAGACCCAGTCTCTTGGACCATCAACTCGGCAAATCTCGAGGAGATCCTCAACCCGGCAAATCTCGAGGAGATCCTCAACCCGGCAAGACTGTTACTATAATTCACATTTCACATTTATCAAGTAACAGACCCAGTCTCTTGGACCATCAACCCGACTAAATCGAGGAGATCCTCAACCCGGCAAGACTGTTACAAATCATATATCTCATAATCACAATTAGCATAGTGTAACAGACCCAGTCTCTTGGATCTCAATCCGTCTCAAATTGAAGAGATCCTCAACCCGGCAAGACTGTTACCTTTCATTTTATAGGCATGCCTCCAAGCTCAGAACTCTGAAAATGAATAACATATCAGACACACAATTCATCTATTATTTCATTATCAATTCTCATCATCATCTAGGCAAACATACCCCACTTAATTCAATTGAATCATCATAGCCAATCACAATGGCTTCATATCACATTTGAATTATCACAGCCAATAACAATGGCTTCACATCTCATTTGAGTTATCATAGCCAATCACAATGGCTACACATCATATCCTTCACATTATATATATATAGCATCATTGAAATTCACAAGATTTACAATGCATAATACATAACATTGTTCATATAGTATCATAAGCATCATCATTATCACCAAATCATATTGATCAATTCATCACTCAAATATACATAATCAATGGCATTTCACATACCATTTCTCAATGATCATTATATCCTCCACATTTCCTATCTCATCATTGATATATACATAACAATTTATGTTATTCATGGATTTAGAATCTTCCATATCTTGTTATATCTCAAGGCACATTAATACAATTCATCATTAAAATATTTATCATAGCAAATTGCATAGCACATACCTTTTTGAATGCTCATCATAGGTTTCACACTATACAAATCATAATATTAGTCACATTATATTAACCATATAATGACTTACTTAACACATTTATACTAAATGTGTTAAGTCTCAAAATCATATTAAAGAATGCATCCATGTAAATTTGTACTTACCTTATGTACCCCTTACACCAAACTACACACTTCCTTTTTCAATTGCTCTTCACCACTTGAATTAGAGCCATCCATTTTCTTCACAACCTATTCCATTCAAATAATAAAATATATGAATCTCAATTCAATTATTCTTAAATTAATCACATACTAGACCTTTAGATAACAAATTACAAACTGACTTCTCTCTCTAGGGCCCCACGACCGTGGCCTACCATTCCCCCACGGGCGTGGCTTAACAACCAATTCTGCCCAAATGCTCTAAAATGGCCACGCTCGTGGCCTTCCAATCCCCACGGCCATGGCATATAAAGTGAATCTGTTTCTTGTGTTCAACACCTCCACGGCCATGGCTTCCAATGGCCACGGTCGTGGCAGCCAATGGCCACGGGCGTGGCACCCAAAATACCTCTGTTCCCGGACCAAACACATGTATTCTATGTTTTAAACTCCATTAAACACAAACATACATCAATCATACATCAATTATTCAATTCTCCAACTAATACATATTAAATCCTTACCCACCAATTTCACTAATCCTTCATCATCTTCACAAAAAACCATTTAAATCTATATATATCTTTCAATCTTTCACTATCATCATCTTAACATATTAACTACCTCAAATCTCAACAATTCATCATCATCCTCATAACTACCCACATCAAATTCAAACTCAAACCATAGAAATCAATGTAAAGGAATGAATACTTACTTGGTTATTTGCCAAATCTTGAATAAAAATCTTCAATCTTCTCAAAATCATCCTCTCTCTCTCTCTCTCTCTCTCTCGACCACAAAGAAGAAGAAGCAGAAGAAGAAAGAAACTTCTTGCTTCTTCCGTTCTTATCTTATATATATATAATAATAATAATAATAATAATAATAATAATAATAATAATAATAACAATAACAATAATAATAATAATAATAATAATAATAATACTAATACTAATACTAATACTTTAAATCTCCACCACATATTCTTTCTTTGACTTTCTTCTTCTCTTTTCTTTTTTTCCTTATTATCATTATTATTATTACTTAATTATACAAATATATATACAATTCACTTTCCCTACACCAATTTTATATCCCATGTATATATATGATGTATATGTATATGTCTTATATATATTATCTTTATATTTCCCATATACACATATACATTAAATCCAAATACAACAACAATAACTCCAAATCACTTAGGGTCTATTCCGGGATATTACAATTCTCTCCCCCTTAAGTAATTTCATCCTCGAAATTATCTAACACCATAACAACCCATTCTTAACATATTAAAATCTTTAATTTCATATGAAAATAATCATATCTTACATTAATTTATCAAATCACTCAACTTTTACTCTCCCCCTTTAAGTTAGTCATAACTCACCATTATCAATCTATTTTTATCTTATAACTTTCTCAACAGAGCCACCCAGATAGCTTATTACATTCCCAAAGAATGTTCTTCTACACAATAATCAATTCATCTTATAATCTATATATTCCATACATCTATTACATTCAAAATATATATATCACTTCATCTCTTTATAAATAATCTCTTAACTTTAACCTCAAAAGTCATTAATTAATATCTTAACATTGATTATTCCATTCTTACAATCACCTTCAAAATAATATTTACCCAAACCTCAATGGATAACAATACCCTTACCTTCTTTAGCTTGCTTCTCACTTAATATAATTGTTAACACAATGCTTTTAAACTTACTTAACAGGTGAATAACATTTCTCTTTTTCTCACCATGTACAATTTATATAATTCAATCTTACACTCCTAGTACAACTGTACATATTAAATCTCAATATTGACTTGCAACTTTAGCGAAGTCTAGATCAATCGATCTATTTATCACAATATACTAACATTTCAACCTTATTTGATTCAAATCAACAATTAACTTATCGAAATTTTTCATTGGATTTTACAATATATACATATATATAACCTAATTCCATTAGGTCAAACTTATATTCAAATTCTTGTCTTTTCAAATTCATATATTCACTCAATAAGAATCACGCTTACAAATATACATTTCATTATTTCAAAAATTATATCATCGTTTCTCATACTCATACAAAATTTATCAATATAGCCAACAACTATAACCTCATAAACGAACTTTCCCCAACCAGGTCGGTTGCCCATTGAGCCTCAGGCCACTGCCAATCCCAGGGGTCTGCAGGAGGTAGATAGGTCCGTTCATTTATCTTTTCACAATTCATTTCTCAAAATCAATTAGGCACTATACCTCAATTATAATTCATTTTCAACCATCATGGTTTCTCATCACATCAAAATAGTATACACATATATCATCAACTATATAGAACATCTCAGTATTCAATCATATCTTTTAACCAATATGTCTAGAAACATAGTTATCAATCTCACCAAAACTGTACTACAGGTATATCATCTCAGCTCTAAATCTGAAGATAATAAAACTAACCAACTAATCACACTAACCAAATCATATGACCATGATATATTAACAATCACACTTGAGATTTGTAAATCAATATCATTCTTCTATTATTCGAATTTCAGTCTTCACGACTATAATTCTAGATTGTATCACAAAAATTATATATTTATCCTCTAAACTTTTATTACACCAAGAATTAACACATTTTAATTCCATCTCAAAACAGTTTGCTTTTGACTATTTAATAATCATTAACCTAACTCATATGCAATAGTGTTATCGTTAACATTTTCTATGCCCATCCTTCAATCAGATACAAATCTTACACAAGTTCCATTTATTATTCCATTTCCAATCCATCTCCTCTAAAAATTCCAAATATACAATTCTTTCCTTACAATTTCTTATGATACACTTATACATAAAACATTTCCACACATAAATACTTTGAGTTCCAAAACATCTTATGGTAGTCTCATATAGTTATTACCATCACAATCTCACTATCCAATATTACCCACATCCATTTTCATCTTCTATTTCATCACATAATCTATTCTACAAAAAAATTAAGATTTAATCTCTATTAGGTCCACTACTATATGCAATCTCATTTCTAATACCATTAAACATGTAATGGTATAAAATAATAAACATGTTATATACACATTCATAGGTCACATTTATAGTGTGACACACTTCCCACCTTTCTTACATATAACCATTACATTCATGTCGAAAAGTTTATCTCACATATCCTCTGTATATATATACACATAATTATGCAATTTATTAAATTTCTCTTTTGCATATAGTTTATACAAATTTAATATTTACCACTTTCCTTTGACTATCATCATTCTCATTTGTTTATCATAACTTAAGTTATTCATTAACTTCAATAAATATATACACTCTACTTATAATATTATTTCACAAGGAGCTTAATCACATTTCCGATGTGATATCTCTCTCACATTTGTTTATAAATATCTTTAACACATCTTTCATAATCTTTTTCATCCTTTCCAATCAAATTACTTAAAGTAATTCATTTCCTTTTGCTCAATTCCTTTTCTTTCATTTCAAACAAAATTTTCCTACTATCAATCACATCTCCCAATTCCTAATACTTTCATGTGCACTAATATTCATTTCATATATCTCATGTAAATACATTAAACTATTAATATTTAATTGCTCTTTATTCACATTCCATTAAAACTATAAATTTTCAACTTACTAATTTACTTAAACTTCAATTTATTCATCTCATTCTCTTAATATCAACTTTAAAACATCTTATATGTATATACCACAAAGCAACATCAAAACATATATGTTTCACCATTATTAAACTCATTCCAAAAATCTAAATATCACATATCATCACCATTTACATGAGTTTTCACAATATTCAAGCATATCACATTTCTAATATTGAAATCACCATGTTTGCATTAAAATAACAATACAAACAACACCTGTATCACTTCGTACTTAACCAACATCATCTCCTTTTCTTTTAAACAAAACCTTAACTTTACATATCCACACCTTAAATTATCACACCTAATCTATACCAATCAACTCATTCAATATTTCACGGTACTCTTTACATTTACATAATATATCTTTCCATATTACCCATCCAGGAATATTTCCTCTTTCTATAAATCCAAACATAAAGTTTACTAGAAAGAGATTTAAATAATAGAGGAAAGATTACATACTTTAATCTTTTTTTTTTTAAACTCATTTCCAACTTTATTCTTCTAGCCATTTCTTTAAATATCATACACATATCAATAATCAAACTTTTTGCTTATACCTTCCATACCATTTCTTTATATCACAATCACCTCTCAATTATCAACATTTCAAAATTTGCTTTCATAAGAAACCTCATTTACACACTATCATTTATCTCATGTAATTCAAATACATCACAATTCACAATTCACATAATGCCACATTCGAGACCAACCTATGTGTGAATGCATATGTATGTTTTACCAATTGCATTTCCAAAATCTTCTTTTTAATTCTTATTTAAACTTTTCAAAAATTTTCTTTTTAATTTCACTTAGGCCGAGAATCTCGAACCTAAGCTCTAATACCAAAATAACTGTAACACCCCCATACTCTATATAAGTACTATACATATACCTGGTATACATACAATACGTATATAAAGTATAAGAATGTCACTTTTCGTTTTACTTTAAAACCCTTTATTCAAGTTCAAGCGATATTACATTAAATTAAAGAACATTTACGAAAATCATTACTGTTATAAAAAATAAAACCTAAATAAAATTATACATGTATGCATCACCTTCTAGTTGGTCTCGAGACACTCTTACCATTCTCGTGGCATCACAGCTAGACTTCCAGATCAACCGCATAAATACCTGCGTGATTAAACATCCGCGCTAAGCCCGAAAGCTTAGTAGTACAACTAAATAATAAAATACACTTTACCAAAATTATCATACCTCATATGTTTAGCATTATGTTTTATTGTTCTCTTACCACGTTTTCTTTTCTCAATGCATTCTTCATAAGTTCCCACTAATCTCATATACATAAACATATACATTAATTCAACCAATTACCATTCAAAGACCTATTCAACACCTTTATGAAAGCAATTCTCACAAATTCCATATTCATATATATATTTTACACATCATACTTTATTTTTATAAAATCATATATCAAGAAAGTCCCTCAAAACATATTCACCTTCAATACATCAATGCACATATTACAAAAGCATACTTCATAACATTATTTTATCGACAATTCATCAAACATGAATCATCCTTCCAATAAAGACAGTTATAGATTTCATTATTCATTTATTTCAACATTTAAATATCACATTGACAACAAAGACAGACTCGGGCCCAAACAACACACTAATATGTTATTCCAAGTTCAGAGTTACTGCTTTGGTCCATAATCATAATCATCAAGCCCGTAGGCATCATCTATATATATCTCTATCCATGGATAGTGTAACAGACCCAGTCTCTTGGACCATCAACTCGGCAAATCTCGAGGAGATCCTCAACCCGGCAAGACTGTTACTATAATTCACATTTCACATTTATCAAGTAACAGACCCAGTCTCTTGGACCATCAACCCGACTAAATCGAGGAGATCCTCAACCCGGCAAGACTGTTACAAATCATATATCTCATAATCACAATTAGCATAGTGTAACAAACCCAGTCTCTTGGATCTCAATTCGTCTCAAATTGAAGAGATCCTCAACCCGGCAAGACTGTTACCTTTCATTTTATAGGCATGCCTCCAAGCTCAGAACTCTGAAAATGAATAACATATCAGACACACAATTCATCTATTATTTCATTATCAATTCTCATCATCATCTGGGCAAACATACCCCACTTAATTCAATTGAATCATCATAGCCAATCACAATGGCTTCATATCACATTTGAATTATCATAGCCAATAACAATGGCTTCACATCTCATTTGAGTTATCATAGCCAATCACAATGGCTTCACATCATATCCTTCACATTATATATATATAGCATCATTGAAATTCACAAGATTCACAATGCATAATACATAACATTGTTCATATAGTATCATAAGCATCATCATTATCACCAAATCATATTGATCAATTCATCACTCAAATATACATAATCAATGGCATTTCACATACCATTTCTCAATGATCATTATATCCTCCACATTTCCTATCTCATCATTGATATATACATAACAATTTATGTTATTCATGGATTTAGAATCTTCCATATCTTGTTATATCTCAAGGCACATTAATACAATTCATCATTAAAATATTTATCATAGCAAATTGCATAGCACATACCTTTTTGAATGCTCATCATAGCTTTCACACTATACAAATCATAATATTAGTCACATTATATTAACCATATAATGACTTACTTAACACATTTATACTAAATGTGTTAAGTCTCAAAATCATATAAAAGAATGCATCCATGTAAATTTGTACTTACCTTATGTACCCCTTACACCAAACTACACACTTCCTTTTTCAATTGCTCTTCACCACTTGAATTAGAGCCATCCATTTTCTTCACAACCTATTCCATTCAAATAATAAAATATAGGAATCTCAATTCAATTATTCTTAAATTAATGACATACTAGACCTTTAGATCACAAATTACAAACCGACTTCTCTCTCTAGGGCCCCACGACCGTGGCCTACCATTCCCCCACGGGCGTGGCTTAACAACCAATTCTTCCCAAATGCTCTAAAATGGCCACGGTCGTGACCTTCCAATCCCCACGGCCGTGGCATATAAAGTGAATATGTTTCTTGTGTTCAACACCTCCACGGCCATGGCTTCCAATGGCCACGGTCGTGGCAGCCAATGGCCACGGGCGTGGCACCCAAAATACCTCTGTTCCCGGACCAAACACATGTATTCTATGTTTTAAACTCCATTAAACACAAACATACATCAATCATACATCAATTATTCAATTCTCCAACTAATACATATTAAATCCTTACCCACCAATTTCACTAATCCTTCATCATCTTCACAAAAAACCATTTAAATCTATATATATCTTTCAATCTTTCACTATCATCATCTTAACATATTAACTACCTCAAATCTCAACAATTCATCATCATCCTCATAACTACCCACATCAAATTCAAACTCAAACCATAGAAATCAATGTAAAGGAATGAATACTTACTTGGTTATTTGCCAAATCTTGAATAAAAATCTTCAATCTTCTCAAAATCATCCTCTCTCTCTCTCTCTCTCTCTCTCTCAACCACAAAGAAGAAGAAGCAGAAGAAGAAAGAAACTTCTTGCTTCTTCCGTTCTTATCTTATATATATATATATAATAATAATAATAATAATAATAACAATGACAATAACAATAACAATAATAATAATAATAATAATAATAATAATAATAATAATAATAATAATAATACTAATACTTTAAATCTCCACCACATATTCTTTCTTTGACTTTCTTCTTCTCTTTTCTTTTTATCCTTATTATCATTATTATTATTACTTAATTATACATATATATATACAATTCACTTTCCCTACACCAATTTTATATCCCATGTATATATATGATGTATATGTATATGTCTTATATATATTATCTTTATATTTCCCATATAAACATATACATTAAATCCAAATACAACAACAATAACTCCAAAACTCTTAGGGTCTATTCCGGGATATTACAAAAAACCCTAAATTCTTTAAAACTCTAAACTTATATATTTATTGCTTTATTTAATTTTAGATTTGATTTTGTAGTTTATTATATGTTTTGATGGTTGATTTATTTAATTTCAATTCTTGATTTATTTAATTTGTCATGGATGGATATTTTCTTTATTATTATGATTATTATTTGTTTATTTTAGTATTAAAATTGTAAGAGGTATGTTTCCACTTTGTGGGTACCTCATTAGTTAAGTATTATGTAATTTAAATTGCTTGTATAGTTTGGATCAATGTAAAGGACATGTTTCCACCTTTTGGTGGGTGTCCTATTTAGTTTAGACATGAATGATGTAAGGACATGTTTCCATCCTCGGATGGGTGTCCAATTATTTGCTTATTCAGACCTTGCTTTGATTTTAATATAATGATGCTTTATTTTAATTATTGCATGCAATATGGATAGTATTGTTATACTTAAGAATTTTATAATATTAAGACCTGCAAAGGAGAATGGATACAAACCAGCTAAGGGGCATAGTCAATGAAGTTGTCAAAGTTAAGATGGCTGAGCTACAAGATCAATTGGTTGAAATTATGAAGACCCAGTTGATTGAAATTCTGTAGCTCATCAACAATGCTAAGGCAGCATCCATGGAGAACATGTTCATTAATAGAGATCGAATGAAAACTAAGGGATCAATCTCTATTCGAAGAGACCAGCCGAATCATGTCCTATCTAAGTGGGGCAATAAGGACGGCTGTGAGTGGGGATTTTTGCCCCCACTGCAGGTGGAATGGTTCTTGCGACTTTGACACTATTTAGGCTCGGGGCCTTAGAGAACATGGACCTAGGTCAGGAGAAAATGGAGTCACCACCTGGACAGGCCGGGAAAAAAGAATGGGGTGGATGACTCGATTCCTAAGGAATCCCCAACCCCCTAATGGGTTCGGAAAGTTGGGTACGTGTGGGGAAGGTGGGAAATGGCCCAGCACCCCCACAATGCCCAGTTCATTGGAACCGGCCTCCTTTACGGGTCTTAATATTACAGAATTCTTAAGTATAACAACAATATCCATATTATATGCAACAATTGAAATAAAGCATCATTATATTAAAATCAAAGCAATGTCTAAATAAAGCAAATAAATGGACACCCATCTGAAGATGGAGACATGTCCTTACATCAACCATGTCTAAAAAAATAGGACAACTATCGAAAGGTAGAAACATGTCCTTTACATTGGTCCAAAATATAAAAGCAATTTAAATTACATGATATTTAACTAATGAGGTACCCACAAAGTGGAAACATACCTCTTACAACATTTGGAAATTTAAATAAATCAATAGAAGTAAATAACCATTCATCATAAATAAACCATTTATCAAAGATATCAATCAAAATATAAAATAAACATCCATCCATGATAAATTAAATAAATCAAGCATTGAAATTAAATCAAAGCATGTAATGAACTACACAATCAAATCTAAAAAAAAATAAAGCAATAAATATATAATTTAGGGTTCGCATCTTAAAATAGGATTTTAGAATTTTAATTACTAAATTAGGGCTTTGGAAAAAGGAAAGTTAAATACACGGACTCATAATACACAAATGAATATTGACCCCTTCGACGAGCCCATACGACGAGCCCAACTTGGGTTTCTTTTGTTTCTAGAATTGTAGGTTTTGGTGTTAAAAATTAAGATTTTAGGGTTTAGAATTTAGAAAATAGGGTTTTGGAATTTTGAGTAACTAATATTATTTTTTAAATGAATAATGCTACTGGATGTTTTAAAAATTTAGGGTTTTGGATGTTTTATGAAAATAATGCTACTATGATTAAAAAAAAGAATAGGTTTGGTAACAGATTGTTATTTTGGTTTTTAGAGTTTTGGAAATAAAATGATCAATTTAGGGTTTTAAATTTTAGAAGAAACAAAATTAGGGTTCTTGAGTTTTAAAAGAAACAAAGAAAAATTCTGCGAGCGAAATGGCCCACGGCCATTTCATCCAACACTGTTTTTCGGCGACGGATTTTTTCATCGCCGATTTTTTCGTCGTCGATTTTTATTTTTATTTATTTCTTTATTATTATTATTATTTATTATTAAAATGATTTAAAAATTATGAAAAATAAATATTAAAATAAATATTATTTATTTAATATAACACAAAAATTATTTTGGACTAAATAAAATATATTGGACCAGACTGGGTAAAAAATTAAGGGTCTACAATGGCTATCACCCCAGTGGAAAGAGTCAAAGGGAAAGAGAGAAGAATCATTTTTTTGCAAAACAGAATTATCAGCCTAGCAATCAAAATTCACAAAAGGAAGCTGATGTTAATACCACCGGTCAAGGAGGAATGAGGCAATTTTCAGAATTGGGGAAGTCGCTATCTTGGTTCTCAATAAGCTACAAAAGAAGGGATTATTACAACCGTTGGCTCCTCGACCGCTACATAATCCCCTGCCACCAAACTTCAATGCTAAGGCTTTTTATCAATTTCATCATACTCAAGGACATGAAACAGATAGATGTACTCGATTGAGGCATGAGATCTAGAATGAGATCCAAGATCTAATCGACAATGGTAAACTGCCTGAGCCTGATAAGCACAACACTAAGAATAATCCTCTACCTAAATTTGGAAGGGCGCCACCGCTTACAACCTTTATGAAGAGTTTTATCTTGTCATCTTGTGATGATATGGATAGGGAAGCTGCTAAAAATGATGTTCTACTAAGCATGCTTAGACTAACTGTGGATGATGAAGCAATGATCCTTGATGATGGAAAAAATATTTCCTCCAACTCAACAAACTTTCCTTAGCTTGAATATTGCTCAATTTATTTTGCTTTCTTTAATATTTAATTGGAACAATCATATTTTTCAAATTTAAAGTTATTTAAATAAATTCCTTTCATAAAATTTTTGTGGGTCTTTTGTTCATTTTGGTGCTCAACCAATGAGGAATCTGGCTTGATAATTCATGAATTAATATATCTATGCATCATGATTCGAATGACTTTATTATATGAGGGATTTGCTCTATAGCATTGAGTTATGTATGCTTACTTAGAGAGGGCTCCTGCATAATTACCTTTATCTAGGTCCTAGTCAGTCTTAGAACATGTTTAGACAGACTTTCGAGGTGAAATTAAACTCTACTTATTTAAGAGAGAAATGATCTAGGCATTGTTTAGTTAGCCAACAACTAGTATCCACCCTATTAAATTTCAATCCCTAGTTGTCCCTTTGAGCCTTCATAAAATTTTTAGCTTTCTTTTCATTGACTTATAATCCCAACCTACCCTGAGCTGTTGTGATACTTTTGACAAGTCTTATGATCACTAAGATAAAGAGGCAATAGGATCAAAGAAAGAAATAAATAGTCAAGATCATAAGGATAGTTGATGTTCTCAATACCATAAGGGTAGTTGAAGTTCACCTAATATCTCCAATCTATCAAGATAACATCAGAAAATGATTTATCCCTATTAAAGGAGATTTATGTCACTCCACTCATCCATTATTGTAAACCCAAATTGGTACAAACAAGATAACTCTTTTAGAGCTAGAACCAAAAAAACAAAAAAAAGACAAAAAAAAAAGACAAAAAAAAAGGAGAAGAAACAAAAAAAAAAGACAAAAAGAAAAAAAGAAAAGAAAATCCAAAAAGGTTCAGAAATCCAACTGAGACTGTAAAAGGCTTCCATTTAGTTTATAAGGGTCGTTTGACTTGAATTGGTCCAACCCAACCAAAGATTCGATCAAAATTAAAGAAAAAGGAGACAAAATGAAAGAAGGACAAAATGATAAAATGATAAAAGAAAGGGAAGAAGACAGTCCTATAAGGAAGAAGAACAAAATGATAAAATGCTCAAAGAAAGGGAAGAGTAAGAAAAATAAAAAGAAAGAAAAGGGAGAAGAAAAAAAGAAACGAATTTGGGTACCGAACTTTTTAAAGGACAAAGACTATCCTAATCAAGATCCAGATTGATGCTAAGAAGATAGAAGGAATTTGGAGTCTAGCAAGATTGCTCCCAGCTGCCCAAAGTTCAAACAAGAAATTTGTAGTATGAGGGTTAGCCCATAGTGTCACAACGGCTCCAACTTACAAATGGCCTTCATTTAACCTATGTCCCTTATAGACCCCATTTCAAGCCTATTAAAGACCTATTGATCCCTCTTGGTAGGTAGAGTCTATTAGTAGAGATAGTTTGGATAAGCATGCATATGAGATAGACAATATTCAAACTCAAATGAGATCTTTGGCCAAGTAATGTGTATGTGCCTATCTGAAGTGCAACAATTCTTACTTAAATATAAATGAATCCCAAGTTTAGTATGGTAACTAGGGCTGTGATGTTATAGATATGTTAATTTGGAAATTTGAGTCCTGAGGTACTATGGCATTGATTTGACAAAGCCACTGTATCTAATTAATAAAAAAATTAAAAAAAATCATTATTACCATTTTTGCTTAATTTTATTACAATTTTTATTACAAGTTTTATATTTTTGTCACTGCGAGGAAGGAGGCGGTCCATAATCAGATAAAGCCCTAAGAAAATCATCACCCGTTAGAGGAGGGCGCATATTATCCGTCCAATATCCGCTCGAAGAAGAAATATCTAAACCTCTAGGATTTCGAAGATCGGTTCTATCATCGCCTAAACAGGGAGGTGTTATATCATGGATAACAGTCTAGGATCCCCTTGATGAAGAGGCATTTGGTTCCCTCATGCCCTGAAATCAAAAGTATCGAAAGTCCCATGCCTCTTGTCGATACATTTCCTCAAAATGGGCCTCATGTCGACGACTCGCAACTAATTCTTCCTGAAGCTTCCTGTTTTGCTCCTCAAGCATTCGCTGTGAGCCAAAAAAGGAAAGGGTAAATCCATACATTTTCATGCATACATGCAAGCATACATCATTATGGGATAAGAATGACTGACCAGGTAACTCAGATCAAAGCTCTGTGAATCAGATGACACATCTAAATGAGAAGGGGTAAATGGAGAAAACTGTCGCTGTATCGGAGTATCATATAGAGGGACAGCCCCATAGTCAGAGGAACCAGCAGCCTACAATGATCATATAAATAATCAGAAAAGATAAATGAAGAGACAGTTGTAATGACAAAGTGATAGCTACTTGGAAAGTGCCAGCCCCGGAATTGCCATGGGATTGAGAAGAAGGCTCCTCCTCATCTTCTTCCTCATCCTTATCCTCTTCCTCATATTCTTCATCTTCTCCTCACCCCGCTTCTATTTCTTCTTCACCTCCAGGCAGCCCACGGACACCAGCAGGTGACACTTCAAAACTTAATAGATGATCCTGGATAAATTGAGCATATGACACATCCGATAAGAGTAAGAAGTCATGAACATTAAAACCATTATGGGAACGACTCCAAAAGGACTCCGGCATTGCTATAGTGTTCAGAACAAATGACGGAATATCAATTGGTACTCTGCACCGGTTAGGCCCAAGGAACCAATCATGTACTCTCTCACCTAGAAACCACCCACTAGAGACTAGGCCAGCAATAATTCGATGAGAGTTGTGCAAAGGCATTGCCTCAGCCATGTATCTAATCCATCCATTTTTCTCTTCGACTCTCCACAAGGCCGTATCCAGAAAAGCAAACCGGTAATTTATCTTTTATCATAGGTTTCATATTAATATTAATGTTTTTCTTACTTGATCCCAGGTCAGACAACTCAAGTGGTAATGGTGAGAGTGCACATAGTGACTCCCAGACACTTCCTTGTGACCCGACAACCAAACACCCAATCTCGAAAAATTGACTCGTGGCTGTGTAATGTTTGGAACCCTCATCAAGTTATGCTCATATGCCCAGACCTATACATGAAAGAGAAAATTAAGCCTATACACATGCATTGTGTGGATCAATAATTTTAAAGGAAGTAGCACCTCAGCAATGGCTATGAAACCAATAAAGGATCTTTTCTTCCTACAGAGCACATCAAAACTGTGATAAAGACAAGCTAGACTAGCTTCCCCCCATGCATAAGAAGATACGTGATCCAAGTCAGAAAGGGTGAGCAACACAGATAAGTGAATGGTGGATTTAATGCTACCCAAAATGGTTGCCCCCAACAAATATAACAAAAATCTTTGAGTATATTGTTTTGCCCTATCACCCTGCACGGGTCGAGTGTACTTTACCCAATACTCTCGGATGGGATCATATCAGATCTTATATGACCTCCTATATCGGGGCTTGACACCGATCAACTGTTGGATTTCTTCTTCTTTCAAAATATTGCTGGTCAAAGGAATGGGGGTTCCATCACATCGGAGGCCGGTTATAGCAGCAAAGTTAACCAAACCAATTGTCATCTCTCCAATGGGCAAATGAAAAGTATGAGTTGTGTCCAACCATCATTCTGCAAGCGCCTGAATCACGCTTTGGTCTAATTGATAGCCTCATGCTAGTAATTGCAAAAAGAAGTCCTCAAAACCACTTTTCCGCACCATTCTCTTTACTGCAGACGGGGCCTGGTCATACCACTTACGGGCCTTGTGAATATTTCCCCCCTCTTTAATATCACAACCATCATGCTGTCCAAATACAGGTAAGTCTAAGTAAGTACACGTAATTTCTCTCAAAAACTTAAAAAAAAGTATAATTATAATAATAAACACATAAAAAGTAATAATATTAACATAAAATAGTAAATAATATAGAATATGTTAAATGTTAAACATTAAAAATAAAAAAAATATTAAAAAAATTATTATTATTAAGTTAAAATAATAAAATAAAATACTTTTGTATAAATATGTAAAGCAATATATTTATGTATAAAAAATAATAATAATAATAAATATAATAAAAGTAAATAATAATAAAAGTAATATATATATAATAAAAATAAAAAAGGACACAGACAAATAATTCCTCGCATAACAATTGATGTGTTTCATTCTTATACAATCATTTTAGTACATCATAAGTTTCGTGCATAAATTTGTTGATTTTATCAAATAAATTCTACTACTTTCATACTTATTCTTGTATAATCTACATGAACATAATTCTACTAACAAATCTTGCAATAAATTACTTATATGTATAAAAAAGTACCACTTACCGGTGTTTTATCTTTGGAACTCCGATGGAGATGCATGCCGGGTAATATCAGAATTTGCACAATTTCATTGTCTTGAAGGTAAGAAATCAATTTATTATTTGATCGAATCCTATGCCTTGAAGAGTGTTGGACGCCTGCCATGGTAAGTGCTTGAGCTTTAAGAATCTTACAATTATGAGTGACAATATTTAGTTTGCAAGGAGAGAAACAATAAGACCTATTTATAAAGAATGAAATGAAGAGTTGCAAGGTTTATATAGAGAAATGGAAAAGGAAAAAGACAAAAAAAAAGAAAAAAAATAGTATTCTCGTGAAAAAAAAAGAAAGAAAAAGTAAATGTTACTATTAATGAATAGTAAATTACTATTAACAAATAGTAAATAAATAGTTAGTGAATAGTGTATAAATAGTAACTACACAGTAAATAAATAGAAAATTCAATTATTCAATTTAATCATTTAGATATTTGCATATATATAAATATTTTTTCACTTTAAAAATATTTTTACACGCAGGGGCAAGAAAATATGTGCATTTTTTGCAAATTCCTTTAGTATACTACAGACTACAATTATTTTTTGCAGACAATTAAATCTCTCTTAGCTTAGGTCTAGAACTTAAAATCTCTCTTAAGTACAGAACTTAGTTCAGGTCCAGAAACCAAAATTACCCTTAAGTCCAGAACTTAGCTTGGGTCCAGAACCCAAATTATCCTTAAGTCCAGAACTTAGCTCTGGTCCAGAACCCAAAATTACCCTTAAGTCCAGAACTTAGCTTGAGTCCAGAACCTAAATCTTTTTTGAGTCCAGAACTCAAACCGGGTCCAGAACCCAAGTCTTTTTCGAGTCCAAAACTCAAACCAGGTCCAGAACCCAAACCATCTCGGGTCCAAAACCCAAATCTCTTTTGATTCCAGAACTCGAATCGGGTCTAAAACCCAAACCATCCCGAGTTCAGAACCCAAGTCTTTTTTTAGTCTAAAACTCGAACCAGGTCTAGAATCCAAACCATCTCAGATCTAAAACCCAAGTCTTTTTCGAGTACAGAACTCGAACCGAGTCTAGAGCCTAAACCATCCCAGGTCCAAAACCCAAGTCTTTTTTTAGTCCATAACTCAAACCGGGTCCAGAAACCAAACCATCTCGGGTCTAGAATCCAAGTCTTTTTTTAGTCCAGAACTCGAACCAGGTCTAGAACCCAAACTATCTCAGGTCCAGAACCCAAGTCTTTTCTAAGTCCAAAACTCAAACCGGGTCTAGAACCAAAGTTTTTTCTAGTCTAGAACTCAAACCGAGTCCAAAACCCAAACTATCTCTAGTCCATAACCCAAGTCTTTTTCGAGTCCAGAACTCGAATCAGGTCCAGAACCCAAACCATCTCAGGTCCAAAACCCAAATCTTTTTCTAGTCCAAAACTTGAACCGGGTCTAGAACCCAAATCATCTCGGGTCCAGAACCCAAACCAAAACTATATCAAGAAAATTAAGTCTATTTTTTCCAAAATTAAAAGTCTTGTTGCTTTTCACTCTCTCAATCAATTCAAGATTGTTCAAGCAGGGGGCAAACTGTAGACCCTTAATTTTGACCCCAATTTGAACTGGTCCTAATTAAAGAATGCCAAAATAAATTTGATCCGACTTTAAAATATTTAAAACTGGTTTATAACTTTTAAAGAAGTCATTTAGGATTAAAGAGGCATGAATTCAATTACACAACCCTAAAATCAATTTGAATTGGCCGAAATTAAACTTTTCAGTCCATAAGTTAAAAAAGGCAATAATAATTCGAATCAGGCCGGCCTGAGCAATTGCTCATGTCTACCTGAAGGGATAAGGTCAACATGAGCATTCCTCATGTCGATCTTGGTAGTCCAGATCGACCTGAGGTTGGACTTATGTCGACCTGGGCACACCAGGTTGACATGAGCATGCCTCATGTCGATCTGGCAGCCCAGATCGACTTGAGGTTAGACTCATGTCGACCTAGGGCAACTAGGTCAACATGGCTTTGGTCCATGTCGATCTGGTTGCCCCAAATCGACATGGTTTCAATGAGTTTCCTAATTCAACTAGAATTTGTTTTAAGGAATGATTAATATTAGGTTAAGGATTCTGAGTGAGGTGAGGGCCTATAAATAATAACATTTCAGAATTTAGAAAGGTAGCAAGGAGATTAACAAGACAACAATGAACATTAACAAGGGTAGCAAGGAACATTAAGAGGGTTGGCAATTAATATGAAGAAAGATTAAACGGCAAAGCAGAAGACAACAAAAAAAGATCAACAACGAGCAGCACTGATCAGTCATCAATCTATCAAAGACAGCAATGTTGTCTTTGTTCATTGTTCATCTAGAAGTCAATTGTGGAGGAACCGACGACGGAGGTTTGATCTTTAATCGTAAATTATTAATGCTCATAGTAGTTTCATTTTCTTTGATTAATAAGAACATGCATGCAGTAACTTGATCTTTGAACACGCAGTATCTTGATCTTTGAACATGTAGTAAATTGATTCTTGTTTCAATAACTTTAATCGTTTGCTTTATTTTACACATTGATCAGTTGGTATTCGTAACCCCACTTGCATGTTTCATAAAAAACTAAAAACTATCCAGTAGCTGGCGAGGATTTAAATTAATTATCAAAATCTATTCTTTTACTAAAACTTCAAGAACTGTAGGTTATTTTATTTAAAAAGAAAACCTTAAACTATTTTTATCCAAAAGATTAAACCATTTCATTATTAAACTCCAAAATATTGATTATTTTTCCAAAACTTTAATTTATCTCTCCAAATCCAAAGTTATTTTTTTAAGCAGTAAGTTATACCCTAAAAAACTCTAATTCCAAACCCTGATTTTGCAGTAAGTTAAATGTTAGGAAATCAAGGAGATCACTGCAAACAAAAACACGCAGAGGAAAAATTTTTGATCTATGATTTCCCACCAGGATCCATGCTGTTCATTTAATTCGACGAAAGTGTACGAAGAACTAACCTGTTGATGATTCAAAATCACAGTTTGGAAGAGATGTCTCGATCGCAAAACACCCTCTATCGCGTATCCACATGAATGCTACCGTCTGGAGTGCTAGCTCTCTGCAACGGCGAAGGCTGAAAAATGTTTTCTCTAAAACGTATTAGGGTTTCTTTGTTTTCGTTCTTCTTATTTTATTTTCTAAAGTTACCTACATCAAGACTTAACGTCTGGAGTGAATATAATCACTCCAGAATCCAATTCGAAATTGGATAAGGTAAGTCAAATTCAGAATCCAAATCTAATTAGGATTCTGAATATATTATCTAATAATATATATAATTGGATAAGGTAAATCAAATTCAGAATCCAAATCTAATTAGGATTCTGAATATATTATCTAATAATATATATAAAAAAATGAAAATAATAATAATAATAAATATTAATATCTAATATTAATATTATTAATATTATATCCAGCCCAAAGCGCATTCTTGTGTGTGACCCGATAGGCCCATATTAATTGGCAGTCAATTTAATCTCTATTAAACCAACAAGTCATAATTGGCCTCTAGCAAGGCGTTACAACTACCCAATTAATATAAGGTATGTCCAATTTGCCTAATAATAGTACATGCATTAATCCCTTTGTCACACGATATCTAGCTTGAACATAAGTCATGGTCAACGTCATACTTATATTGTCCAAACTTATGATTACTCGATCTCCAAGTAAACTGATAAAAACAAATGAAATTGATCACACTATCAATTCATTTAAGCACGGCCATGCATTTCACAGTCTCACTTATCGAGGGGCCTAAAAGATATCTCTCTCAAAGAGAGGGACAAATTCTATCTTGATTGTTCATTATCCTCTACATAATTTCTATCATATATGATCATAACCTTTATTACTATCCAGTTACGGATAATGTTTGATCATGTCAAAATATAATAGTCCTTATATTGGAAACTATGACAATCTCAAGTCAAAGAATTAATACATAACTATCATGAGATTTACTTATGACACTAACCCATGTAGTAATCTCATGATGGGTCTATCCAATACATTGTTCTCTAACAAGTATCTATGAAATTGATTTGTATCACTATACACATAACCATCTGATGATTATTAAATCAATGTTCATACTGGTTAAGAATTATTTTTTTTTATCTCTATAACAATAATAAACCAGGGACAAATATCAAAATTGTGTAACATGCAAACAAACAATAATGATAATAAAACCTCATTTATTAATAATGAATGTGTAACATAAAGATCCAAATAAATGGCCTAGGGCACATACACTAACAATCTCCCACTTGCACTAGGCCTACAAATTTCTAAGACCCATAGATCTAGTGTGCTGATCATGCTTGACCCATGAGAGAGGCTTTGTTAATGGATCTGCTATGTTATCATTTGTGTCAACTTTGCATATCTTGATATCCCCTCTATTGATAATGTCTCGAATGAGGTGAAAATGCCTGAGTATATGCTTAGACCTTTGATGAGATCTAGGCTCTTTTGCCTGTGCTATGGCACCATTGTTGTCACAATAAATGTCCACAGGATTTGCAATGCTAGGCACCACTCCTACCTCAGTGATGAATTTCTTCAACCAGACTGCTTCCTTAGCTGCATCTGATGTTGCTATATACTCAGCCTCTGTTGTAGAATCAACCATAGTGCTTTGTTTTGAACTCTTCCAACTAACAGCCCCACCATTCAATGTGAATACAAAACCTGACTGCGATCTAAAATCATCTATGTCAGTTTGGAAACTAGCATCTGTGTAACCATTTACAACTAGTTCATCTTCCAAACCTCCATAAACCAAGAATACATCTTTAGTCCTTCGAAGGTACTTAAGAATATTCTTGACAGCTGTCCAGTGACCTTCACCAGGATCAACTTGAAATCTAATAGTTGCGCTTAATGGATATGAGACATCTGGTCTAGAACATAACATGGCATACATAATAGATCCTATAGCAGAAGCATAAGGAATCTTATTCATTCGATCTCGCTCATCAGATGTCATAGGACATTGACTCTTGCTGAGATGAATGCCATGAGACATAGGCAAGAATCCCTTTTTGGAATCTTGCATGTTGAACCTCTTCAACACTTTATCTATGTATGTACTTTGACTCAGGCCAATTATCCTTCTAGATCTATCTCTATAGATCTTTATACCAAGGATATAGGCAGCCTCACCTAAGTCTTTCATTGAGAAAGAATTCCCTAACCAAGTCTTAACCTTTTGCAAGGTAGGGATATCATTCCCAATGAGTAATATGTCATCCACATATAAGACTAAAAACACTACTGCACTCCCACTAACCATCTTGTAAACACAAGGTTCATCTTCATTCTTAATGAAACCAAAGTTCCTAACTGTTTCATCAAAATGAAGATTCCAGCTTCGAGATGCTGGCTTCAATCCATAAATGGATCTTTGAAGCTTGCAAACCTTTGTAGAATTCTTAGGATTTACAAAACCCCCAGGTTGTGTCATATACACATCCTCAAGCAAGTTTCCATTAAGGAAAGCGGTTTTGACATCCATTTGCCATATCTCATAATCATAGTATGCTGCAATGGCAATGAGAATTCTAACAGACTTAAGCATAGCAACTGGTGAAAAGGTTTCATCATAGTCTATACCATGAGTTTGCTTGAAACCTTTTGCAACAAGCCTTGCTTTATAGGTCTGCACATTCCCATCCATGTCAGTTTTCTTCTTGAAAACCCATTTGCAGCCAATAGTCTTAATACCCTCTGGAGGATCAATTAAAGACCAAACTTGGTTGTCAAACATAGATTGCCTCTCAGATTTCATGGCTCCAAGCCATTTGTCTGAATCTGGACCTGACACAGCTTCTTGATAGGTAGTAGGCTCATCTTGATCTATGAGCATTACTTCACTATCATCAGTCACAAGAAATCCATATCTCTCTGGCTGACGACGTGTCCTATCAGACCTGCGAGGGATTTGTGTTACATCTTCAGACTCCACAACTATTTGTGGTTCTGAAATAGGCTCTATAGACGGCTCAATGATTTCTTGTGGTACTTGAGTTTCCTCAAGTTCTAATATACTCCCACTAGTTCTCTTAGAAAGAAATTCCTTTTCCAAAAAGATCCCATTTCGAGCAACAGACACTTTGTTCTCTGAAGGAGTATAGAAATAGTATCCTTTAGTTTCCTTAGGATACCCCGCAAAATTACATTTGATAGACTTTGGAGCTAACTTATCTGAAACGGGTCTTTTCACATAAGCTTCACAACCCCAAATCTTAAGAAAAGACAAACTAGGTGTCTTACCTGTCCATATCTCATATGGTGTCTTTTCAACCGCCTTAGATGGTACACGGTTCAGAATGAATGCAGCTGTCTCCAAGGCATAACCCCAAAAAGATAAAGGAAGATCCGCTTGACTCATCATTGATCGAACCATATCTAATAGAGTTCGATTTCTCCTTTCAGAAACTCCATTCCACTGTGGAGTTTCTGGAGGAGTCAGATGTGAAACAATTCCACAATCCCTTAGATGATCATCAAACTCTTGGCTCAAATATTCATCACCTCGATCTGATCGAAGTAGTTTAATTATTTTACCAAGTTGATTTTGTACTTCATTTTGAAAAGTTCTAAACATTTCAAAAGACTCATGCTTATGTTTCATTAGGTAGACATAGCCATACCTACTGAAATCATCAGTAAAAGTAATGAAGTATCAAAATCCTCCTCTGGCACTAATGCTAAAAGGACCACATACATCTGTATGTATCAAGCCCAATAAATCATTAGCCCTTTCACTATGCCCAGTAAAAGGATCCTTTGTCATCTTACCAAGCAAACAAGACTCACATGTTTCAAATGATTCTAAATCAAATGAAACTAATAATCCATCTTGATGGAGCTTAGAAATGCGTTTCTCATTTATATGGCTAAGGCGACAATGCCATAAATAAGTAGGGTTTAACTCATTTGGCTTAGTTCTCTTAGAAGTTATGTTATAGATATCATTACCATTAGAATCATCAAGATTAAGGATATAAAGGCCATTATAAGAATTTGCAATACCATAAAGCAAATCATTTTTATCAAAAATAGAACATTTCTTATTCTTAATAAAAAAAATGAATAACCTTCATCATCCAAAATAGATACTAAAATAAGATTCCTACTCATAGTAGGAACATAAAAGCAATTGTTCAAAATTAACAAAAACCCATTGGGCATAACAAGTTCATAAGTTCCTACAGCTATAGCAGCAACTCTTGCTCTATTGCCAACACGTAGGTCCACTTTGCCCTTCTTCAGCATCCTACTCCTTTTGAGTCCATGCATATTTGTACAAATGTGAGATCCACATCCGGTATCTAATACCCAGGAAGAAGGAATAGATAAATTAATTTCTATAACATAAATACCTGAAGATGTAGTCGCACTACCTTTCAACTTCTTTAACTCATCCAAATAGAGTTGACAATTTCTCTTCCAATGCCCAGGCTTGTTGCAATGGAAACAAGTCCCTTTCTTAGGAACTTTAGCCTTAGGTTTAGGTTTTGGTTTAGCTTGTCCCTTGGACCCTTTAGCACCTTTTGCCTTACTCTTGCCTTTAGTATATTTGGCTTTCTTTTTCATTTGTTTAATATTGACATTCAATATTTGGGTAGGCTTTTTGATATTCCCCTCAGCAGTTTTGAGCATACCATGTAGCTTAGGAATGGATTTCTCCATGTCATTCATGTTATAGTTCATAACAAACTGTGAGAAACTACTAGGCAATGAATGTAGGATCAAATCCGTGGAGAGTTCTAAACTCAGGGGATATCCAAGTCTAGCAAGGTGATCTAGATAGCCTTTCATCTTCAAAACATGAGCACTAACAGATTCACCTTCAGACATTTTGCAGTCAAATAATGCAACAGCGGTGTTAAACCTATCTTGCCTAGCCTGTTGTTGGAAAGCTTGTTTGAGATGCACACTCATCTCATAAGCCTCTAAGTGTTCCAGATCCTTCTGAAGTCCTGGACACATGGTAGCCAACATAAGACATCCTATGTCATTGGAATCATCCACATGCTTCTTATGCTTACTCTTAGCAGCATTAGAAGCATTAGCAAGAGGTGGGTCAGGGACAGCTTCATCAAGTACGTAGGACTTTTTCTCTTGTTTGAGAACAATTCTCAGGTTCCTAAACCAGTCAACAAAATTAGTCCCACATTCTTTCAGTTTTTCCTTCTCAAGGATAGATCGCAGTGATAAGGTGGAATTGTTATTAGTAGCCATCTGTTGATAAATATGCAAAGTCAAATTTTAATTAATAATGAGGTTTAAATTATTTAAACTCCTACTAAAAATATAACCCTCTAAAGAAATATTTTAGAAGGCTAAGATCCGTATTTCACTTAATTCTAAACTCAGCTTTGGTGTGACGCTTAAAATCAAGTTATTTAGGTAGGTAACATCTTTACCAATTACATCTCATGTAACTCTTAATAATTATGGAATATTGACATCATATGTCATAGCATGTTGAATTCCATCTAATGCCTTAGGCCCAAAACCATTTTGATAGCCTAATTAAGTCTAACCAATTTTAAAACATATGAGTAGCACTATTACTCATCCTACTTAGCTAGGAATGTTTAAAGCGTATTGCTTTGGCAATACCTACTTTAATACAATCTTAGTTTTGATAGGTGTTTAAAACGTGGATGGCATTTAGACTTAAATTATTAATGAGAGTTCAACTAAATTATTATCATGTCTTGCATTACATATCATTATATTTTAGCATCCTATATGCATATATATAATTTATGACATAAGCATCATATACCAAATGACAAAATATGTAAATGTGACATAGCATGGCCAAACTAAATATGATCTTCAAGAGACCAAATGAAGATCATAAAGGCAACCCTAGGTGAAAAACCTATCTATTACAACACTTGCAATATTACATATCTTCAAAACTTGAGCTTGTGCTTCCATCACCATGGAAACATCTTCTTCTTGGTATGAATCTCCATCACAAACATTGTAGCTTGAATCTTCATTTATTACAATAAAAGAAAATCTAACTACTAGTAAAATAAATTACAACAAAATAAACGACACGCAGGCCATATTTACCCAAAATTAAGATATGAATAAACCAATCACATAGGTCATAAGGCCATGCTATGCACCATGCCAAGACATCAAACAAACATAACATATTCATCACCAACATGTTAAATAGAAACAAATATATTGACATTCTCAATGTCGCGGTAACGAACTATAGGGCGTGAACATACGGCGATCCTGCTAGTCGGTTAGCGGGCGGGGCTCCGAAGGGGCAGCGCCCCTCGAAGCCAAACAGAAACGTTAATCTCATTAACATTTTTCTTTGGCGAAACCCTAAAACAGAATGTTAATCTCATTAACCTTCTTACTTTTTTATTTCGAATATGTACAACCCATTACAGAATCATTACCAAATGTTTATATCACATATAAACTTAATCGTTTTCATCATATGAAAATCATTTTAATCAACCAATCATATATACGTGATCATCTCATGAAAACAAAATTAAAAACACCAATCCTTTCTCATCATATGAAAAATGAATTAGGGTTTTACAGAAATGAAACCAAAAACCAATCCTTTCTCATCATATGAAAAACGAATTAGGGTTTTATAGTTAACATGCCATACGAAATCAATATATCTCATGTAATCATATCAATATGGCATTTTTGACTTAAACGAAAACAACAAGTGGCTCTGATACCACTGTTAGGAAATCAAGGAGATCACTGCAAATAAAAACACGCAGCGAAAAAATTTTTGATCTATGATTTCCCACCAGGATCCATGTTGTTCGTTTAATTCGACGAAAGTGTACAAAGAAATAACCTGTTGATGATTTGAAATCACAGTTTTGAAGAGATGCCTCGATCGCAAAACACCCTCTATCGCGTATCCATAAGAATGCTACCGTCTGGAGTGCTAGCTCTCTGCAACGGCGAAGGCTGAAAAACATTTTCTCTAAAACGTATTAGGGTTTCTTTGTTTTCGTTCTTCTTTTTTTATTGTCTAAAGTTACCTACATCAAGACTTAACGTTTGGAGTGAATATAATCACTCCAGAATCCAATTCGAAATTGGATAAGGTAAGTCAAATTCAGAATCCAAATCTAATTAGGATTCTGAATATATTATCTAATAATATATATATAAATGAAAATAATAATAATAATAAATATTAATATCTAATATTAATATTATTAATATTATATCTAGCCCAAAGCTCATTCTTGTGTGTGACCCGATAGGCCCATATTAATTGGCAGTCAATTTAATCTCTATTAAACCAACAAGTCATAATTGGCCTCTAGCAAGGCGTTACAACTACCCAATTAATATAAGGTATGTCCAATTTGCCTAATAATAGTACATGCATTAATCCCTTTGTCACACAATATCTAGCTTGAACATAAGTCATGGTCAACGTCATACTTATATTGTCCAAACTTATGATTACTCATCTCCAAGTAAACTGATAAAAACAAATGAAATTGATCACACTATCAATTCATTTGAGCACGGCCATGCATTTCACAGTCTCACTTATCGAGGGGCCCAAAAGATATCTCTCTCAAAGAGAGGGACAAATTCTATCTTGATTGTTCATTATCCTCTACATAATTTCTATCATATATGATCATAACCTTTATTACTATCCAGTTACGGATAATGTTTGATCATGTCAAAATATAATAGTCCTTATATTGGAAACTATGACAATCTCAAGTCAAAGAATTAATACATAACTATCATGAGATTTACTTATGACACTAACCCATGTAGTAATCTCATGATGGGTCTATCCAGTACATTGTTCTCTAACAAGTATCTATGAAATGGATTTGTATCACTATACACATGACCATCTGATGATTATCAAATCAATGTTCATACTGGTTAAGAATTATATTTTTTATCTCTATAACAATAATAAACTAGGGACAAATATCAAAATTGTGTAACATGCAAACAAACATTAATGATAATAAAACCTCATTTATTAATAATGGATGTATAACATAAAGATCCAAATAAATGGCCTAGGGAACATACACTAACATTAAACCCTAAAAACCCTAATTTCAAACCCTGATTTTGGAGTGGGGGCAAAAATCTCATCTCACAGTGGCGACTCCACTGGAAATTAGAGAAGTTGATTTCATTGGCCTTTATATTATTTTATTCTTTCATATTATGATATTGTCCATTGCATCATTTTAGATTACATTATGTGAATGAGTTAGTTAGGATGCTCGTGTTACATGTGTTGTGCTATGCAAGGGATACCATACTTTCACTCAAGGTATGGAGATCGAGCATGGCTTAACCACTCATAGCCTTGTATGGAGATTGAGTACAGCAGTTCAAGAGTCTACGACAATTTGATCTATGCCGACGACGTAGAATCCAGTAATGACTCAGTTAGCTTCTCACTAAGAGTAATGAAACTGAAACAGATTCAAAAGATGATAGACAATGCACTCAACACCAAGATGGAAGAGCTAAAGGGGGTTTTGGATGAGGTCATGAAAAGCCAAATGGTTGCAATGTTTAGGAACACTGTTGAAGCATCTACTAGTACCAAGAAGCAAAAAGACAAAGGGAAGGCTAAGGTTGGTGAAGTAACCTTCGATGACGATAAGATGGTTTTAGATGGTGATGAATATTGGGCTCAGTACTTTCAAGATCCTTAAGATAAGAAGAAGGAGCCAAAGATTATGGAAAAATCAACTGTTGAGAAGATTAAAACTTCTGCTATTGAGAAGATGATTATTGATCTGGAGAAGAAGTTTCAGAAGGAGCTGAAAATCGAAGAAATGTTGGAGGTGGACATGCTGTTTGAATAAGATGATGAGGTCCTGTGTAAGTTCAAGATGCCATCATTTGCTAAGTTTGATGGAGCTGGCAATCCTCATCTTCATGTGAAGTAATATATCATAGCTATGCAGTTTGCTCGAGCTACTAAGGCTCAAACTCTAAGGTACTTCATGCTTTTATTGGATTCGATTATACATAATTGGTTCAACACCTTAGAGGATACTACCCAAAAGAGTTGGGACTTGTTGTAGAAGGCTTTTCATCCAACAATATGGATATAAGGATGAGTTAGAGGTCATTTTGATGGAAGTTGAGCCGCTAAGGTAGAAATCAAATGAAAACTTTGTTGACTATGTGAAGAGGTGGAGAAATAAGGCCACATTGCTCAAGAAGAGGCCTGATGAATCTGATCATATTAGAATGATTATGAGGGGAGTGTTGCCTAGTTTTCATGAAAGGATGTCTCATACACTCATCCAGGATTTTAGGGATCTTCTTCAAGCTGGTTTGCAAATTGAAGAATGGGAAAGGGAGAAGAACCACTTTTCTGCAAGAAAAAATGAGAAAGGGAACTACCAATCGGATAATCAAGGCATGCAAAAGGTAGTCGATGTAAATGCAACTGGCCAAAGGGGTAAAAGACAATTTTCAGAGTTGAGAAAACCATTGTCTTGGTGTAGACCCTTAATTTTTGACCCAATCCAGTCCGTTATTTTTTATATAGTCCAAAATAATTTGTGGTATTTTAATTAAATAATATTTATTTTGGTATTTATTATTTATAATTTTTAATAAAAAAATGGTGAAGTTAATAAAAAATAAATAAACAAAAATAATAAATAAAAATAATAAATAAATAAAAATCGGTTCATCGCCGAAGGTTGGCCAAGGCCAATTCGCCCGCAGGAAATTCCTGTGGCGAAATTGGTTGGCTGCCAAGCCAGCACGCCCAGCTCTCATAATTTCCTAGCAGTTTTGGCCAGCACTCGTTATTTTGCTAGCGAAATTTTTCCAACGCAAATTTTTTCGAAACAAAATTCTATTTGGTTTCGGTTTTCTTTTCTTAATTAATTTTAGTTTCCTTAAACAATTAGAAATAATCTTATAAATTTTCCTATAAATAACACTTTAAGAGACAAAAAAAAGGGGGGGGGGGGGACGGGGGACTTTGATTAGGGTTCGAAAATTTTTTTTTACTAGAGCTAAACTTGAGACTTCATATTGGAGAGGAGCAAGAAGAAGCAAACAATCCATCAAAGGCAGCAATCTTGCCTTTATTTTTGTTCATCCAGAAAGTAATTTTTGGTGGAACCAACGAATGGAGGTTTGAATCTCTATTTTCTTTATTTATTTCTTTACAGTAGCTTCATCATTAAAATTGAATTAATTGTTTCATTATACAAATTGATCAAAACCTTTAAAACCCTAAAACGTTTCTTCTAAACCTTAAGAAACCTAAAAGTGTTTCTTCTGTTTCTAAAACTTCAAAATCGTTTCTTCTGTTTCCAAAAACTTTAAAACCCTAACCTAATCTCTATTCCAAAAAGTCAGTAGCCTTACTTTTTTTAAGCATCAAAAGCTTTAACCCTAATTAATCCTTCTTTCCAAAATCACACAGTAAGCATTATTCTTTTAAAAATAACACTAGTTTCTTCCAATATCAAAACCCTATTTTCTAAATCATAAACCCTAAAATCTTAATTTTCAACACCGAAACTTACAATCCTAAAAGCCAGTTTTCAAAATCTTCGGGGTCCGGGCCCCGACCCCGCAAGGGGCGTTGCCCCCTTGACCCCCGCCTGCTAACCGGCTAGCAGGACTACCGTGTGGGCTCGGGTCAATATTTATTTGTGTATTATAAATTTTTATGTTTAACTTCCTTTATTATGATTATTCAAAATACAGTAGCTTTATTCAAAATACAAACCTAAACCCTATTTTATTCAAACCATAAATTCAAATTCTGTTTTCAAATCTTTGCAGTAGCTTTCTATAATTTTATTCACTAGGATATTTTAATCTTTCATATAACTCCCTTAAAGACTCTCTATATTTGTTCAATCCAAAAATACTTAAGTAGTTATTATAGTCAATACTAAAACCATACTTAACTTTGATCGCGGCAAAACAAAATCAAGGTTTCAAACCATAAAACCCTAATTCATGAAGTTTGCTTAAAACCCTAACTAAACTTACCTTTTTTAAGTCACAGTAGCATTATTACCATAAAACATCCAAAACCTTAAATCTTTTAAACATCCAGTAGCTATGCTATTTCTTTAAAATATGTCTCAAAACCTTAGTTATTGAGCATAAAACTCTAGAAACCCTAATTAATGTATGGATCCCTAAAGTTAATATATTTACTGTTTTATTTACATTGGATGAATGTTTATTATATATTTTGATTGATGTTTAATATCTTTGATGAATGATTTATTTATTATGAATGGTTATTTACTTTTATCGTTTTATTTTGATTTCCAAATGTTGTAAGAGGTATGTTTCCACTTTGTGGGTACCTCATTAATTAATTTCTATGTAATTTAAATTACTTTTATATTTTGGACCAATGTAAAGGACATGTTTCTACCTTTCGATGAGTGTCCTATTTAGTTTAGATATGAACGATGTAAGGACATCTTTCCATCCTCGGATGGGTGTCCATTCATTTGCTTTGTTTGGACATTGCTTTGATTTTTAATATAATAATGTTTTTATTTCAATTGCTGCATGTAATATGGATAATATTGTTATACTTAAGAATTTTATAATATTAAGACCTCCAAAGGAGGCCGGTTCCAATGAAACGGGCGTTGTGGGGGTGCTGGGCCATTTCTCACATTCCCCACACGTACCCAACTTTTCGAACCCATTAGGGGGTTGGGGATTCCTTAGGAATCGAGTCATCCACACCTTTTTTTTCGGTTTGTCCGGGTGACGACTCCATTTTCTCTGAACTTAGGTCCGTGTTCTCTAAGGCCCTAAGCCTAAACAGTGCCGAAGTCGCAAGAACCATTCCACCGGGAGTGGGGGCGAAAATCCCTGCTCACACCTGGGTTTTCAATAAGGTGCAAAAGAGAGATCTGTTACAACCATTAACCCCTCAACCTTTGCCCAGTCCTCTACCACCTAATTTTGATGCCAAGACATTTTGCCAATTCCACTAGATGCAAGGGCATGAGACAGAGAAGTGTTTAAGATTAAGGCATGAGATCCATAATCTGATTACTAGTAGGAAGTTGCCCAAACCTAACAAGCCTAGAACATAGGACAATCCATTGCTAAGGTTCAACAAGGTGCCACCACTGGTGACTTTCATGATTGGGGGTGGCTTAAATGAGAAAGTTTTCATGTCTTCTTTCTAAGATGTGGGTAATGAAGCAGTCAAAGAAGAGATGGTGTTTAGTAAGATGAAACAAGCTGTAGATGGAAAAGAAGTAGCAATTTGTATGGTAAGTGAGTTTTGTGACTCAACCGATAGTGATGATGATTTTGAGCCCAAAAAGGAAGATTGAACTAGGTCTGAGCCCAAAGAAGATGAAGTTATGAACACCTAATATGGAAAGGAAGTTAAAACTGGGAATAAAGAAGAAAAAGACGATGCTATTCCTAAGCAGTTGAAGGGAACACAAGCTAGTATCAGCATAAGGAATCTGCTAGCTACATCAAAGAAGCATCGGGAAATAATGGCCAAAGCTATGGCTAGCATACCAATTTCTACTTCTATAACACTGGAGGAGCTGGCTAATTTTTTAAAGTTGAAGGAGTGATGAAATGTGAGGAGGATTAGAAGGAGAACAAGATCGATGTTGAAATGGTGTTGTTCTTAGATGTTGATTTTCCAAAAGAAGGAAGGGACTACACCCGAACACTCTTCATCGAGGTAGAGGTCAAAGGGAAAAGGACTCCATATGTGATGGTCAATGATGGATCGCCATAAATGTCTATCCACTCAAGATCTTATCAAAGTTCACCATGTTGACAAGGAATCTAAGCCCAATTGAAGTGACGATTAGGGCATATGATAATACCAATAGGCATGCTAAGGGAACCTTCAAAGCTGTTGTGAAGGCTGGTCCTATTGAATCCATGGTGGAATTTATGGTCTTGGATATTCCCGTCATCTTTGCATTGTTATTGGAATGACCCTAGTTTCATTCTCTTAGTATAGTTCATTCCACACTCCATCAAAAGATCAAGTTCCCAAATGGGGGATGAGACAGTAGTCATCGAGGCCGAGGACAATGAAGTGGTGAATGCATTAATGGTTGAGAGGCTTCTCAATGGGTTCCAAGTAGCTATAATTTGTGATGATGAAGTAGCAGACCCCAAGGTCCTGTCTATGATGAAGAATATGAATTAACTGTTTGGCATTGGCCTTGAAAAGGGAATGACAGGTGTGACAAAGCTTCCACACTTCAAGACCCAGACCTCTAAGAAAGGGTTGGGATATAATGAAGCTAACAAAGATGTTCAGCCTAAAATGAATAAAGATGAGTTTCCCTCCACTTGAAGAGGTTTTTATCAAAGCTTCAGACATGGGACCACTCCAAGGGAAGCCCGAGCAAATAATGTTCATAGGGAAGTTGATCTTGGGCTTTTAGATCTTTGTTGATGTTGTTGGTGGAATAGATAGAAAAAGTGCTCACCCTGCCAACTGTAACACCCCTATACCCCGTATACGCACACCACATACCACCATATCTGTAATATACGTATACTAAATATAGAGATGCTACGGTTTATTAAACAACAACTCATTCCTTTTAACAGCATTATTAGAAAACTTAAAACATTTAAGACATATTATAAAAATAGAATAGATAAAACATTCCTATAATACGCAACGGAAAATATAGCGGCCTTTACAAATATATATATATCAAAAACCAAATTTTACAAAAAAAAACATAACATTTATACATGTTTGGCAGTCAGTCTTTTATCTTTAAGCCCTCTATCAACGCTTTAGAGTCTAAACTCAACTTGGTCTAACTGAGCTCTCTGGTTCTATCCTGTCACCTGCGCGATGAACCACAATCGCGCTAAGCCAACGGCTTAGTGGTACAAACCACAATAACAATATGCTATAATGCAATGTCAATATCGTACTTTCAAACATTATAAACAATATATGTCATATGTTCAAATATTGTAAACAATGCATAAGAATATCACATTTCGAAGTCTTACATTGAATCTCATTATTCATTATTTCACCATTCATGAATCACATTGAAACAAAGACGAGCATGGGCCCAAAAGACACTAATATGTTATTCAAAGTTCAGAGTTACTGCTTTGGTCCATAATCACAATCATCAATACATTTATCCATGGATAATCAACTAGATTTGAGCTTACGACCCAGTCTTTTCACTCAATCTAGTTTTAAGAATTTGTTTTTGAGGCTTACGACCCAGTCTTTTCACCCCAAAAACATCACATTTCACATTTTTCAGCTGGATTCGGCTTACGACCTGGTCTTTTCACCTATCCAGCAATTCATAGGCATGCCGCCAAACTCAGAAATCTGAAAATTGAATAACATATTAAGCACACAATTATTTCATTTATTTCTTTATCATTCTCTTTCTCAATTCATTTCTCATTTCATATTTTATAATCAAATAAGCAATCATGCCCCACTTATTTCAATTGCATTCTCTTAGCCAACAACAAGGGTTTCATTTCTCATCATGTCTCATATCACATTAACTCAATTCATCATTCAAGTGTACAAAACCAATTACATTAACATACATTTTAAATGCTCATCATATCATTCACATTATACAAAAATCATAACATTTATCAAGTATATCAACAATGCAATAGATCACTTAACATATTTACAACCAAATGTATTAAGTATCAAAATCATGTAAGTGTATGCAACCATGTAGTTTGTACTTACCTCAAAACCAACTCACACCAATCTATACACTTCCTCTTCCAAGAATCCTTCACCACTTGAATTAGGTCAACTCAACTTCTTCACAACCTAATTCAAAAAGAATGATACACATGAATTCCAAAACAAATATTCACCTATTAGTCTCATACTAGACCCATAGATCATAAATTAAAAATCAACATCTCTCTCTAGGATCCCACGGTCGTGGCCTCCCAACCCCCACGGGCATGGGTTAGCAAATGGTTCTGCCTCCCTTGCTCAAAACCCCCACGGCCATGGCTTCTAATGGCCACGGTCGTGGCATCCAAGGGCCACGGGCGTGGCATCCAAAATGCTTCTGTTTCGGACCAAACTCATGTATTCTATGCTTCCAACTCCATTAAACACAAACATCTTGAAGATATACCAAAAATAATTGATCAAACTCACAACATACATCAACTAACAATCCAAAACCATAACATAAACACAACTCTTACTCTTCCATTCAACTTCAAAATCACAAACAACTAAATCCAATACTCACAAACACACCATAATCAAACATATTCATACAATCCACAATCAATCATCAAACTCAATTACAACTTAAAATAAAACAAGAGAATCAAGAAGAAACTTACCAAAGTTAATGAAACTTCTTGAATTTCCAACTTAATCACTTCAAATCTTCTTCAATTTTGATCTAAGGAAAACAAAACTCTCTCTTGCTCTCTTGCTTTAGATGGCCGGCCATGAAGGGAAAAGAAAAGAAAATGAAGAAGAAAATGAAGCAAAGTCAAACACTCATACTCCACTTAAATCTCCACCAAGCATTTTAATATTAAAATAATATAAATTATCTTCTTCCACTCACTTATTTTCCCATTTTCCATTAATTAATTAAAATCATTAAATCATCATCTTTTGACTTCCACATTTGACTTGTATATGTTGTATATATCACTATATATACAGCATATACACTCTCTCTTCACTTCTTTTCTCTTTCCATAAAACATATACATTTAATCCAAATACAACAATAATTATACCAAATTTTTAGGGTATACTTTGGGATATTACACCAACTGACAAGGAGCTTAGTCCAGAAGAGAAGAAGGAAGATGTCATAAAGATACATAAGACCCTAGAGGAGATTGTTGCTTTAGTTAAAGAGAAGTTTGAAGATGTTTTAGCATATGATTATGAGAACAATGATAGTGATTTTGACTTTAATTTGTTTACTTTGTATGAGGATGATGATGTTTTCTTTTCCAAGATGAATGTAATAAGGTCTGATTTTGCTTATTTGTGTGATGCTTTTCTTGATGGTTGCATACATTCAAGTAGTGATTACGTAATAATTTTTAACATTAACTCTGTTGACACACAATCGTTAAATTTGGGAACAACCGATAACTCGAAAAACATTAGCATAACATTCAACCTTACTCCTGAACATAGAGAGAGATTTGAAAAAATATTTAAGAAATATGAAGAAGACTTTGCTTGGTCTTATGAGGATATGCTTGGGATTGATCGAGACATAGCTGAGCACTTGATTCCTACTTACACTCACATGAAACTAGTCAAACAAAAACTTAGATGATTAAGGCCGAAATGGGCAGAACTGGTCAAAAAAGAAGTCACTAACAGATACAAGTCAAGTTCATTGAGGTGATATACTGTTTTGATTAGTTAGCTAATATAGTTCCTATGCTAAAGAAAGATGGAAGAATTAGGGTTTGTGTGGACTACAGAACTTAAACAAAGCTTTACCCAAAGATGATTTTCCTTTACCCCATATAGATGTCCTTATTGATAGTGTAGCCTCTAGTGTGTTGCATTCATTCATAGATGGATTTTTCGGATACAATCAGGTGTTAATGGCCCAAGAGGACAAAGCTAAAACTGCCTTTATTACTACATGGGGAATATTTTATTATAAGGTAATGTCGTTAGAGTTAAAGAACGCTGGAGCAACCTATCAAAGGATGGCCACCACCTTGTTTCATGTCATGATGCATAAGGATGTTCAGGTCTACATTGATGACTTAATGGTAAATTCGAACACTAGAAAGCAGCATTTCCAAAATTTATAGTTATTCTTTGAGAGGGAAGTAAAGTACAAGCAAAGGTTGAACACAAATAAGTGCATGTTTGGGGTTAATTTAGGCAAGTTGTTGGGACATATGATTGGTCCAAATCACATTGAGATTGACCCTGATAAAGTTAAGGCAATCTGGCATATGTCGGCCCCTAAGATAGAGAAGGAAGTTTGGAGGTTTATTGGCAGGTTATAGTACATTAGTAGGTTCATAGCAAAGCTTACCATAATCTAAGAACCCATTTTTAAATTGCTTAAAAAGAACTAGCCAGTCAAGTGAAAAGATGAATGTCAAAAGGCTTTTGAGCATATTAAGGAATATTTGTTGAATCTATAAAAGCAATGCTCATCCAAGTAGATGAATCAGGGGTTGTGTATGCAATTTACTACTTAAGTAGAAAGCTCCTGCCTTATGAAATTAAGTGTAGTATCATTGAAAGGACATGCATAGCCGTGGCTTGGTCGTTTAAGAAGTTGCAATATTACTTTCAATCTTATAGTGTGCAAGAAATTTCTAGAATGGATCCAGTGAAGTATTTAAGGGAAACACTTTCATTGTTTGGGAAATATGGTAGATGGTTGATCATTATAGAAGAGTTTGAGATTGAGTATATAAATAGGAAAACCATTAAAGGTAGAGCAGTATCAGAATTCATGACCCAACAACCATTGTCGAACAATGAGGAGGTGATTTTGGAATTTCCCAATGAATATTTAGAGGCCATAAAGGTATAAGGATGGAAGATGTACTTTGAAGGAGCAGCGAATAGAAAAGGAGTTGGCCTGTGAGTAATTTTGGAATTGCCCAAAGGAGAGCTCATCCCTCTAGCTAAGAAGCCAAAGTTTAGGGTAACCAACAACATTTTATTGGCTTAAAAACCCTGATGATCGTAAAAATTGATAAAGTATAGGTCTTTGGTGATTCTTTGTTAATAGTATCTTAAGTGAATGGGGAGTGGGAGTTGAAGGAAGAAAAGTTAAAGTCATACAATGATTATTTAACCATGATGAAGAAGAATTTCAAGGAATGCCAATTTATACACTTACCAAGGGAAGAAAACCAAATGGTCGGTGCCCTAGCCACCCTGGCTTCGGTATTGGAAGATCCTATTAAGTTATTTCTTAAGTCTCTAGTTTAGACCAGTTCATTGACTCCTTGTTATAAGTGTGAAACGGTCGTGGAAACTTGTACGGACCATGATGCATGGTATGACATCATTAGACAATTTTTAGATAGTAGGGAGTACCTACAGAATGCGACAAAAAAAGAAAGAAGAGCCATAAACCAGTGGTCTTTGCAATACATCATCTTTCATGGGGAGTTGTATTTAAGATGGCCCAATGGAGTACACCTATTATGCTTAAGAAAGTCCGAGGTTGAGCAGATCAAGTCAAAAATACATGTCGAAAGTTGTGGATCCCGTATGAATGGGTTAGCCCTAGTTAAGAAGATAATTTGACAAGGCTACTATTGGCTAACCATGGAAAGATATTGTATTGTGAGAAAGTACCAAAAGTGCCAGATGCATGGAAACTTGAATCACTTACCTTCTAAAGAACTACATTCCATGTCTTCTCCCTGGCCTTTTGCAACTTAGGGAATTGACATTATTAGGGAGATACATCCAAAGGCATCTAACGGTCATCAGTTCATTGTAGCAGCAGTTGATTATTTTTCAAAATGGGTTGAAGCTGAGTCTTTCAATAAGCTAGGGGCAAGGCAAATGGGTAGGTTTATTGAAAAGAATCTTATCTGTAAATATGGGGTCCCATATAGTATGATATCGAACAATAGGGTGCAGTTTAAGGTGCTGTTAAAGATCTATTCTCAAAGTATCAGATTCGTCATCACCAGTCTTCTCCTTATAGACCAAAGGCTAATGGAGCAATAGAAACAATGAATAAGCCAATTAAGCATATTCTATCCAAGATGACCAAGACTATGGGGATTGGTCAGAAATGATGCCTTTTGCTTTATAGGGGTACAGGACAAGTGCGAGAACCCCGACAGGAATGCCACCGTTTTCCTTTATTTATGGGATGGAAGCAGTGTTGCCAATTGAAATCAAGATCAAATTACTAAGGGTGGTACTTAAAGCGGAACTGTCTGAGACAGAATGGGTAGCAAGCATATATGCACAATTGGCCTTATTGGAGGAAAGAAGGTTAAAGTCATTGTATCATCACCAGTGTATCAAAGGAAAATAGCTTGGGCCTACAATAGAATGGTTAAGATTAGAAGGCTTGAAGTCAGTGATTTAGTGTTGAAACATTGTAAACCTAATGTCCCTGATCCAAGAGGAAAGTTTAGACCTAGCTGTGAAGGGTTGCATGTTATGAAACTAGTAATGAGCAAAGGTCCAGATAGGAACGAGTTGCCAGTAAATATTGACAAGTTGAAGAGATTTTATGTTTGAAAAAAAAGGAAGAGCTCGCTAGGTTGAAAACTTGAAAGGATGGCCTAGGCAAAAGTTAGAGTAGTATGCTAGTTTCAAAAATTCGAAAGGGTGGGCTAGGCAACAATTAGGGCTAAATGAGTGAGAAGTGTCACTTAGATAATCCAAAAGGGCTAGTTGACAACAAGAGTGGTCTTGTGTATGCTGGCTTTATGTTTTTTGGTTGTTCCCCAATTTAATAAACAGAGTTAATTTTAAAATTATTCTATGTGCACTATTTTGAAATATTTAACCATTTGGGTAAAACATATACCACAATAGCAAAAGGTGATGATAAATTATAAAAGGGAAAGAAAACATCTTTTTTATTATCATTATTGTTCATCCTAACATTATTTATTCTAAAAATTTCCAAGTGTAAAATCTATGGAAGACGATAAGTGTAGCGTGTAGGCTAGCTTTGCTTTAGTCGATCCAAGAAGGCTTTAGTCAGATGCATATCCAAATTAGGAGTAACCTCAGAACCTCATGGCTTGGCTCCATACTAGCGGTCAAGGCGATGAGGATCATAGCAAGTGCCTCGATGAAGAGCAGCAAGAGGAACATACATTCAATATGTCTGAATGGTGAGATGGGAAATCTTCCACTAAGGTACCAACTAACGAATGTTAATCACAGCTCATGAGCAAATCCAGTCGATACAGTAAGCATATGAGGAAGCAGAATGGAGCAATTTCCTTGTAGAATGATGTCAAAGTAGATATTTGATGAAGTCCACAGACAGGGTGTCAAGTAAGCAGAGGCCCTCCTATAGCCAGATCTATAAAAGGATAGACATAGTCATTAAAAAAAGCTCGTTAGGTTGAAAACCTGCAAAGGCAGCCTAAGCAAAAATTAGGGTGGTTCGCTAGTTCCAAAAACTCACCAAGGAGGTCTAGGAAAAAATTAGAACCAATAAAAGAATATATATAAAAAAAGTTCTCTAGGTTGAAAACCTGCAAGGGCTGCCTAGGCAAAAATTAGGACAGCTCGCTAGTTCTGAAAACCTGCAAGGGCAGACTAGACACAATTAGAGCAACAAAAATAAAATCCTAAATTGAAAATCCAAAAGGGTGGTTTAGATAATTACCTGAAGTATCAAAGGACTTCCAGACAACCTCCTTGAAGATTCTATTTTGATTTGGTCCAGTCTAACTAGGGTTTCGATAAAGATCACAGGTACTGGTGACAAGCCTCCTTTCATTTGGTCCATGATATCTAGAACTCGTGGATCAATGTTGCCATTAGGGAAAATAAACAAGAATTCACCAAGTAAACATAGACAAAATATACATCCCCACACTTTGGTTGAGGCTAAATGGGAAGTACAAAAGTCAATCAAGGGACTAAGCAGGATTTTCTCACCACTGGTTAATTGTAGAACTTCAGGTTTTGAGAGTTGAAGTGGCATCTGCATCCTTTTTTGAGTTTTGGAAGTCAATATAGGCAATGTCATTAGTTGATTGCATGGATAACAAAGAATGGCCTCAAATTTCTCGATCATAGGACATAATTCAAAGTCATTTATCTTGAAAGTCCTAGTTTTCACATCCCAAAAAGAAGCCATGACATGTAAAAAAATAGTTGGTCTAATTTGACATTTTGAAAGCACTTTAAGACACTAAGTTGAGACCATGATACTTGTTCCCAATGTGTAGCCTTGATATTTTTGAATAAATTTTTCATCTTCTTTAAATTAGCCTCAGTCATAGTGAGAGTGTGACAATTGCTATTAATTTTATAAAGAAGAATTGATGATGGCAGAAGCTGAATTAAAGATTTAAGGTTGTGTGGGTTGCAATTACCTTGGGTTTATTAGAACGTTACTGCTTTGAATGTCAAAGAAAAGAACATGATTTATTGGTTTATATAACCATTGGCCGAAGTCCAAAATGCTTAAGGCAAGGAAAATCCATGCCGAATTTGGTTTAAAGTTTTAATCCTTGTTGAAGTAAGCATAAGGTGCACTGAATTCCTTGCCGAGTGCGAAAACCTAATCCATGTGGGTATTAGTTTTGTTAATTAGTCCATGTCGAATTCATTGTATGAGTCTGTATATATTTATATATGTAAAAAGAAAAGGAAAAGTCAAAGTATCAAAAAAAATGTCCAACTATAAATAAAAGTTGAAAAGTCAAACTATTATATTAAATTTATTAATCTACTATTTAATACAAGTTGTTTAATCTATTACAAGCCCTTATTTATCTATGTACAATGAGTTTCACATAAAGTTTTAATACAAACTAATTAATATGAGGGAGGTGGCAATCTATAGCTGAATAAATCTCTGAGGAAGTCATCACCTGTTGGAGGCGAAGGCATATTATCTGTCCAGTTTTCCCCAAAGGAAACATCCAAGTCCTAATTATCTCAAACATCAGCATCATTCCCTGTAAAAGTAGGTGGCACATCAGGGTCATCGGTCCAGGACCTCCTTGATGAATAAGCACCAGGATCCCTATAACCTTGGAATCTGAAGTCCCAAAAATTTCATTCAAGATGATCAGCATACCAATGGCCGGTGGCTAATTGTTCATGCAGTTTCTAGTTCTGATCTTCAAGCATTTTCTATGAGCTAGAAAAAAGAAAAATTAGATTCATACATTTTCACGCATACATTCGGCATATATGAATATGAAATAGGGGTTACAAACTAGATAGCTATTTTATTAGTTTTTGTCATAGAATTGTGTCTTATTTATTATGATGATTATTTTTTTCTTTAGGTATTTTGGTAGTTTTAATCTGTTTATTTAGTGTTTTCATCAATTTTGGTAGTTTTAATTTATTTCAGTGTTTATGTCATTTTTGTTCTAGTTTTTAGTGTGATGTTTATGTGTTGTTGGTTAATGTTTATTTGATTCTTGTTTAAAGTTTGTTTAAGTGTTTATTTTAGGTTAATATGCAAATTGTTTCCTTGGAAGATAGAATAGCATGAAGCAGAGGGCAAAACCAAGGAACCAAGAGAGAAGGAAAATTTGGGCAGTAACTAACACACTCAGGTGACACGGCCAAGCCACTGGCCGTGTCACATGACAAGGCCAGGAGCTTGGCCGTGTCACACACTTAGCCAAGGAAGAAACCAAAGAAAGAAGAGAAAAGAATGAAGAGAGCAGTAGGTGACACACTGAGGAGACACGGCCAAGCCACTGGCCGTGTCACACTTCATTCCAAAGAAGCAAATATGAAGCAGAAGCGGACACATTCAGTGACACTGGCCGTGTCACTCCATGGACTAAAGGAAGAAAGAAAACACGGATTTTTGGAGCAGGGTTTCATATAAAAAAGAGAATTAGGGTTTTATTTAGTTAGAGATTTTATCAGCCATCAAACATAACTTTAGGGTTTTCAGTTTTGTTTTCTTGGATTTTTTATTACACTTTGATAAAAAATAGTCTAGATTAAATTTGTTTTTGCCATTGCAACATTCTTCTAGAAAAGATCTGATCAAGAGATTCTTCAGAAGCTAAAGGGAGTTTGTAATTTGGTTTTGTTCTCAAACTTTATCTCTTAAATTTCTTTGGAATTGTATTCATGAATTCTATTATGTCTAAATTGATTTCTTTGAATTTTAATGAGATAAATATGTTTGATAGCATCATTATGAACTAATTTGATCTAGTCTAGGATTTGTATGGATCTACTATGATTGTATGAATTGGTTATTGCTCTTAATTGAATTATTTCTTTATCCTTGATTGAATGGATTATTGTTAATATATAATTGATTGGCCACCAATTATGTATTTAAGATATTAGATGAAGGATTGAGAGATGAAGTCTATTGCTGGAACAATTCAATTAGGGACTTAGGTGAAATAGAAATATAACCTAGGAAAAGGATTATTTCAATTGTAACAAGATTATTTGAAATAGGTTTGAATGCGAGAGCTTATTTCCTTGATTCGATTAATTAAGTTGCTTGAGATCTAATCTTTGAAATTAAATTGGTTGAGTGGAATAACCGTTCATACATATAAGTTAGTAGAGAAGTGCAAACCCTAGACCTTTCTATTAAGTGAATCAATATATCAGCTCAGTTTACTTTTATTGTTTTAAACTCCAATCAATTTGTTTTCATTAGTTGTTAGCAATTTAAATTTATTATAATTTGTTATTTGCAACATGTTAATCAATTAGCTTATCTAGCTTCCTTGTGAGATGACCTTGGGGCGATCACCTTTGCTACAGCTACCTCGTATACTTGCGAGTGTAGTTCTAGTAGTGTTAATTAGAGCGCAACAATAGCTTAAATCAAAACCCTGAGGCCCAGACGACGGCTCAGAATAAGGATATGGTTGAGGTGGAGTTGCACTACTTGGTCCGGCTTCATCATGCCTAGCAACATCCGAGTGTTCAATCGCCTGCAAAAATTTATAAAAGTTAGTCACATGCCAGTCAAGAATAAGAAATGTGTCTGATCAACTTGGGAAAGAGACAACCATGGTATCATCATAGGTAGCAAGATCCCCTATATTGTCATGCTCTTCATCCTCCTCTTCATCTACTTCATCCTCATTATCCCCCTCACCATCATCATTCTCCTCATCTTCACCCTCATTCTCATCACCATCATTCTCCTCATCTTCACACTCATTCTCATCACCTTCTTCATCCATGTCTTCATCACTCTCCTCTTCTCCTTCTCCCTCTTCATCACCTTGTCCCTTATAATTTTCAACACCATTAGGGGAGACTTCAAAGTGCAAAAGTTGATCCCGTACAACCTCATTATATGACAAGTCTGATCGAAGCAATAATAAATCAATATTGAATCTATTTTGGGCTCACCTCCAGGAGTTCTCAGGTATAGATTTGCAAGTCAGCATAAATGTTGGGACATTGGCTGGCACTCACTTTTGATCAAGGCCATTAAACCAGTTCTGTACCCTCTCACCTAGAAACCATCTACTTGAAACTGGCCCAGCGATGATTCGATGAGAATTCTGCAGGGGCAATGCATTAATTATGGCAGTGATCTAGTTCTCCCTTTCATCCGCTCTCCACCAAGTGACATTCACCTATAACATAACACTATCAGTAAGTCATTTTTTTCATTAAATTCCATGGTATTACTAATTTTGTCCTTTACCTGATCCAAGGCTAGCTAGCTCACCTGATAGTGCCGGGAATTCACATGATGGCCGCCAGGCACTTCTCTACGACTCGACAACTAAAAGTTCAATCTCGGGAATCCCATCCATCTGCTAGAAATACCGGGTGCTTTTAAGAGATTATGTTTGTAGGCCCACACCTGTTATGGTAAAAAAAAATAGGTTAATTTGGATTATAAACCATTATCTCAATTAACAAAAAGGAATAACTTATACCTTGACAACATCCATCAAGCTTGTAAATGATATCTTATTTTTGCTAATTTTATCAAAACCATGATAGAAACAAGCAAGACCAGCCTCTCCCCAAGCATAAAAAGGGACAAGATCAAAATCTACCGAAGCACGCAAAACTGATAGGTGAATTGCTGACTTAGTGTTGCATAAGATTGTCGTAGCTAACAAGTATAACAAAAATCTGCTGGTGTATCTTTCTGCTCGTCTACCAAGCACCGGTCGAGTCTGCCTCATCCAATACTCTCAGATGTATTCATACTTTATTTTGAATGCTCTCCTATATATATGATGCAGACCAATTAATTTATGAATTTCATTCTCATTCAGTATTTGTTAATCAAAGGGAAGGGGATCCTATTGCATTTCAAGCCTGTTATTGCAGTAAAATCCATTGGGCCGATAGTCATTTTCCCAACAGGCAAGTGAAAGGTGTGGGTGGCATCCATCCACCACTTGACAAGCACCTGTATTACACTTTTGTCAATTTGTTACCCCTTGGCAGGCAGCAGCAACACAAATTCTTCAAAACCACATTCATTGATCATCCTTCGGACTAGAGGTGGTACTCGATCATACCATTCACAGGCCTTATGGATGTTCCCGCCACCATAAATCACATAGCTATCAAACTGCTACAATAAAGGTAAGTCCAGTCAGGTAAGTATATCACCCCTAATCATTATTCTCAAAAAATTCTAAAAATTTAAATTGTCACATGAAAATTATTTTCAGCACCCCAATAATTTTATTGTCTCGCTGAATTTACTCTCTTCTTGGTATTTCTTTTGCATCATGACTAATATTTTGTTTCATTTATTCATGTATGAAGTCTTTTATATATTACTTTATCCACTAAAGCCTCTCATATTTTCTGTTAGTATTATTATTTTTATATATATGCCTATTTAAATAATTTTCTTTTTTCACATAATAGCTACTTCATGTGTTTTTTTTTTCATCCATGATTCAGCTCATTATTTTTATAATTAATTAGCATATCTTTCTACTATAAATAATAAATTAGCAGTAAAATACATAAAAATTAAAAATTAAGAAAATATATCTTGCAAAAAATAATAAATACTTGTGTTTTCTCTTGTGAACTTCGGTGGAGGTGCATCCCCACTAGAATTAGAATCCAGTCCAGCCCGCTACCTCTGAGGTAAGCATATAATTCAGGATCCATACGTGGTCTAGTCCTAGATGCATGTTGGTTTACTACCATTTCTTTCAGAAGATTGAAAATTTTTGAAAACAAAACAAAAAAAGAGAGCAATTTTTTTTATGTTCTTATGAGAACTTGAAAATTTGAAGCTATGGATAGAATGAATGAGGCATTTCAATCCAATTTATAGACGAAGTCTGTAGAATAAGTCTCCAATTTTTCAAAAAAAAAGTTAAAAAGTTAAAACATGATCACGTGCCTAGTCAACGAAAGTGACAATACATTATGTCTCATGTCAATTTCCAATAATTTGTGTCCCATGTCTTATTTGTTTCAATAATTCATGTATATTTTCATTTTCTTTCAAAACGCATCACATGCACACATAGTAATAGATATTTATTATGTGTTTATATTTTTTGCATGCCTAAAAAATATTGTTTTATTCATAAAATATTTTTTCAGCGCACGGGGCAAGAGTATATAGGTATCAAGACAGTAAAAAATAGCTAAATTTTTTGCAAAATGCTATACTGACTATAACTAATTTTTGCAGGTACCTTGGTTCCAGAATCCAGACCAATCTAGGTCCAGATAACCCAAATTATTTTTGAGTCCAGAACTCAATCCAGGTCCAGAACTCAAACCAATATGGGTCTAGAAACTAAATAATATTTGAGTCCAGAAATCAATCTGGGTCCAGAAACTAAATAATATTTGAGTCCAGAACTCAATCTGGGTCCAGAACCCAAACCAATCTAGGTCTAAAACACAAACCAGCTCAGGTCCATAACCCAAATTATTTTAGAGTTCAGAACTCAATCCGGGTCCAGAATTCAAATCATCTTCGAGTTCTGAACTCAATCCGGGTTCAAAGCCCAAACTAATTTGGGTCCAAAACCAAAACTAGCTCGGGTCCAGAATCCAAATAATTTTTTAGTCTATAACTTAATCTGAGCCTGGAACCCAAACTAATCTGAGTCTAGAACCCAAACCAACTCGGTTCTAGAACCCAAATTATTTTTTATTCTAGAACTCAATCCTGGTCCAGAACCCAAACTAGCTTAGGTCCATAACCTAAATTATTTTTGAATCCAAAACTCAATCCAGGTCCAAAACCCAAATCAATTAAGGTTGAAAACCCAAATCAATCCAATCTCAGGTCCAAGAACCCTAACCAATCCAACCTTGGGTCCAGAACCCATTCGTGTCCAAAATCAGTTCAAACTCATGTACTTATCATTCTTTGAATAAATTCAAAATCATTCAAGCAGGAGGCAAACTGTAGACCCTTGATTTTGGCCCTAAGCTAGTTCGATCTTAATTAAAGATGGCCTAAGTGCTTACCGGTCCATTCTTAATGGCTTAAACCTATTTTAAACTTTTATTTTGATTGGTCCAATTGTTATAAGGCCTAAATCAGTCCGGTTTAGCTTTTAAAACATTGAAACAGTCCAAAAGCAAGTTTTAAAACCTAAAAATAGTCTGAAACCTATTTTGATTTGATATTGGATCATGCATGTTAAACTGGGTCTGCCTAGTTTGATATGGATTATCCATATCAAACTAGGCATTGCCAATATGGACATTGTCCATATCGAACTAGCATCCATATCGAACTGGACAATGTCCACATCAAACTAGAGTAAGCCTAGTTTGATATGGGCACCCATATTGAATTAGGGTATGCCCTGTTCGATATGGACCTTGTCCATGTCGAACTCAGTATGCCAATCCGATATGGCCTCTAGTCCATGTTGAATTCAGTTGGTTTTAGTTTGATATGGTTAGGTTTTAGCTCGAATTTAGTTTGTTTTAGTTCGACAAGGTCACAATTTATCACAAATTCAAATTATTTTAATTTGATATGCCTCAGATAAAACCGTGATTAAATAGGAAACTGAAACTCATTCAACAAATTTTAACCTAGTATTTTCTTATAAATACAGGTAGCAACTAGCAAGCAGAAAAAGAAAAAACTGGAGAAAATATCATAATAACTAAGTATTTTATAATATTTAAATCTGAAAAGGAGGCTGGTTCCAATGAACCGGGCATTATAGGGGTGCTGGGTCATTCTCACCTTCCCCATATGTACCCAACTTTTCGAACCCATTAGGGTCATTCTCATCTTCCTCATCCACCCTTTTCTTTTCCCGGCCCGTCTCGGTGGTTTGAGTTGGAATTTTTGCCCCACTCCCATGTGGAATGGTTTTTGCAACTTCGGAACTGTTAGGCTCAAGGCCTTAGAGAATAAGGGCCTAAACTCAGAGAAAATAGAGTTACCACTTGGATGGGCCAAAAAAAAGGGGTGGATAACTCGATTTTTAAGGAATTCCCAACCCCCTAATGGGTTTGAAAAGTTTGGTACATATGGGAAAGATGAGAGTGACCCAACACCCCCACAACACCGGTTCATTGGAATTCATTTTCAAGTAAGGCCACTGAGTGTTTAAAAAAGTTTTTTTTGGCTACTATGATATTAGCGTTTTAAAATTTATTTTGGCTACTATAACTTTAAACTTTAGTTTAAACAGATTGTCTTGAAATTTAATTGAACAATTTTAACGGTCATATAAATATTATCACATAAATAAACTAAAAGCCGACATGAACTATGCTTTAACTAAGTGGGCTATTAAGTCTTGTTTCAAGTAAGGCCACTGAGAGTTTACAAAAGTATGAAAATGAAACAAAACAATGAAACAAGACCAAAGACAGAATAATAAAACAAGATGAATGAATTACTGTAAGCTTAAAACAAATTAGATAAAAGATTGCAAACCTCCGTTGTTGGTTCCACCAATATTTCACAATGATTAAACTTGTAAAATCTTGTTTGAACAGGTTGAAGACAGACGTATCCCTACCTTCTGGTTTGATGGTTTAATGCTTCTTTTCCCTGCTCACTCAAGTTGGTAGGTTTTGTTTGTTGTTTATCTTCTTAATTGCTGATGTTTGTTGCCGTCCACCATGGTTCTCAAAACCTATATTTATGAGGAACAATTAGGTTAAACTATATTGAGTATTAGATTCTCGATTAAGCACGGTCTTCTGAGGCATATCGAATTAAAATAATTTGAATTTCAGATAAATTGTGACCATATCGAACTAAAATCAACTGAATTCGAGGCTAAACCTTACCATATCGAACCAAAAACATCTTAAGTTGACGTGGAATAGGGTCCATATCGAACTGGGCATGCCCCAGTTTGATATGGGTATGTCCAAATCAAACTGGGAAGTCCAAGGTCGACATGGATGCCCATATCAAAATGAATAGGCCCAATTCCACATGCGCGACCCATTATCGAACCAAAATAACTTCCAGACTATTTTTAGGTTTAAAAACTCTATTTTGGACTAAACTGGACTCGTTTGGGCCTCTAAAAAAATTGGACCAATTAAGATATGAGCTTAGAATAAATTTAAGCCATTAAAAATGGACCGATAAGTACTTAGGCTATCTTTAATCAAGGCTGAATTAACTTAGGGTTGGGCCTACAGTTTTCCCCCTGCTTGAAGGATCTTGAATTTATTCAAAGAGTGAAAAGCAATATGAGTTTGAGATGATTTTAGACACTGATGGTTTTGGACTCGAGGTTGGAACTGGTTTGGATTCTGAACCCAGATTGGTTTAGGTTCTAGACTCAGATTGAGTTCTTGACTCAAAGCTGATTTGGGTTTTAGACCCGAGCTAATTTAGGTTCTCGACCCAATACTGAATTTGGGTTTGGGTACTAGTTCCAAAACTGGATTAGGGTGCTCAACCCAAAATTGAATTAGGGTGCTTGACCCAAGACTGGATTAGGGTGCACTACCCAAAATTGGATTAGGATTTTGGAGCCAAAACTGGATTAGGGTGCTCAAACCAAAACTGGATTATGGTGCTCGACCCAAGACTAGATTAGGGTTCTCGACTTGGAACTGGATTAGGGTGCTCGACCTAAAACTGAATTAGGGTGCTTGACCCAAAACATGATTAGGGTCCTCGACCCACGACTTAAGCTCTTGTATCTTGATCATCCCTTTGCCGTTTGAGAATTCTGGCTTTCTTCTAGCCAATTGGTTTTATTCTTCAATGGACTCTACTGACGTTCTATCATGTGAGAGTTTTGACTTTCTTCTAGCCAGTTGTTCCATTCTTCAATGGATTGACTTCAGCTCTTCTAGCTGGACTGACCTTCTGTCATTTGTATCTCCCTTCTTTTAGGTTCTTACTTTCTTCTTTTGTTCTTTCTTTTGCAAAAAATTTAGCTATTGCAAAAAATTCAGCTATTTTTTATCTACTAGCTCTCATATCCTCTCTTTGCCCCCTGCGTGACAAAATATTGAAAGTGAGTGTGAAAATATTTTGTACATGCATAAAATCTAGAATTGAAAGGAGGAAGTTTTTCCCCCTATGTAGGCTTAAACTAATGATTTTGTTCCCACGTAAACTCTGATTGATGTTTGCATTTTGTTTAGTTCTTTGCACAAGTATCATCTACATTTTTTCAAAGTGGCTGGATCTTTCTTAAACGAATGACCCCTGATTCCATATAAGCTTCTCATTGTTTATTTTACAGGGTATCCGTTGTTCACTTTGACAAAGGAGTAGACAACAACAGGATAATGTGACATGCTTATATATGCATGATATGCATGGGTGATACTTACAGTGGTTCTAGTGACTCACAGACCAAGGTGGTCAACTTAAGTGCCTCCATGGATTCCTTCCAGATGCTCATTCAGGTCTTGCATTAAAATGGCAGAAGTCTTTACATTTATGACTTTTAAGAAGTTAAAAACATGAGTGGTGGGGCCCAAGCAGCATAGAGATAGAATAATTAAACTATGATTCATCACATAAGTTGGTAGCTTCTTCATGATATGACCTTGCAGGTGATCCTTTCATTAGCCCTCTTTTGCCCATTATGTCCTTTGAAATTTGATAATGCAACATACTTCCTTTAACTTCAAAGTTTATATAACAAGAAAATATATTTTTTTAAATCAAATGTTGACTTTGTCAAATCAGTGTCAATTTACCTCAGGACATGACTTTCCTAAATCAATATATCTATAACATGACAACCATAGTTACCATACTAAACTTGGGAATCAATTCCATTTAAGCAATAACTGTTGCACTTTAGATAGGCATATACACATTACTTGGCCAATGGTCTCATTGAGTTTTAAATTTTATCTATCTCATATGCATTCTTTTTCAAATAATCTCCACTAATAGACTCTACCTACTAAAAGAGATCAACAGGTCTTTAATGGACTTGAAATGGGGTCTTATAAGGGACATGGATTAAATGACGACCATTTTTAAACTGTAACTGACATGACACAAATGACACATCTTCATACTATAAAGAGCTTTGGACATTCTCCCATCTTCTTGGCATGAATCTGGATCTTGATTAGGATAGTCTTTGTCTTTGTAAAAAGTTGGAGACCCCTCACCCTTTCACTTTTCTTCTTTTTCTTCCTTTCTTTTTTTCTCTCTCTTTTTTCCTTTTTCTTTTTTCTTTCTTTTTTCTTTCTTTTTCTTGTTATTTTCTTTCTTTTGGTTTTTCATTATTTTGTCCTTTTTCTATGCAAGACTCTCAAAATTACTAACTTGGAGTTGTGACAAGTATCATGAACTAGATTGTCTTTCTCCTATTTCTCTAATTTTGGTTGAAGCTTTGGCTGGATTGGACAAATAAAAGTCAAACTTCTTCTCATAGGCTAAGTGGAGGTCTTCTACTGTTTCAGATAGAAAGAACTATGTTGGATTTCTACACTACCCTTTCAAACTTTGTTATTTTATTTTCCTTTTCTCTTTTCTTCTTTCTTCTTTCTTTTTTTAACACTAAGAGAGTCATATTGTTCATACCGTCCTATGTTTTTAACTATAGAGTAACATGAGTCCACTTCAATGAGGATGAATCCTTTGTAATCTTGATGCCATCAGACCTAAATTCATATAAACTTCAACTTTCTTTATAGTATTGATTGAACGTCCTTTTCTTTGGTCTTCTTGCCTTCTTGGCAACTCAGTGATCATTAGACTTGTCATAAGAGTCATAATAGCTCAAGGTAGGTAGTTGGGGTTTACAAATGAATAAAAGCAACCTAAACATTTCATGCAGGCTCAAAGGGACAAACTAGGGATTGATATTAATTGGGTGGATACTAGTTGTTGACTTAACAAATAATGCATAGATCATTTCTCTCTTAAATAAGCAAAGTTCAATTTCTCCTTGAAAGTTCATCAAAGCATGTTCTAAGATCGACTAAGATCTAGATAAATGTAATTATGCAGGAGCCCTCTCTAAGTAGGCATACACAGCTTAATGTTATAGAACAATTCCCTCATCTAGTAGAGTCATTTGAATAATAATGCATAAATACAATAATTTATGAATATCAAGGAAGACTCGTCATCGGTTGAGCACAAAAATGACAAAGACTAACATAAGTAAAAATTTTATGAGAGTAATTCATTCAAACAATCTTAGTTTAAAAAACACAATTGTTCCAAAAATATTAAAGAAATAAAGTAAGTAGCATTCAAGCCTAAGGAAGTTTGTAGAATTATAATCGATGGTGATTTATCTACTTGGACATGTCGGAGGCAATGGTCATTACATCCTCATCCATAATTCCTCCATCTACATCTTGAAAGGACAATAAAACAACGCTTTCCATCAATCCTCCTTCTATCATGAAGGTTGCTGGTGATGGCACTCTTCTAAACTTAGGCAATGGATTGCTTTTAATATTGGGTTTATCGGGCTGAGGTAGCTTGCCACTGTCGATCAAATCTTGGATCTCATGTCTTAGTAAAGTACATTTATCTGTATCATGCCCTTGCATTTGATGGAATTGACAGAAGGCCTTGGCAACAAAGTATAGTGGCAGATGATCATGTAGCAATCGAGGAGCCAATGGTTGTAATAGCCCTTTCTTCTGTAACTTATTGAAAACCCAAGATAGAGGTTTTTCCAACTCTGAAAATTGTCTTCCATTTGCTTGACCAGCTGTTGCATTGATGTCCACCAACTTCTGTGTACCCTGACTGCTAGACTGATAACTTCCCCTATCACTTATTCTTCCAAGAAAATAATTCTTTTCTCTTTCCCATTCGTCTATTTATAAGCAGGCTTGGAGAAGATCTTTGAAATGCCAGATGAGTGTGTGAGACATCCTTTCACATAAATTGGTTAGGGAACCCGGTACTATCATTTTAATCTAATTAGATTCATCAGGCCTCTTCTTGAGCAACGCAGCCTTGTTCCTCCACTTCTTCATATAGTAAACAAAATTTTCATTCGACTTTTTCCTAATTGACTCAAACTCCATCAAAGTAACCTCCAACTTAGCATTGTACCTATTTTGTTAGATGAAGGCCTTGTATAATAAATCCTAACTCTTTTGAGTACTATCCTCTAAGGTCTTGAACCAATTCTGCACAACCGGATCCAAAGAAAGCATGAAGTACCTTAGAGTTTGAGCCTTAATAGCTCGGGCAGACTGCATAGCAATGATGTATTGCTTCACATGAAGATGAGGGTTGCCAGTTCCATTAGACTCTATAAATGATGGCATCTTGAACTTATAAGAGACCTCATCATCTTGTTCAAAAAGCTTATCCACCTCCAACATCTCTTCAGTTTTCAGCTTCCTCTCAAACTTATTCTCTAAATCTACAATAATCATCTCTACATCAGAAGTCTCAGTCTTTTCAATAGTTGATTTTTCCATAACCTTTGGCCCCTTCTTCTTATCTTAAGGATCTTGAAAGTACTAAACCCAGTATTCATCATCATCCATAACTATCTTGTCATCATCGAAGGCTACTTCAGCAACCTTAGCCTTTCCTTTGTCCTTCTTGGTACTAGCAGTTGCTTCAGCAATGTTCCCAAATATTGCAGCCATTTGGCTTTTCATGGTCTCAGCCAGGACCCCCTTTAGTCCTTCCATTTTGGCATTGAGGACATCCTTCACCATCTTTTGAATATGCTCTGACTCTATTGCTCTTGGTAAGAAAGTGACTGAGTCGTGATGGGATTCTACGTCGTCGGCATAGGTCAAAATATCGTAGGCTCTTGAACTATTGTAATCTAAGGCTGTAAGCCAGAAAGGTTCAATGATATGAGATGCAAATGCATGTATGCATGGATGCACAAGTAACAAACAAACAAAGCAAATCAACTCAACATAATAGGAACAAACCTTCCAACCTTATAAATTCCACACACGAATGGCAAGTCTCTTTTCCTAGGTATATGGTCAATAAAATACCAACTTGGGGTATCTTATTTTCGAAAGAATTTGCCCAAATGTTTAACCAATAGTCGTGTTTTTCAATTTTAGAACTCAGTCCATGATAACTCTCATTAATTAAGTCTTAATCCATTGGATCAATAAAAGATAGCTTCGTTATATTAAAACTAAATTAAAAGGTTTATCATAAATAGATTTCTCATTTTGGAAAAAACAACTAATGATCCATACTTCAAACAAGCCCATGATTAATAAGTCTTAGTGTAAACAAGGCCCACAATTAATTTTAAATATTTTATAATTGACTGAATTAGTTGTAAGCCCATTAAAGAAAAAGTTGTGAAAAAGATTTTAAAAATGGTTTTATTTCAAAGCTAATTGTAAAAGATTTGTAAAAATGAATTTTGGGCTTGGGCCATGAGGTAGAAAGTGTAACACCCCGATACCTTATATAAGTACTATACATATACCTGGTATACATACGGTAAGTATATAAAGTATAAGGATGTCACTTTTCGTTACCTTTTTAAAACCTGTAAAAGAATTCCAAACCATAATACATTAATTTAAATAACATTTACCAAATCATTATCTTTATCAAAACTTCATTTATACATATAATTACTTTCTCGTCATAAATACATCAATATAAAAGTTATACATGTATGCATTTCCCTCTAGTTGGTCTCGACAAACTTTTACTCTTCTCGTGGCATAACAAAAGACTTCATATCTTCCATCTATATACCTGCGCGAATAAACACCAACGCTAAGCCCGAGAGCTTAGTAGTCCAAATATAAAATATAAACATATAGTATAGAAGTATTAACATATGATGATGTATAAATTCAAGGTATAATTAGTTCTTATCATATTTTATTTTCTTTTTAATTGCATCTTTCATATATCCTAGCTAATTTCATATATGATGTACATATATACATAATAATATCACCAACCCTAATCCATCACCAATACTCAAAATCAATATATTAATACATCCACATTATATATACCATACCAATCCTTATTGCAATACACACATTACATATCATACTAATCATTATTGCAGTACACACATTACATATCATACCAATCATTAATGCAATACACACATTACATATCATACCAATCATTAATGCAATACACACATTACATATCATACCAATCATTAATGCAATACACACATTACATATCACACTTCATAACATTATCTTATTCACAACTCACCAATCATGATTCATTATTAATACTCATAATCAATATTTCAATACTTGTATTTCACATTAGCAACAAAGACAGACTCGGGCCCAAAACACTAATATGTTATTCAGAGTTCAGAGTTCTGCATTGGTCCATAATCACAATGATCAAGCCCGTAGGCAATATATCTCATGTCTCTATCCATGGATAGCGTAACAGACCCAGTCTCTTGGATCATCAACTCGACTAAACTCGAGGAGATCCTCAACCCGGCTAGACTGTTACTACAATTCACATTTCACATTTTATCAAGTAACAGACCCAGTCTCTTGGATCTCAATTCATCTCAATGCAAAGAGATCCTCAACCCGGCAAGACTGTTACCTTTCATGTATTTCGCATCAATAATTTACATAGTGTAACAGACCCAGTCTCTTGGACCTCAGTTCACTCAAATTGAAGAGATCCTCAACCCGGCAAGACTGTTACATTTTCACATTCTCTAGGCATGCCGCCAAATCCAGAACTCTGAAAATTGAATCAACATATTAGATACAAAATCTTTTATTTTTCATTTCATTCTCAATTGAATTATCATAGCCAATAGCAATGGCTTAACATCTCATTTGAATCATCATAGTCAATCACATTGACTTCACAACATATCATATCTCAATCCATATGATACATATAACATTATTGATATAACATTTCAAAATATATTATTCATATAATACATTGCCATTCACAATGCATACAACATAACATTTCATCATTTCTCAAAACACACTAACACCATTCATTATTAGAACATTTATCATAACAAATTGCACATACCTTAAGAATGATCCTCATTTCTTTCTACCTTTCCATTTCATATTTCATCCTTTATATTTATATATATATAATGATTTTCATTCTTCATTTACATTCATAATATAATAGCTTATTTAACACTTTCATCCCAATGTGTAAATGTTCAAAGACATATAAGGATATACAATCAAATAGGGTTTATGCTTACCTTGTTAATGATCTTCACATCCTTCACATCATTATCATCACCTTAGTCCAATTATATTAACAATATAGTAACCCACTTAACACATTTGCAAACAAATGTGTTAAGCCTCAAATCATGTAAATAAATACAATCATATGTATTGGTACTTACCTCAAGAACTACTCCCATCACTCTATACATTTCCTTTTTCCAAGAATTCTCCACCTTTAGGTTAATGCAACACAATCTCTTCAAAACCTAATCCAAAGATCATTATTCATAGGTTTAGAATCATCTACACACATTTGATTAGGGCATTCTTTGTTTTAAACATGTTTAAAGTATTTATGTTTAGGTTTAGGTACCATAATATCTTTGAAGAATCAAAGCCATGCTAAAAGAACAAAGAATAAAAATAATAATCATTACATTTGAGGGACACGGGCAGCCCACTTGAGGGACACGGCCAAGCTTGTGGCCGTGTCTCTCAACCACAATTGGCAGTAAGCAACACGGGCAAGGGACACGGCCAAGCTTGTGGCCGTGTCTCCCAAAACAAATTGGCAGTGGCAGACACTGGCATGGGACACGGCCGTGTCTCTCAAAAATCAACCCAACACGCCCAAAATTTCCATGTCTTGGCCGTGTCTCTCCATGCTTTTGGCCGTGTTACTCAAAACATACCCTAACTAAAAACCAACACTCTTCCAATTGCATTTACACACCCTTTTCACACAAAAACCTCATTCAAATGGATATAATCAATAACATAAACACATATCTTACATAATCAATTAAGCCACACATTAACAATACAATTGAACATATACCATCTCAAAATCTTAAAACCAACATTCTTCTCCATCTTTCAAAATCAATATCCACCACTTCCAACAACAAAATCTCTTTAAACTCTTAACTTAAAACCAATTTTAACACTTAAAAACACAACACAAACACATCTCATCATCAAAACCAACAAACCCTAATTATCTTCAAAAGAATGAAAGGAATCAAAGAAAAGATCTTACCTTAGATGAAGTAATTACACAAATCTTTGATTCTCCCTTAAATTTTGAGCTTAGCATCTCAAGAACCTCTCTTAGCTCTTTCTTTCTCTTTGTCTATGGAGGAGCCGGCCACACATGAAGAGAAGAGGAAAAGATGAAGAAGCAAAGTCAAATTTTTCTTTTAATCTCCACCAAGAGTTCAATTCAAGCAATTACCAAAACACCCTTTAATCATTTACTAACCACTTGTCTCTTATATGCCCATACATGTAATTTCACATATCCCACAAAAATATCCTCTTGCATTGACTCTCCCTTTGACCAATTTATATGATATATATATATCATCATATAAACAACATATACATTTCTCTCTAAACCCTCTTTTCTTTCCCAAAACACATATACATAAACCTTCTCTTCCCATTTCTTTTCTCTTCACATAACATATACATTCAATCCAACTTACAACAACAACATACTCCAAACTTCTAAGGCATACATGAGGATATTACAATTCTCTCCCCCTTAAATAATTTCGTCCTCGAAATTATCTAGTATAATCGTAATCCATTCATAATACCATACCATTTTAACTTCCATATGAAGTTAATTATACGTTTAAGTCATTATATCATCAAATCATATAGCTTCAACTCTCCTCTTAAAATCAACCACCTTCTTTAAATTCCATAACTCATCATTCTATATGCTTATACATCTTTTTACTTCCTTAATCAAACATTTAAAAGAATTATTACATTTCTTGTTAATGTCTGTATACAAGAATCAGATCATTTTATAGTACACTTATACTCCATCTAATCTTTATATTTAATATATTTTATTCTTTCACTTTTTTTTTTGTAATTACTCTCTTAACTTTAACCTTAAAAACCATTGACTTATATCTGAACATTACTTATCCCTTCATTACAATCACTGTCTAAAAAGATATTTATCACCCTCAATAGATAACAAAATCCTGATTTTTCATAAATGGAGTTATTTCTTTAGCATGTTTTTCACTTAACTTACATATTAATACATTACCTTTCAACTTATTTTATAAATAACCAATCTTTTTCTTTTCTTATCATGATTTACAATTACTATAACTTCATTCATTCATCCAATCACACTTTAAAAATTTTACACCATATATATTACCATGTAAATAATTACACTCTTGGTACAACTATACACATTAAATTTCAATAATGATTCATAATCTTAGCCAATTCTAGATCCATTGATCTATTTGTCACATTATACCCATATTCCAATCTTGTTCAATTCCAACCAACGATTAATTTACTTAACTTATCATAAAATTTCATAATATTCATATATGTATATATATAACTTCATTCCATTAGGACAAACTTATATTAAATTTCTAATCTTTTCCGACCCATTTCCAGTCAAATCATCATGATAACAAGTCACGTTAAATTATCTTCATTATAATTATTTTGATTACCTTATTGTCATATCATCCATAACTGTTAACTATACTACTCAAACAAAATTTTCAATCTCACCAAATCTGTATTGCAATCATTTTATCTAAGATCCAAATCCATAGATAGCAGATTAACAAATCAAATATACTAAACAAAACACATGGCTTTAAGAGATTAATATTCAAGCCTGGGACTTTCAAATCAATTTTGTTCTTCTCATAATTTTATTCTCAATCTATACAAATACAAGGCTAAGGTATATCTCAAGAATTACATATTCCTTCTTTGTATTTTTACCATATCAGAAGTTAACACATTCCAATTCTATTTGAAACCGATTTACACTCGAATAAATGATCTTTATCAAATTAATTCATATTTCAACAATATTACTATATACATATTCAGTCATATACAGTTCCCTTACAATTTCTATTCGTCACTTCATTTCTAATCCATCTACAATCTCTTATAATATATATATATATAGAACTTTCCATATGTGAATACCTTAAAATTCTAAATATCACATGATCATCACATTCAATGCTCATCATAACAATTTCCACTGTCCAATATTACTCAAGTCCCTTCCATATTCACTTCCACCACATAATCCATCTAGCTTTACACAATTCAAGACCTAATCTCTCTTAGGTCCACTAATACATACGCCATCATTTTCATATCATAAATTCTATAATTATACCTCATACATATTCGTAAATCACCTTCATAATAATTTTCAAATATTTATATATATATAGATAGATAGATATCGTAATTTCATTCATATTGAAAAACTCAGTTCACAAATCATATACATGTATACACTTAATTATATGCTCTTATTTTATTTCCCTTTTTCATACATTCAATACAAATTTAATGTTTATCACTTTCTTTTAAACATTGCCATTCTCATTCTTCCAATGTGATGTAAAGTATTTATTCACACTACAATGTATATATATATATATTCTGACTATACTAACATTTCACATTCATCTTGATCATATTCCCAATGTGACATCTCTTTCACTTTCGTCTTTAAAAACATTTAATATACTTCTCTAACCATCTTTACTCTTTGCAGTTAAAATGACTTAAAATAACTCATTTTCATTTGCTTATCCATTTTCCCTTGTTACTTTAAAACAATTTCTCATACTATCAATCACATTACTCAATTCATAATGCTTTAATATGAAATATTAGTCATTTCATCTAGCTCCTGTATTGAATATACATTAAACCATCAATATCCCAATAATCTTTATCAAATTCCACTAAAACTTTAACTTCTTAATTTACTACTTCGTTTAATCTTCAATTTGCCAAACTCATCTTTTCTAATATCACTTTAAAAACGTCTTACAAATATATATCACAAAGCAATATTAAAATATATAATTTCCACAATCATAAAGCTCACTTTTAAAAAAAATCTCAAATATCACATATTATCACCATTATCATGAGCTTTCACAATATCCAAGCATCTCACATTTCTAACATTGAATTTACTATGCTCGCATTAAAATAACAATATCAACTTATTTTCTTACTTAACCAATATCATCTCTTTTTCCTTTAAACAAAACCTTAACTTTATATATATATATATATCCCAACTTTAAATAGTCACACTTTGTCTATAATAACCAACTCATTCAATATTCCACCATTCTTTCCTTATTTTAGTAACATATCTTTCAATAATAACAATCCAGCAATATTTTCTCTGTCTAATAACCCCAACATAAACCTTATTATAAAGAGGTTCAAAGTGTAGAAGAAAGAGTACATACTCTTATCTTAATTTTGATTTTATCTCAGGTTCAACTTTATTCTCCTTTTCATCTCTTTATACTTCAACACATCTAACAACTCACTTTACTATGTATAAATTTCCATATACATATTCAATCATAACATCTAGACATGCTTCAATCATATCATTTCCAACATTACTCAATAGCATTAATTTCACATTTCTTTATGTTTCAATTCACATTATGTCCCACATAATATTGTTCATAAACATCAACATTACATTCCATGTTGCACACAACATGACATTTTCATATGCATTATCAATATACATATATCACATTACATTTCACAATTCGTTTCTCATAATCAATTAGGCACTATGCCTCAATTATAATTCATTTCCAACATCATTGCCAACAATCATGGTTTCTCATCACATCAAAATAGTATACACATATATCATCAATTATATTGAACATTTCATATAACACAAATATTCTACAATTCATATAATGCCACATCCGAGACCAACCTAGGTGTCAATGCATACGCACGTATTACAAATTTCATTTCAAAACTTTTCCTTTTTACTTCTATTTAAACTTTTCAAAACTCTTTTTAGTTTCACTTAGGCCGAGAATCTCGAACGTAAGCTCTGATACCAAAACAATTGTAACACCCCGATACCTTATATAAGTACTATACATATACCTGGTATACATACGGTAAGTATATAAAGTATAAGGATGTCACTTTTCGTTACCTTTTTAAAACCTGTAAAAGAATTCCAAACCATAATACATTAATTTAAATAACATTTACCAAATCATTATCTTTATCAAAACTTCATTTATACATATAATTACTTTCTCGTCATAAATACATCAATATAAAAGTTATACATGTATGCATTTCCCTCTAGTTGGTCTCGACAAACTTTTACTCTTCTCGTGGCATAACAAAAGACTTCATATCTTCCATCTATATACCTGCGCGAATAAACACCCGCGCTAAGCCCGAGAGCTTAGTAGTCCAAATATAAAATATAAACATATAGTATAGAAGTATTAACATATGATGATGTATAAATTCAAGGTATAATTAGTTCTTATCATATTTTATTTTCTTTTTAATTGCATCTTTCATATATCCTAGCTAATTTCATATATGATGTACATATATACATAATAATATCACCAACCCTAATCCATCACCAATACTCAAAATCAATATATTAATACATCCACATTATATATACCATACCAATCCTTATTGCAATACACACATTACATATCATACTAATCATTATTGCAGTACACACATTACATATCATACCAATCATTAATGCAATACACACATTACATATCATACCAATCATTAATGCAATACACACATTACATATCATACCAATCATTAATGCAATACACACATTACATATCACACTTCATAACATTATCTTATTCACAATTCACCAATCATGATTCATTATTAATACTCATAATCAATATTTCAATACTTGTATTTCACATTAGCAACAAAGACAGACTAGGGCCCAAAACACTAATATGTTATTCAGAGTTCAGAGTTCTGCATTGGTCCATAATCACAATGATCAAGCCCGTAGGCAATATATCTCATGTCTCTATCCATGGATAGCGTAACAGACCCAGTCTCTTGGATCATCAACTCGGCTAAACTCGAGGAGATCCTCAACCCGGCTAGACTGTTACTACAATTCACATTTCACATTTTATCAAGTAACAGACCCAGTCTCTTGGATCTCAATTCATCTCAATGCAAAGAGATCCTCAACCCGGCAAGACTGTTACCTTTCATGTATTTCGCATCAATAATTTACATAGCGTAACAGACCCAGTCTCTTGGACCTCAGTTCACTCAAATTGAAGAGATCCTCAACCCGGAAAGACTGTTACATTTTCACATTCTCTAGGCATGCCGCCAAATCCAGAACTCTGAAAATTGAATCAACATATTAGACACAAAATCTTTTATTTTTCATTTCATTCTCAATTGAATTATCATAGCCAATAGCAATGGCTTAACATCTCATTTGAATCATCATAGTCAATCACATTGACTTCACAACATATCATATCTCAATCCATATGATATATATAACATTATTGATATAACATTTCAAAATATATTATTCATATAATACATTGTCATTCACAATGCATACAACATAACATTTCATCATTTCTCAAAACACACTAACACCATTCATTATTAGAACATTTATCATAACAAATTGCACATACCTTAAGAATGATCCTCATTTCTTTCTACCTTTCCATTTCATATTTCATCCTTTATATTTATATATATAAAATGATTTTCATTCTTCATTTACATTCATAATATAATAGCTTATTTAACACTTTCATCCCAATGTGTAAATGTTCAAAGACATATAAGGATATACAATCAAATAGGGTTTATGCTTACCTTGTTAATGATCTTCACATCCTTCACATCATTATCATCACCTTAGTCCAATTATATTAACAATATAGTAACCCACTTAACACATTTGCAAACAAATGTGTTAAGCCTCAAATCATGTAAATAAATACAATCATATGTATTGGTACTTACCTCAAGAACTACTCCCATCACTCTATACATTTCCTTTTTCCAAGAATTCTCCACCTTTAGGTTAATGCAACACAATCTCTTCAAAACCTAATCCAAAGATCATTATTCATAGGTTTAGAATCATCTACATACATTTGATTAGGGCATTCTTTGTTTTAAACACGTTTAAAGTATTTATGTTTAGGTTTAGGTACCATAATATCTTTGAAGAATCAAAGCCATGCTAAAAGAACAAAGAATAAAAACAATAATCATTACATTTGAGGGACACGGGCAGCCCACTTGAGGGACACGGCCAAGCTTGTGGCCGTGTCTCTCAACCACAATTGGCAGTAAGCAACACGGGCAAGGGACACGGCCAAGCTTGTGGTCGTGTCTCCCAAAACAAATTGGCAGTGGCAGACACTGGCATGGGACACGGCCGTGTCTCTCAAAAATCAACCCAACACGCCCAAAATTTCCATGTCTTGGCCGTGTCTCTCCATGCTTTTGGCCGTGTTACTCAAAACATACCCTAACCAAAAACCAACACTCTTCCAATTGCATTTACACACCCTTTTCACACAAAAACCTCATTCAAATGGATATAATCAATAGCATAAACACATATCTTACATAATCAATTAAACCACACATTAACAATACAATTGAACATATACCATCTCAAAATCTTAAAACCAACATTCTTCTCCATCTTTCAAAATCAATATCCACCACTTCCAACAACAAAATCTCTTTAAACTCTTAACTTAAAACCAATTTTAACACTTAAAAACACAACACAAACACATCTCATCATCAAACCAACAAACCCTAATTATCTTCAAAAGAATGAAAGGAATCAAAGAAAAGATCTTACCTTAGATGAAGTAATTACACAAATCTTTGATTCTCCCTTAAATTTTGAGCTTAGCATCTCAAGAACCTCTCTTAGCTCTTTCTTTCTCTTTGTCTATGGAGGAGCCGGCCACACATGAAGAGAAGAGGAAAAGATGAAGAAGCAAAGTCAAATTTTTCTTTTAATCTCCACCAAGAGTTCAATTCAAGCAATTACCAAAACACCCTTTAATCATTTACTAACCACTTGTCTCTTATATGCCCATACATGTAATTTCACATATCCCACAAAAATATCCTCTTGCATTGACTCTCCCTTTGACCAATTTATATGATATATATATCATCATATAAACAACATATACATTTCTCTCTAAACCCTCTTTTCTTTCCCAAAACACATATACATAAACCTTCTCTTCCCATTTCTTTTCTCTTCACATAACATATACATTCAATCCAACTTACAACAACAACATACTCCAAACTTCTAAGGCATACATGAGGATATTACAGAAAGAATTTTTGGCCCGTCTTGGAAAAGGTTTTATGTTAAAAGACCATTTCTTCAATCCAACCTTAAAATCATTGTTAGTCACTTGAAATATCTTCATTCATTCCCAAATAGACAATTAAATCATAGCACTTCAAAATCCAAAAACACACATATTCACAATTTCCATGATATCCAAAGAAAGAAGTTTGAACACTTGAACAAAAATTCACCAAAAATTCACTTTGAACACTTGAAATCCTTCAATTTGTGGAGAATTGAAGAAGCAAAATTCTTAGATTGGCATCCATGGAGGTTCGGCACACACTAGGAAGAAGAAGAAGAAGAAGAAGAAGAAGACCAAATCAACTTTCTCTTTCTTTCCACTTTCATTTTAAACCATATATATATATATATTATTTAATTAATTTAATAATTATTTATTTATTTATTTATTTATTTAAAAGTCCAAAAATACATCTTCCATTAAAAATAATTTTTTTGAATAATTTATATAATTTTAAATTTTCAAAGTTTATTTATAAAAATGCCATTGGACTTTGACTTTTGACTTTTAAAATTTTAACTTTTGTTGACTTTGTATATGTTATGTATATTTTGCATATATATCATATATACATTTCACTTTTTCATTTAAAATTTCTTCATTTTTTTATTTAAAATTATTTATTTAATTTATTAAATTAAATTATAATTTATTTTATTAAATTTTCAAAAATTAGGGATATTACATTAAACATTTAAAAGCATTATTAGAATGTAGGTTAATCTAAGTGTTACCAATTCTTCCTCCTTTGAATGCAAGCACACCATTAGGAGAAGTAATCTTACATTCTTTAGGGTCAAAATTGACATTGTATCCTTTATCATATAATTGACTAACACTAAGCAAATTAACTTTCAAACCATTAACTAACCACACATTATCAATCAAATTTTTACCTAATATGCCAATGAAACTAATGCCAACAATGTTATTTTAGCATTGTTTCCAAAGGTTACATTACCTCCTTGCTTGTAAGAGAGGTTGTAAAGAGTTTTACAATTTCGATCATATACCTTGAACATCCACTATCTATTGCCCAAATATTTTCATTGGATGTGGATTTTAGGTATACCTATGAAAAGCATAGCTTTCATCTTTTCTTAGGTACCCAAATAAACTTAGGTCCTTGAGGGTTAGTCATTGAAGGTCCTTTAATTTGAGGTGAGCCTTCCTAATATAGCAAAATGTGTTTATATGTCCAAATTCCATGCAATAATGACATTGATACAATGTTTTATATTTTTACAATTTTTTTCTATTTAAACTTAAATGTAGTTAGTTGCGATTACATGCGCATGAATGTTGTTGAGTATTGTGAGTTTGTGTATGCTTGTGTTTGTGTATGCTTTTGGTATACATTTATGCATGATTGGCTCTTAGAGTTTTAACTCTAGAGCCTTATGGGCCTTGATTAGTCCTTTTTGGACTTTTGGGCATGGTGTGTGCATTAATATTCTTCTCAACTTCAACACTAGAAGTTTGAATTGTTGAAGCTTTAATGAAAGTAGGTCCTTTAGATGTATTAATAGTTGAGCCATGAAATCCTAGACCAAATTTTGAAGAAGTTGGCCTTTGAACACTAATTAAATTATCTATGACCTCTTTGCCTTTATGAAATTTTGAAATAGAATTTCTTAATTCATTAATTTCTTCTTTTAAAGTTTTATTTTCCTTAGAAACTTTATCTAAGCTAGATGTGGTTTTTGAAAATTCATCCAAAGATTTATTTAATTGTTCATTGGAGGTCTTTAACTCTAATGTAGAATTCTTCAAAATGATCAAATACTTTTCTAGCTTAGAGCACTTTTCTTTATAGAATTTCATTTTTGAAAAGTATTTTTGTAATCTAAGATTCATTTGCTCAACTAGATCACTATCATCAACATTATTACAAATTAAATTAGAGTTTAAGGATGGAGTTCCTACCGCATTGGAGTCATTATCCTCTTCTATGGCCATAAGACAAAGATTAGCTATTCCTTGCTCTTCTTCCTCTTCTTCACTTGAGGAATCATCATCCCATGTAGCTTTGAGAGCCTTTTTTTTCTCCATGTCCCATTTCTTCTTATTCTCAAGTTTGGGACATTCAATTTTAATGTGAACCGGTTTGCCACATTTATTGATTTTTCTTCATTCTTCTTTTCTTTGTCTTTGAAAGAGGATTTTGAGAATGTTCCCTATCAACTTGCATTCTCCACTTTCTTTTCCATTCACTTACTCTTTTGGATAGCATGGCCATCTCTACATCTTCATCACTTGAGCTCTCAATTTCTTTGGTGGTTTTAAGAGCTATTACTTTCCTCTTGTCCTTCTCACCTTTGACATCTTCTTTATCCATATGCATCTCACAGGTGAGGAGTTTCCCAATAAGTTTATCTACCCTTTGCTTAGTAAGATCATAAGCTTCTTCGATTGAAGAAATCTTAGACTCAAAGTTTATTCTTTGATGAGTTCTAAGTGCTCTTAAGATTTTGCTATTTACATATTCTTGAGCATACTTTTTACCAAATTTCTTCAAGTCATTAATGATAGCAAGTACCCGATTGGTCATTTTGGTGATATTCTCATTTGGCTTCATTTTGAAGAGTTCATACTCATGCACAAGCATTTGGGTTTTGGTGAACCTCACTTGGATAGTAACCTCATGATAGTTCTCAAGTGTTTTGGTGAACTTCACTTGGGTAAGATGTTGGACTCTTCTATAGACATGGAGTTCACTAAAATAGAGGAAGCTCTATTATTCTTGTAAAGGGTTCTCTCTTGAGGAGTGATCCATTATGCTCTAGGAATTTCCACTTATACACAATCAACTTCTTGAGTGGGAGGATTCCATTCATTAATTACACACTTCTAAAGCTAAATTCTTTCACTATCTAGGAATAAGTACATCTTGTATTTCTAACAAGAGTAATCGGTTCCATTAAATTAAGGTCTTAGATAGGAATTTAAATTTCATTGAGAGGGAGTAGAGGAAGTAGAAGTAGTTTGGGAAGGAGTGGTTGCCATTATGGAACTAAATTTCACAATTAAGCTTCACAAAATTTTGATACTCTGATACCAATTGTTGCCCCAGTATAGCAATCAAGAGGGGGTGAATTGGTTGTTTAAGGAAGTGATGGGAAATTTAAAAATTAAAACAAACAAAATATGAAGAGAGTATAATAAAAAAGAATGAATAGAAAAGATTTATTGTGGTTCAGATTCCTCAATTTGACAACTACTTTCTTAACAACTTGTTAAGGATCCACTAACTATGAATTTTTACAAGCTCAACTCTAGCTTGGTATTTACAACAAGCTCATACCAAACTTTTACAATGGATTTGAGTATATCTTACAATGAACAAGAGTTTTGCCCAGGCTCACTCTAAAACTTAGTGCTTCAAAGCTCACACTAAACTTTTATAATAGTTTTTATTGCTCACATCGAGCACTCAAATATTACAAATAGAAATTATGATGTAAATTAAATAAAAGTGTTTTTCTCGGTAATGCTCTCTATATATAAAACTGAAGATTCTTGCCTATTTATAGCCTTCAAAACTTGAACTAACTATTTGAATAGTGAATTAATTAGTGGTTGACAACTTGATTGAATATTAATTCTTACTCAAATTATTGTTCAAAATCTCCTAGCATTTGCACTGCATCATGTGTGGTCACTCAGGACATTGTGTGGTCTCCCTATACCTTAGAAAGTTGCACTTTTTTTAAATTTTATCCAACGGATCTTTCCAACAGTCAATGCAAGTTGTTCGATAGGTCGGTGATTCCATATCTTGCCAGCCTGTAAATGTATTATGGTCGCACAATATATTTATACGATCGCACAATAATCAAAATGGTTATTGTACAATAATTCTTCTTCCATATGTCATTTTTCAATAAGCTTACAAGTTTGGCGCTGGAATTCAAACATTTTGAATTATTGTAGTCGCACAAGACTTGAGTCTTCACCGCACAACCTTACCGCAAACCATTTAGTGTAACTTTGTGATTTTCTTTTTGGCTCTTATGTGGTCTCTCAACAATTTGAGAGGTCACACAAAGTCTTGGGTGGCCACCTCTTCACCGCACGCTCTGACCGCATTTTATCTATAACTTTTGCATTTTTCTCCTTTTAGTGTTCAGTCTCACATTACACTTGTGTAGTCACAAAAACATATAGTGGTCATATACAATCACTGCACCAATGATCGTGACCTTTTTTGTGTTCAAAATTTTCTTTTCTTTTGCACTCATGCGGTCACATAAACACATAGCGGTCAGATAGTCACCGCCCCAATGACCGTGATCTTCTATGTGTTTGAGCTATTCTTTTCTTTTGCTAATGTGCGATTGCACAACTCTTTCAACGATATACCTATAAAGAAACACTTGTCTAAAGCATTAGTACTTATGAATTTGATTGTCAATGACAAATTAGAGTTTATTGTCCAATCATTTGGCCAACAATTATTAGTTTTTATGTTTTATTATTTATTAACAAAATAACTATTATATATTATTATATTATAATTTTATTTTATGTTAAAAAATAATATATATAAAATAATATATATCATTATAAAGTGGATCCCATAGTTATTTTCATTAATTTGGAAATTACAAAAATGGGGCCTTTTAGTTTATTAATTTACTTATTGTGTGAGTTTTGTTATATTATCACTACAAAAAAGGGGGAATTAGCAACAGTTTTTTAGCAACGATTAATATTAACCATCGTTAAATTCTTTTTATTGTGGCGGTTTTATAATGGTCGTAGAATGATTTTATTCAATGACATATTATATTGCAATTTGCAAAAATAATGTAACAAATGTTTTTAGTATTTACGGCAATTTTAACGGGCGTTAAGTTATTTATCAAAACTACATTGTTTCTTGTTTATCTGTTACATCTTATCTCTTCTCTTTCTCACTCACATTCTCCATCCCACTATCTATCGCTCTCAATCTTTCTTTAATGTCTCTCTCTCAAGTTCTCCTTGATTATTTCACTAAACAAGGCCTTAATAATCTTCTCATTATTGTTAATCTTGATTTGCTAGGTACTCATCTCATCAATATTCGATTGCTAGGTTTCATATTTTTTTTTTGTATTATGTTTTATATTTTTTTTCTTTTTAATTTTAATTTTATATTCTTTTGTGAAATCTATAAAATTTTGATTTTTTATACCCTAAATGTTTAATTACTTTGTGAAATCTGAAAATTTTGTGTAGCGAGTTAGATTTGTAGTTTATGCGATTGGGTTTGCAAGATTGATTTATGGTTTGTGATATTTGTGGATGTGGTAATTGAATAATAGAAAACTCAAAACTTCAATTACGGAAGACAGGACATGATGATGTCTCAAGTTCTTCCGGTAGGATTTGAGTCTTTATTGAGGAAAGAGAAAGAGAGTCTATGTTGAGGAAAGAAATGAGAGAGAGGACAAATCACTCTCTATAATCTTTGATTCTTTATTCTAGTTCGGTTTAAATAGAAGCCAACTAGGTCAGATTTAGTTTTTCTTGGTGATAGGTATTATTTGGAGAAGTTTTCATCTTGATTCCCCTTTTGGCTGTACAAAGCCGTATGAGTTAGAAAGAAACTAGTAGAGGAATCAAAGTCGATGAATTTGACTTCAAATTCATCAATTTTTCTCAATTAATACATATTGGTGATCATGAAGATCATGAACCATTTATTAAAGCTTTAAAGGCACAACTTGTGTATTATGTGAAGGATGAAGAAGATAGAGAATAGAGCACTGTTGTACATGTAAAGCCAAGAGACTTATATGGCATAAGCGAAGATGAAAATCAAGATTCATATTATGAAAATGATTCTTATCAACAACAAGACTTAGATAGGTGGTTTGAAAATGAGAATAGAGACTTGCCATTGACTAGGGAAGAAGTAGATGATGAGCCTATGTTTGATGAAGATGAAGATATGGTATGAATAAACTATGTTCATCGTAATAAATTCTTTTTGGTATATATCATTTTGAATCAAAATAGACAAAGATGATATTTTCTACATATTTTTTAATAAATATATATGAATAGACAAATATATAGCATTTTATATATGTGTCACATAATTATATGTTATTTAACATGTTTACTTGCATTTTTGGTACAGGATGCCTAAGCCTAAACATTTTCAAGTTGTCTCAAAACCTGTGGAGTGTCATGCTAAATTAAAATATGGAAGACCAATTGATCACTCTATATCACTTGGTGCATCCCAATCCCAATCATCTGCTCCATCCCAGCCATAACCATCTGGTCCATCCCAGCCATACTCATTTTTAATCACTTTCATTTTTTTTATTGAATTTTATTAGCATATACATAAACAATGTTTACATTCAATTTGGATAGTTGTTTTTATTTGTATAGGAGAAAATTCAACAGATTGAGTCTAGAGATGCTTCATCTCAATCCCTTTCACATGAAGATTCTCTTGCTAAAGTGTTGGGAAAAAAGCATCCAGGCCAAGTTCGAGGATTGGGATTTGGCCCATCTCCCACTCAAGTCTTAGGCAGCACGATTCATACTTCTAGTGGGACATTATCCTTATAATCATCAATTGCCACTACTCAAGTGCATGAAAGAGTGCACAAGTTGGAATCTCAATTGGAAGAGGAAATAGTTATGAGATGAGAGCTTCAAGGAGTATTGGAAGCATAAATAGTTATGCGATGAGAGCTTCAAGGACTTGTAAATTATCTTTTACAAAAGGTTGATGGGGATGTACCTATTGAGTTTACATATCTGTTTGATAGAATGGTATGTTCTTTGCATAAATATATTATTTGAATTGCTCTATTTAATTAGTATATATAAGATAATTATTTATTAAATATTTGAAAATTAAAGTATAATCTTTATTTTGTGTATTTAGGCTTGTGATGAAGGGAGCAGATAAGACTCACCAGTAGTTACAAGACCATCTTCATCCGCTAGCCAAAATAACCATGAAGATGTTAATCGACTTGCTACTTCTTAGTATCTATTACTTGGTTGGATATAGGATTTTAGTATCTTAACAATTTTTCTACTTATGTTGGATATTGGTTGTTATTTGGGGAGTTAAGTGATTCAAGATAATCTTTTTGTGTTGGTTTTTATGTTGAAAACTTAATTAAATGTTTTGTTGTTTCAAATTATAATACTATTGAATGTTATTTTTATGATGAAATTTTATTGAGAAATATTATTGGACATAGGATGATTATTATTGGATATAGGTTGATTATTATTCGATACAAGTTTAAAATATGGATATAGGATTAAAAATATGGACAAGAGTTGAAAATTGTTACAATTATTAACATTGAAAAGTAATTATATTTTGTGACGTTTATAAATTGTCGCAAAAAGTAATAATCTAAACTATAAAATAAATTTTGTGACGATTATTATCCGTCGCAAAAAGTAATAATGTAAATTATAAAATAAATTTTGCGGTGGTTTATAACCATCGCAAAAAGTAATACCGTAAATTATAAAATAAAATTTGCGATAGTTTATAACCATCGCAAAAAGTAATAAAGTAAATTATAGAATAAATTATAAATCGTTGCAAAAATGTAACTATATATTATAAAAAAATCACGACGGTTATGAAATGGCTGCAAAATATTGATTAAAAATATAGCGACGATTTTATAACCGCCGTTACATATTTTGAAATAAATTTTATATTATATTTTGCGACAGCTATATCAAGTGAAATTTAGCAACGGTTTCAAAATCATCCCGAATTAACATTTAACAAGGGTTATGCCAGCGGTTGGCTAAAACCGCTACAAAGTAACCTAGCGATGCCTTGATTAATGACGGTTTTGAAATTGCTAGAAGAGGACCATCGCTAAACACCCTTTACAACCTTCACTAAATCCATGATTTTTTATAGTGCATTAATGACACCGTTAATGGGAAAAAAAAGTCAGTTAGTGACATCGTTAAAGGTAAAGGCTTAAATATTTGGTTTTGGTAAAACCCAGGTAAATTTATTCCAAAATTTTTTTTAAGGGCAAATGTGTACTTTCATATTAACATTAAGGGCAAAAATATACCTTTTTCCCATAAAAAAAATTTAATTTCTAAAAAAAGTTGGGCCAAATTTTAAAAATATTCCACTCCTCACTAAAACAAGTATTTTTTTTTGTAATATCCCAAAGTATACCCTAAAAGTTTTGGAGTATTTATTGTTGTATTTGGATTAAGTGTATTTATTTTAGTGGTAAGAGAAGAGGTTTTGAGTAGAGTGTATATGTTGTATATATTGGGATATATACAACATATACAAGTCAATTTATGAAGGTTCAAAGGAATTAATTAATTTGAATAAGAGTGAGTGGAAGTGGATGGAGATATTTTGGATTATTTTATTGTATATTGCTTGGTGGAGAGGGTTTTGAGGAAGAGAGTTGTTGAGAGAGTTGACTTTGCTTTCTTTGTTTTCTTCTTTCCTTCTTTCTTCTTCGTGGCTCGTTTTCTTTCCTTTTCTTTTCTTTGTTTGGCCAACCCTCCATAGCAAGAGAGCAAGAGAGAGATTTGATCTTCCAAACTCAAGATTGAAGGAAGTTTTTAAGTGATCAAGTTGGAAATTTAATAGTTTCTTCATCTTTGGTAAGTTTTCCACTTGATTCTTTGATTTTCTTTGAGTTTGTGAGTTGAGGTTGTGGTTGATATATGTTTGTTTGATTGTGGTGTGTTTAAGAGTGTTTGGTTCAATTGATTTTGGATTTTGGGGTTGGATTGAAGGAAAGAGTAAGTTTGTTGGAAGAGAAAGTGTTGTGGTTGTGTTTTGGGTTTGTGGTGATGATTATGATTTGTGTTTGATGTATGTTTTGAGTTGTTTTCGTGTTTTTGCAAGTTTGTTATGGTTTTTGGGTGTGTTTAGTTAAGTTGATTTGGAGTGGATAATGGTGGAAGTAAGAGGTTTGTTGGATATGTTGTTGTTGTTGCCAAAATTTGCATTTTTGGCCTGACACGCCCATGAGCACGCCCAGGTCTTTGGGCGTGTCAATAGTTCTGTGTTCTTGGATGGGTGACACGAGCAGTGACACGCCCATGTCACTGAGCGTGTCATAGCTACTGTGTGGGTGAAGGATTGACACGGCCATGAACACGCCCGTGTTGTTGGACATGTCAATATTTCTGTGAGACAGAATGTATTACACGTTCAGTGACACACCCATGGTTCTAAGCGTGTCAAAGCTTCTGTATTGTGGAGTTAGGGCACGGTCAGGGACACGCCCGTGTTGTTGAGCGTGTCATGTTTAGAGTTTGCCCTAGTTGGTTCTTAGCTTTATTATCTTATGTGTATCTCTAAGTGAGTGTGTATGATTACCTTTGGTTTAGATTTTGAAGAAAGTTGAGTTGCCATAATCCAAGTGTTGAAGGATTCTTGGAAGAGGAGTTTGGTGTGGAGTGAGTTGCTCTTGAGGTAAGTACAAACTTGCATGATTGCATACATTCATATGATTTTGAGATTCAATACATTTGATTGTGAATGTGTTAAGTAAATTATTACATTGTTAATACATTTGATTTATGCTATGAATTGCTTTAATGTGAATTGAGCTATGATGAAATGTGAAGCCATTGTTGTTGGCTATGATAGTGCAAATGAAATAATTGGGGCATGGTTGCCTATTTGATTATGGAATATGAAATATGAAATGAATTGAGAAACAGAATGATAAAGAGAAAAATGAAATAATTGTGTGATTAATATGTTATTCAATTTTCAGAGTTCTGGGTTTGGCGGCATGCCTATGAATTGCTGGACAGGTGAAAAGACCGGGTCATAAGCCGAGTCCAGCTGAAAAATGTGAAATGTGATGTTTTTGGGGTGAAAAGACTGGGTCGTAAGCCTCAAAAACAAATTCTTGAAGCTAGATTGAGTGAAAAGACTGGGTCGTAAGCTCAAATCTAGTTGATTATCCATGGATAAATATATATGTATCACCTACGGGGCTTGATGATTGTGATTATGGACCAAAACAGTAACTCTGAACTTTGAATAACATATTAGTGTCTTTTGGGCCCATGTTTGTCTTTGTTTCAATGTGAGTCATAAATGGTAAAATAATTGAATAAGATAATGAAATGCAATGTTATGAATTATATTATTGATGAATATGATCTCTATTGTTGAAAATATGGCATTGACATTGCTTATTCATATTATTATTGTGGTTTGTACCACTAAGCCGTTGGCTTAGCGCGATTGTGATTCATCGCACAGGTGACAGGATAGAACCCGAGAGCTCAGTTAGACCGAGTGTGTAATATCCCAAAGTGTACACTAGAAGTATTGGAGTATTTATTGTTATTATTGGATTAAGTGTATTTGTATTTAATTGGAAAGAGAAAGGAAGTGAAGAGAGAGTTTATATGTTGTATATATGTGAATATATATAACATATATACAAGTCAAGAGAAAGTCAAAGAATGAAAGTGGAAGAAGATATTTTGTGTTTTGAATTTAATAATAAGGAATTATTTGAGTGGAAGAGATTAAATGGGATTTGTTTAATAAAATATTGCTTGGTTGAGAGGGTTTTAAGGAAAAGAGGTTGACTTTGGGTTTTCTTTTCTTCTTTCTTTTCCTTTGCCGTGGGTCATCTTCTTCTCCTTCCTTTGTTTTTGTTTTGGCCGGCTAACAAAGAGACAAGAGAGCAAGATAGAGAATTGTCCTTCCAAGTTCAAGATTGAAGAGAGTTTTCAAGAGATCAAGTGGAAAGTTTAAGAGTTCTTCATCCTTGGTAAGTTCTCTCTTGATTTCTTGTGTTGTTTTGAGTTTATGATTGGGTTTGTGAGTTGGTATGGTGATGGATATATGTGTTTGGGTTGATTATGTTGTGTTTAAGAGTATTGGGTTTAAATGGTTTTGGATTTTGGGGTTGGATTGGAGAAAAGAGTAAGTGGTTGTGTTTAGAGTTTGGAAGATGTTTGTGATTTGGGTTTGATGCATGTGTTGGCTTGTTTTGGTGGTGTTGTAAGTTTGAGATGGTTTTTGGGTATGTTTTGTTAAGTTTGTTTGAGATGGATGTTGGTGGATAGAAGTGATTTGTTGGTTGTGGTGTTGTCTTGGCCGGAATCTGGGTTTTTGGCCTGACACGCCCAGGAGCACGTCCAGGTCCTTAGGCATGTCAATTGTTCTGAGTGGCAGTAGGTGTGGCACGGCCATTAACACGCCCGTGTTGTTGAGCGTGTCATAGCTACTGTGAGTTTTGAGAATTTGCACGGCCATGAGCACGCTCATGATGTTGGACGTGTCGTTATTTCTGAGAGACAGAATGTATTACACGCCTAGTGACACGCCCGTGGTTCTGAGCGTGTAAATGTTTCTGTGTTGTGGAGTTAGGGCACGGTCAGGGACACGCCCGTGTGTGTGAGCGTGTCAAGTTTAGAGTTTGCCCTAGTTGATTCTTAACCTTATGATCTTATAAGAGTTTCCTCATTCTTTTGGAATAGGTTGTGAAGAAGGTGATTTACCCTAACTCAAGTGGTGATAGATTCTTGAAAGGTAAGTGCTTAGAGTTTTGTGTGGGTCATGTTTGAAATAAGTTAAAATACATTATTGCATACACTCATATGATATTGAGAATTGAGACATAATTGATTATATGTGAATGTTGTGATGAGTATGAAAAATATGTGTTGATACCATTAATTATATCCATGTGAATAATGAATTGATAAATGTGATGATGAAATGTAATGTGAAAGATATGATGTTATGAAGAGTTGCTTTATTGTGATATGAGATCATATGAGATATGAGGCCATGATTGTTGGCTATGGTGATGCAAATGAGAAATGAATTGAGAAAGAAATTTATAAAAAGATAAATGAAAACATTGTGTATCTAATATGTCTATTCAATTTTCAGAGTTCTGTATTTGGCGGCATGCCTATGAATCACTGGATAGGCGAAATGGGAGGCCCGTAAGCCGATTCCAGTTGAAAAATGTGATTATGGAATGATGGTGAAATGGGTGGCCCGTAAACCAATTCCAATTGAAAAATGTGAAGTTTTTGAGGTGAAATGGGTGGCCCGTAAACCTCAAAAACAAGTAACAGTCTAGCCGGGTTGAGGATCTCCTCGATTAGTCGGGTTGATGGTCCAAGAGACTGGGTCTGTTACGCTATCCATGGATAGAGATATGATATATGTTGCCTACGGGGCTAGACACAAGGTGTCAATATGGACCAAAGCAGTAACTCTGAACTTTGAATAATATATTAGTATGTCTTGGGCCCGTGTCTGTCTTAATTGTAAATATGATTTATGAATGAAGAAATAATTGAATAATAAGATCTAATGTTCAAATATGAAATGTGATAAGATTATGTATAGTTTATGAAATGCATAATGTTGATATGTGCATTGCATTAGAGCATCATGTTTGTATGAGTTGCATTACTGAGCTTTTAGCTCAGCGCGATTGTGGTTCATCGCGCAGGTAACAGAGTTGAACCCGAGAGTTCTTCGAGACCAAGTGAGTCTAGTCACTGAAGAGTTGAGTTTGGACTTAAAGATCAGAGAAGAGCTGCCAATTATGTATATATTTCATGTCTTTTAATATTTGGATCTTAATGTATTTGTATTTAAAAATATTTGATTTATTTCCGCTGTTTTTTTTTAATGAATATTTTATCTTTTATCTTTGATCATTTAATTTAAATGATTTAAATTTGGTTATGTTTTAAAAAGGGGATGTGTCATTTGTTAATTATAACGTGGCATTTCTATATTCAGTATACGTATATTACGATCGTATAAGCATGCTGTGTACGTATACGGGGTATAGGGGTGTTACAATTGTTTTGGTATCAGAGCCTAGGTTTGAGATTCTCAACCTAGGTATATTGTAAGGAAAAAGGATATTTTGATTTTAAAAGTTGGTTTTTGAATAAGATATATACTTGATATTGGCAGTCTCTGATCTTTAATAAGGTGTATTCTGCTGTATTTGCAGATATAGGTTGTGATGGATTCTCACTTGCGTCAGTCAGTTGAGGGTAGTGCGGAGAGTGTAGCTCCGGATGAGGTTAGAGAGGGAGCTAGAGTGGATAGTGCTGGTGAGGTACCTGTTTCTGTGCCAGGGAGATCAGCTGGTGAGGAGGTTCCGCCAGTTTGGTTTAGGCATATGATGGAATTGATGAGGCAAGCCCCAGTACAGCCACCACCACCACCCCAGCCTCAGGTGTCAGTGAGACAATATGACAAATTAAGGAAATTTGGAGCAGAGGATTTCTTGGGTACTATTGATCCAGCTGTAGCTGAACAGTGGCTAGATAAGATACAGAGGATATTTGTTCAGTTACAGGCCACTCCAGAAGAAAGATTTGACTATGCTAGATCATTGTTGCAGAAGGATGCATATGACTGGTGGAAGACAGTGCCTCATGCTATGGATGATCCACCTACTTTGTCCTATGCCGACTTTCTTAGGGAGTTTGAGTTGAAGTATACTCCGAGGGAGTATAAAGATGTGAAGAAGATGGAATTCTTGAGTTTGAAGCAAGACTTCAGGACAGTAACTGAGTATGAGGTTGAGTTCATTCGGTTGAGCCATTATGCTGGGGGCATTATATCCGATGAGATAGATAGATGCAGGAGATTTGAGCAGGGATTGAGGCCCTCTCTTATGTGTCATGTGGCTGGTTCTAGATATCATGATTTTTCCCAGCTTGTGGCAGCAGCTAGGAGTGTAGAGAGAGCTCAGGGTATTGCAGTAGCTGCTACAGAGGAAGAGACCAAGGTTAGGAGACCCCAGTTTGAAGCAGGGTCTTCATCTGTGAAGAGAGGCAGGGAAAGTTTTGTTCCCAGGACCAGTAGGAGTCAGAGGCCAGCTAGTAGGTCAGTTCAGTTTCAGAGGCAGAGATCGAGACCAGCAGTTTCAGTGGCTAGTGCTCCGACCTCAGTGATTCAGAGATCCACTTCACCGATGTGTGAGTATTGTGGTAAGACCCATTGGGGTGCTTGTTGAAGGTTTAGAGGATCAGCTGGATGCTATAGATGTGGATCGCCTGATCATTTTGTTAGAGAGTGTCCTGAGTTACAGGAGCAGAGGTCAGTAGATTCGGCAGTTTCTCGACCTAGTATGAGGGGAGGTAGAGGAGGCAGAAGTTTCAGCAGAGGAGGTAGATCTGGGATCTACTCATTCATATATAAGTGCATCCATTTTGCCTGTGTCTGAACTGCATGCTGAATCCCTAGGATTTGATGTGTTGGTGACAAATCCTTTAGGGCATAGTGTGATTGTTAGCAAGGTGCACCGAGATAGTGCAGTAGTAGTTCAGGGTGAGGAGTTCTTGGGTGATTTGATTGAAATGCCATTTAAAGAGTATGATTTGATACTGGGCATGGACTGGTTGTCTAAACATGGAGCGGTAGTAGACTGTCAAAAGAAATGTGTTACTTTGAGAATCGATGATGGTAGAATTGTGATGGTATCTGGTGAGCGGAGACAGCTTGCATCCTTGTTTATTTCAGCTGTTTCAGCTAGGAGGTTGATTAAAAAGGGGTGTGATGCTTATCTTGCTCATGTTGTGGATACTAGAGTAGTGGGTTCTCAACTTGACGGTATACCCACAGTTGCAGATTTTCCAGATGTGTTTCCAGAGGAGTTGCCAGGGTTGCCTCCTGAGAGAGAGGTGGAGTTTAGTATTGAATTGTTGCCTGGTACCACTCCTATCTCTATTACTCCGTATAGAATGGCACCTGTTGAATTGAGAGAGTTGAAGGTGCAGTTGCAGGAGTTGCTAGATAAAGGGTTTGTTCGCCCTAGTGTTTCACCATGGGGAGCTCCTGTTTTGTTTGTGAAGAAAAAGGATGGTACTATGAGATTGTGTATCGATTATAGGCAATTGAATAAAATGACTATCAAGAATAAATATCCTTTGCCTAGAATTGATGATCTCTTTGATCAATTGAAGGGAGCAGCAGTATTTTCCAAGATTGATTTGAGATCAGGGTACCATCAGTTGAGGGTCAGAGCTGAAGATGTTCCTAAAACAGCTTTTCGCACAAGGTATGGGCATTATGAGTTTCTAGTTATGCCTTTTGGGTTGACGAATGCACCTACAGCTTTCATGGATTTGATGAATAGGGTGTTTAGGCCCTATCTGGATCATTTTGTAGTGGTTTTCATCGATGATATTTTGGTGTATTCGCGCAATGAGGAGGAGCATGACAAGCATCTGCGGATTGTGTTGCAGATTTTGAGAGAGAAGCAATTGTATGCTAAACTGTCGAAGTGTGAATTTTGGCTTGACCAAGTGACTTTTCTCGGTCATATAGTTTCAGCAGATGGCATTAGAGTTGATCCGAGTAAAGTTGAAGCTGTTATGAATTGGAGTCCACCAAAGTCTGTGACTGAAGTTAGAAGTTTTCTGGGTTTGGCAGGCTATTATCGACGCTTTGTGAAAGGATTTTCTTTGATAGCTACTCCACTTACCAGATTACTTCGCAAGGGAGTTAGATTTGTGTGGACAGATCAATGTCAGGCTAGTTTTGAACAGTTGAGAGAGATGTTGACTCAAGCACCTGTTCTTGCTTTGCCTGTGGAAGATAAACCATATGTGATTTTCAGTGATGCTTCACATAGTGGTTTGGGTTGTGTCTTGATGCAAGAAGGTAAAGTGATAGCTTATGCTTCTCGACAGTTGAAGCCGCATGAGCTTAATTATCCGACCCATGATTTAGAGTTAGCAGCCATTGTGTTTGCATTGAAGATTTGGCAACACTATTTGTATGGGGAGAAGTGTTTTATCTATACGGATCATAAAAGTTTGAAATATTTGGGGGTTCAGAAAGAGCTTAATCTTCGGCAAAGGCGATGGTTGGAATTGATTAAAGACTACGACTGTTTGATTGATTATCATCCGGGTAAGGCAAATGTTGTGGCTGATGCCTTGAGTCGGAAGTCTGTAGCAAGCTTGACTGTTTATTCGCTCTCGTTGCTTGTTGAGTTGAGAGCGTTGCATGCTAGTTTTGTATCTTGTGATGATGGTGCATTGTTGGCACAATTGCAGTTGAGGCCGATATTGTTAGATCAGATTAAAGAGGCTCAGTTGGTTGATGAGAAAGTTCAGAAGATTGTTTTAGATTGCGAGAATGGAGAGAGCCGAGATTTTAGTGTGAGAAATGATGGGAGTCTTTGGTTTAAGAACAGATTGTGTATACCTGATGATGCTAGTTTGAGGAAGATTATTTTGGAAGAAGCGCACCAGTCAGTTTTTGCTATGCATCCGGGAAGTACAAAGATGTATCATGATTTGAGACAGCATTACTGGTGGTCAGGTATGAAGAGAGACATAGCGGAATTTGTGTCCAAATGTCTCACATGTCAGAGGGTTAAGGCTGAGCATCAAGTTCCAACGGGGTTACTTCAACCATTATCAGTGCCTGAATGGAAATGGGAAAGAGTTACAATGGATTTTGTGTCTGGTTTGCCATTGACTCAGAGGAAACATGATGCTATTTAGGTAATTGTTGATAGGTTGACAAAGACAGCTTGTAATATCCTCATATATGCCCTAGAAGTTTTGCATATTGTTGTTGTTGTTATTGTTATAAATTGGATTGAATGTATATGATGGGATAAGAAAAGAATTTGGGAGGAGAATGCTTGTGTATATGTGTTTTGGAAAGAAAATAGGGTTTAGAGAGAATGGTATATGTTGTGTATATGATAATATATATAACATATAAATGGGTCAAAAGAAGAGTCAAAGGAAGAGAGATATTTTTGTGTTAAGTGTGTAATTACACATAAGGGCTTATATGAGACAAATAGTTAGTTATATGGTTAAGGGCAATTTGGTAATTGCTTGGATAAGATTACTTGGTGGAGATTAAAAGCAAAATTTGACTTTGTGTCTTCATCATTTCCTTCTTTCTTTCAAGAAGTGGCCGGCTCTCCAAAAACCAAAAAGGAAAGAGAGGTGTTCTTGATGCTAGAAGCAAATTGAAGAATCAATCAAAGGATTTGACAAGGGATTTGTGGAATTTCTTCTTTTAAGGTAAGTATTCTCTTGTTTTCTTTACTTATTTGGAAGTTGTGTTGGAAGTGAATTAAGGTTTGGTGATTTTGTGATTTGGTGGATTTGAGATGTGTTGTGTTGTGTTTTCAAGTGTTAATTTGATTTTAAGTTATGAGTTTAATTAGAGGTTGTGGTTGGAAATGGTGGATGTTGTTTTGGAAGGATGGAGAAGGATGTTGGTTTTAGGGTTTTGAGATGATGTGTGTTTAATTGTTATATTAATGTGTTGTGAAGTAATTCTTGTGGTGAATATGTGTTTAGAACATTGATTATGTTCATTTGAAACATGTTATATGATGAATATTGTGTTTGAGTGCAATTGAGAAAGTGTTGGTTTTAGTTAAGGTTGTGTTTATGGTGACACGGCCAGAAGCAATGAAGAGACACGCCCGTGTCATTTATTTGTGTTGGCTACTGCCTCTTTTATTTTTAAAGACACGGCCGTGTTCCTCAAGTGGGCTGGGCGTGTCCCTCAAATGAGTTGGATAATGTTTGATTTCTTTGTTCTTTTTGCATGGTTTGGGTTCTTCAAAGGTAGTTTGGTCTCTAAACCTAAACATAAACATTTTAAACATACTTAAACTAAGGAATGACTTAATCAAACACTTGTGGATGATCCTAAAGCTATGACTAATATAAATTGTTCTTGCATTGTTGAGATTGAACAATGTTATGTTATGCATTGTGAATAGTAATGTGTTTCATGAGTAATGTGGAATGAAATGTTGATATTTATGAATGATGCTATGTGAGATATAATGTGATCATGGATGAGATAAATATACATTTGAATAATGAAGTGTTATATTGTGAAATGAAATGTGAAGCCATTGTTTTTGGCTAAGGTAATTCAATGGGGATAAATGAGGCATGTTTGCCTAAAGGATAATGAGAATTGAGAATGAAAACTAAATGAATTGTGTGGCTAATGTGTTATTCCATTTTCAGAGTTTGTTGTTGGTGGCATGCCTAATAAGTGTAACAATCTCTTGAAGTTAGGTTGGATTGAATCCTTGAAGCCTAATTGAGATGTTACCACCCTTGAAGCTAGGTTGGGTTAGTTCTTGAAGCCAAGTTGGGTTGAAGCTTAGCATGCTTTGCTCCCCTTGAAGCTTGGTTGAACTTAATCCTTGAAGCCTAGTTGGGCATATGATATTGATAAATGTGATAACAAACCAAAGCATTAACTCTGAAAATTGAATGGCATATTAGTGTGTCTTGGGCCCAATGCTTGTCTTTGTTTAATGTGAGTCATGATTTGTTTATTGTTGTTCATGGATGATTAAATGATTAAATAATGAAGTATATGCAATGATGTTGAAATGTGATATGCATATATGTATGTTGATTATAAAATGTAAAGGGATGTTGTTAGCTTTGCATCTATGTTGTTACATATATGATATGAATTAGAATTGACATTGTATTGCATTAAAGCATATCCATTGCATGTTTTATCTTACTAAGCCCTTGGCTTAGCGCGATAGTGTTTAATCGCGCAGGTAATAGAGTTGATAGAGTTGAACCCGAGAGTTCATCAAGACCAAGTGAGAGTAGACCTTGAAGAATCCATTTTGGGAGATTAAAGATCAGAGCAAACTTGCCAATCATGTATACTTCTTTATATTTTGTAAAGAAATGTTTAATATGTAAATATGTACATATTTTATAACTTCCGCTGTGTAATATATAAAAGTATATATATATAACTAATATGTTTTGTTTTATAAGTAAATGATCTAATTTTCTATAATGTAAAATGATAAGGGTATTGTATCAAGTTTTAAAGGGTTTGAATGTTAAGAAAACCGTAGCATCCCTATGTTTGGTGCACTTATGCTACCTTGTTGTGGTTGTAGTGTGTGTGCATTGGATATGGGGGTGTTACACAGCTCATTTTCTTCCTGTTCGGATGGATTATCCTCTCGAGAGGTTGGCTGAGTTGTATATCCAAGAGATTGTGAAGTTGCATGGTGTCCCAATTTCTTTAGTGTTTGATCGAGATCCTCGGTTTACTTCAAGGTTTTGGAAGAGTTTACATGGTGCTTTGGGTTCTCGATTACACTTTAGTACTGCTTTTCATCCGCAGACAGATGGGCAGTCAGAGAGAGTGATACAGATTATAGAGGATATGTTGAGAAGCTGTGTCATTGATTTCTCTGGTAGTTGGGACAGATTTTTGCCACTTGTGGAATTTGCTTACAATAATAGTCATCAGTCCAGCATTGGAATGGCACCTTTTGAAGCATTGTATGGGAGACGGTGTAGAACGCCTCTATGTTGGAATGAACTTGGAGAAGGCAAGTTAATTGGTCCTAATTTGGTTAAAGAAACTGAGGAGAAAGTGAAAGTGATTCGAGATAGGTTGAAAGCAGCTTCAGACCGACAGAAGTCTTATTCAGATTTGAAGAGGAGAGTCATAGAGTTTAATGTGGGAGATAAAGTATTTTTGAAAGTGTCTCCTTGGAAAAAGATTTTGAGGTTTGGTCGAAAAGGGAAGCTGAGTCCTCGTTTCATTGGACCTTATGAAGTATTGGAAAGAGTTGGGCCAGTTGCTTATAGGCTTGCTTTGCCACCTGAGTTGGATAGGATCCATAATGTTTTCCATGTTTCTATGTTGAGGAGATACAGATCATATCCATCTCATGTGTTATCAGTGGAATCTATTGAGGTGAATCCGGATCTGACAATTGAAGAGGAACCAGTTGCTATTTTGGCTTATGGAATGAAAGAGTTAAGACATAAGAAAGTGCCAATTGTGAAGATTCTTTGGAAGAATCATGGTAGAGAAGAATCAACTTGGGAGAATGAGCAAGCGATGCTAGACCAATATCCTCAACTGTTTCAGATTTAATATCAGGTAATTTCGAGGATAAAATTTCTTTTTAGAGGGGGAGAATTGTAATATCCCAAAGTGTACCCTAGAAGTATTGGAGTATTTATTGTTATTATTGGATTAAGTGTATTTGTATTTAATTGGAAAGAGAAAGGAAGTGAAGAGAGAGTTTATATGTTGTATATATGTGAATATATATAACATATATACAAGTCAAGAGAAGTCAAAGAATGAAAGTGGAAGAAGATATTTTGTGTTTTGAATTTAATAATAAGGAATTATTTGAGTGGAAGAGATTAAATGGGATTTGTTTAATAAAATATTGCTTGGTTGAGAGGGTTTTAAGGAAAAGAGGTTGACTTTGGGTTTTCTTTTCTTCTGTCTTTTCCTTTGCCGTGGGTCATCTTCTTCTCCTTCCTTTGTTTTTGTTTTGGCCGGCTAACAAAGAGACAAGAGAGCAAGATAGAGAATTGTCCTTCCAAGTTCAAGATTGAAGAGAGTTTTCAAGAGATCAAGTGGAAAGTTTAAGAGTTCTTCATCCTTGGTAAGTTCTCTCTTGATTTCTTGTGTTGTTTTGAGTTTATGATTGGGTTTGTGAGTTGGTATGGTGATGGATATATGTGTTTGGGTTGATTATGTTGTGTTTAAGAGTATTGGGTTTAAATGGTTTTGGATTTTGGGGTTGGATTGGAGAAAAGAGTAAGTGGTTGTGTTTAGAGTTTGGAAGATGTTTGTGATTTGGGTTTGATGCATGTGTTGGCTTGTTTTGGTGGTGTTGTAAGTTTGAGATGGTTTTTGGGTATGTTTTGTTAAGTTTGTTTGAGATGGATGTTGGTGGATAGAAGTGATTTGTTGGTTGTGGTGTTGTCTTGGCCGGAATCTGGGTTTTTGGCCTGACACGCCCAGGAGCACGTCCAGGTCCTTAGGCGTGTCAATTGTTCTGAGTGGCAGTAGGTGTGACACGGCCATTAACACGCCCGTGTTGTTGAGCGTGTCATAGCTACTGTGAGTTTTGAGAATTTGCACGGCCATGAGCACGCTCATGATGTTGGACGTGTCGTTATTTCTGAGAGAACTCTATGTAAATTCCCCTATAAGTAATGAACTCTGAAATCCCTTTTTCAACCGAAGGAGAAACATTATATATAGCTAATGATGACCACGAGTTGGTTAAGCAGAACTACTAGTTTGAAATCATCGGTTTCAGTTAATGGTAGTCATGAACATTAATCTTAACCGGCGAGAGTTGGTTCGTTTAAGATTGAGACCCTTGGCGGGCCAATTTTGGTTTCCGTCTAAACCATCAATTCAAACCAATTTTCTTTTTTTATTCATATTTTTAATAAATTAACTATAATTGATAATATTTTTCATAAAATTGAATACTTGACTTATAAATTCATTAATATTATTCCATTTCAATCAAATAATATTAATTAATTGTTAAAGAATTGTAATAATAATAATGGAAAATTTTTGTAAATATTTTTTTAAGTACATGTAATTAACTACATGATTTTGAATATTTTGATTGGAGTGTAAGATAAAATTAATAATGTAACATCTGTATTTTTATAAAAGTATAATTAAATAAGTAATTTTGAAGGTTAATTAAAGTATTGGAAGTTGGGAAAGATAAAATATATATGTGAAATATGTATTAAATATACCTAATATATAAATGTTATTAGCAAAAGGTAAAACGATAAAACGCCAAAAAGGTGAAAGTAAAAAAAGTTAAAAAATAATGATAAAATTATAAATAATAATGAATAAAATAAATTAAAATTAAAAATGATTTTGGATAGTGAAAAATGATAGAAATTTAGATATTTATTAAATATTAATTAATTAGTTAATATATACATGGCTAGGAATTAAAGAGAAGAAAGAAAAGTAAAAAAAAAAAAAACTATATTTATCTTCTTCTTCCTCCTCTTTGTTTCTTGGCTGATTTTTATGGTGATCCAAAGGGAGATTGTTGGCTCTTTCAAATGTTCCAATATCATCAAATTTTCAAAGATTAAGAGTGGTTTTGAAGGATTTCCAAGTTACATGTAAGTTTTCTTTGATTTTAAGGAATTTTCTCTTGAATTTTGGATTATGTGAAAAATGAATTTTTGATGGAGATATAGATAATTGTTTGAATGGTTTTTAATGAAGTTATTTTATTGTGGAATTAATGATTTTAAGGTTAGATTGAAGGAAAAAATTAGGTTTGGTTGGATTTTGGGAGAAGTAATGGGATTTAGGGTTTTGTTAGGAAAATTGTAAAGCATGATGGAAAATTGGATTTAATTGCTTAAATTGTGTTAGTATGATTTTAAAGACATAAAAGAACTTAAAACTCAATTTGAAATTGATTATAATAGATATCAAAAATTAAAGTACATTAGAGCAACTATTGAAATTACAGTAGAATGATGATAAAATAAGTTTAATTGGTTAAAATGAGTAAATTTTATTTCTAATGACATATTTAAACTTATAATTTGATTTAGGATTAGATAAAGAGTACATGCCCAATCAAAGTTTTGAAGGGCTTTTGGAAAAGTGAATGTTAGAGGTGGAAATAGGCTTGGATTTTTACACCTTAGAGGTTAGCACATACTTTGATAAATATGTATTGAAATGCATTAAAATGACATGCTACATGGTATATTGGTATTGATGCTATGCTACTTTGATATGAGAATTCACATGTAAAGAGCATGGTCATACGTTTAAAGGTATGATTTGCATAATGTATGAATTTTTAAGACATTTTAAGATGGCCATTGGCATTGTTGAATGTGTTAAGTATTTTATGCCATTTTAAGGGCATATTTCAGACACATTGTATAAGTGGCATGGAATATGATGCTTCTAATGTAAATGTATGGAAATATGATGAAATGATGGAAAAGTGCCAAGAGGTGAAGAATGACATAATTGGTAATGTTATGTAAAAATGTGAAATGTGGTGTTAGGCCATTTGTTGAATGACTAGTCACATTGATAAGTGTAATTTGCAAATAATGATGATGGTATTGATTATGTTACCATAAAAATGTACTTGGAATGTGTGTTGTCTTTGTATAGTATCTAGTTCTAGAGGACTATTTTTTATGCTATTGATATGATTTGCCTTTGACTAGACACTAGGCATCACTTATGATATGATGTGCCTTCAAGCTAGACACTTAGTGTCATTTATGATTTTTATTTGCCGTTGGGGCTAGACAGAGAGGTGTCAATAGTGAAAAGATATGATACTTAGATCTCGGGATTGCGATAGACCATAACAAGTTCTCTGAAATCTGAATATTGTATAGGGATATTTGGGCCTAATGCATGCAATTGTGATAAGTGGTTATGGTATATCAGTAATGTTGTTCTAGTGCATAATACATTTCATATTGAAAAGAAAGCATAATGTATTGTTTTAAAAATATATATATATTTTTATTATCAAAATATGTATCACTAGGCTATTAGCTTAGCGCAATTTATTTATTGCGCAGGTGACAGATTTGACAGAAAGAGCCTTGTTATACCTAACTAGATCTAGGGTTTCAAGGTTATACATGAAGTTTTGATTGACTGCCATGAGACCAGAGCGAACAGTTGACATGTACATTTTTATTTTAATGAAACATGATATATTTATGTACATTGTATATATATATGTAAAATGTTGTAAATTTTAAAGTTTTTGGCTAAATGATATAAACTTGGGAGTATGTTAAATATTTGTTTATTTTTATATGTATGAAGTATTTCAGAGGTGGATGGGATGATTATAAATTTTGGGAGTGTAAAACTTTTGTTGAAGGTTGAGTGGTATTTTGGCAAACGTCCAAAATATAGACAAAACTCTAGCGAATTTTTTTCAGTGATTTTTTTTAAATTTGTATTTTTGATAATTAATCACTAAGGAATATATTTATTTATCTATTAAATTATGTTTAAAGGAATATATTTTTTTTCTTAAATTTAGGAAAGAATTTTAAAATGATAAGGATGTTGGCATTCTTATATTACATATAAATATTACGTATACTTGGTGTATGTACTTTATGTATATTGAGTATAAAAGTGTTACAAAAAAAAGTTAATTTTAGGATTTTAGTTTTGAACTAAAAGTTATGTATTTTTAATATATATATATATTAAAAATGAATTTATGTACTAATATTATATATATGTTAAAATATATACATATTTTTTAGAGTATTTATTATTTATTAATATTTTTAATTTCCAGTTCAAGTCTTGAACTACCAATTCTGGTTCTAGTTCAAGAAATTAGAATCCTAAATCGGACCCTTATAAATCAATCTTAATTTTTGTTAGAACTCAATTTTCCTAGCTTACGGTCGAGACCACAATCACAAAGAACCTCAGCCATGGTTACTTATAGCTCCATAATTTTCATGTCTTTTTCGAGTTCATTGTTCCTTTATCATTTATTGCAAGCTATAAATTTTAGCATTGGAGAATTCATGTTTAGGGCTTGGCAAAAAATTTGAACCAGCCGGAGCTACATTGTCATTAACAGGTTCGGTCTGTTCAATGCTATAAATCTGCTGACAATGGTTTTTGTAAAAAAAAATATCTTCGTGTTCAAGTTGTTGGTTAGGTGAATGATATATATATCACATTAAATCAAACCCATCAAAAAATCATAACAGTTATATTTTATAATATATATTAACTTAGAACGGGGTCATTTTATATTAAAGAAAATGACACCATTTTTTCAACATATATAACCATCCTTAAGCTAAGTAAATTTGAAATCCTAGCACATTCATACCCTAGCTGTTCACTACTCTCTTTTTTTTTCCAGAGAGTTTCTCTATGAAATTTCATATTTTCCATTCATATTTCCCTCTTTGGCCACTCTTCTTCCCTCCTTTGATATATCAACGTCTCTTGTCCTCCTTTTCCTCAATCAATCTATCAAAAATTACACCGTTATCTCACTTTCCTCGCTTCTCAATTCTCACAGATGCATAATCAAACCATCAGTGCTTGATTTCTCTTTAACTAGGTGAGGTTTCAAAACTAAGTTATTTTTGAAAAAAAAATGAGAGTATTTTTGTTGTTGAGTGATTTTACTTGGTTTCTTTACTTTTTAACTTGTTTTATGTTAGTTTTCGAGGATTTCATTTCTGATTTTCATGTTGTTATGAAAAAAAAAAATTTCTTACTCATTCGATTTTCAGGGATGGGATTTTGTGTTTTGTGTTTTTCATTTTTTTTTTGTTTTTTCATTTTGTTTTTACATCTTTGGGTACACCTTTATAATGATATAATGTTTTGTTTCTTGATTATTTATTGTGGATTTGTGAAATGCTTTTGTTTAAAACATTTTTTTTGTTTAGATTGATAGGCTTTTTATAGATCGGTAGATTTTTATATCTTTGGTGTCGATAGTTTGCTGTTACATGTTGTTTCTCACTTTATTTATTGATTTAATTATAATATGATTAATATGATGTTTGATTGTTTGTTTTGAATGTTTTGTTCAAATTTGTTGTTTATTTAGGGCTTTTAGATGTTGCAAAAAAAATTATACTTATAAAATTAATCTATCAATTTTTTTTTATTTTAAGTATATAATATAATTTTACTTGAGTTCCTTTGGTCTGGTTGTACAATATAATATTTATAAAAGAATAATTTAGTTTTAGTAGCTATAATATAATTTAAACTTATTTAAAAATTTTATAATATATAGTACATGTATGTAATGTATATACGGTTATTATTTATTAACTTATTTTTAATAAAAGTTTTATATTATACAATTTTTTTTGAAAAAAAAAGTTTTATATTATATAATTGTGAGGGAATAAGAGTCAAAATCGAAACCCTAACAGAAATCGCCACGATCCAGAACACAAACAAACATCAAAACAAACAAACAAACAGAGTCGTTTTACTTGGTTCACCTTTACACACAGTAAAGGCTACATCCAAGGCGAGGAGACAAAACCCCTCAGTCAATCCCTTAGAAACTTAGAATCGGCAGAAACAGATACAAGCCAAAGTCTCAGATCATCCCTCTCTCTCTCTATTTACAAACAGTAAAGCTCACTTCTCTAACAAAATCACAAGAAAAACAAGCTATCAAAACAGATCAAAGAACTCAGTACAGAGAACCAGAGGAAAAACAGAAAGAACACTCTAGAACGCACTGACGGCCGAGAGAGAGGAAAAATTACACAGCACACAGATAACAAGAGTATTTATATCAACCCTAAACCCGTGCACAGGAGAACCACACGAGGCAGCTCTTCAATACTGCACACACAAAACGCACCGTATGGAATAAGAAAGGCATGAATCATCACATGACTTTGAGTCACTTAAGACCCACAATCTCCACCTTGACTCCAAGTCTCCAAAGGGAATGACATCAGGAAATTGCCTCTTCACGGGTAATCACCAATCAGAAATATAATTTTTTAAGCTTTCAAAACTCCAAGCATACCCAGGGCATCCTGAAATTTTGAAACAGAAACAGGTTTAGTCATAATATCAGCTGGATTAATATCAGTATGAATTTTTTCAACACTTACCTCACCTTTTGCAATAACATTTCTTATAAAATGCAACCTGACATCTATATGCTTTGTTCTTTCATGAAACATAATATTTCTGCTCAAATGTATGGCACTTTGAGAATCACAAAACACATAAACCTTACCATTCAGTAGACCCAACTCTGCAGCTATACCTTTCAGCCAAATGGCTTCTTTAATTGCCTCAGTCAAGGCAATGTACTCAGCTTCAGTTGTAGATAAAGCTACAATATGCTGCAAGCTGCTTTTCCAACTTACAACATTATTAGCAAAGGTAAAACAGTAGCCAGACAGAGATCTTCTTTTATCAAGATCTGCTGCAAAATCAGAGTCACAGAATCCAGCAATATCATATATATTACAATCAGACTTTTTAAACAGCAAACCAACATTACTTAACCCTTTAAGATACCTAGACAACCATTTAACAGCTGACCAGTGTTCTTTACAAGGGTTAGACATGAATCTGCTAACCAGACTCACCCCATAGGCTAAATCAGGTCGTGTGCAGACCATAGCATACATAAGACTACCAACCACATTCTGATATGGAACACCTGACATATAGCTTGATTCAGTCAAGTTCAAAGGTTTAATGGTTGAGCACAACTTAAAATGAGCACCAATAGGAGTAGAAACAATTTTTCCCTTATTTAAATCAAAAGTTTCTAGGAATTTCAGTATATAGTCTTTTTGATTTAAAAACAGTGTACCTTTATTTCTATTTCTCTCTATGTTCATGCCTAATATCTTTTTAGCAGGACCAAGATCCTTCATGTCAAATTCAATATTAAGCATGCCTTTCAACTTAACAATCTCATTCATATTCTTGCATGCAATTAACATGTCATCAACATAGAGAAGCAAGTATACATATACATTTTCAGACACAACAGAATAGTACACACAAGGGTCAAAACTACTTCTTTTAAAATCATGACTAGTCATAAAGTCATCAAATCTTCTATACCACTGCCTAGGGGACTGTTTAAGACCATACAAGGATTTTAATAGCAAACACACATGGTTTTCCTTACCTTTTTCAACAAAACCCTCAGGCTGTGACATATACAGCTCTTCCTCCAGATTACCATGAAGAAAGGCAGTTTTAACATCCAACTGTTCAAGCTCAAGGTCAAACAAAGCAATAATTGTTAATAGTAGTCTAATGGAAACATGTTTCACAACAGGACTAAATACCTCATTGTAATCAATACCTTCTCTTTGAGAGAAACCCTTAGCAACTAACCTGGCCTTGAATCTTTCCTTCTCAAGACCAGGAGTAGGTGGTTTTCTCTTAAAGATCCACTTACATTTAATGATCTTTCTGTCAAATGGTTTGGGTACTAATTTCCAGGTTTGATTCTTCCTTAGGGAAGACATTTCTTCTTCCATTGCCCTTTTCCACTTATCCCAGTATATACTCTGCTTTGCACCTTTGTAATCAAGAGGTTCATCCTCTTCAACAGCAGCTGCAGTAACTAGAGCAAAGGAGGTCAGTTCAGAATTAACAACATTGTAAGAGTAATCCTCAAACCTGACTGGTTTTCTAGTCTGTCTCCTCTGTCTATCTCTTGCTAACTGGTAGTTATCCAGTTCAGGCTCAGGAACCTGTTCAGGTTGTTCCTCTTCTTGATCAGATTCATCTGATCTGTCCTGTGCCTGTATATCCATCCCTGCACCTGCATTAATTACTTGAGGTGGATTTTGATTAGTTTGTACAAACCTATCTAGCTCCACCTCAATTTGAGACTTCTCTAATTGTACCTCAGATTTGAACTCCTGCATGTTAGTACTAGGAAACAGTAATTCATTAAATGTAACATTTCTACTAATAGCAACATTATTTTCTTTTGGTAACCACACTTTATACCCCTTGATCCCACTGGGATAACCTAAAAATATGCATTTCTTAGCTCTAGGATCAAGTTTGCTTTGTGTATCATGAATATAAGCTATACATCCAAATACCCTCAAGTGTGTGTAGGTTATAGGTTTATTATTCCAAGCCTCATTTGGACATTTCAAACTCAGAACAGATGTTGGAGATCTATTGATTAAGTAGCAAGCAGTATGTGCTGCTTCAGCCCAAAATTTGGTATTTAAGCTTGATTCAACAAGCATGCATCTGACCTTATTTAAAATAGTCCTATTGTACCTCTCAGCTACTCCATTTTGCTGTGGAGTATAGGTACATGTCCTATGTCTAAGGATCCCATTTGTTTTACAGAAGTCATTGAACTGTTGATTAACAAATTCAAGCCCATTGTCAGTCCTAAGTACTTTAATCTTCTTATCCTTTAGGTTTTCAACTAATAGCTTCCATTCATAGAAAGTTTTAAACACATCATGTTTATTCTTTAGGAAATAGATCCATACTTTCCTAGAAAAATCATCTATGAATGTTACAAAGTACTGTGAACCTGACAGAGACTTTGGAACATAAGTAGAACCCCACAAATCACTGTGTACATACTCTAGACACTCTTTAGCTCTATAGCTTGATAATGTGAAGCTATGTTTGTGTGATTTACCTAAAATACAACCTTCACAGGAATCTGGTTTCATAAACTGTGTGATTTCCAGATTTCCCTTCCTACTTAGGTGTTCTAAGGCTTTAAACCCTATATGACCTAATCTTTTATGCCAAAGAACTGTGTCATTTGCTGCTGACACAGTAGCATTAACAGTGCCAGTAGCAACTCTGCCATCTAAGTGATATAATCTATTTACCCTATGACCAGTTAACATACATTTATCCCCTTTGAATACTCTCAGAATTCCATCTCTTGCAGTATGGTATAGACCTTTTTCTTCTAGGAACCCTAAGGAAATGAGATTTCTCCTAAGGTCTGGAATGTGCCTAACCTGCCCTAATTCTATTTGCCTCCCATCATCTAACAGTAACCTCACAGTGCCTATACCATTGACATTACAGGAAGAATTATTACCCATTAGAACATTGGAACCAGTTAAACTATTATAACTAGAGAACCAATCCCTGTTAGGGGTCATATGATATGAACAAGCTGAGTCTAGGATCCAGACTTCAGTATTTCTTGTACTAGATATAGTTAAAGCTTCAATATCATCACCTTGAGATGATGTATTGACTGCTCCAACCTCACCACTGCTCTGCCCTAACTTTTCTAACCTTTTCCTGCAAAATCTTCTAATGTGACCTTTCTTTTTACAATAATAACAAGTTCTCTCAAACTTAGAACTATTGTTATTATTTTGACTAGTTACATTACTAGATTGAGCACTGTTATTAAGTTGACTAGGCTTACTATTTCCAGTTTTAAACTTATCCTTTTTCTTTTTGATTTTAGATTTCTCCTTAATTACTAGACTTTCTGACTTACCATTCTTTTCAATGTTTTTCATCTCCAATTCCCTAAGCTTCAAAGCATTCGTAATATCCTCAACTTCTATAGTAGTTCTACCATACTTTAAAGCATCTTTTACATTCTGAAAGTGTTCTGGTATAGAGTTAAGTAATATTATAGACTGGTTTTCATTACTTAACTCTTCACCATTGTCAGCTAGCTCTAAAACAAGTTTTTGAAAATTATCACAGTTATCATCAACAGATTTTAAAGGGTCCATTTTAAAACTAAATATCTGTTCTTTCAAATAGGCAGTTCTTGACACAGATTTAACCAGATATAAAGAATTCAATTTATTCCAGAGTTCAGGAGCAGTCTTTATACCTCTAACCTTTCTGAGCACTGCATCAGAAAGGTTAAGTACTATTGTACTGTATGCAAGATCCATCATATCTTGCTTATCATCCGCACTGAGTGTCTCAGGCAATGATTCGATGCCACTAAGTGCTCTTTTGCACTTCTGTTGTACCAGGATCGCGGTCATTTTCTCTTTCCAGATGGTAAAATTGACTTTACCATCGAATTTTTCTGCGTTTATCTTGGCAAAAGACATGCTTCACAAACTTAGGGTTTTCCAAGAGAGCCTCAGTTCACTTCCCTTTAATCGATCTTTCCTGTCACAAAAAACAAATAATCGACAGTACCAGATCTAAACAGAAAACAAGGAAAGAAACTCGATCTGATAAGAAACAAGCACTCTTAACCAAACAGTAACCCTAAAACAGATAAACAAGAAAATCAAAGAGAAAGTTTAACAGAAAAGAAAGAGACCACCTGTTCGATCTTCTTTTGATGATGGCTCTGATACCACTTGTGAGGGAATAAGAGTCAAAATCGAAACCCTAACAGAAATCGCCACGATCCAGAACACAAACAAACATCAAAACAAACAAACAAACAGAGTCGTTTTACTTGGTTCACCTTTACACACAGTAAAGGCTACATCCAAGGCGAGGAGACAAAACCCCTCAGTCAATCCCTTAGAAACTTAGAATCGGCAGAAACAGATACAAGCCAAAGTCTCAGATCATCCCCCTCTCTCTCTGTTTACAAACAGTAAAGCTCACTTCTCTAACAAAATCACAAGAAAAACAAGCTCTCAAAACAGATCAAAGAACTCAGTACAGAGAACCAGAGGAAAAACAGAAAGAACACTCTAGAACGCACTGACGGCCGAGAGAGAGGAAAAATTACACAGCACACAGATAACAAGAGTATTTATATCAACCCTAAACCCGTGCACAGGAGAACCACACGAGGCAGCTCTTCAATACTGCACACACAAAATGCACCGTGTGGAATAAGAAAGGCATGAATCATCACGTGACTTTGAGTCACTTAAGACCCACAATAATTAATAAAATTTTAAATAATTGTAATTTTTTATAATTATAAATTATATTCAGTATTTGGATAATTTAAAATATTTGTTATATATAATTAATAAATAAATGTAAATTATATTCAATATTACATAATTTTACATATTTGTAGTTATATATAATTAATAAATATTAAGTAATTATAAATTATATTTGGTATTCATAATTTAAATAATTACAAATAATTTCAATTATATATAAATATTAAATAATTATAAATTAATTATATTGCGTATAATCTTAAATAATTTTTTATGTAATATTAATTAATAGTTAAAAAATATATTATGTATTTGTATATTTTAAATAATTGTAATTATATAGTATTAATGAATATTTATTAATTATATTATGTATTTGTACAATTTAAAAAAATTAATTATATGGTATAAATTAAAAAATTTAAATAATAATTATTAAATATTTGTATAGTAATCAATTATCATTTAGAAACTTTTAATTCTATGTGATAATATTACTGTCTTCTCACTTAATTTTAAATGATTATATATTATAATTATTTATGGAGAATTATAATTAATTAATTATATATAATGTTTGAATGTATCACTTTACTTATGTATATGTATATATATGATCTTTTTTTTTTATTTTAAATTTGATACTGAGTGTTTTTTTTCCATGTGTTTTATATCTCTTAACTTGTTGGAGATTGGCTAACAACAGTCTAATGATAGGTGGAGTTAAGCTGGTGGTATATTTTTTGTATCATGAATTCTTTATACTTCATTTGACTTGTTATTAAATATTGATGATAATATATGTTTTTTTTTTGTATGGGAAGTCTAGTGACCCTTTAATTCTGTTTCATAATTCATAAATTCATACGTCTTTATTTATTTTAAGCTATAATATATTTGTACTTTGCTGTTATCATGTGAAGTGGATATGTTTTTTAAAACGAATGTTTGATTTTATGTTTATGAACTTGTGACTTTGATTGATGATTTAATTTTGTATGTATGAAGTTGCTAATTACTATATGTGTGAACTATGAAGTCCTTTGTTATGTGTTTGTGACTTTACGTGATTTATCTAGCATTATAATAAATGTAATGCAGAGTGTTTGTTTATTCAATTGTCTGTATGTTATAAATTTATTAGGGCAGTTTATTATTGTTTAATGTTTGTATTGTTTTAAGATTCCATAAAAGATCAGAAATCTCTTAGGAGTCGCAATTAACTGAATAAAATACTAGACAATAAAAATAGGAATAGAGGAACAACCCACATACCATTATCATTAATAAAAAAAATTGATTGTAATTTAAAAATAACAATCAATTTAAAATGTATTGCTTTGAAGCAAAGTTTAAATACAGAACTATAAAGTAAAAAAAAAATTAACTTTATTAAGCATTAGGCTATAATATAGAAGAACAAGTGAACAACCCATTTACCGTTAATAAAAACTGATTGCAATTTAAAAATAACAATCAGTTTAAAATGTATTGCTTTGAAGCAAATTTTAAATATAGAACTTTATATTCAACTCTTTTAGATATATAAGAAAAACTCTTATACTATCTTAATACAAACATGTAATATTAAAATAGTATATTCTCCAGTATGAAATTAAATTAGTTAAACTTTAGTATCTTAGTTGCAAATTAAGGAAAACTGAAGTCCAAATGGGAATTAATTAATATCAATTCAATGTAATTAATAGATTTTTATTGAATTATGTTTAAGGAATTAGGACAATGACTGATATTAAAAAAACTCAACCTTAAATTCAAGAACAACCTCAACAACAAACTAATGAACAAAATACAATTTGGAAGGGAGGAAAACCACCCGCTGCCAGGAAAAAAAAGAAACCATCAACCTCCGATCCTATGAAAACTTCTTTTGCTTGAGATCACTTTACTCCATTGCCCAAGGAAGTAGTTATTGAATGAATGACAGCTTACAATTACTGTGGAAAAAAGTATTTATGTGATTCCAAGCTACATGGGACCTCAAATATGGTTCACCATCTAAAAAGTTGTCCTAACTGCACATTTAACCTTAAAAATGATCCTAAGCAGCAAATTTTGAAATTTACTCCTAAATCAGATGGTGTTGTATAGGTATGTGCTATCTCTCAATCATGTAGTGTTGAGGAATGCAAAAAGGCCATATCAATTTTTGTAATTGCTTATGGGCAGCCTTTTTGGGTGGTAGAGGGTTATGATTTTAAGCATATGATAAACAAAATGGTTCCTCATTTTAAAGTTCCTTTTATGTATACCATCATGAATAATTGTGTCCAACTTTACTTAGATGAAAAATTAAGGTTAAAAGATTTGTTGAAGAGGGATTGTGAGAGGGTACGCCTTACCATTGATGTTGGACTAGTGTGCAAAACCTCAATCACATGACTTTTTATTGATAGGGATTGAAATTTGCAAAAAAGAATTCTTAATTTCTACTTTATATCAAATCACAAGGGGGAAACTATAGGAAAACATACTGAGCTATGCTTGAATAAATGGGTTTGAAGAAGGTTTTTACAATCATTGTTGATAATACAAGCTCCAATGATAGAGTTATTACATACCTTAAGAGAAAAAACCAAAATTGCTAGCGGTTTGGTATTGGAATAAGAGTTCTTACATATTAGGTGTTGTGCACACATCATGAACTTAATTGTGAATGAGGGTTTGTAGGGCACCATCCATTATGGCCATTAGACATGTTGTTAGGTATGTTAGAGCCTCCCCTTCTAGGTTGGCAAAGTTTAAGAGTTGTACAGAGTAAGAAGAAATTTCAAACAAGTCCTTAGTTTGCCTTGATGTTCTAACTGGATGAAACTCCATGTATTTAATATTAGAAATCGCCGTTCAAAAGGCATTTGAGCATTTAGAGGAAGAGTTTGGGGATTTCTTGCAACATTGTTTAGATGATGAAAAGAGAGGAACAACACATATGGCATCAAATTGGGATAATTCAAGGGTGTTCTTACATTTCTTGAAAATCTTTTATGATATCACATTGGAAATTTCTGGTTCGTTGAATGTGTCACAATCCAATTTAAGAGGTGTGATGGTTTTAGGGTTTGGGCAAGTTTAATATGCTGGAGTCTCGTAGAACCCACGTTTTGTAAAGAATAGAACATAATTAAATAGTAAAACTTCACAAAGTTTTTTTCCATTTATTTGTTACAGATATTTTGTCTATTAATATATATATTTTTTTTCCTTACATTACATATAACCCGAATCTTTGTAAATGTCTTCCTTTTTTTTACTCTTGGATACCATAGAGCCTCCATCACTAGAGTTGCTCTGCTTGCAAATAATATTAAAAAGAACAGCAAGCAAGGAGTGAGCCGTAACTCAGTGAGTGTTCAAGCTTATTATGTTTGCTTTAATTTCCATTTTAAGTGATTAGTGGCTTATTATAGTTTAAGTAGCTTCTTGTACTTTGGGATTGATATTACAGATATTCATTTAGGATTCCTACCATGTTTTATGAATTCACTCATAATTCCACATAATACTTATATTTCCATAGTATTTATATAACCAATCAGCATTAACTTTTTATTTATTGAACTTAATCTAGGCTTAACATAAGTTATTCCTCAAATGTTTTCTTACTTATAATTTCATTACTATAGTAAATGATTTTGTATTTGACTTTGAGATTCTATTTCATTTTTTCCTTATAGTTTTCTTTTATGCTCACCTATCTTAAGGTAAATGTAAATCAAATTATTATATATTTGCTAAGTGTTTTTTTTAGGATTAAGAAATGTGGATGCAATAGTTTGAAAATATCTTAGGTAATTTAGAAATAAAGTTAAGATAAAAGATTAACCTCAATCAATTTAAATGACAATCAGAACATAGCATAAATAATATTATTCATATTAAAACATAATATAGGATTCATTTTCAGAAAAAGGGGTTCATATGATAGAACAAAATAGATAAGTCAAAGACTAAAGGTCACAGATCACAAAAGATAGGCCAGAGGCCACAATAATTAGGGCGATAACTTCCTCCTTATGCACATTTCGGAACACCAGTATACACTGCCTTGTGGTTTAACCCCCACAAGGGTTGGACTTTACCAATATAAATATCAGAAAATCAGGCTAGGTCACCGAGTTAGTCTCAGAAGAAATTTCTCAGAAAGCTTATCAACACAAAACAGAGATTATTCAAAAAACAGAGTAAGAATGCATGTATTTATTATTACTATTGTTACTATTGTTGTAATTATTATTATTATTATTATTATTATTATTATTATTATTCAAAATAAAATTTTCTACTTATTTGGAAAACATAAACAATGCAGAAAATGTAGTTATTTACTTTTAATATTTTATTCCTCAGAATAAAATTCTTTTAATTATTTAGAAATTATTTTTTTCATAACTTAATATATTACTTATTTGTTTTATCATAACTTAATATATTACTTATTTCTTTGATTTATCCATTCATAAGTGTGGAATATACCTCCATATATTATACTAGTTTATAAATATTTGTTTTTGTATTTTATTTTTAGGATTTCATTCCTAATAACTTAGCACATTCACCTTAATTTCCTCTTCTTAATGTATTAATTAGCTTTTCTAGTAGTAATTGTCGATGTAATATTTCTTAGTATTAGTAATAATTTTAGTCATCATTTATTTCTTCTTTTCTCTTGGCTATTCATACATTCTATATTAACACTTTCTTTTTATCAGTTGACCAATCTCAATTAATTAACTACTATTACAATATTACTTAATCTTGTATAATCTTATTACTTTAACTATCTCCACCAAAGAATACTATCTCAAGGTACTACTCTTATCTAATTCCTTAGATAATATGTTTAATTAATATAGACCATTATTTATTAAGTATATCAATGAATCCAAATCGTTCTCATAAAAGTGATTTTCCATTCTTAATTCATTTAATTTATATTAAATTCTTAATCATATTTATCACTACAAAAAAACACGCTATCTGGAACGGACAGAATTCGTCGCAGATCCGTCGCAACCGATCTGCGACGGATACGATCCGTTAATAAAAAAGACGTCGCAGTTTTCAATTTTGCGACAGGCCGTCGCAGATTGCGATGGATTTGCTACTACTAGGCGGTAGCAAATTTGCGACTCAAATTTTCGTGGGCAAACAGTAACCATCGTAAATCCGTCGCAGAAACCGTTGCTAATTGGTAGCAAATTTATTTTCCCGTCGCTAATTCGTAGATTGTCGTTGCAGATTTTTCATCGCAAAAGTCATCGCAAATCCGTCACAAAGGCCATCGCAGATGTTCTGGAGTATATATATGCCGTGGTGTTTTCCGTCGCAAATTCCGTACCAAAATCTTATACCCTAGCACAAATGAGCCTACGATTTTGAATTTGATATTTCATAGAGATAAACCATACATACCTCCTAATTTCACAAAGCCCCAATTCCCATGCAACGGTAATTTATAACCAATAAGCAAATTTTACGTGTTGTTGAAATATTGAATCACCATGAACCGTGAAGATCGAAGGGTATGCTTAATGGGATATCAACACCCAAACTCATCGACCATGCAGCAAACAATGTTATGGCAGTAGAGACATTGCACGTTATGGCAGGAGAGACATTGCTTTGGAAAAGCCCCAGACACCCTCCCATTTTGGTAAAGCTAATAAAGTAACATATTTTGAACATCCAACACAAGCAACACAACAAGATTCACACTAAATGGCATTCCACATGAGAATGAAAAACAACACCAGTGTTGTCTCAAGTAAAGATTGCAGAATAAGAACTCGCTACAAAATCTATCATACAAAGAAGTTTTCCTTGAAAGGTTCTCAATCTGTAAACAAATAGAAATCCAAAAGATAATATCCCAAAATAAGCAGAATATTGATAACAAAATTGAGAAGTTAAATATAAAACTTTCAGGCTGCATTCTCTTTCTTCAGCTTAGCAAGCTCTTGCCTAATCAAACCACCTCTCTGCAGATTGATATTCAGAAAATACATTAGCTCGAGTACAAGGCTTCTAAAAGATGATAAGTTTAAGCAACAAATCCATGCAATTGCCACGAAAACCTGAAAATAGCCAAAATGGAAAACATTCAAAGCCAAACAAAAGGATTTCAACTTCACAAACAGTAGGAGCACAATAAGTATAGTCCAGGGAAGTCCTCATATAATAGGTACTAAAACAAACCTTGATCTTAGCCAACATTATTTTGAACCTATCAAAGTCATTAAGAGCGGCCCTTCTCTTTTGGACAATCAACTTTCTACCCCAAGAGCTATTCTCCCACTTGTTCTTAACATCTATAGAAATAGAAAGCAAATGAGCAAAAGGAAAGATATCAAGAGCATAAACTACTACAAAATTTTTGAATGGGGGTATTGTTCTTACCAGCTTTTTCCATAGCCTCAATCAAAATTTTGTTCTTCGGAACCCTGTTGATGTCAATCTTGATATCAGTGAGTGAAAGCCTCTTGAAGTTCATTTGACTCCTCACCATATCTGGGGCGTTAACTAAAGCCTATCAAGAAATAGAAGTAAATGCTAAAACAATTAGCAAATGCACAATGAAATATAAACACTGAACTACACCAAAAAAAAAAGCGAAACACATCCTAAAAGAAGTTTTACACAAATAACACCCCTAAAACTGTTAAAATGAGGAGTCATTCTAAGCACCCATCATACTGCTCGCTCACACACAAATTTTTTTCCTCTTGGGCAACATGTAACTCAAGAAAATGGTTGACTTGTAACACCCCCACACCCAATACATACACACTACATACACCACAATGTAGTATACATGTATCGAATATAGGAATGCTACTGATTTTTATTAACATTCAAAACATTTTAAATGATACTATAAGCTTTCTCATTATACATTAGAGAAAAATAAGTAATTACTTGTAATATAAAACAAAATAGATATAAATACATTTACTTAATACGTTGCGGAATTTATAAAATATTTACATATATGAAAACATTTAAGTCCATATCTATAAATATACACATATTTACATTATACACAATACTTTACAAAACATAAAGAATTTATACATGATTGGCAGCTCTTCTCTGATCTTTAAATCCAAGAATAAACCCTTCAATGTCTACTCTCACTAGGTCTCGAAGAACTCTCGGGTTCAACTCTGTTACCTGCGCGATTAAACACTATCGCGCTAAGCCAACGACTTAGTAAGACAAATCATGCTTTAATGCAATGCAATGTCATACATATTATTCACAAAAACAACACCATAGGTGAAAAGCTAATAACATACCTTTACATTTAATATTCACATATATATATTCATACCACATTTCAACAATCTTCCATATATCTCATTAGTCAATCATTTTACCATTCATGAATCACATTAAACAAAGACAAGCATTGGGCCCAAGACACACTAATATGCCATTCAATTTTCAGAGTTAATGTTTTGGTTTTGTTATCACATTTATCAATATCATATACCCAACTAGGCTTCAAGGATTAGGTTCAACCAAGCTTCAAGGGGAGCAAAGCATGCTAAGCTTCAACCCAACTTGGCTTCAAGAACCAACCCAACCTAGCTTCAAGGGTTGTAACATCTCAATTAGGCTTCAAGGATTCAATCCAACCTAACTTCAAGAGATTGTTACTATCATTAGGCATGCCACCAATAACAAACTCTAAAAATGGAATAACACATTAGCCACACAATTCATTTACATTTCATTCTCAATTCTCATCAATTAGGCAAACATGCCATATATCTTTCAATTGAACCATCATAGCCAATCACAATGGCTTTATAGCATTTCATATCTCAATTCATATTGTGCATATAACATTATTAGTATCACATTTCAAAGTACATTATTCATAATACACATCACCATTCACAAGCCTCACAATACACAATACATAACTTTGTTCATGTAATATCATATGCATTATCAATTCCATTATCACTTCTCATTATCATATTGGAAACCATGCCTTGTTTCATTCAATTAAATCATCATAGCCAATCACAATGGCTTTAAATCACATTCCATATCATCTCACATTTCATGATTCAACAATGATGTTAGACAAATGATCTCTATTTTGATCCTTGACAACTCAAATGGATGATCTACTTAACATGTATTTGAGAATCTTGTTGCAGGATTAGATTGCTTCCAATAAGGTGAACAGAACCTTTCTAGCGGTCGCGCCTCACCTGAATACGACCGCTCCATACAATTACAAGATGAAACCTTATTACAGTAGGTTTCGCGGTCAGAAGCCCGACCTAAGTCGCGACCGCACTTCACAATCAAAAGATGAAACCTTATTACAGTAGGTTTCACGGTCAGAAGCCCGACCTAAGTCGCGACCGCACATGAATAATAGCGACCGCCCCAAATTACGTGTCTCTCATGCATAAACCCTAAATGTAGCCAAATTTCTTTTGGTTAACTTAAAACACATTGTACACAACATAACCTCATTCAAATGGACATAATCAACATCATTAGCAATTATTTTACATGCTCATCACAATATTTTCATCACCAACATTCATTAACAATACATTTGATACCTTATCACATTTACAAACAAAAGTGTTTTAAGATTAAACAATATATGCATGTTTGTAACCATATAGTTTGTACTTACCTTTAGCACCAATTATACAACTCTAAACACTTTCTTTTCTCCAAGAATTCTTCACTTCTCAAATTAGAGCAAATCACCTTCTTCCAAAACCTAATCCAAAATAACACAATATAATTTATCACTTACCATTTCCAAAACCCTAAAACCAACATCACTCTTAACTTATCATCTTCAAATCCAAAACCAACACCACAACCAATTAAATCCAACATATAATAATCAACACAACCCTACCATCAAAAATCCACAACCAAACTCACAACCAACTTAAATAAACTAAGAGAATCAAGAGAGACTTACCAAAAATAATGAATCTTCTTGGATTTCCACTTAACCACTTGAAAACTTCTTCAATTTGAGCTTCAAATATCATCAACTCTTGTTTTCTCTCTTGCTCTCTAAGTTGGCCGGCCACACGTGAAAAGAAGAAAAGAAATTGATCAAACAAAAGTCAAATCCTCTTTTAACCTCCACCACACAATTTCCAAAAGAAGAATTACCAAAATGCCCTCTTAAACATAATTACACTTCCTTTTATTTAGCATGCCCTTTATAGTAATTTCAATAACAACAACTAAATATCTTCTTCCACTATATCCAACACCTTGACTCTCCCTTTGACCAACATAAATGCTATATATATTGCCATATACACTACATATACATCTTCTCTACACATCACTTTTCTTTCAAATAACACATGAACATTCTCTTTTTTTTTTATCACACAACACATATACATTCAATCACATTTTAAACCAACAACAACAACAACAACAACAACAACAACAATAACAACATAATCAAAACTTCTAGGGCATACATGAGGATATTACATGACTAGGCAAATACCAGCACTGAGTCTAACAGACAGGTCAAGCTCTAATAGAGAATTACTTGCATATAACATTACATAGAACTCCATTAAGCAAATACAAGTGCAAGAAGCTGATTCTAAATTGTAAATTCAATGACGAATAATAAAAGCATAGATATTGCTATACAAAACCAAAAAAACAAAGAAACCATGAATAAAATAACCAGAGCGTGCAAAATTTATCAATCTATACAAGTTTGATAGGCAGTTTAAATCATATAATTCAAACCAGACAACACAAACCCATCGCATTTTTTAACGAAAAGAACGAATAGAAATACATACTCGGTTCTGGTCGAGGACATCGACGATGACAATGAGCTTTCCATAGTCCTTGCCATAGTTGACAAGGGCTACTCTCCCGATCTCACGCATCTCTTGAATGGCTGCAAAAATCAACATTAAAATACAAATACTAAATATGCTAAAAATCAAATGGCGAAAGAGGCCGTTTGATAAGATCTCAAATAGTTGCAGAAAAAGCAAAGAGAACTCACCATCTTCAAGTCGTGAAGTGTGTGAGCTATGAAAGAGGCGGAGAGTAGTGAAGGAGGAAGAGCAATGAGAAGCAATTAGGGTTTTGCATTTTATACACTAGTTTTATAGTGGAATAATTTGGACCGTCGGATCTAGGGTTTTGTTTATTCTTTTTATTTTTACTGTTAACGAAGGTCGGACCTTATGGCTTGATATTGGGTCTATGTTTCTTGACATGGATCGGGCTACAACTTTCTAAGCTCAATAAGTTTTATAATTGTTATTAAAATTTAAATATGAAATAGAGGAAATACATGTCATTTTTAAAAAAAATATTTTGTATTTTTTAGAAAATATTACAGATATTTTTTTAACATTTAATTGAAAATATACTCTATATATTCTGGAAGACTAGATGTACATTTTTTGATATATTAACTATATTAAATTGAAAATATATATTTTTTAAAATTAAAAAAAAAACTATAAATAAATATTTAGACAAGAAATATTTTTAATAATATTTCCACTTTTTAAACTAAAATATTTTATTTGGAACCACATTCAATTTTAAACTTTTATCATAGGACAATGGATGTTTATAAATTAATGATTTTTTATAAGAAGTAGAAATAACTGAAGCTTTTTAAACTTAATTTGAATGATTTCTATAATTATAATAATTAATTATCTTCTAATGACTCAAAACTTTGAAATTAGATGATCATTCACATTAAATTTATTATGTTCTTAATTTAATAATATTGACAACTCGTCTAAATATAAATATTTTTTAATATATAATTGAGTGATATGAATGTTTAATGAAATCATCATACAAAAATTTGTGATTTGATTATTTTTTTTTTATAAATTTAATATTAAATTTAGAAATTAGTTGATATTAAATGCATGTTAGATTTGGAAAATTAAATGGACCACCAAGACACCCAAATTAGATTACCTATATATTTTCAATTCTTTGGAGGTTCTCGGCCAAAATTAGGAATAATAGAATTTAGGGGAATAATTTACAAAGAGATAGCAGAAGAGTGGTTCACGTGCTTGGCACATGCAATATCTTTAAACTTAATTTACGACTTATCTGCGACTGTGCTGTATATTTGCGACGCAAAGTAACTCCGTCACAAATTTCCGTTGCAAAATGAATTTTTTCTTACCATTTTTGCAACCAATCTGCGACGGATTTAATTTTGGCGAAAATTCCCCGTGCTACCTTCTCCCACCAAGCAGCCGCGCCAAATTTTACGACGAAAATTTGCGTCGACCAGACAACCGTCGCAGATTTACTACGGATTTGCAACCGATTTGCGACGGCTTCCTCAAAATTCCTTCATTGTGTTTATCCGTCGCAAAACTGTTGCAGATCCGTCGCAAATTTGCGACGAAAAATTTTCGTCGTAGATTTCCGTCGCAAATGCCAAATATTTTTGTAGTGATCTTTTTCAGCCCAAACACATATCATACTTGGTAATTATAATGAATCCTCATGTAACTCTTTTCAAATTTTAACTTAAATTTTAGTTAAATAAACATATAGGTACACTACAAGAAAAACTGAATCAGACAACAGTCATCAGACAACGGTTAAGGAAAAAACCATTGTCTGAAAAAAAAAAAAGACAATTGTTTTTTTTCCCAAAAAAGCGTTGTCTGATTAATTTTTAGACAACTGTTTTTGGTGTTTTTTTTAACCGTTGTCTATTAGGTGTCATTTTGGTCACACCAGACAACGGTTTTTTAAGAACCGTTGTGTAATATATGTTCAGACAACGCTTTTTCTAGTCATACAAAACCGTTGTCTGATAAGATATTTCAGACAACGATTTTTTCGAAAGTGTTGTATAATTCAGCGTTTCAGACAACGGTTAAAACAAACCGTTGTCTGAAGCAAGCATACAGACAACGGTTTTCAGGGACCATTGTGTAATATATGTTCAGACAAGTGTTTTTTTGGTAAAAAAAAAATCGTTGTCTGATAAGATGTTGTCAGACATTAGTATATATTAGTATATACAAGTATATATATTAGTATATATTAGTATATACAAGTATATACATTAGTATATATTAGTATATATATACTAATGTATATATATTAGTATATATATACTAATGTATATATATTAGTATATACAAGTATATACAAGTATATATATTAGTATATATACAAGTATATACAAGTATATATTAGTATATACAAGTATATACATTAGTATATATTAGTATACACAAGTATATATAGGTATATATTAGTATATATAAGTATATACATTAGTATATATTAGTATATATACAAGTATATATTAGTATATACAAGTATATATATTAGTATATACAAGTATATATTAGTATATATACAAGTATATACAAGTATATATTAGTATATATACAAGTATATATATTAGTATATATTAGTATATATAAGTATATATTAGTATATATACAAGTATATATATAAGTATATATTAGTATATATACAAGTATATACAAGTATATATATTAGTATATATTAGTATATATACAAGTATATATAAGTATATACAAGTATATATATTAGTATATACAAGTATATATTAGTATATATACAAGTATATATATAAGTATATATTAGTATATATAAGTATATATTAGTATATATACAAGTATATACAAGTATATATTAGTATATACATTAGTATATATTAGTATATATACAAGTATATATTAGTTTATACAAGTATATATTAGTATATATATAAGTATATACAAGTATATATATTAGTATATACAAGTATATATATTAGTATATATTAGTATATATACAAATATATATAAGTATATATTAGTATATACAAGTATATATATTAGTATATACAAGTATATATTAGTGTATACATTAGTATATACAAGTATATACAAGCATATACATTAGTGTATATATAAGTATATACAAGTATATATAAGTATATATTAGTATATACTAGTATATTAGTATATATACTAGTATATATAATTATATATTAGTATATACTAGTATATACAAGTATATATTGAAGTATATACAAGTATATACAAGTATATATATAAGTATATATTAGTATATATACAAGTATATATAAGTATATATTAGTATATACAAGTATATATTAGTATATATATTAGTATATACAAGTATATATTAGTATATACATTAGTATATATTAGTATATATAGCAGTATATATTAGTATATACAAGTATATATATTAGTATATATTAGTATATATTAGCATATACATTAGTATATATTAGTATTTATATAAGTATATTAGTATATACAAGTATATACATTAGTATATACAAGTATATACAAGCATATACATTAGTATATATTAGTATATATACAAGTATATATTAGTATATACAAGTATATATATAAGTATATATTAGTATATATTAGTATATATACAAGTATATACAAGCATATACATTAGTATATATTAGTATATACAAGTATATATATTAGTATATACAAGTATATATTAGTATATATACAAGTATATATAAGTATATATATTAGTATATACAAGTATATACAAGTATATACAAGCATATACATTAGTATATATTAGTATATACATTAGTATATATTAGTATATATTAGTATATACATTAGTATATTTTAGTATACATTAGTATATATTAGTATATACATTAGTATATAGTAGTATATATACAAGTATATATTAGTATATACAAGTATATATATTAGTATATACAAGTATATACATTAGTATATATTAGTATATATACAAGTATATATTAGTATATACAAGTATATACATTAGTATATATACAAGTATATACAAGTATATATTAGTATATATTAGTATATACAAGTATATACATTAATATATGTACAAGTATATATAATAGTATATACAAGTATATACAAGTATATGTATTAGTATATACAAGTATATATATAAGTATATATTAGTATATATATTAGTATATATAAGTATATATTAGTATATATTAGTATATACAAGTATATACAAGTATATATATTAGTATATACAAGTATATATTAGTATATATACAAGTATATACAAGTATATATATTAGTATATACAAGTATATATATCAGTATATGTTAGTATATATACAAGTTTATATTAGTATATATACAAGTATATCTATTAGTATATACAAGTATATATATAAGTATATATTAGTATATATACAAGTATATATAAGTATATATTAGTATATACAAGTATATATTAGTATATACAAGTATATATATTAGTATATATTAGTATATACAAGTATATATTAGTATATATATTAGTATATACAAGTATATATATTAGTATATACAAGTATATATTAGTATATATATACAAGTATATATATTAGTATATACAAGTATATAAATAAGTATATATTAATATATATACAAGTATATACAAGTATATACAAGTATATATTAGTATATACAAGTATATATTAGTATATATTAGTATATACAAGTATATATATTAGTATATATTAGTATATATTAGTATATACAAGTATATATTAGTATATATATTTGTAATATCCTCATTTATGCCCTAGAAGTTTTGTATGTTGTTGTTATTGTGGTTGTTTTAAATTGCAAGATAAAGAATTGAGAAAAAGAAAAGTATATGTGTTTTGGGAAGGATTTAGGGTTTAGAGAGAATGGTATATGTTGTGTATATGTTGATATATATAACATATAAATGGGTCAAAGAAGAGTCAAGGTGTTGGTTAGTGGAAGAAGATATTTTATTGTTGAGTGTGTAATTGCATATATGGGCTTATATAAGACAAAAAGTTAGTTATATGATTGAGGGCATTTTGGTAATTGCTTGGATAAAATCTCTTGGTGGAGATTTAAAGAAGAAAAGTCATTTGACTTTGTTGAATTTTCTTTTCTTCTCATGTTTGTGCCGGCCATTGAAGAAGACAAAGGGAAAGAGAAGTGTTCTTGATGCTATACTCAAATTGATGAAGGAATTGAGAGATTTGGTGAAAGATTTGTGGAATTTCTTCATATAAGGTAAGTAATTTCTTGTTTTCTTTTATTAATTCGGAAGTTGTGGCTAAGGTGTATGGTGAATTGTTGAGTTGATGATTTGGTGTGTTTGATATGTATTTACAAATGTTAAAGTTGATTGTTAGTTAAAAGATTGATTTGAGGTTGGTTTGGTTGTGAAGGTTGTAAGTTTAAATAGATTTTGATAGTGGAAGTTCAAGTGTAAAGTTGGTTTTAGGGTTTGAGATGGTATATGTTTAAATGTTTTGGTTGATGTGTTTTAATAAGGAATATTGTGATAAACATGTAGAATTTGTGTTTAGAACATTGATTTCATTCATTTGAAACATGTTATATGGTGTTTGATGAGTTTGAGTGCAATTGGAGGAGAATTTTGCATATTAGGGTTTGTGTTTTGGGAGACACGGCCAAAAGCAAAGGAGAGACACGGCCAAGTCATGAAAATTTTGCGTGTGTTGAATTAGTCTTGAGAGACACGGCCGTGTTCCCAAGCCGTGTTAGCTACTGTGAGTTTTGGTTTAAGAGACACGGCCATAAGCTTGGCCGTGTCCCTTGCCCGTGTTTCTTACTGTCCAATTGGTTTGAGTGACACGGCCACAAGCTTGGCCGTGTCCCTCAAGTGGCTGCTCGTGTCCCTCAATTGTGTAGGTTAAGGTTTTACTTCCTTGTTCTTTTTGCATTGCTTTGGTTCTCAAAGGGTAGGTTGGTCCCTAATCCTAACCCTAAACATTTTAAATACACTTGAATCAATGAATGATATAATCAATTACATGTGTAAGGTTCTAAAGCTATGAATCATATCAATTGTTCTTTACCCTAATTGCATTGTTGAGATTGAATAATGTCATGTTATGCATTGTAAATGGTAATGTGTTTCATGAGTAATGAATATTGAAATGTATATCAAAGATGCAATGATAATTCAAATAAGACATGATATGAGACAATGCCATTGTGGTTGGCTATGATGTGATGCAATTGAAAGAAATAAGGCATGTTTGCCTAAATGTTGTTGAGAATTGAGAATGGAAATGATAATTGAATAATAAATGAATTGTGTGGCTAATGTGTTATTCCATTTTTAGAGTTGGTTGTTGGTGGCATGCCTAATAAGTGTAACAATCTCTTGAAGTTAGGTTGGATTGAATCCTTGAAGCCTAATTGAGATGTTACCACCCTTGAAGCTAGGTTGGGTTGGTTCTTGAAGCCAAGTTGGGTTGATGCTTAGCATGCTTTGCTCCCCTTGAAGCTTGGTTGAACCTAATCCTTGAAGCCTAGTTGGGTTTATGATATTGATAAATGTGATGATAGAACCAAAACATTAACTCTGAAAATTGAATGGCATATTAGTGTGTCTTGGGCCCATGCTTGTCTTTGCTTAATGTTGATTATGAATGATTAAATGAATACTATTGAGGTATATGATAAGATGTTGAAATATGATATGTCTATTTATGTTGAGTTATGAAATGTAAAGGCATGTTGTTAGTTTTGCATATATGATGTTACATGTATAATATGGATTGAGAATTAGCATGTTTTATCTTACTAAGCCGTTGGCTTAGCGCGATAGTGTTTGATCGCGCAGGTAATAGAGTTGGTAGAGTTGAACCCGAGAGTTCATCAAGACCGAGTGAGAGTAGACAGTGAAGAGTTGATTTTTGAGGACTTAAAGATCAGAGCAGACTTGCCAATCATGTATACTTCTTTTATATTTTGTAAAGTAATGTTTATAATGTAAATATGTACCTATTTTATAACTTCCGCTGTGTAATATTTAAATGTATATATGTATATCTAACATGTTTATATTTTAAGTCAATGACTTAATTTCTATAATGTATAATGATTAGGGTATTGTATCAAGTTTAAAATGTTTTGAATGTTGAAGAAAACCGTAGCATCCCTATGTTTGGTGCACTTATGCTACATTGTTGTGATTGTAGTGTGTGTGCATTGGATGTGGGGGTGTTACAATATTAGTATATACAAGTATATACATTAGTATATGTTAGTATATATATATAAATATATATTAGTATATACAAGTATATACAAGTATATATTAGTATATATATTAGTATATACAAGTATATATAAGTATATATATTAGTATATACAAGTATATATAAGTATATATATTTGTATATACAAGTATATATTAGTATATACAAGTATATACATTAGTATATATTAATATATATACAAGTATATATATTAGTATATATAAGTATATACAAATATATACATTAGTATATACAAGTATATACATTAGTATTTATAAGTCATCTATATATGTGAATTTATAAAGTTAATTTAACAAAATTTTGAAAAATCCATTTTGTTCAAAAGAGGGATGTCTAAACTTCAAAAAATTTTAACTCTTAAATTCCCCCCTTTATTTCCAAAAAAAAAGTTCATTTGCCTCCATTTATAAAAAAAAAACACGGCTATTTTAAAATTTAGCAATAAACCTAAACAGACCTATCTCCTCTTTCCCTCTTTCGATTTCTCTCTGTAGACCTAATTTATTTACATTTTGTAGAGGTGATACTTGCAGCTCTGCTAAGCTGGGTAAAATCGCACAGGTTATAGCTACGGGGCTCTCCACTATAATCGTGTTCTTTTATTTTGCTTATATACTGATTTGGGGATTTTTCGTTTATACTTGCAGGGTTGGCTTGTCTCTGGTTCACCGCAAACAACGCTTTGTGGGGTTGGAAATGGATGTGGGTGTAGGCAAGGGTCTAGCCGTGGCAGCCCAAATGGATCCTCCAGAGTCTCCTCACCGCCGGCCACATGGGATTTGCTTTATGCTGCTGCAGGTGAAGTAGCAAGAATGATAATGAACGAAGAAGGCTATGGCTTCAATAGTCATAACAGAGGCATCTAAGGTCCACCTCATAAAGTTCATTGCCTCAAGAAGGAAACGACGTCGCAACTGCTACTGCTATCATCGTTGTTGAATGCCGAATCCTTTTGCGATTATCGGCATTCGATTCCTTCTGTATTGCTTCCAAGGCATTCTCCGAACAAAAACACCAAAAAAAGTTTTGACCTCAATAATTGAATACATTTTTTCCGATTTGTTCTTGATTCTGCTTGTTGTTTCTTCGTCGACGTTGGCGGCAATGACAACTAGTATTATCAGCTGCGGAATAGAAGGGTTAGAAATGGCATCTAATAATGGTACTTATTCTGCAATTGAACCTTCTGATGCCAAGCCTGATTTCGTAGAAGTAGATCCAACTGGTAGATATGTCCGGGTATAATTCAATATTTGTTTTATTTTGTTTGGTTCGAAGACATTATTGATCTGTTATTGTTGATTGCTAAATTGAGATTGATTGTAAAATAATTTGTGGTTTGATTGGTTTGTTTCATCTTGATAGCGATTAATTTCCCTCTTTTTTCACAGTATGATGAGGTCTTGGGCAGGGGTGCTTTCAAGACTGTGTATGCTTCTTATACTCTACCTCCCTCTTTTTTAAGAATTTTTTTGCTGAATAAGAATATATTATTTTTATAGGAGAGTGTTCATTTGAATTTCCGATGTACCAAAAAAAAAGAGTATTCTTTTCAGGATTTACCCTTTTTTTTGGAATTCTTTTGGCAGTTACAAGGCACTTAATGAAGCAGAAGGAATAGAGGTTGCTTGGAACCAAGTGAGGATAGATGATGTCTTGCAATGACCAGCAGATTTGGAAAAGTTGTATTCTAAAGTTCATTTGCTGAGATCACTGAAACATGAAAACATCTTGAAGTTCTATAATTCTTGGGTAGATGATAAGAAAAAAATTATTAATATGATTACTGAGCTCTGCACATCTGGGAATCTTAGGCAGTATGTTTTCTTTTTTTACTTTGTTCTGTGTCTTTATTATTGTGCTTCTTGAAATTAATGAATTTTTTGCCTTTGATTATCAGATACCGTAAAAAGCATAAGCATGTTTACATGAAGGCGATAAAGAATTGGGCAAGGCAAATTCTCCAAGGTTTAGTTTATCTCCATGGTCACAATCCACCTATTATTCACAGAGATTTAAAATGTGATAATATATTTGTTAATGGACATCATGGAGAAGTTAAAATTGGAGATCTTGGATTGGCTATTGTCATGCTGCAGCCTACTGCTAGAAGTGTCATTGGTAATGTCCCAATTAATGTTTTCAATTCCTATACTTTACTACTGTTCAAAGGAACTCCAGAACTTTATGAAGAGGAATATAATGAACTTTATGGAGTGTTTAAAGTAGCTTGCGTTCGAGTTGTTGTCTTGAGTTTGCTTGTTAAATGTCAAACTGCTGGTGGTCTTGGATAGGTTCACTTGAGCTTGTCTATCCAGATACGTATGGGGGATACGCCATTCAATCTTGATACCTTTTAGATTATGATTCGAATTGGCATCAGTGATTGAAGGATAGGATGAACTCAATGTGCGGTTGTTAAATAGCTTAACACAAGCTGATAAAGGTTTCAGATTTGGTAAATTTCTGGACTTGCCATAGGATTTTGAAAGGGTTGATGTGCACTTTTTTGCACTTGTAAGGATAGCTAGGTGTACAACATTTTTCTTCCCCTCCACCAGAGATTCAACCAAGTTAATTTGTCACAGTTGTGGTATAATCTGTATTTCAAGATTACTGCAGATTCTCTATCTCATTTGATTTAGAAAGCATGTTTCCCAACTCCTAAGTCTGTGTGCCACATGGCCTGTTTGTTATTTTGTGCACTACATTATTTGAATTTTAAGGAGGATATTTCTAATTTTTTGAGGGATAGAAATCTGATCTGGTAGATGAAAGTTTCAAATATGCTATTATTCTAACAACTGAGAGTATAGACCAAGGCTTGAACAGATGCCTTAAAGGTAATCCTTTTTGTTAGGAGTTGGCTTGTAGCTTATCCAGGACCTTGAACTTAAACTATCTTGCAAGTCTTTTATTCTAAGCTTTTATCTCTTTCAATTTAAGAAATGCCTCTAAAAGTCTAAACTACAGTAGAACCTGAAACTGATGGGATTCTTGCACTGGAGAGTTTGTTCTTATGTGATTTTTATTTTCTTTTTCTTTTATTCTAAGCTTTGCAATATACTTTATGTGAGCAAGTTTGTCTTTTAATGTTTTCTTCTTTCATTTCTTATCATTTAAAGCAAATATGCATATTATAAGTATGAGTTTGCTCGTTGAAACTGAAATTTTATATGGATGTGTCTTGTGTTCATTTTTCAGAATGTTTGTTCAGATTTCAGGTTAGGTTGTGTGATTAGGTTGATGTGTTGGTTTGCATATGGGTTTACATATGGATGTAACATGTGGTACTTCATTTTTGTTTTCATTTGCTATTTCAGGGGGTTCCTGTGCAGTAAGGGGCCACGGACTGCGGCCTCTTTATCATGAGGTACATGAAGGAAATCTGTTATGACAAGGAGCTTCAGTTTGCAGCTAAGGTGAGAATTTTAATTATTTTCATTTTTTATATAATAGTTTTGTATTTACCACATGTGGCTAACCAAAATGTGATTCATTTTTCAGTGGCTACGCAGAGGCAACTTGGAGTATAGTGATGCCGACATCAACGAGATTAGGATTGACTTTGCCAAATATTTCATGAAGTGTCATTCAAGTTGAAGCTAATAGTATAATTCAGTGATATATGTATAGTGTTGATTTTTTTTTTAAGTTTGTTAATATGTTGAATGTTTGAATTTGTGGAGGTTTTTTATTCCCAAATTTGCAATCCTCCATTGTAAAGTGTTGTCTTATATGTATAATGTACAGTTTAACAGACAATGGTGGTGAACTGAAAATGAACATTGAAACTATTGTCTAATATTCAGTGTGCCACAGTAATTAACCGTTGTATTTAGCGTCCTTCTACAAACGGTTTTAGATTAATTAACCATTGTATTAAGCGTCCTTCTACAACGGTTTTTGTCTTCATCAGACAACGGTCAAAAAGCGTTATCTAAACCATCATCAGACAACGGTTAAAAATCGTTGTCTGATAAAACTAAAAACCGTTGTGGAAACCATCTTCAGACAACGGTTAAAAACCGTTGTCTGAAATGCTATCAGACATCGCCTCAATAGACAACGGTTTCTGTCTTCATCAGACAATGGTCAAAAAATGTTGTCTAAACCTTCATCAGACAACGGTTAAAAACCGTTGTCTGAAAATTTAGAAACCGTTGTCTGACAATTTAGAAACCGTTGTCTGAACCATCATCAGACAACGGCCAAAACCATTGTCTGATAAAATTAAAAACCGTTGTGCAAACCTACATCAGACAACGGTTTTAAAACCGTTGTCTGAAATGCTATCAGACATCGCTTCAATAGACAACGGGTTTTGTCTTCATCAGACAACGGCCAGAAAGCGTTGTCTGATTCAGTTTTCCTTGTAGTGGTATAATCAGGTATATATATATGTCACACCCCACACACTCCACCCCCGGTTTGGCTTGGGAAAGGTAGGGAGTGATGGCTCTAGGGTTTGGGTTAGCTTAAAGTCACCATATACCATGAAAAACCTTTTTTAGAATATGTTCAAATCATTTAACATCTTTAAAGAAATATATATTAATATAGCCTTCTTTATATTTTAGTTTTATAGACATAAGTCCATATTCATGTTGTTACATTGCACCCAACATAGAACTACAAAACAAAAATATTTTACTGTCTTTATTTATTATTACATAATTTGCTTTTATCACTAACCAAAAGAGAGAGTAACTTAGAAGTAAAATTTCAGGAGCTCCAACCTACAGATCACTAATCTAAAAAAAAAGGTGTTGAGGGGTGAGTCATCAACTCAATGAATCATAACCTAATGTATGGCTAGATAGGATAACTAATAAAATACTTAAGAAGAGGCACATGCAAAAGTGAGTGAAAGAGTGATCAACGAATCAGGAGTAGTTAAATCTCAACAGATAAGGAAACTCTTAGAAGAATAAGATATAGCATATAACAACAGTTTTATAAATAGATACAAATTGTGATATTCAAAACAAAGGCAGTCATTGGTTGTAAATTAGGGCGGTAACTTTTTCCATTTGCGTATAAAAGAGCAATAATGTACACCGCCCAGTGGTTTTATCACAATTCTGGAGATCAAATAATAAGCTCGTCAAGTAGTTTCATCAAATTAATGAGAAAAATTCAAAAACTATGGATCTCAATTCAACAGGGGAATCAAAATCAATAATAAGTAACTCAACAGAGAGTCAAAAATCAATAAAAATAACTTAGTAACAATTTTGCCAAAGGAATCAAAAGAATGGCTAACCAATAAATAGATAATCATAAGCAAATATTTGAATAAATTAATTAATCAGAAACAAAGAGCTTTACAAGAAATAGAATACAAACCAGGGTAACAGAAACTAGAGTGTCAATAAAAATAAAATATTACTTAACCAAGGTTAAGCAGTGTCGTTCAAAATAGAAACAAGTCAGAAAACACATTAGATTATTACTCACCTATAGGGTCGTGTGGTGTTATTCCCTTAAAGCCAAAGAGGTTCTCCTATTCATTTCCTTCCTACATAATATCATTACACACACCATTTATTAATATGTAACCCTAACCATACATATTTTATTTTGGGGTCACAACAAATTTGGTTCCATACATTTTATTATATCTAGTTTTTCTTTTAGTTGTAATTAATTCCATTTAATTCTATATTCACTTCCACATGACTTTTACGTGTTGCATGTTGTACATTTTATTTATAATTAACCCATGCAAGCCAACTTACATGTTACGTAATAATTAAACTTATTATTATTAATTTACTCTCGTTTTTAATACATACGTATAAAATTCCAGCTTTTATTTTTATGCTATTTAGGAGTTACTTGCGCATATATCTAACTCTATTTTGATACTAACATAACTATAATCATAACCCATCATTTTTCTAAATTAAGACTTGAATTGAATTCATATTCCCAAGCTAAAAATCTGGTTTAAGTAATTCAAATAAGTGCAGTATTTTTCACTAAATTTCTATTATTTCTTACTTTAATCAATAAATTTCGATATCTTTAGCAATTAAATTTAAGTAGCATCACCTTTAACAAATTTTGATTAAATCTTTAAGCAAGAACACATAAAAAAATTTATTATAGAATATCATTTTCCTTAATTTTCTAACTATGGCCTAAAAATTAATATAACCAAATAACAATACATACCTTTTCCCTTTGATTAAAGTTACAACGAATTTTTTTAGAGTTTGAATTGGGTTCCAACATTTATTATTTAACTTAATGATTGATGATTGATGTTGGGTTTAAACATTATTATTACCTATCCCCTCTATAAATATTTATATTTATATTTCGGTTTGAAGATGAGAAATTGGATTGAAATTGTAATCCTTTGAAATCAACACACGTCAAATACTAACCTTATTAACTCAACACTTGTCATACTTAAGTTTATTACTCATCTTTATTCCATAGCACTTGTCAAGCTTAACCCAACACTACTTTACACTTGTCTTCACTAATCTTTGAGGTGTTTAAGTCTTTCATTTTCATCTTACATCTATATAAATTCATTATTTAAGGGTCTTCTTAATTTTTTGGGCTAGGTGAGAAGGAAAAGAATAATCATCTGATTCCAAAAGAAATCGAAGATTTTTTTTGAGAATCCTCCAAGATTTGTTCATTCTTTTTTATCTGCCATATCACACTCTTTCAAGAATGGCTGCTTCTAGACAAACTTTCTAGCTGTCTTTGCACCCCTATCTCCTTTATCATTGAGCAATTATTTAGAGGCCTTAGCCGGTGATCCGGGATTTGTTTTTCTCCATGATGACGCTTATCTCCCATCATCTCACAGCCTGAGGAAATCTTTGCATGCATTCATTACCTTTTGAGAGGCCTATACCCAATAAAAAATGTCTACTTGAGCTTCACACGTAGAAAGTGATTAATCACCATTTCATTTCATTTCATTTTTTATTATTATTTTTTACTATAATGATTATATAGATTCCTTAATAATTGCCTTATAATGATGATGTTTCCCATGCACTCACCATCATCATTTCTATTTCTTTACTTAACACGTTACAAAGTCCTTTAATTATAAGCTTGGCACTTGTACTTCTTCCCTTTTAATTTCTAAACAATTGTTAACTATTATGCATACAAGTTGCCACCTCTTTCTCATTTTCTCCTTTGATTTACACGTAGAAGATGATTCATTCATCTTCAAATTTGATTTAATTTTATTTCATTGTCTTGTAATAATTACCTAAGGTTTAGGGTAATAATTAATCTCAAAAATGCATTCCTTTTTTTTTTTTTCGTTTCTTACTTATTATTATTATTATATAAAATACATATATAATTTAACATTTAATAAGAGTTTTAGTTTCAGCCTAATCACCATCTTATAAAATTCCACTATCATCGATTATTAATTTTCAAGTATAACTTAAATGACTATCATCGATTATTAATTTTCAAGTATAACTTAAATGCTTGGTTTAACTATTATTCAACTTTGAAAAATGCTACCCATTTAAATTCACAATACAACTTATTTAAAATAATAATTTATAGTATTATCATTCAAAATCATATTTAAGCATAGCACTATAATTAATCTATTCACTCGAATTTATGAAACCCATTTTTATTTATATAATGACATGTCATAAGAATTTTGTCAAGCTAATCTTATTTTAATTATTTTAATAATTAACTAGTTATTCCTATCGTAACCCCTTTCTTAATTAATAGTTTAATTAATTTTTCAAATATATCTTGCTACATACCTCGTAGTGATGACATATTTTGGGCTGAGGTACTACAATGTGTATATATATATATATATCAATCATATACATGTACCATAATTTTATACTTTCAATCTCTTTAAATCCCAACTTGAACGTCCTTTAAAATAATAACTTGGTATAAAATTTATAAATACTTTATATAAAAAATCATCAATTTATTCTCAAAACTCATTTTATGAGTGATAACTAAGTTATAATCATTTTCATAATTACTTTTATAGATTAATTATTAAACTTTAATAAAAATAGATCTTCCTTTATATATAAGTCATTTTATGAAGATTCACTTTGATAAAAACTTATAAATTTTAAGTTCTTATATTCATATATAAAATAATCAATATGGTCATATACTTATAGTAAAGATTATAGTGTAAATTTTAATTTATCATAATAAATCATCAAATTTTTGTTTAATTCAGGCTATATTTCCTTTAGTAAAGCTATCAAATATACTCACATAGTAGAAATTAATTATGTCAGCTAAATGGATGGCACAAAGAAATTCTATTTTGATCTTTAGCACTCAAATTGAAAGGCATTCAACTTGAATTTTAAATGTATATGATATAGGGATATTTGCCTAAAGTCTAACAGAACATGACACTTTTAGCTACTATCATGAGGCCTTGGGCGACCGCACCTGATATTGAGAAAAATAAAAAGAAATATAGTAGTGTTATAGTAGTGTTCGCAATGAAAAGCCCGACCTCAAGGAGGATCACTAAATAGGTAGGCGCGACCATTCCTAAGAGGACACAACCACACCTAAAGATGGAGAATTCTCAAAACTCATAGTAGAGGATGCGGTCATTAGTGCATTAAGAGAACAGGCACTAACCAGTTGCAAGCAATCACCCATAAAGATAGTGTGACCACACCTTAACCTTAAAGTAAAAATCATAAAGTTGGTAATAGAGTTCACAGTCTTAAGCGAGAATTTGAATCGTCTCGATCGTTACAGGTTGTCTGCTAGGTAGCGAATGTTCCTCCTAGGCTTACGGTCATGAGATGTGATCTCTCGGTGGCACCTAGGCCAAAGGATGGTCACACCCGATAATCTCTATACAAAAAATATAATCATTTTAAAACACCAAATTTTGCTAGTTTTACCCCTCCATCAGTCATAAATGGCTAGTTTTTGGTTTTTTCTCTATAAATACCCACCAACTTAAGTTACTATACTTCTTTTATGATTCTACAACTATAAAATATCTTGATTACCTCAAGAACTCTCCAAAGCTTTACACTCAACTTTCCTTCCAAACTCTCTTCATTCTTCACTCTAGTTTGTTGAAATAGCATAAAAGAATAAGATTTCCTCCAAAGAGAAAGGCAAGAAAGCCATTGGGATTGTGATTAGAGAAACGAAGCAAGACCCTCCCTCTCCTCTTCAACCTATAAAAGGTGGGAAGATCCACAAGCCGTACCATGAGACTTTTGAGGAGAATGTGAGGTATGTTATGCTTAAAAAGAAGAAGATGGAAGGAATTAATAGACCTTTTAGAGGTATGTTAATTTCTTTGGGGATTAAAGATGAAATAGATATATATTTGGATGTTTTAAGATGGAAGAAGTTTGTATTTTCTTATGAAGTAGGATACCCTAGCCAAAGAAAAGAATTTCTTATGTCTCTACAAATAGAAAAAAGCCACAATGTCATAATAGGGAGGTATAAGGTTCAATTTAAGTTATTTGATTGATATTTTGTTATGACCCTAGACGATTTTATTGGTATTTAGGGATTTACAACTGAGAGCTACAACATATAATGGTTCTTTGTTTTCGAATCAAACTCTTTACACCTTTTGGAAAGAAATTGCTATAGAAACCTCTTTTTGTTAAGGAATCAGAGGCTAGGCACATCAAATCGCTTGCTCATTGGATGCTCCATAGGATTACCTATAATATCCCAAATTGTTTTGAAAATTTCTAATTTTTGGAAATTTGATAAAATATATTATAATTAAATTGGATAAATTAAATTAATAATTTAAATGGAAAATGAAAGGATTTTAAGTGAAAAAGTATAATGTATATGTGAAATATACCTAACATATACTTAATATATACATTAGTCAACTCTTTTAAAAGAAAAGTCAAAAGTCTAAGGGCAAAATGGTAATTATACCTTATAAACTTAAAATTATTTAAATAAATTAAAAATAAATTATTTTTGGTTGGAAGAGGTAATTTGGGGTTTTAAAATAATTAAATAATTAATTATTTATTAAAATAAAATAATATTTATATATGGTCATTTTTTTAAGTGGAAAGAAAGAGAAAATTAAAATTAGTCTTTTTGTAATATCCCAATGGGTGCCCTAGAAGTTGGATACAATTGTTGTTTTGATTTGAATTAAATGTATATATGTATTTGCAAAGGAAATGAGAGTGTGTTAAGAGAATGTATATGTTGTGTATATTGTAATATATATAACATATAAGTTGGTCAAATGAGAAGTCAAGGTAAGAGGATATTTTAATTGTGAGAAGTGAAATTACCTATGGGCATATAAGAGACAAAGGTTAAGTTTAATGATTGAGGGCAATTAGGTAATTGCTTGGTTAAATTGCTTGGTGGATATTTAAAGAAGAAGAGAAGTTGAATTTGTATTGTTTTTCTCTCTTCTTTGTTGGTGTGGCCGGCTATCAAAGGGAAAGAGAGAGCAAGAGAGGTCTTCTAAATCCTAACATCAAATTGAAGGAGGAAGCTAAGGATTAAGTTAGAGATTGGTGAAATTTCTTCAATTGAGGTAAGTACTCACTTGTTTTTCCTTGTTAATTTTTGAAGTGGTGTTTGAGATAAATTGTGATTAATTAATTTTATGATTTGGTGTGTTATAGATGTGTTTACAAGTATTGAAATTGATTGTAAGCTAAAGGATTGAATTGGTGTTGGTTTTGTTGTGAAGATGGTAAGTTAAGTGGATTTGGATAGTGAAATATCAAGAGTGATGATGGTCTTAGGGTTTTGAAATGGTAGATGATTCAATGTGTTGTTAATGTGTAATATTGTGATTAACATGCTAAATAAGTGTTAATGACATGGTTTAATAGCATTTGAATGAAGTTGTGTTGTGTATAATGTGTTTAAATGCCATTGAAAGAAGTTTGGCCACACTTAGGGTTTTGTTTATGTGAGACACGGCCAAAATAAGAATGGAACACGGCCAAGACCTATTAATTTTGGGAGACACGGCCAAGTTGAGGGAAGTTTGGCCGTGTTGGATGGATTTTGGAGAGACACGGCCACAAGCTTGGCCGTGTCCCTTGCCCATGTTTGCTACTGCCTGAATTTTGTTGAGAGACACGGCCGTGTCCTCTTGCCCGTGTCTGCCTCGGTATGAATTGATGTTGAGAGACACGGCCACAAGCTTGGCCATGTCCCTTGGGTGTGTTGGCTACTGTGATGTTCTTTTGCTCTTCTTGTTTTGTGGAGAATGAACACACATTTGATGATGCATATGATTATGTATGAACAATGTTATGTTATGCATTGTGAATCATGTGAATGGTAGTATGTTATATGAACAATGTGACTAATATTATAACTTGTATAGTGTGGAAGAGAGGAGGATCATCCAAAAAGGTATGTGCAATGCAATTTATTATGATAAATGTTTTACTAATGAATGGTATCAATGTGTCTTGAGAAAGGATGAAATGTGATATCATCATGGTTGATAATAATGATTGAAATGTTATAAAGGAACATGTTGTTTATATGATGATGAATTAAATGAATGGTGAAGCCATTGTGATTGACTATGATGCTTCAAATGTGATGTGAAGCCATTGTAATTGGCTATGATGATTCAATTGTAATAAATGAGGCATGCTTGCCTAGATGATGATTCAATTGTGAATGAAATGGATAATGAGATAATAAATGAATTGTGTAACTAATGTGTTATTCCATTTTCAGAGTTTGTTGTTGGTGGCATGCCTAATGATAGTAACAATCTCTTGAAGTTAGGTTGGCTAAGTCCTTGAAGCCTAATTGAGATGTTACAACCCTTGAAGCTAGGTTGGATTGGTTCTTGAAGCCAAGTTGGGTTGATGCTTAGCATGCTTTGCTCCCCTTGAAGCTTGGTTGAACCTAATCCTTGAAGCCTAGTTGGGTCTATGATAATGATAAATGTGATGATTGAACCAAAGCATTACTCTGAAAATTGAATGGCATATTAGTATCGTTTGGGCCCGAGTCTGTCGTTGTTGTCAATATGATATATAAATGTTGTAACAAACGAGTAATGAGATTTATGGTTGAATTGGTTGGAAATGTGATTCATGATTTGTGAATTGTGAATAAAATAATGACATAAAATGATATGTAATATGTACATTGAAATATTGATTGTGAGAAGTAATGTTGGATCGGTGATTGGTGATAATGATATGATATGTGATTAGTGATAATGATATGGGTATTACTATGTTGATGGTGATTATTAATGATGAATTAGGGTCGGTGAAAATGATATGTATATGTTGTATGAAATTTGTTAAGATATGTGAAAGATGCAATTTAAAAAGGAAAACATGATAAGAAACTAACGGTACATCAAATTAATATGTCATTATATGTTAGTATTTTTATAATGTATGTTTATATGTTATATTGGTATTACTAAGCTCTCGAGCTTAGTGCAGATGTATAATCGCGCAGGTATCTTGGTGGAAGATATGAAGTCTTTTGTTTCGCCACAAGAAGAGTAAGAGTTTGTCGAGACCAACTAGAGGGTAATGCATACATGTTAAATTTTAAGTATGATGTATTTCTGATGAGTGAATATTTATATGTATAAATGGAGTTTTAATTAAGACAATGATTTTGTAAATGATATTTAAATTAACGTAATATGGTTTGAACTCGGTTGCAGGTTTTTAAAAAAATAACATCAAGTGGCATCTTTATACTTTATATACTTACTGTATGTATACTAGGTATATGTACAGTACTTATATAGGATATCGGGGTGTTACAATTATTTTGGTATCAGAGCTTAGGTTCGAGATTCTCGGCCTAGGTGAAATTAAAAAGAGAAAGTTTTGAAAAACAAAAAGGAAATTAAAAAGAAGAGTTTTGAAATGAAATTGGTAATACATGTATATGCATTGATACCTAGGTTGGTCTCGAATGTGGCATTATATGAATTGTAGAATATCTGTGGTATATGAGATGGATGCTAGTGTGTGAATGATGTTTTACATGAATGTAAAGCTAGAGAAAGAAATGATATGAAAACTAAAATAAAATAAAAATATTGGTTAATGTAAGGAAATATAATGGTGTTGTTTGCATGGTTGTTTTAATGCAAACATTGTGAATCAAATGTGATAATGTGATGTAATATGATAATGATCAAAGACTGAGTTGATCACTTGAAAATGTAATGTACGTATAGTATTGCATGTTTGAATCTATATAATTACTTGCCTATGAATGTTGAGGATGATTATGCTTGCATTGACAACTTGTGCAAAGTCAGGTCGTGTGATAAATTGATAGTGAAAATTGGATTGAGTAACATTGGTTTAAGAAACTGGGAATTGTGATAACTAGACTTGGAAAGTGTATAGAAGTTATTGGGCTTAGTGTGTATCTGATTGGATGTAATGTACATGTGTATATTTATGTGAGTGATATATATATGTTGAATAGAAAACAAATGGATATGTAAAGTTAAGGTTTTGTTTAAAGGAAAAAGAGATGATATTGGTTGAGTAAGGATATAAATTGGTATGTTTATTGTAATGCAAATATTGTGAATTCAATGTTAGAAATGTGAGATGCTTGGATATTGTGAAAGCTCATGGTAATGGTGATAATATGTGATATTTGTGATTCTCTTTAAAATGAGCTTAATAATTGGGGAGAATTTTATGTTTTGATGTTGTTTTGTGATATACATCTATAAGATGTTTTTAACGTAATATTAAGAAAAAATGTGTTTGGCAAATTAAAGTTTAAGTGAAGTAGTAAGTTGAAAAGTTAAAGTTTTAATGGAATTTGATAAAGATTATTTGGATGTTGATGGTTTAGTGTATATACCATACATGAGTTAGATGAAATGACTAATATTGCATATGAAAGTATTATGAATTGGGTAATGTGATTGATAGTATGAAAATTTGTCTTGAAGTGAAAAGGGAAGTGAATAAGCAAATGAAGATGAGCTATTTTAAGTCACTATATTAAAAAGGGGTAAAAGTGGATATGGAAATATATTAAATGATTTTAAAGATGAAAGTGAAAAAGATGTTACATTGGGAATGTGGTTAAGATGGATGTAAAGTGCTATTATAGTTAGAATGTATATATATATGTGTGTTATGTGAATCAATATTTTATATCATATTGGAAGATTTGGTACTGGATGATTTTCGCTGACTCTCTTAAGGGGGAGATCAGGTGTTCAATCTAGAAAGGCGACTTGCACTCATGTGTCTTGGGTGTAAGTCAAATAAGCGAATTCTGTTGGAAGGCCGTGAGGGTAGTTTAGTACTGTAGCAGCCCAGCCCAGAGGCCCTGAGGGTTTCTCCGGATAGGAATGGCTCAGCAGGTGGACTGGGACGGTTGTTACAGTTATAAAGGAAAATTTGTGTTGAACTTAAGAGAGATTAGGTTTTGAATTATGTAAAGCTAAGTGGATTATGTGATGGAAGTGAGTATGGAATGAACTTGAATAGTATTGGACAGTGGGAATTGTTATGATGAGCATTGAACTTGATGATCATGTGATATTTAGAGTTCTAAAGTATTCACAAATGAAAAGTTCTATGTAAATATATATATTATAAGAGATTGTAAATGGATTAGAAATGAAGTGACGAATAGAAATTGAATAAGAATTGCATATGATTGAAAATTTTGTTGGAAAAGTATAGTTAAAAATTATGATGGATAAAGTTGTATCTTATCATTTTATGATAAGAATTTGGTTATAATTATGAAGATAAAAAGGGAAAAGGAAATTATGGAAATGTGTTGAGTTATGGGTAATATGATTGAAAGTTATACTAAATATGTTTATGGTATGTAATGAATAAATGAATGGACTTGAGATTTAAGTGAAAGAACTATTGATAGTAAATATAGTATAAAATTATTATGAGAATTGGTGAGAATGATATTAAGATAATTTGAAATGATTGGTTATCATGATAATTTGATTGAATATGAATCGGAAGAGATCAAGAATTGTATATAAGTTTGTCCTAATGGAATTAGGTTATATATATACATATATGAATATTGTGAATTTTTATGATGAATTTGGATAAATTAATGGTTGGTTGGAATTGAACAAGATTGGAATGTGAGTATATTGTGATAGATAGATCAATTGATCTGGTCTTGGCTAAGAATATGAATCATTATTGAGATTTAATGTGTATAGTTGTACCAAGAATGTAATTATTTACATGATGATGTATATGATGTAAATTTTAAAGTACGATTGGATATGAATAAAAGGGGGGTTATAGTAATTATAAATCATGATGTAAAGGGAAAAGATTTGGTTATTTATAAAATAAGTTGAAAGGTAATGTATTAATACGTAAGTTAAGTGAATAGCATGCTAAAGAAGTAACTCTATTTATGTAAAATAAGGAACCTGTTATCAATTGAGGATTGATAAATGTCTATTTGGATAGTGATTGTGATGACGGGATAATTAATGCTTAGATATTAACCAATGGTTTCTAAGGTTAAAGTTAAGATAGTAATATCAATGGGGTGAAGGAACAAAATATATGAAATATAATAATTGAACGAGGTATAAGTGTGTTATAAATGATCTGATTTTTGTATTAAGATATTAATAGGAAATGTAATGAGTTCTTTTGAATGTTTGATCAAGGAAGTAATAAGATATATAAACATATAGAATGACGAGTTATGAAATTTAAAGAAGGTGGTTGATTCTAAAGAGGAGAATTGAAGTTGTATGATTTGATAATATAATAACTTAAGAATTTAATTAACTTCATATGGAAGTTAAGATAGTATTTTGTTAAGAATGAATTGTTACGATACTGATAATTTCGAGGACGAAATTATTTAAGGGGGAGAGAATTGTAATATCCCAATGGGTGCCCTAGAAGTTGGATACAATTGTTGTTTTGATTTGAATTAAATGTATATATGTATTTGCAAAGGAAATGAGAGTGTGTTAAGAGAATGTATATGTTGTGTATATTGTAATATATATAACATATAAGTTGGTCAAATGAGAAGTCAAGGTAAGAGGATATTTTAATTGTGAGAAGTGAAATTACCTAAATGGGCATATAAGAGACAAAGGTTAAGTTTAATGATTGAGGGCAATTAGGTAATTGCTTGGTTAAATTGCTTGGTGGATATTTAAAGAAGAAGAGAAGTTGAATTTGTATTGTTTTTCTCTCTTCTTTGTTGGTGTGGCCAGCTATCAAAGGGAAAGAGAGAGCAAGAGAGGTCTTCTAAATCCTAACATCAAATTGAAGGAGGAAGCTAAGGATTAAGTTAGAGATTGGTGAAATTTCTTCAATTGAGGTAAGTACTCACTTGTTTTTCCTTGTTAATTTTTGAAGTGGTGTTTGAGATAAATTGTGATTAATTAATTTTATGATTTGGTGTGTTATAGATGTGTTTACAAGTATTGAAATTGATTGTAAGCTAAAGGATTGAATTGGTGTTGGTTTTGTTGTGAAGATGGTAAGTTAAGTGGATTTGGATAGTGAAATATCAAGAGTGATGATGGTCTTAGGGTTTTGAAATGGTAGATGATTCAATGTGTTGTTAATGTGTAATATTGTGATTAACATGCTAAATAAGTGTTAATGACATGGTTTAATAGCATTTGAATGAAGTTGTGTTGTGTATAATGTGTTTAAATGCCATTGAAAGAAGTTTGGCCACACTTAGGGTTTTGTTTATGTGAGACACGGCCAAAATAAGAATGGAACACGGCCAAGACCTATTAATTTTGGGAGACACGGCCAAGTTGAGGGAAGTTTGGCCGTGTTGGATGGATTTTGGAGAGACACGGCCACAAGCTTGGCCGTGTCCCTTGCCCATGTTTGCTACTGCCTGAATTTTGTTGAGAGACACGGCCGTGTCCTCTTGCCCGTGTCTGCCTCGGTATGAATTGATGTTGAGAGACACGGCCACAAGCTTGGCCATGTCCCTTGGGTGTGTTGGCTACTGTGATGTTCTTTTGCTCTTCTTGTTTTGTGGAGAATGAACACACATTTGATGATGCATATGATTATGTATGAACAATGTTATGTTATGCATTGTGAATCATGTGAATGGTAGTATGTTATATGAACAATGTGACTAATATTATAACTTGTATAGTGTGGAAGAGAGGAGGATCATCCAAAAAGGTATGTGCAATGCAATTTATTATGATAAATGTTTTACTAATGAATGGTATCAATGTGTCTTGAGAAAGGATGAAATGTGATATCATCATGGTTGATAATAATGATTGAAATGTTATAAAGGAACATGTTGTTTATATGATGATGAATTAAATGAATGGTGAAGCCATTGTGATTGACTATGATGCTTCAAATGTGATGTGAAGCCATTGTAATTGGCTATGATGATTCAATTGTAATAAATGAGGCATGCTTGCCTAGATGATGATTCAATTGTGAATGAAATGGATAATGAGATAATAAATGAATTGTGTAACTAATGTGTTATTCCATTTTCAGAGTTTGTTGTTGGTGGCATGCCTAATGATAGTAACAATCTCTTGAAGTTAGGTTGGCTAAGTCCTTGAAGCCTAATTGAGATGTTACAACCCTTGAAGCTAGGTTGGAATGGTTCTTGAAGCCAAGTTGGGTTGATGCTTAGCATGCTTTGCTCCCCTTGAAGCTTGGTTGAACCTAATCCTTGAAGCCTAGTTGGGTCTATGATAATGATAAATGCGATGATTGAACCAAAGCATTACTCTGAAAATTGAATGGCATATTAGTATCGTTTGGGCCCGAGTCTGTCGTTGTTGTCAATATGATATATAAATGTTGTAACAAACGAGTAATGAGATTTATGGTTGAATTGGTTGGAAATGTGATTCATGATTTGTGAATTGTTAATAAAATAATGACATAAAATGATATGTAATATGTACATTGAAATATTGATTGTGAGAAGTAATGTTGGATCGGTGATTGGTGATAATGATATGATATGTGATTAGTGATAATGATATGGGTATTACTATGTTGATGGTGATTATTAATGATGAATTAGGGTCGGTGAAAATGATATGTATATGTTGTATGAAATTTGTTAAGATATGTGAAAGATGCAATTTAAAAAGGAAAACATGATAAGAAACTAACGGTACATCAAATTAATATGTCATTATATGTTAGTATTTTTATAATGTATGTTTATATGTTATATTGGTATTACTAAGCTCTCGAGCTTAGCGCAGATGTATAATCGCGCAGGTATCTTGGTGGAAGATATGAAGTCTTTTGTTTCGCCATAAGAAGAGTAAGAGTTTGTCGAGACCAACTAGAGGGTAATGCATACATGTTAAATTTTAAGTATGATGTATTTCTGATGAGTAAATATTTATATGTATAAATGGAGTTTTAATTAAGACAATGATTTTGTAAATGATATTTAAATTAACGTAATATGGTTTGAACTCGGTTGCAGGTTTTTAAAAAAATAACATCAAGTGGCATCTTTATACTTTATATACTTACTGTATGTATACTAGGTATATATACAGTACTTATATAGGGTATCGGGGTGTTACACTTCTTCTTCTTCTTCTTAAAAAAAATGAAATTCCATGGCCATGGGAGTGATTTTTCTTCATCCAAATACTCATTTTGACAAACATTTTCAAGAATTAATTGAAGTTTTGGTGGATTTCCAATAGGTTAGTAAGCTTCTTTTTTTAATTTTTGATTTTCTATAAAAGTATGAGTATGTGGATTTTAAATTTTTTTATTAGCATGATTTAATTATTTAATTGGGTATGAATGAAGCTATTTTGATTAATTATTAATGATTTTCAAGTTAAATGGAAGAAAGAATTAAGTTTGGGATGAGTTAGGTGAAGAGAGAGAATTCAGGGTTATGAAAAATTTGGATTCTTGGAATCATGTGTTTTAATTGTGAAAATTAATTCCAAATGTATTGTTTTGATGGATAAACAAGGATTTTAAAGTCAAATGGTAAATTTGGTTAAGTTTGGTTGGAGTTTGAGAATGGAAGTGTGATTTAGAGTTTTGGAAAATGATTTTTCCAAAGTTATTGAATTGTATAATTTTATTGGTTTAATCTTGTTGTTTGGTGATATAAGTGATGAATATAAGCTTAAAATGATTAATGGATTGTGCTGGAATGAAAAACCTTCGATGGGAGAAGGTTATGCCATTTTAGGGTTTTGTGTATAAGAGTGTGTTTTTGTAATGTAAATGGTTTAAATATATTAAAATATATTTCTAATAATATAAATAAACTTGATATATTAAAATGAATGGCCTAATATGAGAATTCAAAGTTAAAATGAGGTTAGCCTTAAATTTTAGATTTTTGCTTGGATGGGGTTTAATTATGGTTTAATATTGGAAATGTCATTAAATGTGATACTAAATGATTATTTGCTATCACATTTGGTTTAGACATTGAGGGAGGTTGATTTGCTTCATCCAAGCGGTGAAGGGCAAGTTGGAAGGATAGGATTGGAGGTTGTTTTAAACTTGTTTTGGTTGTTATTTGAGGTAAGTACAAACTTTGAATGCATTGGTTATGTTTGCATGACATTTGGGCTTAACACATTTTGGTTGAAAAATGTGTTAAGCTACTTGATACATTGGTTATGTATGAATAATGTGCTATGACATTTGTAATGTCATATATGTGTTAAATGCATTGTGAAAAGCCATTGATAATGGCTAAATTGTGTAAAATGTGAAATATGTATAATATGTGAAAATGACCCAAAGTGTTTGGGTAATGCCATTTGTTGTGTATGCATTAAGTGCATTGTTAAAAAGCCATTGGTATTGGCTAGATTACATTAAATGTGATTAATATGTGAATTATGTTGAAATACCCAAAGTAATTGGGTAATGTGTTGTAAATGCAAAAATGTGGTATAATGTAATGAGATATGTGGAAACATAATGAAATGAATTGATATTGATATAAATGAGAAATGTGAATAAATTTTGTGCCAAGTATGTTATTCAATTTTCAGAGTTCTGTGTTTGGCGGCATGCCTATGATTTGCCTACGGGCTAGACGCTGGGCATCACTGTGAAAATATTTTTGAGGTGAAATGACCAGGTCGTAAGCCTCAAAAATAAGTCCTTGAAGCTGGGCTGGATGAAATGACTGGTCATAAGCTCAAATCTAGTTGGACTATTATTTTGATATTTTTCCTAGGAGGCTAGACACATAGTGTCATTATAGACCAAAACATTAACTCTGAAATTTGAATAGCATATTAGTTATCTTTGGGCCCATGTTTGTGTTTGTTTTTATGTGAATTTTGGATTATGAAATATTTGAAAAGTATGAGAAAATGGAATGATGTGATATCTATATGCATTGTGCAATGGCATTGCATTTGAGTTTTATTGTTATCAAGTTTGTATTACTAGGCTTTTGGCTTACTGCGATTGTTTACATCGCACAGGTGACAGGGTAGATTTGGCTGAGCTGGAGAGTTCTTCTAGACCAAGTCGGGTCTAGGCTTGTTGTTATGCTTGTAGAGTTGATATCAAGATTAGAAACACTATCAGCAACATGTATATATTTTATGTTATTGTATATTTTGAGTATTATGCATATTATATCATATTTTTGGATTTTATATATTATAAACTATAAAGAATATTTGGGTTAATTTATTTGAAATGGGAGTTTAAATGTGTTTTGAATTATATATATAAATAAATGTTTGAGAAACTTGGTGAAATTGAGGAGTATGGGTGAAATGGTGATTTGAAATTATTTGGGGGTGTTTTCTGATGCAGGTTGTGTTTTGCTAAATTTTGGAATGTCCAAATTACAGACAAAAGTCTGGCAAATTTTTTCCAGAGATTTTTATATAAAATGTTTATTTTGGGTTCCTATAACAAGTAAAGAATATTTATATACCATTTAATTTTATATATTTAATATTTAAAATTTAAAATCAGAAATGTAAAAATTTTTATTAAACCAGTCTGTGACGTTTTTGTACCGTATATGCATATTTTATATTTGCTGAAAATATGTATTGTAGGTATATAGGTGTGAGCAGGGATTTTCGCCCCCACTCCCGGTGGAATGGTTCTTGCGACTTCAGCACTATTTAGGCTCGGGGCCTTAGAGAACACGGACCTAAGTCTGGAGAAAATGGAGTCGCCACCCGGATGGGCCGGGAAAAAGAAAGGGGTGGATGACTTGATTCCTAAGGAATCTCCAACCCCCTAATGGGTTCGGAAAGTTGGGTACGTGTGGGTAAGATAAGAAATAGCCCAGCACCCCCACAATGCCCGGTTCATTGGAACTGGCCTCTTTTACAGTTCTTAATATTATAAAATTCTTAAATATAACAATATTATCCATATTACACACAACAATTGAAATAAAGCATCATTATATAAAAATCAAAGCAATGTCCAAACAAAGCAAATAAATGTGTAATATTCCATATAGTACCCTAAAATTTTGGAATGCTTATTTGTGAGAATTGGATTAAATAATTTAAAGTGCATATATGACTAATGGAATAAGAGGAGATGTGTATATTTTCTTTCTTCTTCTTTTCTCTTCATCTTCTTCTTTCCTCTTCATCTTCTTCTTTCTTTTCTAGTGAGCCGGCCACCATTATCCACCAAAGGAAAAGTGATTTTGTTGCTTCCAAACTCAAGAGATTTAAGGTTTTCAAGAGTTCAAGTTGGAGTTTTAAGGATTTTCTTCACTTTTGGTAAGTTTCCAACTTGTTTCCTTATTTTCTTTTGAGTTTGTGTTCTTGGGTTTGTTGGATTGGTTGTTGTAGATGTGTTTATGGTTGATTTTGGTTTATTTGAGGTTGTGTTGTTTTGGTAACTTTGATTTTTGGGGTTGGATTGAAGAGAGAAAAAGGGTTAAGCTTGGTGAAAGAGACAAGTGTTGTGGATTGTGTAAGTTTGAGTTATGAGATATGGTTGAGATTGTGTTTTGATGTTTGTAATTGAGTTGTTTTAAAGTTTACTCAAGTATTATATGGATTGTTGATGGTTTTGATTGAGTTTGTGTGTTATTGATATGTTTATTGAAAGATGTTTGTTGGATGTGGTGTTTTGGGTGTCGATTTTAGGGTTTTTGGCCTGACACGCCCAGGAGCACGGCCATGCCTTTGGGCATGTCTTTGGTTCTATTTTCTGTATTGGTGACACATCCAGTGACACTCCCATGTCACCGAGCGTGTCACAGCTACTGTGTTGTTAGAAGATTGGCACGTGCAGTGACACGCCCATGTCACTGAGCGTGTCGTAGCTTCTGTGATGTTGAAGAATTGACACGTACAGTGACACGCCCATGTCACTGAGCATGTCAAAGCTTCTGTGTTGTGGGTTTAGGGCACGGTCAGGGACACGCCCGTGTTGCTGAGCGTGTCAAGTGTAGAGTTTGCCCTAGATAGTTCTCTTCCTTATTCTCTTATGTGTATCACTAAGTGAGTGTTGTTGATCACCTTTGGATTAGGTTTTGAAGAGATTTGAGCTACCTTAATTCAAGTGTTGAGGGACATTTTGAAAGAGAAAGTTGATAGAGTGGTGTTGTTGCTCTTAGAGGTAAGTACAAACTTTGAATGGTTGCATACATTTACATGACATTGGGACTTAACACAATTAGTGGAGAAATGTGTTAAGTTAATTGATATATTGTTGATGAATGAGTTATATATTATGATATGCATGATGTGAATTATGTTGATGTTTCAATGCAATTGAGTAATGTGTTGTACATGAAAAGAAATGTTGAATAAAGTGATATGATATGTGAAAATAATGTAACAAATTGATATTGATACAAAAGAGAAGAATGAGAAAAGATGAGAAAATGAGGATATAATAAGGCAATGAGCCTAGTTGATTATGAGAAATGAAATGAGAAATTAATTGTGAAATAAAATGATAATGAGATAAATGAATTAATTGTGTGCCTAGTATGTTATTCAATTTTCAAAGTTCTGGGTTTGGCGGCATGCCTATGAATTGCTGGGCAGGTGAAAAGACCGGGTCATAAGCCGAGCCCAGCTGATAAATGTGAAATGTGATATTTTTGAGGTGAAAAGACCGGGTCGTAAGCCTAAAAAATAGTAACAGTCTAACCGGGTTGATGTCTAAGAGACTGGGTTTGTTACATTATCCATGGATATATATTGCCTACGGGGCTAGACACAAGGTGTCAATATGGACCAAAGCGGTAACTCTAAACTTTGAATAGCATATTAGATTCTATTGGGCCCATGCTTGTCTTTATTTTAATGTAAATTATGAAATGTGATGCAAATGATTAATATGTTGAGATATAATGCAATGAGTTGATATATTCATATATATTGTGCATGAGCATCGCATTGATCTATATTGAATCAAAGTTTGTACCACCAAGCTATCTGCTTAGCGCGATTGTGGTTCATCACGCAGGTGACAGGGTTGATCCAGTTGTGCCGGAGAGCTCATCTAGACCGAGTCGAGTCTAGGCTTGAGTTTGTGAGAGCAGTGTTGAGTTGTGGACATCAAGATCAGAGATGAACTGCCAGCATGTATAAACTCTATAATTTTGTAAACATTGATTATATATATATATACATATGTATTTTCTGCTGCTTATTAAACAAATGTTTTGGATAAACTTTTGGGTACTAATGTTATATATGTATTTTAACGAGAAATGTTTTCCCTATTGATTTCTATAATGTTAAGTTAAATGTTTTAGTTTATTCAGATTTTAGTAATGATGATTTTGATTTTATTGTAAAGATTGGTTTGTGTGTTTTAAAATGATCTGTGACACCCTTATATCCTCTATACGTATATTACATGTTGTGTGGGTGTATGCAGTGTACGTATATGGGGTATGGGGGTGTTACAACTGTTTTGGTATCAGAGCCTAGGTTTGAGGTTCTCAACCTAGGTAAATTGTTAGAAAAAGAAAATTTTAATTTTTAAAATATGATTTTTAAATAAGTTACATGCATTGGCACTGGCAGTTTCTGATCTTTGATGAGGTATATTATGTTGTGTTTACAGATATAGGTAGTGATGGCATCTCAGTTATGCCAGTCTGTAGAAGGTAGTGCTGAGAGTGTAGCTTCTATTGAGGGTAGAGATGAAGCTAGGGTTGAGTTAGTTGGAGATACACCTGCTCCTGTGCCAGAGAGACCAGCTGCTGATGAGATTCCGCCAGTTTAGTTACAGCATATGGTAGAATTGTTGAGGTAGGCTCCAGTGCAACAGCCGCCACCGCAACCGCAGCCACAAGTACTGGTGAGGTAGTATGATAAATTGAGGAAGTTTGGGGCTGAGGACTTCTTTGGTACTACAAATCATGCAGTAGCTGAGTAGTGGTTGGATAGAATTCAGAGGGTATTTATTCAGCTGCAAGCTACTCCTGAAGAGAAATTTGATTATGCTAGATCACTTCTGCAGAGAGATGCATATGATTGGTGGAAGATGGTTCCACATGCCATGGATGATCTACCGACCTTGTCTTATGGTGATTTTCTGCGGGAGTTTAAGTAGAAGTATACTCTGAGGGAGTATAAGGATGTTAAGTAGATGGAGTTTCTGAATCTGAGGCAGGATAACTGAACTGTGACAGAGTATGAGATTGAGTTTATCAGGTTGAGTCATTCTTCAGTGGGATTATTTTAGATGAGATAGATCGGTGCAAGAGATTTGAGGAGGGGTTGAGACCCTCTATCATGTGTATTATTGCTGGTTCCCGATATCAGGATCTTTCCCAGCTAGTTGCAGCGGCCCGGAGTGTTGAGAGAGCGCAGGCAATTGCAGCAGCTGCTACTGAGGAGGAGACCAGAGTTAGGAGACCACAGTTTGAGGCAGGGTCTTCATCTGCAAAGAGAGGCCGAGGAGGTCATTTTCAGACGTTCAATGGGGGCTAGAGGCAGCCTGTTAGATTAGTACCACATCAAAGGCAGAGATCGAGACCTACAGTTTCTGTGGCCAGTGCACTGACCCTAGTGGCTCAGAGGTCTACTCCACCTATATGTGTCTATTGTGGTAGGATACATGGGGGTATTTGCTGGAAGATAGATGGACCAGCTGTGTGTTTTAGATGCGGGTTGCCAGACCATTTCATCAGAGATTGTCCTGAGCTACAGGAGGATAGAAAGGCAGATTCTGCAATCTCTCGACCTAGTGTCAGAGCTTTCAGTAGAGGTGATCGACCTAGGTTTAGTCAGAGAGGAGGCTCTACATCCGGAGGCAATAGACCAGATGAGGCTGGACCATCTCAGCGAGTGTATGTGATGCAGAGGTAGTCGGATGCTTCAACCATTATTGCGGGTACATTTTCCTTATTTGGCATTTCAGTTCTTGCTCTAATTCATCCAGGATCTACTCATTCATACATAAGTGCATCCATCTTGCCTGTGTCTAAATTGCATTCTAAGTCCCTAGGATTTGATGTCTTGGTGAGAAATCCTTTAGGGCATAGTGTTGTGGTGAGTAAGGTGCACAGAGATAGTCCAGTTGTTGTTTAGGATGAGGAGTTTCTTAGTGATTTGATTGAAATGCCTTTTAAGGAGTATGATCTGATTCTAGGCATGGATTGGTTGTCTAAGCATGGGGCTGTGGTAGACTGTCGAAATAAGTGTGTTACCCTTAGAACCGGTGATGGTAGAAGTGTGATGGTATCTAGTGAGCAGAGACAACTTGCATCCATGTTTGTTTTAGCTGTTGCAGCTAGGAGGTTGATTCGAAAAGGGTGTGATGCTTATCTTGCACATGTTGTGGATACCAGAGTAGTGGGTTCTCAACTTGATAATATACCCACAGTTGTGGATTTTCCAGATGTTTTTCCTAAGGAGTTGCCAGGGATACCCTCTGAGAGAGAGGTTGAGTTTGGTATCAATTTGTTGCCTGGTACCACTCATATCTCTATTACTCCCTATCGAATGACACCTGCTGAGTTTAGAGAATTGACGGTGCAGTTGTAGGAGTTGTTGGATAAAGGGTTTGTTCACCCTAATGTATCTCCGTGGGGAGCACCTGTTTTGTTTGTGAGGAAGAAGGATGGTACTTTAAGACTGTGTATTGATTATAGGCAATTGAATAAGGTGACTATCAAGAACAAGTATCCTTTGCCTAGGATAGATGATCTCTTTGATCAATTGAAGGGAGCAGCAGTTTTCTCCAAGATTGATATGAGATCAGGGTACCATCAGTTGAGAGTCAGAGTTGAAGATGTATCTAAGACAACTTTTCACACAAGGTATGGGCATTATGAGTTTCTGGTGATGCCTTTTGGGTTAACGAATGCACCTGCTGCTTTTATGGATTTGATGAATAGGGTGTTTAGACCCTATCTAGATCAGTTTGTGATGGTCTTTATTGATGATATTTTGGTGTATTCGCATAATAAGGAGGAGCATGATAAGCATTTGCGGATTGTATTACAGACTTTGAGGGAGAAGCAAATGTATGCTAAGCTGTCTAAGTGTGAGTTTTGGCTTGATCAAGTGACTTTTCTCGGTCATGTGGTTTTAGCAGATGGTATAAGAGTTGATCCGAGTAAGTTAAAGCTATTTTGAATTGGAGTCCACCGAAGACTGTGACTGAAGTTAGAAGTTTTCTATGTTTGGCAGGCTATTATCGATGATTTGTGAAGGGTTTTTCTTTGATAGCTACTCCACTGACCAGATTACTTCGAAAGGGAGTTAGATTCGTGTGGACAGGTCAGTGTCAAGCAAGCTTTGAGCAGTTGAAAGAGATGTTGACTCAAGCTCCTGTTCTTACCTTACCTATGGAAGATAAAGCATATGTGATTTATAGTGATGCTTCACATAATGGTTTAGGTTGTGTTTTGATGCAGGAGAGTAAAGTCATAGCTTATGCTTCTCGACAGTTGAAGCCGCATGAGCTTAATTATCCGATGCATGATTTGGAGTTAGCAGCCATAGTTTTTGCTTTGAAGATTTGGCGACACTACTTGTTTGGGGAGAAGTATTTCATTTATATGGATCATAAGAGTTTGAAATACTTGGGAGTTCAGAGAGAGCTGAATCTTTGGCAAAGACGGTGGTTGGAGTTGATTAAAGACTATAACTGTTTGATTGATTATCATCCTGGTAAGGCAAATGTAGTTGCTGATGCCTTGAGTCAAAAGTCTTTGGCGGGTTTGGCTACTTATTCACTCTCGTTGCTTGTTGAGTTGAGAGTGTTGCATGCTAGCTTCGAGCCTTGTAGTGATGGTGCTTTGTTGGCTCAGTTGTAGTTGAGGCCAGTCTTGTTGGATCAGATTAGAGAGGCTCAGTTGGCAGATGAAAGACTTCAGAAGATTATTTTGGATTGTCAAAAAGGGGAGATTCGAGATTTTCGGGTGAGGAATGATGGCAGTCTTTGGTACAAAGATAGATTGTGTGTTTGTCACACCCCATTTTTAGAAGTGTGACGGTCCTAGGGTCCAGGTAGGCTTAAGGCCACCAGGCACCACGTAGAACCCAACTAATTTATGAATTTATACAAATTAATTATTACACTAGTAAATTATAACTTTATTTTAAAACTTTATTATTTAGTCATAATAACACATGTATTTTTATATTATATATTATTTACAAATATTTTCTTTAATTATTACATTATGGTTTATTTTCATAATTTACCAAGCTATTAACAATATTACTATGGAGCAACTAGAGTATAGCAAAAATATTATTATTTAATTACATAAGATAGTATTGGCTAATTAAATTATTCTCAAGCTTCTTGCTGGAAGAAGAAATCAAGAAGCTGATGGTCCTAGGTCACCTCTACCTGAAACCACAAAAGATGGGGTGAGTCGTCAACTCAGTGAAATTACAGTGTCACAAGGGTAGGATATGCAATAACGATATTTCAAGGTGCAAAGATAATAAATAAATAAATAAAGCGGCTGCGCAATAAAGGTATAACAATGAAATTTAATCCACAAGAAAGGCCCACAATAATTGGACCAATATCACAAAAGCAAATTATATAATATGACAGGTAACACATAGCAATAACACTGAAGAAAATATATCTTTATTCCAGTGCTATCACACATCACATTCACATAAGGGTAGCTTCTACCCCACAAATTACAAACTTCTATGTGCACATAGCCTGATGGTATAGCCCCCATCAAGTTGGAATTCTATCATATTGGCTAACCAAATGGCTTGGCATGATCACATAGGCCAAGAGGCCACATTGGTTTTCACAATTTACAAATACAGAATCACAAACAATAAATGATATCAAATGGCTTAAATATCAACAATGGTTAAATTTTTATTAAAGAATTCCCAAAGTGACAAAGCAAAGGGTTGGATACTATAACTCACCTTGAATATGCAAATTTGATTCCTCTAAGTTATTGATAATAATTGATTGATTTGATGGCAATACCCGACCTACATTCACATTCACATATAAATCACACATTTAGGTTTATTTTGTTTAATTTATCATTTTTTTGTCTTAATTATTTATTAGGAACCTATGCCCTGTTTTAATATCTTAACATGTTCTAAAATTTATTTTATAATTATGAATTCAAATTTTACAAATTATATTATAATAGGGTTATACAATAGAGTAAGTTCAAATATGTGTCATATGCCTATAACAATATACATTGGTTTCTTTATGTTATTTAATTTACTTATTTATTAAATTAATATTTATACTTTTGAGAACATTAAATACACATACTAGAGATTATATTCATCTATAATATGCTTATATTTATGACGAAATCAAATATATTTTATTATGCTCAATTCAGTCATACATCAACAAAATACCTAAATTTCAGCATTTGAGTAGTTTGTATTCATTTAATTATATATTAATTTATTTAAATTAATTTGCCTGAAATTTGACCAGAATATTCTCAACATTATATATGACCTCTCTGTAAATTTTTCACAATTTATAGAGTTCATTTATATAGGTGAATAATTTAAACACAGCAGCAAAATCTCAATGGTATTCATTCAGACTATTAAAATGAGCAGCTTGTGTTTATTTATTTACTCACTCATCTTCCTTCATCATTTTGACTTGGCCTTTTACCACCACCTTCCCAAAATCCAAATAAACCTTTCTATAATTTTTGATTAATTTTAAAGCTCGTTTTCAAGTTAAAATAAATAAAAAAAACAGTAGCTAATTTATTGAGAATTCAAGCTGTAATATTTAGACAGATTTGAGTGTTAGGGTTTTTAGCTTCATTTCTTTCAATTTATTTCAATACAAATCGATTTATAACATCATAAATACTTAATTAATATGTACAAATGATAATTTTTAGCTCAGATTCAATAAATAATAGATTTAAAATTAGAAAAAAAAAATAAAAGATTAAGATTCAGAATTTTCAGATTCTTACCTTTAGGAGTTCTTTTGCTTTATTTGCCTTTATATCACTTTGTTGATTTAATTTTTCACTTTGGATCACTTCTAAACATAAGAAACTAGCCTAGAAATGGTTTTTAGCTGCTGGAAAATAAGAGAGGGTCGTGATAAAGAAGAGGTATTCTTGATAGTAATAAGAAAAGAGAAAGAAGAAAAGATAAGCCTAAAAAAATTTCTATCATCTTTTAGTCAACATTTTCCAGCACCTATTACTATTCAAAATAGATGAGTCACCCACTTATTTTGGTAGAAAATTGGCTGAGAATTAAGTGAGTGAAATGTCCATTTTGCCCCTCAATCTTATACATTTTTTTTATTAACTCAAATGCCCTTTTATTCATTTTACACCATAACTTGTTATCTACACTTGTAATTAATTTCTTTAAAATTATTTTCACTTCTAATTTTAAATTTTAATTTATCTTATATGGTTTTAATGTATATTATTATATTAAGATATTATTAATTAAGTTATAGTATATTTCAAGTATAATACCCTAAGATTTTTATACATACGGGTTCACGTAGCTAAAGTATTTTAAAATTTACATTTCCATGACTTTAGTAACACATAAATTTTACTTCTTTGTATATGAATGATTTCTTTATCACTCTAATAGGTCATTTTATTTCACTAATAGTTTATATACAAATATAATTAATTATTTAATAACTTACAGTTAATTGATTTGATTCACAATTGTAGAGTTTTCAATTCAGATACTTTAAAGTTTTTGTTTATTACTTTGACACATTATAATTTTATTTCAATCAATTTTTTTTCTCACTTTATTCATTCATTTGTACAACATTTAAGCTACTAGACATTTGTACAATATTAAAGCTACTAGATTTTTATTTTATCTAGGGTATTACATTCTCTCCCCCTAATTAAAATTTGTCCTCGAATTTTTTTTAAAGTAATCACCCACTAAAAAGTTGAGGATATCTATCTAACATCTCAGACTCAGTTTCCCAAGTATATTCTTCTACTGATTGAATTTGCCACAAAAATTTTACCATAGGAATATTCTTATTTCTAAGTCTTTTAACTTGCTTATCAACTATAGCTACTGGTACTTCCTGATAGGTCAAATCTTGCTGCAAGTCTACCGATGAAACTTGTAAAACGTGGGATGGATCAGAAACATATTTTCGAAGCATCGAAATATGGAACACTGGATGCACTTGTTCCATATTGGGTGGTAGTGCCAAATGGTATGATACTGATCCCACTCTTTCTAAGATCTCAAATGGACCAATGTACCTTGGTGAGAGCTTTCCTTTCTTACCAAATCTTATGACTCCCTTTATTGGTGACACTTTCAGAAATACATGCTCAACAATACTAAATTGAACATCTTTTCTTTTAGGATCTGCATAGCTCTTCTGGCAGCTAAAAGCTGTCTTCAAACGTTCTTGAATTAATGGTTCTTTCTCTATGGTTTCTTGAATAAGTTCTAGGCCTTCTATATGTCTTTCACCAATTTCATTCCAACATATAGGTGATCTACACTTCCTTCCATATAATGCTTCATAGGGTGCCATCTGTATGGTTGAATGGTAGCTATTATTATAGGCAAATTCAATCAATGGCAAATGCTTATCCCAAGTACCTCCAAAATCCAAAATGCACAATCTCAACATATCTTCTAAGGTTTGAATAGTTCTTTCTGTTTGCCCATCTGTTTGAGGATGAAATGTAGTGCTAAAATCTAACTTTGTTCCCAATGCCTCTTGTAACTTTTGCCAAAATCTGGAGGTGAATTGTGTTCCCCTATCAGAAATGATGGAAATAGGCACTTCATGTAAACTTATTATCTTATCTAAGTATAATTGTGCATATTGGGACACAGAATAGGTGGTTTTCACAGGAAGAAAATGAGCAGATTTCGTTAACCTATCAACAATCACCCATATAGAATCATATCCTGTAGATGTTCTAGGTAATCCAACCACAAAATCCATAGTAATCCTCTCCCATTTCCATTCTTGCAGTGGTAACTGTTGTAATATCCCAAATGGTTTCTGATGTTCAAATTTCACCTGTTGGCATATTAAACACCTTGCTACAAATTCTGTAATATCTTTCTTCATACCAGTCCACCAATAAACATCTTTCAAATCATGGTACATTTTGGTAGTTCCAGGATGTGCATTGTAGTTTGCATAATGAGCCTCCTTCATTATCTGTTTCTTTGGATCATCTACTGCTGGTACACAAAGTCCATTGCCATATTTTAATACACCTTCATCAATTACAAAGTCAAAGGTCTTGCCTGTAGCAATGTCTTCTTTTATTCTCACCAACTGTGGATCTTCATCTTGTAGTGTCTTAATTTGATCAATCAGTAATGGTTTGACAGTGAATTGGGCTATCAATGCTCAATTATTTGATAAATCAAATCGTATCCCCAAGCCATATAAGTTTTGAACCTCTTTTACTAATGGTCGTTGACTTACATGAATGTGTGCTAAATTTCCCAAATATTTACTACTTAAAGCATATGCCACCACATTAGCTTTGCTGGGATGATATAAGATCTCACAATCATAATCCTTAAGTAGCTCCATCCATCTACGTTGCCTGAGATTTAGATCTTTCTGTTGAAAGATGTATTTGAGGCTTTTTATGATCTGTGAAAATATCACATTTCTCACCATATAAGTAGTGTCTCCAAATCTTCAGAGCAAATATAACAGCAGCCATTTCTAAATCATGAGTAGAATAATTAACCTCATGCTTTCTCAGTTGTCTAGAGGCATAGGCAATCACCCTATCATTCTGCATTAAAACACAGCCAAGTCCCACTCTGGATGCATCACAATACACTGTAAATTTACCTCCTTCAGTTGGTAGTGAAAGAATAGGTGCAGACGTTAAATATTCTTCAATCTGCAGAAGCTTTCCTCACATTTGTTGTCCCAATAAAATTTTACCCCTTTATGAAGCAATCTAGTAATTGGTGTAGCTATTTTAGAAAAGTCTTTTACAAATTTTCTATAATAACCAGCCAATCCCAGAAAACTCCTTATTTCTGTAATATTTGTTGGTCGAGGCCAATCAGCTACTGCTTCAACTTTCTTAGGATCCACTTGTAACTCTTCACTGGTGATCACATGTCCTAAGAAAGATATTTTCTCTTGCCAAAATTCACACTTAGACAATTTAGCAAATAAATGATTTTCCCTCAGAGTCTGCAATGCTATCCTTAAGTGCTCTTCATGTTCAGTCTGACTCTTAGGATAAATTAGTATATCATCTATAAAGACAACCACAAATTTATCCAAGTATGACTTGAAAACCCGATTCATCAGATCCATAAATGTTGCAGGTGCATTAGTGAGACCAAAAGGTAGTACCAAAAACTCATAATGGCCATATCGAGTTTGAAATGCAATTTTAGGTACATCTTCCTTCTTGATTCTCAATTGATGGTATCCAGAGCGAAGATCTATCTTAGAAAAATAACTTGCCCCTTGTAATTGATCAAACAAGTCATCAATTCTAGGCAGAGGATATTTGTTCTTTATAGTCACCCTATTCAACTGTATGTAGTTTATACACATTCGAAGTGAACCATCTTTTTTTGTTAACAAATAATACTGGTGCACCCCATGGTGAACTGCTAGGCCTAATGAAGCCTTTATCCAAAAGATCTTGTAATTGTGCTTTCAACTCCTTCAACTCAGTTGGAGCCATTCTGTATGGAGGGATAGAAATAGATGTTGTACCAGGTAGCAAATCTATACTAAACTCTATTTCCCTCTTTGGAGGTAAAGTGGTCAGATCATCAGGGAATACATCAGGAAACTCTCGTACTGCAGGTATTTGATCCAAACTAGGGAATGAAACACTAGTATCTCTGACATGGGCCAAATACCCTATACATCCCTTTCTTAATAATCTTTTAGCACTAATTGCTGAGATCAAACTATTTAACACTTCACTCCTATCCCCCTGAAATTCAAAAATTTCCCCTGATGAACTATGAAATATTACCCTCTTACCATTACAATCTAAGGTGGCCAAATACTTAGATAGCTAATCCATTCCCAAAATAACATCAAACTCTAACATTGGTAATTCTATCAAATCAGCTCTCAAGATTTTATCATCAATCACTACCTCACAAGAAGGGTATACATTTTTAACAACAATTTCTTCCTCTAAAGGAGTAAACACAGTGAGAGGTATATCAAGCAGTTTGGAAGGTACATGTAATTTAGAAGAAAAATAGGAGACACAAAAGAATGAGTTGCCCCTGAATCAAATAACACCCTTCCTTTAACATATTGAATGGAAATGATACCTGTAATAGCTGCATTTGATGCTTGTGCCTCCTGAGGTGATAAGGTATACACTCTCCCTCTACCCCTACCAGATGGTGACTGTACTGCAGGTCTCTCAGTAACACTGCCTCTTCCAGAACCTCTTCCAAATCCACTAGATCTATGACCCCTTTCCATCTGCACGGTGGTCTGAGATGTTTATGGTCTTGTTTCTGCTGCAATCAAAGGGCAATCTTTAATAATATGATCTTTTTTCCCACATTTAAAACATGCCCTAGTCTCCCTATAACATTTCCCTCTATGCATCTTCCCACAAGTCTGACATGGAGTATGTATAGGAGGCCTCTGAACATTAGTACTGAAAAATCCATAAGTAATAGTCCCAGATGACCTTCCAGTAGGTGGTCTAGGTGGAAGTACCATTGAAGATCTAGGTGGGTTGATTTGTGGCATAGATTGTGATTGTCGCCTGGCGCTAGATGTTCCTACTTCTTCCTTGCCTCTCTGTCTTATAAAGCTTTCAGTTCTAGCCTTCTTCTTCTATTCCCGGACTTCCATCTCTCTAGTTTCTATTATTCTTCTTTGTCCACCAATTTAGAGTAAGAATCATAATCATGAGCAGCCAAAATCATGTATAGTGAATTAACTAATCCTCTTTTGAATCAATGTATTCTTGCTGCTTCATTTGGTACTAGAGCAGGTATATACTTACTCAACTGATTAAACTGTCTTGCATATTTAGATATTGTCATTCCAGGTGTTTGTACTAACCTCTCAAACTCTAAAGCCTTGGCTTGCCTAACACTTTCAAGTAAAAACTCTTGCAATACCATTTTTGCAAATTGCTCCCAAGTCAAAAGAACATTTTCTTTCAATATTCTAGCCACAACTCTCTTGTACCATTCCTTCGCTTCACCTCTCATTTGGTACCCTGCAAATTCAATTGCTTTTTTGTTTGGACAACGAAGTATTTGAGTTTTTGCTTCCATTTCCTCTAAAAAATCTTTAGGATCTTCTTCCCCTTTATAAATTAGAGGACTAAGTTTCAAAAATCTAGCTAATAATTTTCTTTCTTCATTTAATTCCATCTGTGGTGGTGGAGGTGGAGGAACATGGAATTCAAGCATAGGAGCCTCCTGTTGTTGTTGTTGTTGTTGTTGTTGTTGTTGTTGTTGTTGTTGTCTTTGTTGTATCATCATTTCCATCATCAACTCATAATTTTTCTGTAATTGTTCAAGGCTTTCCATCTTTCCAATTATTTTGTCTTCAGCTGCCTGTGGTTCTGGGGAAGGAGTCCTTACATTCTCAACTCTTTGTACTGATTCCTCAGAAGGAACAGCACCCTCAAATCTAATTGCCCTAGGTCTTCTTCGGGTTTCCATATCTAAACTATAAGAGAGAAAAGAATTATTTAATTAGCGTACGAATTAACGCAGATCTAGATAACAACAAAAACAAGACATGACAGAATAATCCTAAGCTCCATAGTATTCTTACACAATTATACTTACAAACTTTTAACCTATATATTATTATAAACCTAAGCTCTGATACCACCTCTGTCACACTCCATTTTTAGAAGTGTGACAGTCCTAGGGTCCAAGTAGGCTTAAGGCCACCAGGCACCATGTAGAACCCAACTAATTTATGAATTTATACAAATTAATTATTACACTAGTAAATTATAACTTTAATTTAAAACTTTATTATTTACTCATAATAACACATGTATTTTTATATTATATATTATTTACAAATATTTTCTTTAATTATTACATTATGGTTTATTTTCATAATTTACCAAGCTATTCACAATATTACTATGGAGCAACTAGAGTATAGCACAAATATTATTATTTAATTACATATGATAGTATTGGCTAATTAAATTATTATCAAGCTTCTTGCTGGAAGAAGAAATCAAGAAGCTGATGGTCCTGGGTCACCTCTACCTGAAACTACAGACGATGGGGTGAGTCGTCAACTCAGTGAAATTACAGTGTCACAAGGGTAGGATATGCAATAACGATATTTCAAGGTGCAAAGATAATAAATAAATAAATAAATAAAGCGGCTGCACAATAAAGGTATAACAATGAAATTTAATCCACAAGAAAGGCCCACAATAATTGGACCAATATCACCAAAGCAAATTATATAATATGACAGATAACAAATAGCAATAACACTGAAGAAAATATATCTTTATTCCAGTGCTATCACACATCACATTCACATAAGAGTAGCTTCTACCCTACAAATCACAAACTTCTATGTGCACATAGCCTGATGGTATAGCCCCCATCAAGTTGGGATTCTGTCATATTGGCTAATCAAATGGCTTGGTATGATCACATAGGCCAAGAGGCCACATTGGTTTTCGCAATTTACAAATACAGAATCACAAACAATAAAAGATATCAAATGGCTTAAATATCAACAATGGTTAAATTTTTATCAAAGAATTCCAAAAGTGACAAAGCAAGGGTTGGACACTATAACTCACCTTGAATATGCAAATTTGATTCCTCTAAGTTATTGATAATAATTGATTGATATGATGGCAATACCCGACCTACATTCACATTCACATATAAATCACACATTTAGGTTTATTTTGTTTAATTTATCATTTTTTTGTCTTAATTATTTATTAGAAACCTATGCCCTGTTTTAATATCTTAATATGTTCTAAATTTTATTTTATAATTATGAATTCAAATTTTACAAATTATATTATAATAGGGTTATACAATGGAGTAAGTTCAAATATGTGTCATATGCCTATAATAATATACATTGGTTTCTTTATTTTATTTAATTTACTTATTTATTAAATTAATATTTATACTTTTGAGAACATTAAATACACATACTAGAGATTATATTAATCTATAATATGCTTATATTTATGACCAAATCAAATATATTTTATTGTGCTCAATTCAGTCCTACATCAACAAAATACCTAAATTCCAGCATTTGAGTAGTTTGTATTCATTTAATTATGTATTAATTTATTTAAATTAATTTGCTCTAAAATTTTACCAGCATATTCCCAAAATTATATATGAGCTTTCTGTAAATTTTCACAATTTATAGAGTTTATTCATATAGGTAAATAATTTAAACATAGCAACAAAATCTCAATGGTATTCATTCAGACTATAAAATGAGCAGCTTGTGTTTATTTATTTACTCACTCATCTTATTTCATCATTTTGGCTTGAACTTTTACCACCACCTTCCCAAAATCCAAATAAACCTTTCTGTAATTTTTGATTAATTTTAAAGCTCGTTTTCATGTTAAAATAAATAAAAAAAACAGTAGCTAATTTATTGAGAATTCAAGCTGTAATATTTAGACAGATTTGAGTGTTAGGGTTTTTAGCTTCATTCCTTTCAATTTCTTTCAATACAAATCGATTTATAACATCCTAAATACTTAATTAATATGTACAAATGATAATTTTTAGCTCAGATTCAATAAATAATAGATTTAAAATTAGAAAAACAAAATAAAAGATTAAGATTCAGAATATTCAGATTCTTACCTTTAGGAGTTCTTTTGCTTTATTTGCCTTTATATCACTTTGTTGATTTAATTTTTCACTTTGGATCACTTCTAAACATAAGAAACTAGCCTAGGAATGGTTTTTAGCTGCTGGAAAAATAAGAGAGGGTCGTGATAAAGAAGAGGTATTCTTGATAGTAATAAGAAAAGAGAAAGAAGAAAAGATAAGCTTAAAAAAATTTCTATCATCTTTTAGTCAACATTTTCCAGCACCTATTACTATTCAAAATAGATGAGTCACCCACTTATTTTGGCAGAAAATTGGCTGAGAATTAATTGAGTGAAATGTCCATTTTGCCCCTCAATCTTATACATTTTTTTATTAACTCAAATGCCTTTTTAGTCATTTTACACCATAACTTGTTATCTACACTTGTAATTAATTTCTTTAAAATTGTTTTCACTTCTAATTTTAAATTTTAATTTATCTTATATGGTTTTAATGTATATTATTATATTAAGATATTATTAATTAAGTTATAGTATATTTCAAGTATAATACCCTAAGATTTTTATACATACGGGTTCACGTAGCTAAAGTATTTTAAAATTTATATTTCCATGACTTTAGTAACACATAAATTTTACTTCTTTGTATATGAATGATTTCTTTATCACTCTAATAGGTCATTTTATTTCTCTAATTGTTTATATACAAATATAATTAATTATTTAATAACTTACAGTTAATTGATTTGATTCACAAATGTAGAGTTTTCAATTCAGATACTTTAAAGTTTTTATTTATTACTTTGACACATTATAATTTTATTTCAATCAATTTTTTTCTCACTTAATTCATTCATTTGTACAACATTTAAGCTACTAGACATTTGTACAATATTTAAGCTACTAGATTTTTATTTTATCTAGGGTATTGCAGTGTTCCTAATGATGTAAGTTTGAAAAATACTATTTTGGAGGAAGCACATCAGTCGGTTTTTTGCTATGCACCCTGGGAGTACTAAGATGTATCATGTTTTGAAGCAAACATTATTGGTGGTCAGGTATGAAGAGGGACATAGCGGAGTTTGTATCCAAATATCTCACTTGTTAGAGAGTGAAGGCCTAGCACCAAGTTCCTTCGGGGTTGCTCCAACCTTTATCAGTGCCTGAATGGAAATGGGAGCAAGTAACGATGGATTTTGTGACTGGTTTGCCTTTGGCTCAGAAGAAGCATGATGCCATTTGGGTGATTGTTGATCGATTGATGAAGACAGCTCATTTCCTTTCAGTTCAGATGGACTATTTGTTAGTGTATGTGCCCTAGGCCATTTATTTGGATCTTTATGTTATACATTCATTATTAATAAATGAGGTTTTATTATCATTATTGTTTGTTTGCATGTTACACAATTTTGATATTTGTCCCTGGTTTATTATTGTTATAGAGATAAAAAAAATAATTCTTAACCAGTATGAACATTGATTTGATAATCATTAGATGGTTATGTGTATAGTGATACAAATCAATTTCATAGATACTTGTTAGAGAACAATGTATTGGATAGACCCATCATGAGATTACTACATGGGTTAGTGTCATAAGTAAATCTCATGATAGTTATATACTAATTCTTTGACTTGAGATTGTCATAGTTTCCAATATAAGGACTATTATATTTTGACATGATCAAACATTATCCGTAACTGGATAGTAATAAAGGTTATGTTCATATATGATAGAAATTATGTAGAGGATAATGAACAATCAAGATAGAATTTGTCCCTCTCTTTGAGAGAGATATCTTTTGGGCCCCTCGATAAGTGAGACTGTGAAATGCATGGCCGTGCTCAAATGAATTGATAGTGTGATCAATTTCATTTGTTTTTATCAGTCTACTTGGAGATCGAGTAATCATAAGTTTGGACAATATAAGTATGACGTTGACCATGACTTATGTTCAAGCTAGATATCGTGTGACAAAGGGATTAATGCATATACTATTATTAGGCAAATTGGACATTCCTTATATTAATTGGGTAGTTGTAACGCCTTGCTAGAGGCCAATTATGACTTGTTGATTTAATAGAGATTAAATTGACTGCCAATTAATATGGGCCTATCGGGTCACACACAAGAATGCGTTTTGGGCTGGATATAATATTAATAATATTATTATTAGATATTAATATTTATTATTATTATTATTATCGTTTTTATATATATATATATTATTAGATAATATATTCAGAATCCTAATTAGATTTGGATTCTGAATTTGACTTACCTTATCCAATTATATATATTATTAGATAATGTATTCAGAATCCTAATTAGACTTGGATTCTGAATTTGACTTTCCGTATCCAATTTTGAATTGGATTCTGGAGTGATTATATTCACTCCAGACGTTAAGTCTTCTCAGAGGTAACAATAAAAACAAAGAGGAACGAAAAAGGTAACCTTAATATGTTTTAGAGAAAATGTTTTTCCAGCCTTCGCCGTTGCAGAGAGCTAGCACTCCAAACGGTAGCATTCGTGTGGATACGCGATATAGGGTGTTTCGCGATCGAGGCATCTCTTACAAACTGTGATTTTGAATCATCAACAGGTTAGTTCTTTGAACACTTTTGTCGAATTAAACGAACAGCATGGATCCTGGTGGGAAATCAGAGATCAAATATTTTTCCGCTGCGTGTTTTTGTTTGCAGTGATCTCTATGATTTCCTAACAGTGGTATCAGAGCCACTTGTTGTTTTCGTTTAATTCGAAAATGCCATGTTGATATGATTATGGTGATATATATTGTTTACGTATGGCATGTTAACTATAAAACTCTAATTCGTTTTTCATATGATGAGAAAGGATTGGTTTTTGGTTTCTTTCTGTAAAACCCTAATTCGTTTTTCATATGATGAGAAAGGATTGGTGTTTTTAATTTCATTTTCATGAGATGATCACGTATATATGATTGGTTGATTAAAATGATTTTCATATGATGAAAACGATTAAGTTTATATGTGATATAAACATTTGGTAATGATTCTGTAATGGGTTGTACATATTCGAAATAAAACAGTAAGAAGGTTAATGAGATTAACGGTTCTGTTTTAGGGTTTCGCCAAAGAAAAATGTTAATGAGATAAAACAGTAAGAAGGTTAATGAGACTAACCGGCTAGCGGGACCGCCGTATGTTCGCGCCCTATAGTTCGTTACCGCGACATTAAGAATGTCAATATATTTGTTTCTATTTAACATGTTGGTGATGAATATGTTATGTTTGTTTGATGTCTTGGCATGGTGCATAGCATGGCCTTATGACCTATGTGATTGGTTTATTCATATCTTTATTTTGGGTAAATACGGCCTGCGTGTCGTTTATTTTGTTGTAATTTATTTTACTAGTAGTTAGATTTTCTTTTATTGTAATATATGAAGATTCAAGCTACAATGTTTGTGATGGAGATTCATACCAAGGAGAAGATGGTTCCATGGTGATGGAAGCACAAGCTCAAGTTTTGAAGATATGTAATATTGCAAGTGTTGTAATAGATAGGTTTTTCACCTAGGGTTGCCTTTATGATCTTCATTTGGTCTCTTGAAGATCATATTTAGTTTGGCCATGCTATGTCACGTTTACATATTTTGTCATTTGGTATATGATGCTTATGTGATAAATTATATATATGCATATAGGATGCTAAAATATAATGATATGTAATGCAAGACATGATAATAATTTAGTTGAACCCTCATTAATAATTTAAGTCTAAATGCCATCCACGTTTTGAACACCTATCAAAACTAAGATTGTATTAAAGTAGGTATTGCCAAAGCAATATGCTTTAAACATTCCTAGCTAAGTAGGATGAGTAATAGTGCTACTCATATGTTTTAAAATTGGTTAGACTTAATTAGGCTATCAAAATGGTTTTGGGCCTAAGGCATTAGATGGAATTCAACATGCTATAACATATGATGTCAATATTCCATAATTACTAAGAGTTACATGAGATATAATTGGTAAAGATGTTACCTACCTAAATAACTTGATTTTAAGCGTCACGCCAAAGCTGAGTTTAGAATTAAGTGAAATACGGATCTTAGCCTACTAAAATATTTCTTTAGAGGGTTATATTTTTTAGTAGGAGTTTAAATAATTTTAACCTCATTATTAATTAAAATTTGACTTTGCATATTTATCAACAGATGGCTGCTAATAACAATTCCACCTTATCACTGCGATCTATCCTTGAGAAGGAAAAACTGAAAGAATGTGGGACTAATTTTGTTGACTGGTTTAGGAACCTGAGAATTGTTCTCAAACAAGAGAAAAAGTCCTACGTGCTTGATGAAGCTATCCCTGACCCACCTCCTGCCGATGCTTCTAATGCTGCTAAGAGTAAGCATAAGAAGCATGTGGATGATTCCAATGACATAGGATGTCTTATGTTGGCTACTATGTGTCCAGGACTTCAGAAGGATCTGGAACACTTAGAGGCTTATGAGATGAGTGTGCATCTCAAACAAGCTTTCCAACAACAGGCTAGGCAAGATAGGTTTAACACCGCTGTTGCATTATTTGACTGCAAAATGTCTGAAGGTGAATCTGTTAGTGCTCATGTTTTGAAGATGAAAGGCTATCTAGATCACCTTGCTAGACTTGGAAATCCCCTGAGTTTAGAACTCTCCACGGATTTGATCCTACATTCATTGCCTAGCAGTTTCTCACAGTTTGTCATGAACTATAACATGAATGACATGGAGAAATCCATTCCTGAGCTACATGGTATGCTCAAAACTGCTGAGGGGAATATCAAAAAGCCTACCCAAATATTGAATGTCAATATTAAACAAATGAAAAAGAAAGCCAAAGATACTAAAGGCAAGGGTAAGGAAAAAGGTGCTAAAGGGTCCAAGGGACAAGCTAAACCAAAACCTGTACCTAAGGCTAAAGTTCCTAAGGAAGGGACTTGTTTCCATTGCAACAAGCCTGGGCATTGGAAGAGAAATTGTCAACTCTATTTGGATGAGTTAAAGAAGTTGAAGGGTAGTGCGACTACATCTTCAGGTATTTATGTTATAGAAATTAATTTATCTATTCCTTCTTCCTGGGTATTAGATACCGGATGTGGATCTCATATTTGTACAAATATGCAGGGACTCAAAAGGAGTAGGATGCTAAAGAAGGGCGAAGTGGACCTACGTGTTGGCAATAGAGCAAGAGTTGCTGCTATAGCTGTAGGAACTTATGAGCTTGTTATGCCCAATGGGTTTTTGTTAATTTTGAACAATTGCTTTTATGTTCCTACTATGAGTAGGAATCTTATTTCAGTATCTGTTTTGGATGATGAAGGTTATTCATTTTTTATTAAGAATAAGAAATGTTCTATTTTTGATAAAAATGATCTGCTTTATGGTATTGCAAATTCTTATAATGGCCTTTATATCCTTAATCTTGATGATTCTAATGGTAATTATATCTATAACATAACTTCTAAGAGAACTAAGCCAAATGAGTTAAACCCTACTTATTTATGGCATTGTCGCCTTAGCCATATAAATGAGAAACGCATTTCTAAGCTCCATCAAGATGGATTATTAGATTCATTTGATTTTGAATCATTTGAAACATGTGAGTCTTGTTTGCTTGGTAAGATGACAAAGGATCCTTTTACTGGTCATAGTGAAAGGGCTAATGATTTATTGGGCTTGATACATACAGATGTATGTGGTCCTTTTAGCATTAGTGCCAGAGGAGGATTTCGATACTTCATTACTTTTACTGATGATTTCAGTAGGTATGGCTATGTCTACCTAATGAAACATAAGCATGAGTCTTTTGAAATGTTTAGAACTTTTCAAAATGAAGTACAAAATCAACTTGGTAAAACAATTAAACTACTTCGATCAGATCGAGGTGGTGAATATTTGAGCCAAGAGTTTGATGATCATCTAAGGGATTGTGGAATTGTTTCACAATTGACTCCTCCAGGAACTCCACAGTGGAATGGAGTTTCTGAAAGGAGAAATCGAACTCTATTAGATATGGTTCGATCAATGATGAGTCAAGCGGATCTTCCTTTATCTTTTTGGGGTTATGCCTTAGAGACAGCTGCATTCATTCTGAACCGTGTACCATCTAAGGCGGTTGAAAAAACACCATATGAGATATGGACAGGTAAGACACCTAGTTTGTCTTTTCTTAAGATTTGGGGTTGTGAAGCTTATGTGAAAAGACCAGTTTCAGATAAGTTAGCTCCAAAGTCTATCAAATGTAATTTTGTGGGGTATCCTAAGGAAACTAAAGGATACTATTTCTATACTCCTTCAGAGAACAAAGTGTTTGTTGCTCGAAATGGGATCTTTTTGGAAAGGGAATTTCTTTCTAAGAGAACTAGTGGGAGTATAGTAGAACTTGAGGAAACTCAAGTACCACAAGAAATCATTGAGCCGTCTATAGAGCCTATTTCAGAACCACAAATAGTTGTGGAGTCTGAAGATGTAACACAAATCCCTCGCAGGTCTGATAGGACACGTCGTCATCCAGAGAGATATGGATTTCTTGTGACTGATGATAGTGAAGTAATGCTCATAGATCAAGATGAGCCTACTACCTATCAAGAAGCTGTGTCAGGTCCAGATTCAGACAAATGGCTTGGAGCCATGAAATCTGAGATGCAATCTATGTTTGACAACCAAGTTTGGTCTTTAATTGATCCTCCAGAGGGTATTAAGACTATTGGTTGCAAATGGGTTTTCAAGAAGAAAACTGACATGGATGGGAATGTGCACACCTATAAAGCAAGGCTTGTTGCAAAAGGTTTCAAGCAAACTCATGGTATAGACTATGATGAAACCTTTTCACCAGTTGCTATGCTTAAGTCTGTTAGAATTCTCATTGCCATTGCAGCATACTATGATTATGAGATATGGCAAATGGATGTCAAAACCGCTTTCCTTAATGGAAACTTGCCTGAGGATGTGTATATGACACAACCTGAGGGTTTTGTAAATCCTGAGAATTCTACAAAGGTTTGCAAGCTTCAAAAATCCATTTATGGATTGAAGCAAGCATCTCGAAGCTGGAATCTTCGTTTTGATGAAACAGTTAAGAACTTTGGTTTCATCAAGAATGAAGATGAACCTTGTGTCTACAAGATGGTTAGTGGGAGTGCAGTAGTGTTTTTAGTCTTATATGTGGATGACATATTACTCATTGGGAATGATATCCCTACCTTGCAAAAGGTTAAGACTTGGTTAGGGAATTCTTTCTCAATGAAAGACTTAGGTGAGGCTGCCTATATCCTTGGTATAAAGATCTATAGAGATAGATCTAGAAGGATAATTGGCCTGAGTCAAAGTACATACATAGATAAAGTGTTGAAGAGGTTCAACATGCAAGATTCCAAAAAGGGATTCTTGCCTATGTCTCATGGCATTCATCTCAGCAAGAGTCAATGTCCTATGACATCTGATGAGCGAGATCGAATGAATAAGATTCCTTATGCTTCTGCTATAGGATCTATTATGTATGCCATGCTATGTACTAGACCAGATGTCTCATATCCATTAAGCGCAACTAGTAGATTTCAAGCTGATCCTGGTGAAGGTCACTGGACAGCTGTCAAGAATATTCTTAAGTACCTTCGAAGGACTAAAGATGTATTCTTGGTTTATGGAGGTTTGGAAGATGAGCTAGTTGTAAATGGTTACACAGATGCTAGTTTCCAAACTGACATAGATGATTTTAGATCGCAGTCAGGTTTTACATTCACATTGAATGGTGGAGCTGTTAGTTGGAAGAGCTCAAAACAAAGCACTATGGCTGATCCTACAACAGAGGCTGAGTATATAGCAGCATCAGATGCAGCTAAGGAAGCAGTCTGGTTGAAGAAATTCATCACTGAGCTAGGAGTGGTGCCTAGCATTGCAAATCCTGTGGACATTTATTGTGACAACAATGGTGCCATAGCACAGGCAAAAGAGCCTAGATCTCATCAAAGGTCTAAGCATATACTCAGGCATTTTCACCTCATTCGAGACATTATCGATAGAGGAGATATCAAGATATGCAAAGTTGACACAAATGATAACATAGCAGATCCATTAACAAAGCCTCTCTCACGGGTCAAGCATGATCAGCACACTAGATCTATGGGTCTTAGAAATTTGTAGGCCTAGTGCAAGTGGGAGATTGTTAGTGTATGTGCCCTAGGCCATTTATTTGGATCTTTATGTTATACATTCATTATTAATAAATGAGGTTTTATTATCATTATTGTTTGTTTGCATGTTACACAATTTTGATATTTGTCCCTGGTTTATTATTGTTATAGAGATAAAAAAAAAATAATTCTTAACCAGTATGAACATTGATTTGATAATCATTAGATGGTTATATGTATAGTGATACAAATCAATTTCATAGATACTTGTTAGAGAACAATGTATTGGATAGACCCATCATGAGATTACTACATGGGTTAGTGTCATAAGTAAATCTCATGATAGTTATGTATTAATTCTTTGACTTGAGATTGTCATAGTTTCCAATATAAGGACTATTATATTTTGACATGATCAAACATTATCCGTAACTGGATAGTAATAAAGGTTATGTTCATATATGATAGAAATTATGTAGAGGATAATGAACAATCAAGATAGAATTTGTCCCTCTCTTTGAGAGAGATATCTTTTGGGCCCCTCGATAAGTGAGACTGTGAAATGCATGGCCGTGCTCAAATGAATTGATAGTGTGATCAATTTCATTTGTTTTTATCAGTCTACTTGGAGATTGAGTAATCATAAGTTTGGACAATATAAGTATGACGTTGACCATGACTTATGTTCAAGCTAGATATCGTGTGACAAAGGGATTAATGCATATACTATTATTAGGCAAATTGGACATTCCTTATATTAATTGGGTAGTTGTAACGCCTTGCTAGAGGCCAATTATGACTTGTTGATTTAATAGAGATTAAATTGACTGCCAATTAATATGGGCCTATCAGGTCACACACAAGAATGCGTTTTGGGCTGGATATAATATTAATAATATTATTATTAGATATTAATATTTATTATTATTATTATTATCGTTTTTATATATATATATTATTAGATAATATATTCAGAATCCTAATTAGATTTGGATTCTGAATTTGACTTACCTTATCCAATTATATATATTATTAGATAATGTATTCAGAATCCTAATTAGACTTGGATTCTGAATTTGACTTTCCGTATCCAATTTTGAATTGGATTCTGGAGTGATTATATTCACTCCAAACGTTAAGTCTTCTCAGAGGTAACAATAAAAACAAAGAGGAACGAAAAAGGTAACCCTAATACGTTTTTAGAGAAAACGTTTTTCCAGCCTTCGCCGTTGCAGAGAGCTAGCACTCCAAACGGTAGCATTCGTGTGGATACGCGATAGAGGGTGTTTCGCGATCGAGGCATCTCTTCCAAACTGTGATTTCGAATCATCAACAGGTTAGTTCTTTGAACACTTTTGTCGAATTAAACGAACAGCATGGATCCTGGTGGGAAATCAGAGATCAAATATTTTTCCGCTGCGTGTTTTTGTTTGCAGTGATCTCCTATGATTTCCTAACACTATTCTCTTGAGAAGTTAGCTGAACTATATATCAGTGAGATAGTGAGATTACATGGAGTCCCAATTTCTTTAGTGTCTGATCGAGATCCTCGATTTACTTCAAGATTTTGGAAGAGTTTGCATGCTGCTTTGGGTTCTTGATTGCACTTTAGCACTGCTTTTCATCCTCAAACAGATGGGCAGTCAGAAAGAGTGATACAGATTTTAGAGGACATGTTGAGAAGCTGTGTAATTGATTTCTCTGGGAGTTGGGACAGATTCTTGCCATTGATGGAATTTGCCTACAATAACAGTCATCAGTCTAGTATTAGAATGGCACCTTACGAGGCATTGTATGGCAGAAGATGCAGAACAGCTCTATGTTGGGATGAGGTTGGAGAAGGTAAGTTGGTTGGTCCCGATTTGATAAAAGAAACAGAAAAGAAAGTGAATATAATTCGGGATCATTTGAAAGCAGCTTCAGATCGGCAGAAATCTTATTCAGATTTGAAGAGGAGAGACATAGAGTTCAATGTTGGAGATAAAGTATTTCTGAAAGTGTCTCCTTAGAAAAAGATTTTGAGATTTGGCAGCAAAGAAAAGTTGAGTTCTCGTTTCATTGGACCTTATGAGATACTAGAGAGAGTTGGACCATTTGCTTATCGACTTGCTTTGCCGCCTGAGTTGGATAAAATTCACAATGTCTTCCATGTTTCCATGCTATGGAGATACAGATCAGACCCATCTCACGTTTTGTCAGTGAAATCCATTGAGGTGAGTCCGGATCTGACTTTTGAGGAAGAACCAGTGGCTATTTTGGCACATGAAGTGAAAGAGTTGAGATATAAGAAAGTGACACTTGTGAAGGTTCTTTGGAATAATCATGCTAAGGAAGAGGCAACTTGGGAGAATGAGCAATTGATGCGAGATCAGTATCCTCAGTTATTTCAGATTTGAGAACAGGTAATTTCGAGGACGAAATTATTTTATAAAGGGGTAATATCCCATATAGTACCCTAAATTTTTGGAATGCTTATTTGTGAGAATTGGATTAAATAATTTAAAGTGTATATATGACTAATGGAATAAGAGGAGATGTGTATATGTTATATATATGAGGATATATACAATATATATGCACGTCAATGGGTTTATTTTGGTCAAAAGCTATTTTAGTTATTTAAATGGAATTAATAAGAGTTAGTGGAAGATGATGTAAGTGAGTTGATTATTATATTAGTATAATACTTGGTGGAGAGGATTTTGAGGGAAGTGGTTGTTTTAAAGAGGTTGACTTTCTTTCTTTCTTTCTTTCTTCTTCTTTCCTCTTCATCTTCTTCTTTCTTTTCTAGTGAGCCGGCCACCATTTTCCACCAAAGGAAAAGAGATTTTGTTGCTTCCAAACTCAAGAGATTGAAGGTTTTCAAGAGATCAAGTTGGAGTTTTAAGGATTTTCTTCACTTTTGGTAAGTTTCCAACTTGTTTCCTTATTTTCTTTTGAGTTTGTGTTCTTGGGTTTGTTGGATTGGTTATTGTAGATGTGTTTATGGTTGATTTTGGTTTATTTGAGGTTGTGTTGTTTTGGTAACTTTGATTTTTGGGGTTGGATTGAAGAGAGAAAAAGGGTTAAGTTTGGTGAAAGAGACAAGTGTTGTGGATTGTGTAAGTTTGAGTTATGAGATATGGTTGAGATTGTGTTTTGATGTTTGTAATTGAGTTGTTTTAAAGTTTACTCAAGTATTATATGGATTGTTGATGGTTTTGATTGAGTTTGTGTGTTATTGATATGTTTATTGAAAGATGTTTGTTGGATGTGGTGTTTTGGGTGTCGATTTTAGGGTTTTTGGCCTGACACGCCCAGGAGCACGGCCATGCCTTTGGGCATGTCTTTGGTTCTATTTTCTGCATTGGTGACACATCCAGTGACACTCCCATGTCACCGAGCGTGTCACAGCTACTGTGTTGTTGGAAGATTGGCACGTGCAGTGACACGCCCATGTCACTGAGCGTGTCGTAGCTTCTGTGATGTTGAAGAATAAAAGCAATTTAAATTACATGATATTTAACTAATGAGATACCCACAAAGTGGAAACATACCTCTTACACTTTTAATGCTAAAACAAGCAAATAATAACAATAAAGAAAACATCCATCCATGATAAATTAAATAAATCAAGCATTGAGATTAAATAAATCAACCACCAAAGCATATAATAGACTACATAATCAAATCTAAAAATAAAGCAAGTAAAGATACAAATTGAGGTTTACTGTTTCTATTTAAAGTTCTTCAATTAATATTTAGGGTTTTGGAATCTTAAGATATTATTATTGTTATTTGTTTAGGCTACTGTAAGTTTTAAGAGAATTGAAATGGATTAGGGTTTTATAATTTAATAAATTGGTAAGGTTCTTTGATTGATCAAATTATGGTTTGAGGGATAAAATTATGAAATTAAGGTTTTGATATTTTAAGATATTAGGTTTATAATTCATGTTAACTGTATTGTTATTTTAGTTTTATTATATTATGGCTTTAGGGTTTAAATTAACTAGTTTAGGGTTTTAAATTCAATGAATTAGGGTTTAGGAAAATTTAGGGTTTACTGTTTTGGTTTTAAGAGAATTAGAGTTTTTGGTGTTTTGGAAAATATGTTTGGTTTTAGGATTTGAAAAAAAAAACAGTTTAGAGTTTTATGAAGTTTTTGGAAATAGGCAAAATGATTTAAGGTTTTTGGAAACAGAAAAGTATTTTTTTAGGGTTTTTGAAAATAGAAGGAAAAATTTAGGGTTTTAAGGTTTAGAAGAAATAGATTAGGGTTCTTAAGATTTTAAGAAATAGAAAATATTTTTAGGGTTTTTGTAAATAGAAGGATCAATTTAGGGTTTTTGTAAATAGAAGGATCAATTTAGGGTTTTAAGGTTTTGAAGAAACAAAAGAAACAATTTTCAATTTGAGTGATGAAGCTACTGTAAAGAAAATAAATAAAGAAATTAGAGATTCAAACCTTCATTCGTTGGTTCCACTAAAAATTAATTTCTGGATGAACAAGGATAAAGACAAGCTTGCTGCCATTGATGAATTGTTGATTGCTTGCTTATTGCTTGGGTTTCTGAGTTTCGACCACTTAATCAAAAGTCTCCCAAAGTTCTAAGTTCCACTGTCCAAGGTCCAAAATTCCAATCCCTTTTTTGTGTGTTTTAAAGGGTTATTTATAGGCAAATTTATATGATTAATCCTAATTGTTTAAGGAAACTAAGATTAATTAGGAAAAGAAACAAAAACCAAATAGAGTTTGGTTTCGAAAAAAATTGCGTTGGAAAATTTCGCTGGCAAAATTGCGAGCGTTGGCGAGAAACTGCGAGGCAAGGTCTGCGAGGATTTGTGAAAAATTACGAGCTGGGCACGTGGCAAGCCAATTTCGCTGCAGGAATTTCCTGCAGTGAAACCCGCAGGAAATTCCTGCGGGCAAAATTGGCCTTGGCCAATTTGGCTTTCGGCGATGTGGGCGGGGATTTTCGCCCCCACTCTCAGTGGAATGGTTTTTGCGACTTCGGCACTGTTTAGGCTCTGGGCCTTAGAGAATACAAACCTAAGTCCGAAGAAAATGGAGTCGCCACCCGGACAGGCCGGGAAAAAGAAAGGGGTAGATGACTCGATTCCTAAAGAATCCCCAACCCCCTAATGGGTTTAGAAAGTTGGGTACGTGTGGGGAAGGTGAGAAATGGCCTAGCACCCCCACAACGCCCTGTTCATTGGAACCGGCCTTCTTTACAAGACTTAATATTATAAATTTCTTAAATATAACAATATTATCTATATTACACACAATAATTAAAATAAAGCATCAATATATTGAAAATCAAAACAATGTCCAAGCAAAAAAAATAAATGGACACCCATCCGAAGATAGAAACATGCCCTTATATAATCCATGCCTAAATAGGACACCCACCGAAAGGTAGAAACATGTCCTTTACATTGGTTCTAAAATAGAAAAGCAATTTAAATTTCATGATATTTAACTAATGAGGTACCCACCAAGTGGAAACATACCTCTTACAACATTTGGAAATCTAAATAAATCGATAAAAGTAAATAACCATTCATCATAAATAAATCATTCACCAAATATATCAAACATCAATAGAATGTAAACATCCATCCATGATAAACTAAATAAATAAAGCATTGAACTTAAATAAATCAACAAAGCAAAGCATATAATAGACTACATAATTAAATCTATAAATAAAGCAAGTAAAGGTACAAATTAGGGTTACTATTTCTATTTAAATTTCTTTAATTAACATTTAGGGTTTTGGAATCTTAAGATATTATTATTGTTATTTGTCTAGGCTACTATAAGTTTTATGAGAATTGAAAAGGATTAGGGTTTTATAATTTAAGAAATTAGTAAGGTTTTTTGATTGATCAAATTAGGGTTTGAGGGGTAAAATTATGAAATTAGGAAAATTTAAGTTTTAGATTAATTGGTTTTGGGTTTACTGTTTGTATTTTGAATAATCATAATAATGGAAGTAAAACATAAAGATTTATAATGCATAAATAAATAATGACCCGAACCCATACGGCGGTCCCGCTAGCCAGTTAGTGGGCAGGGGTCAAGGGGGCAGCTCCCCTTGTGGGGTCCGGGTCTGCACCTGGAAGATTTTGAAAATTGGCTTCTAGGATTGTAGGTTTCGGTGTTGAAAATTAAGATTTTAGGGTTTAAGATTTAAAAAAAATAGGGTTTTGAAATTGGAAGAAACTAGTGTTATTTTTAAAAGAATAATACTTACTGTGTGATTTTGGAAAGAAGGATTAATTAGGGTTAAAGCTTTTGATTCTTAAAAATAAGGCTACTAACTTTTGGAATAAAGTTTAGGGTTTTGAGAATTAATAAAACAATTTAGGGTTTTTGGTGTCTTTGGAGACAAAAGAAACGATTTAAGGTTTTTATGGTTTTTGAAAACAAAAGAAACAAATTAGGGTGTTTAGAGACAGAAGAAACAAATTAGGGTTCTTAGGTTTAGAAGAAATGTTTTAGGGATTTAAGGTTTAGAAGAAACAAAAGAATGATTTTTAGGGTTTTTGGAAATAGAATAAATGATTTATTAAAGCTACTGTGAGAAAATAAAGAAATTAGAGATTCAAACCTTCGTTCGTTGGTTCCATAAAAAATTGCTTCTTGGATGAACAAGATCAAAGACAAGCTTTGCTGCCTTTGATGGATTGAATTGCTTATTTGCTCTCTCAAAAATCCGATCGATTTCACTGCCAGAAGGAATTCTTAAAATCCGATTTATTTTTCAAAGTTTTCCTCCTCAATTTCGATCCAAAATTTCCCACTTTTTTTGTGTAGTTTTTGTCCTTATTTATAGAAGATTTTTATGATTAATTTTAGTTATTCATGGAATCTAACATTAATTAAGAAAAGGAAACCGAACCTAATTGTATTTGGTTTCAAAAAAATTTGCGTCTGAAAAATTTCGCTGGCAAAAAAAAATTACTGCGAAAAAATTTCTCTAGCGAAAAAAAAACTGCTGTGAAAAAATTGCTCTGGCAAAAATGCTGCTGCAGCTGGCTGCGGGCTGCAGGCGAAAATTGTCCTGCGGGCCATTTCGCCCACAGAAATAGGCGAAATGGCTTTGGCCATTTCCTGCGAGCGAAATGGACTTGGGTCATTTCGCCGCAACCCTTTTCGGCGACGAAATTTTTCGTCGCTGATTTTTTTTATTTGTTTATTATTATTATTATTATTATTATTATTTATTATGATTATTAATTATAAAAATTAAATACTAAAACAAATATTATTTAATTAAGATAACAAAATTTATTTTGGACTAATTAAAATATATTGGACCAGACTGGGTCAAAAATTAAGGGTCTACAGTTTGCCCCCTGCTTGAACGATCTGAGGCTTTAGAGAGTGAAAAGCAACAAGACTTAATTTTTGATGAGATGGTTATTTGGATTTGTTTTGGGTACTTGGACCCGAGACTGAACTTGATTTGGGTACTTGGACTTGAGATTGGATTGAATTTGGGTACTTGGACCCAGGATTGGGTACTTGGACCCGAGATTGATTTGATTTGGGTACTTGGACCCGAGATTAGGTACTTGGACCCAAGATCGGATTTAATTTGGGTACTTGGACCCTAGATTGATTTGATTTGGGTACTTGGACCCGAGATTGGGTACTTGGATCCAAGATTGGATTGCATTAGGGTACTTGGACCTGAGATTGATTTGATTTGGATACTTGGACCCGAAATTGGGTACTTGGACCCAAGATTGAATTGAATTTGGGTACTTGGACCCGATATTGATTTGATTTGGGTACTTGGACCCGAGATTGATTTGATTTGGGTACTTGGACCTGAGATTGGATTGAATTTGGGTACTTGGACCCAGGATTGGGTACTTAGACCCGAGATTGGGTACTTGGACCCAATATTGGATTGAATTTGGGTACTTGGACCCGAGATTGATTTGATTTGGGTACTTGGACCCGAGACTGATTTAATTTGGGTGCTTAGACCCGAGATTGGGTTTGACTCACCTTTTATCAATTGAGAAGTCTGACTTCTCCGGCCGTTCTATGCATCATGGTTCTTCACCCTCAAAATGGATCTTCATCCTTTGAGATCGGGTTTTCACCCTTGAAAATGGATCTTCATCCTTTGAGATCGGGTCTTCACCTTTGAAAATGGATCTTCATCCTTTGAGGTCGGGTCTTTACCCTTAAAACATGGATCTTTATCCATTGGAGGTTGAGTCTTTACCCTGGCTTTAGCTCTTTTTGCTGGAGTGATCTTTCGTCTTTTGCACCTTTATTCTTTTGATAGTTCTAATGTTCCATTCTTTTGTTCTTCCTAACTTCAGCTATTTTTAGTTGGCTCTCATATCTTCTCCTGCCCCCTGCATGGCAAAAATTTGCAAGTGAGTTTGAAAATGTTTTATATATAAACTCAAAAAATTGAAAAGGAGAAACTTTGCCCCCTGTGTAGGCCCAAACCCATGATTTTTTATGCGGGCTCTGATCGATGTTTTTGTTGTCTAGTTCTTCGCACAAGCACGCATTTCTTCTCTTTGCAAAATTACTGGAGCTTTCTCAAGCAATGGGCTTTCCATGCCCCCCCTGATTTGATATCTTCTTTTGATTGTTTACTTCATAGGGAGTTTGCTGTTCACTTTGATAAAGAATAGACAATACAAGACAAGAAAGTGCGATGTGATATGCTCATGTATGCATGATATGCATGAATAATACTTACAATCGTTCCATCCACTCACAGACTAAGGTGATCAGCAAAAGTGTTCTCATTGGTTCCTTTTATATACTCGTTCAGGTCTTGCATTGGAATGATCGAAAGCTTTGCATTTGTGGCTTTTATCTTCAAGATGTTGAAAACACGAGTGGTGGAAATCCCAAGTTGCAGAGTCAAGGATACATCCTTTTTAAACTATGTTTCAGCGTGTCAGTTGATAGCTTCTTCATGACCTTGCCAATAATCATTTCCTTTGCCCAATGTGTCCGTTGAAGGTTCAACATACTTCCCTTAACTTGAAGGCTTTGTATGACAAAAAAATTTTTTTTTTTGAATTTTTAAATCAAATGTTGGCTTTGCCAAGACTTAGAAGATATTTTAGGTTATGGACCTAAGGATAATTTGGGTTCTGGACCCGAGCTAAGTTCTAGACTTAAAAGAGATTTTAGGTTCTGGACTCGAGCTAAGTTCTAGACTTAAAAAAGATTTTAGGTACTGGACCCGAGCTAAGTTCTGGACTTAGAAGAGATTTTAGATTCTGGACCTAAGGGTAATTTTGGGTTCTAGACCTGAGCTAAGTTATGGACTTAGAAGAGATTTTAAGTTCTGAACCTAAGGATAATTTTGGGTTCTGGACCTGAGTTAAGTTCTGGACTTAGAAGAGATTTTAGGTTCTGAACCTAATGGTAATTTTGGTTCTGGACTCGAACTAATAGAGTTTTAATTATCTGCAAAAAATAATTATAGTCAGTAGCATATAAATTTTGTTTGCAAAAAATTTAGCTAATTTTTATGCACATATCTTCTTCTTGCCCCCTGCGTGTAAATTTTTTTTAAAAGTACAAAAATATTTATATACACACAATTACTTGAATGATTAAACTAAATAATTGAGTTTTCTATTTATTTACTGTGTAGTCACTGTTTATGCACTATTTACTATTTGTAAATAGTAACTTACTATTTATAAATAGTATTCTACTATTGTAAATAGTATCCTACTATTGTAAATAGTAATTTACTATTTATCAATAGTAAAATTTACTTTTTGAATTTTGTTTTTTCCTTTGCCGTTCCTCTATATAAACGAACGATTTCTTCGTTTCATTCATAGCAAAATTGTTAATTTCTTTAGTTAATAGCTATAATTCTCTCAAATTTAGCATACAATTTAAAAAAATACATTCTTCATGATCAGAAACTCATTCTAATGCTGAGTTATTGGAGTTTATTCGGCATCACGAAGATGGGAATATAGATCTACTAGCCGGGATGCCGCTTCATTGTAGTTCAAACCAAAAGAGCAAGGTAATTATTTTTCTTTTTCTTTTCTTTTCATTTTTTTCATTTTTTATTATTTTTCTTTATATATATTTTTATTTATATATATTTTTAGTATCATTATTATTTATATATATATATATTTTTTAGAAAATTTAGGAAAAAAATATTAATTTAAGAATTTAAGTAGATAGACTAATGATATACTTACCTTGTATTAACTTACCTGGCTCCGTGTTAGTGTAACTGTTGCATTATTTGGGCCGGAGGGTGTATCTACAAAGCCCGACAATGGTATGATGTAGCGCCTTCTCAGGTAAGGCAGATTATCCGAGATTACGGCTTTGAGAGCTTTATCTTACCATCCAAGGAGTATCTGATACTCCAGGCACTTGCAGAACGATGGTTGGACACAACTCATACCTTTCACTTGCCTATTAGAGAGATGACAATTGGTCCTGTCGACTTTGCTGCTATAACCGGCATTCGGTATGATGGTGTTTCGGTTCCTCTTACCAATGATATTTTGACATTTGAAGAAATTCAACAATTAGTTGGTATGGAGCCATCATATAAAGGGCCTTTTAAGATAAAAATCGAGCCAATTTGTAGTTATTGGATGAACTACGAAGGACGGGTTCACAGAGACACAACCCTAACAGTATGCTTGAGGATTTTTGTTATATTTGCTTGGGTCGACCATTTTAGGCAGCACTAAATCCACCATCCATTTGTCAATGTTGAGGGCCCTTTCTTATTTTAGGACGGTACCACTTTATGGCTGGGGTGAAGCTAGTCTCCCCTGTCTTTACCATGGTCTTGATAAAATTTGCCGAAATAAGAAGTCTTTTGTCGGCTTTATGGTGGTTGTCGAGGTATTCTTCTTCCACCAATGTCAATTCCATTCTTATCTTTTCTTGTATGAATTTGATTTTTATTATTATTGTAGGCATGGGCATACGAACACAACCTTGTGAGGGTGCCTGGTATTTCTCAAGAGAGAGCCAGATATCTGAGATTAAATTTCGGGTTGTCTAATCGCGTAGAAGTTCCTGGCTCTCACCATGTGCATACCCAATGCTTCGTGTTGAGCTGCTTAACTTGGGACCAGGTAAAATAGCATTTGTATACTTTAAAATTTATGTGAAAGTTTACTTACCTTATGTCATTTTGCAGGTGAATTTGGCCTGGTGGAACCCAGAAGAGCGGACAAACTAGACTTCCTCCATGAATGTTGCACTGTCTTTCCAACATACTCGCCGAGTCATCGCTGGCCCTGTGTGTAATGGCTGGTTTCTCGAGGAGAGAGTATATGAGTGGTTTCTTGGTCCAAAGCAGTGGAGGATTCCGATGCGTTGCCCGGAATATACTTTAAATATTACATCAATGCTGGAGAATGAATGGTGGTTGGCCCTGCATGGTTATGATGTTGAAACATTTCTCTATCCACCAGGTGCATCTTATACCTATTTTATTCAAATAGGGCTCTTAAACTTTGATGTATCTCCTGTTGGTGTGCGGGAAATTCTCGAAGAAAATGAGGATAGAGACGAAGAGGTACATCATGGAGTGGGAGAAGAATCCGTTCCACATCTCGGGGTTAGCACTTCTCAGGTAAAACTTTTATCATTTTTCCATTGTAATCACTTCTTTCTTAACTTATTTTGATTCTTTAATGATTGTTGTAGGTGTGAGGGGGGATTTTTTCCCCCACTCCCAGTGGAATGGGTCATGCGACTTCGGCACTGTTTAGGCTCAGGGCCTTAGAGAACACGGACCTAAGTCCGAAGAAAATGGAGTCGCCACCCGGACGGGCTGGGAAAAAAGAAAGGGGTGGATGACTCGATTCCTAAGGAATCCCCAACCCCCTAATGGGTTCAGAAAGTTGGGTACATGTGGAGAAGGTGAGAAATGGCCCCAACACCCCCCCCCCCCCCCCCCACAACGCCCAGTTCATTGGAACCAGCCTCCTTTACAGGTCTTAATATTATAAAATTCTTAAATATAACAACATTATCCATATTACAAACAAAAATTAAAATAAAGCATCAATATATTAAAAATCAAAACAATGTCCAAACAAAGCAAATAAATGGACACCCATCCAAAGATGGAAACATGTCTTTACATCCCATGCCTAAATAGGACACCGACCGAAAGGTAGAAACATGTCCTTTACATTGGTTCTAAAATAGAAAAGCAATTTAAATTATATGATGTTTAACTAATGAGATACCCACCGAGAAGAAACATACCTCTTACAACATTTGGCAATCTAAATAAATTGATAAAAATAAACAATAAATCATTCATCAAAGGCATTAAATATCAATAGAAAGTAAACATCCATCCATCATAAATAAAATAAACCAAGTATTGAAAATAAATTAAAGCATATAAAATAAATCAAAGCATAATCAAATATAGAATTGAATAAAGCATATAAAAGTCTAAATTATGGCTACTGTGAGTTTTTTTAAGGAATTAAAATAGATTAAGATTTTATGTTTTAAAAGGTTGGTAAAGTTCTTTGATTAACCAAATTAGGGTTTGTGATGTAAAATCATGAAATTAAGGTTTAGACTCTTTAAAACACTTTTAATTTATGGTTTCAAGTTTACTGTGTGAAATTAAAATATTTGTGTTTTTATGATTTTTAAAGTTTTAAAGGACTAGGGTTTAGAAAAAATTAGGGTTTAAGGTTTTAAAAGGGTTAGGATTTTACTATTTTAGGTTTGGAAGTTGCATTTGGATTTATTGTTTAAGAATTAGGGTTTCGGTGGATGTTTAGGTTTTTTAGAATTTGGAAAAAACAATTTTATAATTTTATGAAAGTAGAAAAATGATTTAAGGTTTATATAAATGGAAAAGATGTTTTTAGGGTTTGTTGTAAGAGACAAAATCAAATTTTGGTTTTGAAGAAAAACATGTTCAATTAGGGTTTAAAGATTTTGAAGAAGTAAAAATAACAATTTTAAGTCTTTTTAAAAAATAAAACAACGAATTAGTGGTTTTCACTTTAGTAAAACTAAATTAAAGTTCTAGGGATTTTGATTTTGAAAGACACAATTTCATAATCTTAGCTACTGTGAAAAAATATAACAATTAATACATACCTCCTTTTGATGGTTCTTCCAAAAAATAATTCTTCTTGGATGAACAAAAATAAAGGCAGTTGGTGCCTTTAATCAATTGTTAATGGCTTTGCTTCTTCGTGTCTCAAAAATTCAGATTTGTTTTCATTGTTTTCCCACTCAATTTCGGTTTCAAACTCTCCCAATTTTTGTCCCAATTTCTCCTCCCTTTTTTGTGTTGTAATTGATCTTATTTATAGAGGTTTTTATGGTTTATTCCTAATTGCTCACAGCATACAATATTGAATAAGAAAAGGAAACTGAAACCTAATTGTATTAGGTTTTGAAAAATTTACGTCGAAAAATTTTGCTGGCGAAAAAAAAACTGCTGCGAAAAAATTGCTCTGGCGAAAAAAATTGCCGCAGGAAAAATTGCGCTGACTTTCGGTGACGATTTTTTCGTCGCCAATTTTTTTTATTTTTTATTCATTTCACCATTTTTTACTGAAATTAAAATTAAACAAGATACCATAAAAATTATTTTGGACTAACTAAAATATATTAGACCGAACTGGGTCAAAAATTAAGGGTCTACAGTTTGCCCCTTGCTTGAACGATCTGAGACTTTAGAGAGTGAAAAGCAACAAGACTTAATTTTTTATGAGATGGTTATTTAAATTTGTTTTGGGTACTTGGACCTGAGACTGAACTTGATTTGGGTACTTGAACCCGAGATTGGATACTTGGACCTGAAATTAGGTACTTGGACTCGAGATTGGGTTGAATTTGGGTACTTGGACCCAGGATTGGTTACTTGGACCCGAGATTGATTTGATTTGGGTACTTGGACCCGAGATTGGATTGAATTTGGGTACTTGGACCCAGGATTGGGTACTTAGACCCGAGATTGATTTTATTTGGGTACTTGGACCCGAGATTAGATTGAATTTGGGTACTTGGACCCAAGATTGGGTTGAATTTGGGTACTTGGACCCAGGATTGGGTACTTGGACCCGAGAATGGGTACTTGGACCCGAGAATGAGTACTTAGACCCGAGATTGAATTGATTTAGTTTGAATTTGGGTACTTGGACCCGAGATTGATTGGATTTGGGTACTTCGACCCAAGATTGGGTACTTAGACCCGAGATTGATTGGATTTGGGTCCTTGGACCCGAGATTGGGTACTTAGACCCGAGATTGATTTAATTTGGGTACTTGGACCCGAGATTGATTTGATTTGGGTACTTGGACCCGAGAATTATTTGATTTTAGGTACTTGGATCCAGAATTGGGTACTTGACCCTAGATTGATTTGATTTGGGTACTTGGACTCGAGATTGATTTTGACTAACCTTGTATCAATTGGGAAGTCTGACTGCTCCGGCCGTTCTATGCATTGTGGTTCTTCACCCTCAAAATGGATCTTCACCTTTGAAATTGGATCTCCCTTCTTTGAGATCGGGTCTTCACCCTTGAAATTGGATCTTCATCCTTTAAATTGGGTCTTTTCCCTGGCTTCAACTCTTTTAGCTGGACTGATCTTCTATCTTTTGTATCTTCATTCTTTTGAGAATTCTATTTTTCTTCTTTTCTTCATTTTGTCTTGTTCTTCCTTTGCACTTTTGCTTAAAAAAAATTAGCCCTTTTTAGCTAGCCTTCATATCCTCTCCTTCCCCCCCTGCGTGGCAGAGAATTTTTTATATATAGACTCAAAAAATTGAAAAGGAGAAACCTTGCCCCCTGTGTAGGCTCAAACCCATGAATTTTTATGTGGGCTCTGATTGATGTTTTTGCCATCTAGTTTGTCGCACAAGCACATATTTCTTCTTTTGCAAAATGATTGGAGCTTCCACAAACAAATAGGCTTTCCATGCCCTCTTGATTCAATATCTTCTGTTTGCTGTTCATTTTGACAATGAATAGACAACACAAGACAAGAAAGTGCGATGTGATATGCTCATGTATACATGATATGTATGATAATACTCACAGCGGTTTCATTGACTCATAGACCAAGGTAATCAGCAGAAGTATTCTCATTGACTCCTTTTCGACGCTCATTCAAGTCTTGCATTGGAATGATAGAAAGCTTTACATTTATGGCTTTTATCTTCAAGATGTTGAAAATATGAATAATGGAGACCCCAAGCAGCAGTGTCAGGGATTCATCTATTTCAAACTATGTCTCAGCATGTCAGTTGATATCTTCTTCATGACCTTGCCAATAATTATTTCCTTTGCCCAATGTGTCCTTTGGAGGTTCAACATACTTCCCTTAACTTGAAGGCTTTGTATGACAAAACACTTTTTTTATTTGAATTTTGATTTTGAAATCAAATGTTGGCTTTGCCAAATTAATGTCAATGCACCTCAGGACTTGATTTTTCCAAATTAACATATCTATAACATGACAACCCTAGCTACCGTACTAAACTCGAGAATCAATTCTATTTAAGCAAGAATTATTGCACTTCAGATAGGCACATACACATTATTGGGCCAAAGGTCTCATTTGAGTTTAAATATTGTCTATCTCATATGCATGCTTATCCAAACTATCTCCCCTAATAGATTCTACCTACCAAAAGAGATCAACAAGTCTTTGATAGGCTTGAAATGGGGTCTATGAGGGACATGGGTTAAAGTGAAGGCCATTTTGAGATTGGAGCTGGTGTGACACAATGGACAAACCTTCACATTACAAATTTCTTGTTTGAATTTTAGGCAGCTTGGAGGCAATCTTGCTAGACTCCAAATTCCTTCTATCTTCTTGGCATTAATCTGGATCTTGATTAGGACAGTTTTTTCCCTTGCAAAAAGTTTAAGACCCAAATATGTTTCTTTTCTTCTTTTTCATTTTCTTTCCTCTTTATTTTTCTTACTCTTCCCTCTTCTTTCTCTTTTTTTTCCTTACTCTTCCCTTTCTTTGAGCATTTTATCATTTTTTCCTTCTTCCTTGTAGGACCGTTAAGTTCAGAACTTTCAAGAACTGAATGGTCTTTCTCCTTTTCCTTTGATTTTGATCAAATCTTTGGTTGGGTTGGACCAATTCAAGTCAATCCATCCTTATAAACCAAATGGAAGCCTTTTGTTGTCTTAGGTAAAAGAGAACTCAGTTGGCTTTTTGAACCGCCTTTTTAGGTTTTATCTTTTTTCTTTTCTTTTCTTTTTCTTTTCTTTTTTTTTCTTTTTTTTTCTTTTTCTTCTTTTTTTCTTTTCTTTTGTTTTGTTTTATTGTTTTTTTTTTGTTCTAGCTCTAAAAGAGTTATCTTGTTTGTACTAACTTGGGCTTCCAATAATGGATGAGTGGAGTGACATAAATCTTCTTTAACAGGGACAAATCATTTGTTACTCTGATGTTGATGTTGTCTTGATATGTTGGAGATAGTAAGTGAACTTCAACAACCCTTACGGTTTTGAGAACATCAACTACCCTTATGGTCTTGAAAACATCAACTACCCTTATGGTCTTGAGAACTTCAATTATCTTCATGGTCTTGACTATTCATTTCTTTCTTTGATCTTCTTACCTCTTCACCTTAGTGATCATAAGACTTGCCAAAAGTATCACAATAGCTCAGGGCAGGTTGTTAGGGTTATATGCCAATGAATAGAAAGCTAAAATTTTATGAAGGCTCAAAGGGACATCTAGGGATTGATGTTTAATTGGGTGGATACTAGTTGTTAGCTAACCAAACAATGCCTAGATCATTTCTCTCTTAAATAAACAGAGTTCAATTTTGCCTCGAAAGTTTGTCTAAGCATGTTCTAAGACTGACTAGGACCTAGACAAAGGTAATTATGCAGGAGCCCTCTCTAAGTAAGCATACACAACTCAATACTATAGAGCAATTCCCTCACCTAGTAAAGTCATTCAAGTCATGATGCCTAGACACATTAATTTATGAACATCAAGCTAGATTCCTCATTAGTTGAGCATCAAAATGAACAAAGATCAACAAAAAATTTGATGAAAGTAATTTATTCAAGTAACTTTAAATTTGAAAAACATAATAGTTCCAAAATATTAAAGAAAGTAAGATTGAAAAGCAACATTCAAGCTAAGGAAAGTTTATTGAGTTTAAGCTTCTTTTCCTTTCACATCTTCAATATTTCCATCTTAAAAGGATGATAAAACAAAATCTTCTTCCAATCCTTTTCCCACCATGAAGGTTATCGATGGAGGTACTCTGTTGAACCTTGGAAATGGATTATCTTTGGTGTTGGGCTTATCCGGCTCGAGCAACTTACCATTACCAATTAAATTTTGGATCTCATGCCTCAACTTCATACAATTGTCCATTTCATGTCCAGGCCTTTGATGGAATTGGCAAAATGCATTAGTATCAAAGTTAGGTGGAAGAGGATTAAGCAAAGGACGAGGAGTCAAGGGTTGTAATAATCCCCTCTTTTATAGCTTATTGAGAATCCAAGACAGTGGCTTCCCTAATTCTGAAAATTGCCTCATTCCTCCTTGTCTAATGGCATTAACATCAACTTCTTTTTGCATGCTTTGATTGCTAGGCTGAAAATTCCCTTTCCCATTCCTTCTTATTGAATAACGGTTATTCTCCCTTTTCCACTCTTCAATTTGTAGACCAGCTTGCAGAAGATCTTTGAAATCCCTTATAAGGGTGTGAGACATTCTTTCATGGAGATTGGGCAGGACCCCTCTCACGATCATCCTTATTTGATTGGATTCGTCGGGCCTTTTCTTGAGCAAAGCAGCCTTATTTCTCCATCTCTTGACATAATCTACAAAATTCTCATTCGGCCTATGCCTAATGGACTCCACTTTCGTTAAAGTAACTTCCAACTCAACACTATATCCATATTATTGGATGAAGGCTTTGTAAAGTAGATCCCAACTCTTTTGTGTTCCATCATCTAAGGTATTGAACCAATTTTGGATAACAGGGTCCAATGAGAGCATAAAGTACCTTAGGGTTTGAGCCTTAGTAGCTCGAGCAGACTGCATGGCAGTGATATACTGCTTCACATGGAGATGAGGATTTCCGGTGCCATTGTACTTTGCAAAGGATGGCATCTTGAACTTGTACGGGACTTCTTCATCTTGCTCAAATAGTTTATCGATCTTGGACATCTCTTCGGTTTTTAGCTTCTTCTCAAATTTGTTTTCTAAATCAGCAATCATCTTTTCAACATCGGAGGTCTCGGTCTTTTCAATAGTTGCCTTCTCAACAACCTTCAGTTCTTTCTTCTTCTCTTGAACATCTTGGTAGTGTTGAGCCCAATCATCATCATCATTAATGATCACCTTTTCATCATCAAAAACCACCTCACCAACTTTGGTCTTTCCTTTGTCCTTTGTCTTCTTAGTGCTAGCAGATGCCTCGGCATGATTCTCTAAGATTGTAGTCAATTGGTTCTTCATGGTCTCAGTTAGGGCCTCTTTTATTTCTTCCATCTTGGCGTTGAGGGCCTCATCCACCATCCTTTGAATTTGTTCAGGCTCCATTGTTTTTGGTGAGCAAGTGATTGAGTCGTTGCTAGATACTTCATCTCCGGCGTAGGTCGGATTGTTGTAAACCTTTGGAACTATTGTAATCCAGGGCTGTGAGCCAGAAAGGATCAATGATATGAGATGCAAATGTATGCATGTATGCATGTATGCACGAACAATCAACAAATAAAGATAATTAGGACGTTCCTTCCAACCTTATAACATCCACACACGAATGGCGAGTCTCTTTTCCTAGGTATGTGGCTAACAAAATACCAACATGGGGTACCTTGCTTTCGAATAATTCCCTCGAACGTTTCAACCAATAGTTATATTTTTTAAAATGGAAATCAATCCATGATAATTCCCATTAATTAGGTTTTAATCATTTCAACCATCTATAGTAGCTTTTATGCTACATTGGATTACAATGAAATTAAGAGGTTTATTATAAATAGATTTCTCACTTGAAAAAGGTAACTAATGATTCATGCCAAAAACAAGCCCATGGTTAATTTATTCTTAGTGTAAACTAGGCTCACAATTGATTTTTGGTATTTCATAATTGACCTAAATATTTTTGCAAGCTCTTTGTAAGAAAAGGTTGGGTGAAAATAGTTTTGTTTCTAAGCCCATTGTAAAAGATTTTAGAAAATTGGATTTTGGGCTTAGTATTTGGGCCATGAACAAAAGAGTTTTTGATTTATTTTTTAGAAAAGTTTTATATCCAAAGGCCATCTTGAAATGTTTTGAAAATAGTTTTGGTGTTTTGGACTTTAAAGAAAAAATTTATTTTGAGCTTACAATATACTTAGGTCATATTAGAAAAAGAACAAACCAAATAAGCCATGATTTAAGCCAAGATAAATTAACTATAGTCAAACAACATGCATTTGGGGTAAAACCTAAGGAAAGTAACTAGGCCAATTACATGGGCTTTAGTCCTTGGGTAAAAGGCTTAGGTTCCCATAGCAAGTATATACCAAAAGGTACGAGGCTATGAGTGGTTATGCCATGCTCGATCTCCATACCTTGAGTGAAAGTATGGTATCCCTTACGTAACATAACATGGGTAACACGGGTGTCCTAACTCAGGCACACGATGCAATCTAATATGATGCAATGGATAATATCATTATAAGAAAGAATAGAATAATATAAAGACCAACGGAATCAACTTCTCTTATCCCCAGTGAAGTCGCCACTGTGAGCGGGAATTTTTGCCCCCACTCCCGGTGGAATGGTTCTTGCGACTTCGGCACTGTTTAGGCTCAGGACCTTAGAGAACACGGATCTAAGTCCGGAGAAAATGGAGTCGCCACCCGGACGGGCCGGGAAAAAAGAAAGGGGTGGATGACTCGATTCCTAAGGAATCCCCAACCTCCTAATTTGTTTGGAAAGTTGGATACGTGTGGGGAAGGTGAGAAATGGCCCAGCACCCCCACAACGCCCGGTTTATTGGAACCGGCCTCTTTTACTGGTCTTAATATTATAAAATTCTTAAATATAACAACATTATCCATATTACACGCAAAAATTAAAATAAAGCATCGATATATTAAAAATAAAAATAATGTCCAAATAAAGCAAATAAATGGACACCCATCCAAAGATGGAAACATGTCTTTACATCCCATGCCTAAATAGGACACCCACCAAAAGGTAGAAACATGTCCTTTACATTGGTTCTAAAATAGAAAAGCAATTTAAATTACATGATGTTTAACTAATGAGGTACCCACTGAGTGGAAACATACCTCTTACAACATTTGGCAATCTAAATAAATTGATAAAAATAAACAATAAATCATTCATCAAAGGTTTATATATCAATAGAAAGTAAACATCCATCAATGATAAATAAAATAAACCAAGCATTGAAAATAAATTAAAGCATATAAAATAAATCAAAGCATAATCAAATATAGAATTGAATAAAGCAAATAAAAGTCTAAATTATGGCTACTATGAGGTTTTTTAAGGAATTAAAATAGATTAAGATTTTATGTTTTAAAAGGTTGGTAAAGTTCTTTGATTAACCAAATTAGGGTTTGTGATGTAAAATCATGAAATTAAGGTTTGGACTCTTTAAAACACTTTTAATTTATGGTTTCAAGTTTACTGTGTGAAATTAAAATATTTGTGTTTTTATGGTTTTTAAAGTTTTGAAGGACTAGGGTTTAGAAAAAATTAGGGTTTAAGGTTTTAAAGGGGTTAGGGTTTTACTATGTTAGGTTTGGAAGTTACATTTGGATTTAGTGTTTTTGAATTAGGGTTTCGGTGGATGTTTAAGTTTTTTAGAATTTGGAAAAAACAATTTGATAATTTTATGAAAGTAGAAAAACGATTTAAGGTTTATATAAATAGAAAAGATGTTTTTAGGGTTTGTTGTAAGAGACAGAATCAAATTTTGGTTTTGAAGAAAAACATGTTCAATTAGAGTTTTAAGATTTTGAAGAAGTAAAAATAATAATTTTAAGTCTTTTTGAAAAATAAAACAACGAATTAGTGTTTTTAACTTTAGAAAAACTAAATTAAAGTTCTGGGGTTTTTGATTTTGAAAGACACAATTTCATAATCTTAGCTACTGTGAAAAAATATAACAATTAATACATACCTCCTTTTGATGGTTCCTCCAAAAAATAATTCTTCTTGGATGAACAAAAACAAAGGCAGTTGCTACCTTTAATCAATTGTTAATGGCTTTGCTTCTTTGTGTCTCAAAAAGTCAGATTTGATTTCATTTTTCCCACTCAATTTCGGTTTCAATTTTCGTCCCAATTTCTCCTCCCTTTTTTGTATTGTAATTGATCTTATTTATAGAAGTTTTTATGGTTTATTCCTAGTTGCTCACGGCATACAATATTGAATAAGAAAAGGAAACCGAAAGCTAATTGTATTAGGTTTCAGAAAATTTGCATCGGAAAATTTCGCTGGCAAAAAAAAACTGCTGCGGAAAAATTGCGCTGGCGAAAAAAATTGCGCAGGAAAAATTACGCTGGCAAAAAAGCTGTCGCAGCTGCTGCGGGCGAAACGGGCCTGCGGGCAAAATGCCCAATCGCCCACGCTGACTTTCGGCGGAGATTTTTTCGTCGCCAATTTTTTTTATTTTTCTTGATTTTTTATTCATTTTACCATTTTTTACTAAAATTAAAATTAATCAAGATACCATAAAAATTATTTTGGACTAACTAAAATATATTAGACCTAACTGGGTCAAAAATTAAGGGTCTACAGTAGGCTGTTGGCTTATTTGATCATGAAGCCAGACCTTCTTTTACTGCTCCTTCATTTGCTTATTCTATTCCGCCAAATATGCCACCTCATCCTCAGGGCATTGATATGAATTACCTGGTAAGTTTTCTTGTTTCATGGTAATTTATGCTATATGTATGCATGATTATGTATGCTCTTACTTTTTCCCTTTTCGGCTCACAGCAGATGCTTGAAAAACAAAATAAGAAACTTCAAGAAGAGTTGGCCGCTAGTCATTAGCAGGCTTCTCATTTTAAAAATTTATATCATCAATCAGAATAAAATTTCTAAGACTTTCGATTTCAGGGGATGAGGGATCCTGGTGCTTCTTCATCTAGAGGCCCCCAAACTGATGACCATGAGATCCTTTCATCTACTTCTGATGAGGACCGTGACAGATCAAAAATCTAAGGTAATAGGGATTCTGGTGCTCCTGCTTCAGGCAAACTAGGGACGAGTGATTTGCCTCCTCCTCCAACAGGTAATGATTTTTTCAGACCTTTATTTGATGACCTACCACCTCCTTCTTAGTGATGTATGAATATTGCGCCAATTGGGTAAACATTGTATAATAAGTATAGAAATAATAATGATAATATATAATGTTCATTTTACTATAACTTTTTTTCCTTCTTCTTTTTATCTAGCCTTCATATCTTCTCCTTGCCCCCTGTATAGGTTCAAACCCATGATTTTTTCCTATGCGGCTTCGGTTGATGTTTGTATATTGTTTAGCTCATCGAACAAGCATGCATTTCTTTCTTTCTTTTGCAAAATGACTAGAGTTTCCTCAAGCAAGGGGTCTTCTATCCCCCCAGATTCAATATCTTCTTTTGATTTTTTGCTTCATAGGATGTTTGAATGATTTCGTAGACTCATAGGCCAAGGTGATCAGCAGAAGTGTTTTCATTGACTCCTTCCAGATACCCTTTCAAGTCTTGCTTTGGAATGACAGAATGCTTCACTTTTATGGCTTTTATCTTTAAGATATTGAGAATATGAATAATGGAGGCCCTAAGCAGCAGAGATACATCCTTTCCAAACTATGTTTTGGTATGTCAGTTGGTAGCTTCTTCATAACCTTGCCAATAATCATTTCCTTCGCCCAATGTGTCCTTCGAGGTTCGATAGTTCAACATACTCCCCTTAACTTGAAGGTTTTGTATGACAAAAACATTTTTTATTATTTTTTGAATTTTGATTTTTAAATCAAATCTTGGCTTTGCCAAATCAATGTCAATGTATCTCAGGACCTAATTGTTCTAAATTAACATATCTATAACATGACAACCCTAATTATCATACTAAACTCGGGAATCATTTCTATTTAAGCAAGAATTGTTGCACTTCAGATAGGCACATACATATTACTTGGTCAAAGATCTTAATTGAGTTTGAGTATTGTCTATCTCATATGCATGCTTATCCAAACTATCTCAACTAATAGACTCTGCCTACCAGGAGAGATCAATAGGTCTTTGATAGGCTTGAAATGGGGTCTATAAGGGACACAGGTTTAAGTGAAGGCCATTTTAAGATTGGGGCTGATGTGACACAATGGATAAACCCTCACACTATAAACTTCTTATTTAAACTTTAGGTATCTTGGAGGCAATCTTGCTAGACTCCAAATTCCTTCTATCTTCTTGGCATTCTTGATTGGGATAGTCTTTTCCTTTGCAAAAAGTTTGGTACCCAAATTCATTTCTTTTCTTCTTTTTTGTTTTCTTTCTTTTTATTTTCCTTACTCTTCTCTTTCTTTTAGCATTTTATCATTTTGTCCTTCTTCCTTGTAGGACTGTCAAGTATAGGACTTTCAAAAACTGGGTTACCTTTCTCCCTTTTCTTTGATTTTGATCGAATCTTTGGTTGGGTTAGACCAATTCAAGTCAAACTGTCCTTATAAACTAAATGGAAGCCTCTTGCTGTCTTAGGTAAAAGAGAACTCAGCTGGCTTTCTGAACCATTTTGGGTATTATCTTTCTCTTTTTTCCCTTTTTTTGTCCTTTTTTGTCCTTTTTTTTCTTCTTTTTTTCTTCTTCTTCTTTTCTTTTCTTTTTTCTTTTTGGTTCTAGCTCTAAAAGAGTTGTCTTCTTTGTACCAACTTGGGTCTCCAATAATGGATGTGTGGAGTGACGTAAATCTTATTTAATAGGGATAAATCATTTGTTACTTTGATGTTGTCTTGATAGATTGGAGATACTAGATGAACTTCAACTATCCTTATGGTCTTGAGAACATCAACTATCCTTATGATCTTGACTATTCATTCCTTTCTTTAATCTTCTTGCCTCTTCACCTTAGTGATCATAAGACTTGTCAAAAGTGTCACAACAGCTCAGGTTAGGTTGTTAGGGTTTGTAAGCCAATGAAAAGAAAGCTAAAATTTTATGAAGGCTCAAAGGGACAACTAGGGATTGATATTTAATAGGGTGGATACTAGTTGTTGGCTAACCAAACAATGCCTAGATCATCTCTCCCTTAAATAAGCAGAGTTCAATTTCGCCTCAAAAGTTTGTCAAAGCATGTTCTAAGACTGACTAGGACCTAGACAAAGGTAATTATGCAGGAGCCCTCTCTAAGTAAGTATACACAACTCAATGCTATAGAGCAATTCCTTCACCTAGTAAAGTCATTTGAGTCGTGATTCATAAATATATCAATTCATGAATTATCAAGCTAGATTCCTTATTGGTTGAGCACCAAAATGAACAAAGACCAATAAAAATTTTGATGAAAGTAATTTATTTCAAGCGACTTTAAATTTGAAAAACACAATAGTTCCAAAATATTAAAGAAAGTAAAATTGAAAAACAACATTCAAGTTAAGGAAAGTTCATTGAGTTTAAGCTTCTTTTCCTTTCACATCTTTAATATCTTCATCTTGAAAGGATGATAAAAGAAAATCTTCTTCCAATCCTTTTCCTACCATGAAAACTGCCGGCGGAAGTACTCTTCCAAACTTAGGCAAAGGATTGTTCTTGGTATTGGGCTTGTCGGGCTCGGGTAGCTTCCCATTATCAATCAAATTTTGGATCTCATGCCTCAACCTCACACATCTATCCATGTCGTGTCCTTACATTTGATGAAACTGACAAAATGCTTTAATGTCAAAATTAGGTGGGAGAGGGTTAGGCAAAGGATGAGGATTTAAGGGTTGTAACAATCCCTTCCTTTGAAGCTTATTGAGAACCCAAGACATCGGTTTGCCCAATTTTGAAAATTGCCTTCTTGTTCCTTGGTTAGTAGCATTAACACCAACTTCTTTCCGCATGCTTTGATTCCCAGATTGATAGTTTCCTTTCTTATTCCTTCTTGTTGAAAAATGGTTCGTCTCTCTTTCCCATTCTTCGATTTGCAGACCAGCTTAGAGAAGATCTTTAAAATCATGGATGAGTGAATGGGACATCCTTTCACGAAGACTAGGCAACACCCCTCTCATAATCATCCTTATTTGATCAGATTCATCGGGCCTTTTCTTGAGCAAAGCGGCTTTATTTCTCCACCTTTTCACATAGTCCACAAAATTCTCATTTGGCCTCTGTCTAATGGACTCCACTTCCATTACGGTAACTTCCATCTCGATATTATATCCATATTATTGGATGAAGGCCTTGTCTAGCAAATCCCAACTCTTTTGTGTTCCATCATCTAAGGTATTGAACCAATTTTGGACAACAGGGTCCAATGAGAGCATAAAGTACCTTAGAGTTTGAGCCTTAGTAGCTCGTGCAAACTGTATAGTAGTGATATATTGCTTCACATGGAGGTGAGGATTTCCAGTACCATTGTACCTAGCGAAGGAAGGCATCTTGAACTTATAAGGGACCTCCACATCTTGTTCAAATAGTTTGTCTATCTCAGACATTTCTTTGGTTTTCAGCTTCTTCTCAAATTTCTTTTCTAAGTTCGCAATCATATTCTCAACATCAGAAGTCTCGGTTTTCTCCATAGCTGACCTTTCAACAATCTTTGGTTCCTTCTTGTCTTGTGGATCTTGGTAGTATTGAGCTCAATCATCATCATCATCAATGATCACCTTTTCATCATCAAAAACCACTTCACCAACTTTAGTCTTCCCTTTGTCCTTCGGCTTCTTAGTGCTAGCAGATGCTTCATCATGATTTTCTAAATTTGCAGTCAATTGGTTCTTCATGGTCTCAGCTAGGGCCTCTTTTATTTCTTTCATCTTGGCATTGAGGGCATCATCCACCATTCTTTGAATTTGTTCAGGCTCCATTTCTTTTGGTGAGCAAGTGATTGAGTCGTTGCTAGATTCTTTACTTCCGGCATAGGTTGGATTGTCATAAGCTTTAGAACTGTCATAATCCAGGGCTGTGAGCCAAAGAGGATTAATGATATGAGATGCAAATATATGTGTGTATGCATGTATGAACAAACAATTAACAAACAACGATAAATAGGACGTTCCTTCCAACCTTATAACTTCCACACACGAATAGCGAGTCTCTTTTCCTAGGTATATGGTTAACAAAATACCAACATGGGGTACCTTGTTTTCGAATATTTCCCTCGAATGTTTCAACCAATAGTTATATTTTCGAAAATGGAAATCAGTTAATAATAATTCCCAGTAATTAGGTTTTAATCCATTCAACCAATTATAGTAGCTTTTATGCTACATTGGATTAAAACTAAATTAAGAGGTTTATTATAGATATATTTCTCACTTGAAAAAGTAACTAATGATTCATGCCAAAAACAAGCCCATGGTTAATTATTCTTAGTATAAACTAGGCTCACAATTGATTTTTATTATTTCGTAATTGACCTAAAAAATTTGCAAGCTCTTTGTAAGAAAAGGTTGGCTGAAAATAATTTTATTTCTAAGCCCATTGTAAAAAGATTTTAGAAAAAATGGATTTTGGGCTTAGTATTTGGGTTATGAGCAAAAGAATTTTTGAATTGTTTTTAGAAAAGTCTTATGTCCAAAGACCATTTTGAAAAGTTTTAAAAATAGCTTTGGTCTTTTGGATTCTAAAGAAAAATTTATTTTGAGCTTACAATGTATTTAGGTCATATTAGAAAAAGAACAAACCAAATAAGCCACGATTTAAGCCAAGACAAATTAACCATAGTCAAACAACATGCATTTGGGGTAAAAACCAAAGGAAAGTAACTAGGCCAATTACATGAGCTTTAGGCTTTGGGTTAAAAGGCTTAGGTTCCCATAGCAAGTATATACCAAATGGTACGAGGCTATGAGTGGTTATTCCATGCTCGATCTCCATACCTTGAGTGAAAGTATGGTATCCCTTACATAACACAATACGGGTAACACGGGCGTCCTAACTCACGCACACGATGCAATCTAATATGATGCAATGGATAATATCATTATAAGAAAGAATAGAATAATATAAAGACCAACGAAATTAACTTCTCTTATCCCCAGTGGAGTCGCCACTATGACCGGGGATTTTTGCCCCCACTCCCGGTGGAATGGTTCTTATGACTTCGGCACTATTTAGGCTTGGGGCCTTAGAGAACACGGACCTAAGTTCAGAGAAAATGGAGTCACCACCCGGACAGGCCGGGAAAAAGAAAGGGGTGGATGACTCGATTCTTAAGGTATCCCCAACCTCTTTATGGGTTCGGAAAGTTAGATACATGTGGGGAAGGTGAGAAATGGCCCAGCACCCTCACAATGCCCAGTTCATTGGAATCGGCCTTCTTTACATGTCTTAATATTATAAAATTCTTAAATATAAAATATTATCCATATTACACACAACAATTGAAATAAAGCATCATTATATAAAAATCAAAGCAATGTCCAAACAAAGCAAATAAATGGACACCCATCCGAAGATGGAAATATGTCCTTAAATCATCCATATCTAAACTAATAGGAAACCTACCAAAAGGTAGAAACATACCCTTTACATTGGTCCAAAATATAAAAGAAATTTAAATTACATGAGATTTAACTTATGAGGTACCCACAAAGTGAAAACATACCTCTTACACTTTTAATACAAAAACAAGCAAATAATAACAATAAAGAAAACATCCATCCATGATAAATTAAATAAATCAAGCATTGAAATTAAATAAATCAACCACCAAAGCATATAATAGACTACATAATCAAATCTAAAAATAAAGCAAGTAAAGATACAAATTGAGGTTTACTGTTTCTATTTAAAGTTCTTTAATTCATATTTAGGGTTTTGGAACCTTACGATATTATTATTGTTATTTGTTTAGGCTACTGTAAGTTTTAAGAGAATTGAAATGGATTAGGGTTTTATAATTTAAGAAATTGGTAAGGTTCTTTGATTGATCAAATTAGGGTTTGAGGGGTAAAATTATGAAATTAGGGTTTTGACATTTTAAGATATTAGGTTTATAATTCATGTTAACTAGATTGTTATTTTAGTTTTATTAGATTTTGGCTTTAGGGTTTAAATTAACTAGTTTGGGGTTTTAAATTCAATGAATTAGGGTTTAGGAAAATTTAGGGTTTACTGTTTTGGTTTTGAGAGAATTAGGATTTTTGGTGTTTCGAAAAATATGTTTGGTTTTAGGATTTGAAAAAGAAATATAGTTTAGAGTTTTATGAAGTTTTTGAAAATAGGCAAAACGATTTAAGGTTTTTGGAAATAGAAAAGTATTTTTTTAGGGTTTTTAAAAATAGAAGGAACAATTTAGGGTTTAAGGTTTAGAAGAAATAGATTAGGGTTCTTAAGGTTTTTAGAAACAGAAAATATTTTTTTTAGGGTTTTTGGAAATAAAAGGATCAATTTAGGGTTTTAAGGTTTTGAAGAAATAAAAGAAATAATTTTCAATTTGAGTGATGAAGCTACTGTAAAGAAAATAAATAAAGAAATTAGAGATTCAAACCTCCGTTCGTTGGTTCCACCAAAAATTATTTTCTGGATGAACAAGGATAAAGACAAGCTTACTGCCTTTGATGAATTTGTTATTCCTTGCTTATTGCTTGTGTTTTTTGAGTTTCGACTACTTAATCAAAAGTCTCCCAAAGTTCTAAGTTCCACCGTCCAAGGTCTAAAATTTCAGTCCCTTTTTTGTGTTTTAAAGTATTATTTATAGGCAAATTTATATGATTAATCCTAATTGTTTAAGGAAAATAAGATTAATTAGGAAAAGAAACCAAAACCAAATAGAGTTTGATTTCGAAAAAAAATTGTGTTGAAAAATTTTGCTAGCAAAATTGTGAGCGTTGTGAGAAACTGCAAGACGAGGTCTGCGAGGATTTGTGAAAAATTGCGAGCTGGGCACGCGGCCAGCCAATTTCACCTGCAGGAATTTCCTGCGGCGAAATGGCCCAAGGACATTTTCCTGTGGGCGAAATTGGCCTTGGCCAATTTGGCTTTTGGCGACGAATTTTTCACCGCCGATTTTTCCGTCGCCGAATTTTATTTTTATTATTATTTTCTTATTATTATATTTTTTTATTAACTTCACTATTTTTATTTTTATTAAAAATTATAAATAATAAATAATTAAAATAAATATTATTTAATTAAAATACCACAAAAATTATTTTGGACAACATAAAAAAAATATTGTACCGGACTGGGTCAAAAATTAAGGGTCTACAATAGGGCATAAGGGTGTTATATTACCACATGCACCATACACCCAAGAGCTGATTGGAATGAGAAGGTCACCAAAGAGAGAACTTATCTTCCTCTATGCCATGACTATTGACATTAAGATCAACACCATGAAATTTTTGATAGACTCCTTCTATTACCATGCCACAAAGCAATTTGGAACCTTCTTTCTCTCCTTAAAAATTAGTCAAATTGAAATGAATTGAAATAGGCTCAATGACCTTAACCTTGCCACTTTAAGAAACACATTGGATAACACTTCTAGTGACATCACCATAAATTATTTGGAACATGTTGGTTATTTGAGAAAGATTGATGGTATCTATTCCTATCAATTTAAGAGTAAAGGGGCTGTAACATCCAAAATTTTTTGAAAATTTCTAATTTTTAGAAAATTTGATAAAATAAATTATAATTTAAAAAGATAAATTAAATTAATAGTTTTAAATGAAAAATGAAGGGATTTTAAATGAAAAAGTGGAATATATATATATATGATATATATGCAAAATATACACAACATATATAAAAGTCAACACTTTTTAAAAGAAAATGGTATTTTGGTAATTAAATCTTATAAATTTAAAATTAATAAAATAATTCAAAAACAAATTAATTTTGAATGGAAGAGGGAAATTAGGAATTTTAATTTATTAAAAAATAATTAAATAATTAAATATTAAATTATTTTAATATATATATATATGTGGTTAAAAAAAAGATGAAAAGGAAAGAATATTAAAAATCTTCTTCTTCTTCTTCTTCTTCTTCTTCTTCTCAAGAACGTGGCTTCCATGGATGTTTGAAGACCAAGGATTTTGCTTCTTCCATACTCCATAAATTGAAGGATTAACAAGTTTCAAGTGGATTTTTGGTGATTTCTACCAAAATTAGTAAGTTTCCATCTCTTTTCTTTGAATTCCTTGGAAACTTAGATTATGTGAGAATTTTAATTTTTATGTAGTATGTTATAATTGTTGGAATTGGTGTGTATGATGTTATTTTGGGTAGTTAACAATGATTCTAAAGTCAGATTGAAGAGATGATGGAGTTTGGTTAAAGAATGGTGAAGAGAGAGAATTTAGGGTTATGGATTTTTGGGGTTTTGAAAACATGAATTTTAATTGTGCAAATTGATTCCAAATGAGTTGTTTTGATTCATAAACAAGTATTTTAAAGTCAAATATTGGATTTGGTGGTGTTGGGTTGGAGTTTGAGAATGGAAGTGGAGATTTAGGGTTTTGGAAAAGTGATTTTCCAAAGTGGATAAATTGTGTGATTTTATTTGTTTAATCATGTTGTTTAGTGTTAAAAGTGATGAATATAAGCTTGGACTGAGTAACGGATTGTGTTGCAATGGAAAACCTTCAATGGGGGAAGGTTAGGCCATTTTTGAGATTTTGTATATAAGAGTGTATTTTTATAATGTAAATAATTTAAATGTATTAAAATATGTTTTTAATAATATAAATAAACTTAAAACACTAATTTAATTGTAGTAGAATGAAATTCTAATGTTGAAGTAAGGAAATGCTAAATTTTTGGAAATTTGTAGGAGTGATGTGTAATTATGATTTAATGTTGGAAATGCCATTAAATGTGATACTAAATGATTATTTGCTATCACATTTGGTTTAGGCATTGAGGGAGATTGATTTGCTTCATCCAAGTGGTGAAGGGCAAGTTAGAAAGATTGGATTGAAGGTTGTTTTTAGCTTTCTTTGGGTTTCTAGTGAGGTATGTACAAACTTTGAATATAATGTCTATATTTGCATAACATTTGGGCTTAACACATAACACATTTTGGTTGAAAAATGTGTTAAGCTACTCGATTCATTGATTGTGTATGAATAATATGCTATGACATTTGTAATGTCATATATGTGTTAAATGCAATGTGAAAAGCCATTGATAATGGAAAATTTGTGTAACATGTGAAATATGCATATTATGTGAAAATACCCAAAGTAATTGGGTAATGTGTTGTGAATGCAAAAATGAGATATGTGTAATAATAAAATGAATTGATATTGATAAAAAAGAGAAAAGTGAGAAAAATGAGAAAGATGTGAAAAATGAGAAAAGTGAGAAAAAAAATGTGAAAATAAGGCAATGTGCCTAGATTGAGTATGTAAAAATGAGAAAGAGATTAAAATGAGAAATATGAATAAATTGTGTGCCTAGTATGTTATTTAATTTTCAGAGTTCTGGGTTTGGCGGCATGCCTATGATTGCCTACGGGATATACGCTGGAATGGTAAAAAGACTGGGTCGTAAGCCAGGCCAGCTGATAAATATGATTTTTTGGGGTGAAAAGACTAGGTCGTAAGCCTCAAAAACTGTAGCAGTCTAGCCGGGTTGAGGACCAAGATACTGGGGCCTAAGGGTCTAGCCGGGTTGAGGTCCAAGAGACTGGGGCTGTTACATTATCCATGGATATATATATATATATATATATATATTGCCTACGGGGCTAGACACATGGTGTCATTATGGACCAAAGCAGTAACTCTAAAATTTGAATAGCATATTAGATCCTTTTTGGGCCCATGCTTGTCTTTGTTTTACTGTGAATTATGAATTATGATACAATTGAGTAATATAATGTTATGAGTTGTGCTTATGAATTATCTGAAAAATATAAGAAAGTGGATTGATGTAACATCTATATGCATTGTGCATTTGGTATTGCATTGAGTTATATTGTTATTATCAAAGTTTGTACCACTAGGCTTCGGCTTAGCGCGATTGTTTCCATCCCGCAGGTGACATGGTAGACCCAGTTGAGCCAGAGAGTTCTTCTAAACCAGGTCGGGTCTAGACTTGTAGTTGAGCTTGTGGAGTTGCTATCGAGATCAGAAACACTGCCAGCAACATGTATATATTTTTATGTTATTGTACATTTTGAGTTTTATGCATAATATATTATGTTTTGAATTTTATGTATTATATATTATAAAGAATGATTGGGTCAATGTATTTGAAATGGGAGAGTAAGTATGTTTTAAATTATATATATCTATATGTATAAATGTTTGAGAAAATTGGTGAAATTGAGAAGTATAGTTGAGAGGGTGATTGGAAATTATTAGGAGTGTTTTCTTTTTGCAGGTTGAGAAATTGCTAAATTTTGGGATATCCAAAATACAGACAAAACTCTGGCAAATTTTTCTCAGAGATTTTTATATATATTATTTATTTTGGGTTCTTATAACAAGTAAATAATATTTATATTCTATTTAATTTTTATATATTTAGAATTTGAAATTTTAAATTGGAAATGTAAAAAAAAATAGTAAATCTGTCTGTGACATTTTTGTACCATATATGTGTATTTTACATATGCTAGAAATATGTTTTGTATGTATATAGGGTATAAGGGTATTACATTTGTTTTGGTATCAGAGCCTAGGTTTTAGGTTCTCGAACTAGGTGGGATGATAGAGAGAGAAAATGGGGGATTTGAAAAATAGTTTTTAATTGTAATACATGCATTGGCACTGGCAGTTTCTGATCTCTGATATAGTATTTTCTGCTTTGTTTGCAAATATAGGTAGTTATGGCATCTCGGCTGCATCAGGCTGCTGAGGGTAGTGCAGAGAGTGTGGCTTCAGATGAGGGTAGAGATGGAGCTAGAGTTGTATCTGCTGGAGAGGCGTCTGTTTCTGTGCCTGTGAGACCAGCAGCTGATGAGGTTCCACCTAGCTGGGTATGGCATATGGTAGAGTTGTTAAGGCAGGCTCCAGTTCTGCAGCCGCCACAGCCACAGCCACAGTTGCTGGTGAGGCAGTATGATAAATTAAGAAAGTATGGGGCTGAGGACTTTATTGGTACTACAGATCCTGCTGTAGTAGAGCAGTGGCTAGACCAGGTTCAGAGGATATTTATTCAGTTACAGGCTAGTCCAGAAGAAAAGTTTGATTATGCCAGATCTCTTCTGCAAAGAGATGCATATAATTGGTGGAAGACGGTTCCACATGCTCTGGATGATCCACCAGTCCTGACCTATGATGATTTCTTGTGGGAATTTGAGCAGAATTATACTCTGAGAGAGTATAAAGATGCAAAGAAGATGGAGTTCCTGAGTCTGAGACAGGATACTAGGATAGTGACCGAGTATGAGATCGAGTTTATCCGGTTGAGTCACTATGCTGGTGAGATTATTTCTGACGAGTTTGATAGGTGCAGGAGGTTTGAGGAGGGACTGAGACTTTCTATCATGCGCATCATTGCAGGCTCTCGGCATCAGGATTTCTCCCAATTAGTTGCAGCTGCCAGGAGTGTTGAGAGGGCGCAGAATCTTGCAGCAGCTGCCAGGGGGTCTTCATTAGTGAAGAGAGGCCGAGGGGGACATTTTTAGAGGTTTAGTAGGAGTTAGGGGCAGTTTGGCAGGTCAGTACAGCAGCAGAGACAGAGACAGAGACAGAGACCTGCAATTTCAATGGCTAGTGCTCTGACTCCAGTGGTTAAGAGACCTAATCCACCTACTTGCATTCATTGTGGTAGAGTACAGGGAGGTGTCTGCTAATGGAGAGGTGCTTCCGGAGTGTGTTTTAGATGTGGGTCGTCAGACCATTTTATCAGAGATTGTCCCGAGCCACCATAGGTTAGGCAGGCAGATACTGCATCTTCTCGACCCAGTGTTAGAGGGGGTCATGGTGGCAAAGGGTTTAGTAGAGGTGGTCGCCCTGGGTTTAGTCAGAGAGGACGCTCTACATCTAGAGGCAGTAGGCCAGATGAGGCTGGGCCATCTCAGCGGGTTTATGTGATGCAGAGGCAGCCGGATGCTTCAGCCGTCATTGCGGGTACATTTTCTTTATTTGGTATTTCAGTCCTTGGTCTATTAGATCCTGGATCTACGCATTCATACATAAGTGCATCCATCTTGCCTGTGTCTGAATTGCATTCTGAGTCCCTAGGATTTGATGTCTTGGTGACAAATCCTTTAGGGTATAGTGTTGTGGTGAGCAGGGTGCACCGAGATAGTCCAGTTGTTTTTCAGAATGAGCAGTTTCTTGGTAACCTGATTGAGATACCTTTCAGGATATATGATCTAATTTTGGGCATGGATTGGTTATCCAAGCATGGGGCTATGGTAGACTAACAGGAGAAATGCGTTACTTTGAGAACATGGGATGGTAGGGATGTTATATTATCTAGTGAGTAGAGGTATCTTTCATCCATGTTTGTTTTAGCTGTTTCAGCTGGCAGGATGATTCGGAAGGGATGTGAGGCTTATCTTGCTCATGTTGTAGATACTAGAGTCATGGGATCCCTGCTTGAAAGTATACCCACAGTTGCCGAGTTTCCAGATGTTTTCCCTGGTGAGTTGCCAGGGGTACCTCCTAAGAGAGAAGTGGAGTTTGGTATCGATTTGTTGCCTGGTACCACTCCTATCTCTATTACCCCTTATCGGATGGCACCTGCTGAGTTGAGAGAGTTAAAGATGCAATTGTAGGAGTTATTGGATAAAGGGTTTGTCCGCCCTAGTGTGTCCCCATGGGGAGCACCTATATTGTTTGCGAAGAAGAAGGATGGCACCATGAGATTTTGTATTGATTGTAGGCAGTTGAATAAGGTGACCATCAAGAACAAGTATCCTTTGCCTCGGATAGATGATCTCTTTGATCAGTTGAAGGGAGCAGTAGTATTCTCTAAGATTGATCTGAGATCAGGGTACCATCAGTTGAGAGTCAGAGATGTGAATGTACCCAAGATAGCTTTTCGTACGAGGTATGGGCATTATGAGTTTCTAGTGATGCCCTTTGGATTGACGAATGCACCAGCAGCTTTTATGGATCTGATGAACAGGGTATTCAAACCATATTTAGATCAGTTTGTGGTAGTCTTCATTGATGATATCTTGGTGTATTCACGTAATGAGGAGGATCATGATAGGCATTTGCAGATCGTATTGCAGACTCTGAGAGAGAAGCAGTTGTATGCTAAACTATCTAAGTGTGAATTCTGGCTCGATCAGGTAGCTTTTCTTGGTCATGTGGTTTCAGCAGAGGGTATTAGAGTTGATCCGAGTAAAATTGAGGCTATCTTGAATTGGAGTCCACCAAAGACTGTGACAGAGGTTAGAAGTTTTCTGGGATTGGCAAGCAATTATCGTCGGTTTGTAAAGGGTTTTTCTATAATAGCTACACCACTCACCAGATTACTTTGGAAAGGAGTTAAATTTTTGTGGACATATAGGTGTCAGGCGAGTTTTGAGCAGCTGAGGGAGATGTTGACTCAAGCTCCTGTCCTTACCCTGCCTGTGGAAGATAAACCATATGTGATATACAGTGATGCTTTACATAGTGGTTTAGGTTGTGTTCTGATGTAGGAGGGTAGAGTCATTGCTTATGCCTCTCGACAGTTGAACCGCATGAGCTGAATTATCCGACACATGATTTGGAGTTGGCACCCATAGTTTTTGCTTTGAAGATTTGGCGACATTATCTTTATGGGGAGAAGTGTTTCATTTATACGGATCACAAAGTTTGAAATACCTGGATGTTCAGAGAGAGCTGAATCTTCGGCAGAGACGGTGGTTAGAGTTTATTAAAGACTATGACTGTTTGATTAATTATCATCCTGGTAAGGCAAATGTTATTGCTGATGCCTTGAGTTGAAAGTTTTTGGCAGGTTTGACTGCTTATTCGCTCTCGTTGCTTGTTGAGTTGAGAGCATTACATGCTAGATTTGAGTCTTCTGATGATGGTACTCTGATGGCTCAGTTGTAGTTGAGGTCAGTCTTGTTTGATTATATTAGGGAGGCTCAGTTGGCAAATGAGAGAATTCAAAAAACTGTGTTGGTTTGTCAGAAGGGGGAAAGTCGAGACTTTTATGTGAGGGATGATGGCAGTCTATGGTACAAAGATAGATTGTGTATTCCTAATGATGCAGAATTGAAAAGAATGATATTAGAGGAAGCACATCAGTCACTTTTTGCTATACACCCTGGGAGTACCAAGATGTATCAGGACTTGAAGCGACATTATTGGTGGTCAGGTATGAAGAGGGACATAGCAGAGTTTGTATCCAGATGTCTCACTTGCCAGAAAGTGAAGGCTAAGCACCAAGTTCCTTCGGGATTGTTGTAACCTTTATCAGTGCCAGAGTGGAAATGGGAGCGAGCGACAATGGATTTTGTGACTGGACTACCTTTGACTCAGAAGAAGCATGATGCAATCTGGGTGATAGTTGATCGGATGATGAAGACAGCTCATTTTCTTCCAGTTCGGATGGATTTTTCACTTGAGAGGTTGGCTGAGCTGTATATCAACGAGATAGTCAGGTTGCATGTAGTCCCAGTTTCTTTGGTGTCAGATCGAGATCCCCAGTTTACTTTGAGGTTTTGGAAGAGTTTGCATAATGCTTTGGGTTCTTGATAACATTTTAGTACTACTTTCCATCCTCAGATAGATGGATAGTCAGAGAGAGTGATACAGATTTCTGGAGGATATGTTGAGGAGCTGTATCATTGATTTTGTCGGGAATTGGGACAGATTTTTGCCATTAATTGAATTTGCTTATAACAATAGTCATCAGTCGAGTATTGGGATGACTCCTTATGAAGATATGGCAGGAGATGCAGGACACCTTTGTGTTGGGATGAAGTTGGAGAAGGTAAACTGGTTGGTCCCGATTTGATTAAGGAAACAGAGGAGAAAGTGAAGGTGATTCGAGGTCGTTTGAAAGCAGCTTCAGACCGACAGAAATCTTATTCAGATTTAAAGAGAAGAGACATAGAGTTCAGTGTGGGAGATAAAGTGTTTCTGAAGGTGTCTCCATGGAAGAAGATTTTGAGATTTGGCCGCAAAGGGAAGTTGAGTCCTCGTTTCATAGGACCATATGAGGTGTTGGAGAGAGTTGGTCCAGTGGCTTATAGACTAGCTTTGCCGCCTGAGTTGGATATAATACATAATGTTTTCCATGCCTCGATGCTTTGGAGATATAGGTCTGACCCATCTCATATCTTGTCGGTGGAGTCCATTGAGGTGAGTCCAGATCTGACTTACGAGGAAGAACCAGTGGCGATTTTGGCACGAGAGGTTAAAGAATTGAGGAATAAGAGGGTGCCACTTGTGAAAGTCCTTTGGAGGATTCATGCCACTGAGGAATCGATATGGGAAAGTGAACAGGCGATGCAGAGTTAGTTTCCCCATTTGTTGCAGACTTGAGGACAGGTAATTTCGGGGACGAAATTTATTTTAGGGGAAGAGAATTGTAACATCCAAAAATTTTTGAAAATTTCTAATTTTTAGAAAATTTGATAAAATAAATTATAATTTAAAAGGATAAATTAAATTAATAGTTTTAAATTAAAAATGAAGGGATTTTAAATGAAAAAGTGGAATATATATATGATATATATGCAAAATATACATAACATATATAAAAGTCAACACTTTTTAAAAGAAAATGGTATTTTGGTAATTAAATCTTATAAATTTAAAATTAATAAAATAATTCAAAAACAAATTAATTTTGAATGGAAGAGAGAAATTAGAAATTTTAATTTATTAAAAAATAATTAAATAATTAAATATTAAATTATTTTAATATATATATATGTGTGTGGTTAAAAAAAAGATGAAAAGGAAAGAATATTAAAATTCTTCTTCTTCTTCTTCTTCTTCTTCTTCTTCTCAAGAATGTGGCTTCCATGCATGTTTGAAGACCAAGGATTTTGCTTCTTCCATACTCCATAAATTGAAGGAATTAACAAGTTTCAAGTGGATTTTTGGTAATTTCCACCAAAATTAGTAAGTTTTCATCTCTTTTCTTTGAATTCCTTGGAAATTTAGATTATGTGAGAATTTGGATTTTTATGTGGTATGTTATAATTGTTGGAATTGGTGTGTATGATGTTATTTTGGGTAGTTAACAATGATTTTAAGGTTAGATTGAAGAGATGATGGAGTTTGGTTAAAGAATGGTGAAGAGAGAGAATTTAGGGTTATGGATTTTTGGGGTTTTGAAAACATGAATTTTAATTGTGCAAATTGATTCCAAATGAGTTTTTTTATTCATAAATAAGTATTTTAAAGTCAAATATTGGATTTGGTGGTGTTGGGTTGGAGTTTGAGAATGGAAGTGGAGATTTAGGGTTTTGGAAAAGTGATTTTCCAAAGTGGTTGAATTGTGTGATTTTATTTGTTTAATCATGTTGCTTAGTGTTAAAAGTGATGAACATAAGCTTGGAATGAGTAATGGATTGTGTTGGAATGGAAAACCTTCAATGGGGGAAGGTTAGGCCATTTTTGAGATTTTGTATATAAGAGTGTATTTTTATAATGTAAATGATTTAAATGTATTAAAATATGTTTTTAATAATATAAATAAACTTAAAACACTAATTTAATTGTAGTAGAATGAAATTCTAATGTTGAAGTAAGGAAAGTCAAAATTTTTAGAAATTTGTAGGAGTGATGTGTAATTATGATTTAATGTTGGAAATGCCATTAAATGTGATACTAAATGATTATTTGCTATCACATTTGGTTTAGGCATTGAGGGAGATTGATTTGCTTCATCCAAGTGGTGAAGGGCAAGTTAGAAAGATTGGATTGAAGGTTGTTTTTAGCTTGCTTTGGGTTGCTAGTGGAGGTATGTACAAACTTTGAATATAATGTCTATATTTGCATAACATTTGGGCTTAACACATAAAACATTTAGGTTGAAAAATGTGTTAAGCTACTCGGTTCATTGATTGTGTATGAATAATATGCTATGACATTTGTAATGTCATATATGTGTTAAATGCATTGTGAAAAGCCATTGATAATGGCTAATTTGTGTAACATGTGAAATATGCATATTATGTGAAAATACCCAAAGTAATTGGGTAATGTGTTGTGAATGCAAAAATGAGATATGTGTAATAATGAAATGAATTGATATTGATAAAAATGAGAAAAGTGAGAAAAATGAGAAAGATGTGAAAAATGAGAAAAGTGAGAAAAAAAATGTGAAAATAAGGCAATGTGCCTAGATTGAATATGTAAAAATGAGAAAGAGATTAAAATGAGAAATATGAATAAATTGTGTGCCTAGTATGTTATTCAATTTTCAGAGTTCTGGGTTTGGCGGCATGCCTATGATTGCCTACGGGCTATACGCTGTAATGGTGAAAAGACTGGGTCGTAAGCCTAAAAAACTATAGCAGTCTAGCCGAGTTGAGGACCAAGATATTAGGGCCTAAGGGTCTAGCCGGGTTGAGGTCCAAGAGACTGTGGCTGTTACATTATCCATGGATATATATATATATATATTGCTAGACACATGGTGTCATTATGGACCAAAGCAGTAACTCTGAAATTTGAATAGCATATTAGATCCTTTTTGGGCCCATGCTTGTCTTTATTTTACTGTGAATTATGAATTATGATACAATTGAGTAATATAATGTTATGAGTTGTGCTTATGAATTATTTGAAAAATATAAGAAAGTGGATTGATGTGAAATCTATATGCATTGTGCATTTGGTATTGCATTGAGTTATATTGTTATTATCAAAGTTTGTACCACTAGGCTTCGGCTTAGCGCGATTGTTTCCATCGCGCGGGTGACAGGGTAGACCCAGTTGAGCCAGAGAGTTTTTCTAGACCAGGTCGGGTCTAGACTTGTAGTTGAGCTTGTAAAGTTGCTATCGAGATTAGAAACACTGCCAGCAACATGTATATATTTTTATGTTATTGTACATTTTGAGTTTTATGCATAATATATTATGTTTTGAATTTTACGTATTGTATTATAAAGAATGTTTAGGTCAATGTATTTGAAATGGGAGAGTAAATGTGTTTTAAATTATATATGTCTATATGTATAAATGTTTGAGAAAATTGTTGAAATTGAGAAGTATGGTTCAGAGGGTAATTGGAAATTATTGGGAGTGTTTTCTTTTTGCAGGTTGAGTAATTGCTAAATTTTGGGATATCCAAAATACAAACAAAACTCTGGCGAATTTTTCCTAGAGATTTATATATATATTATTTATTTTGGGTTCTTATAACAAGTAAATAATATTTATATTCTATTTAATTTTTATATATTTAGAATTTGAAATTTTAAATTGGAAATGTAAAAAAAAATTAGTAAATCCGTCTGTGACATTTTTGTACCATATATGTGTATTTTACATATGCTAGAAATATGTTTTGTACATATATAGGTTATAAGGGTGTTACAGGGGTAGTAGAAAAAGAGAAGAAAATACCCTGGTACACTATTGTACAAGGTGAAGATGGAGGTGAAAACATTGAAGTAGCACCTGAGATGTCTAAGAAACCTCCTCTTCACATGTAGGCAAGAGCTCCTCAATCAACATTATTCTCAAAGCTATACAATCCCTTCAAAGATAGCTCTCTCATTTTAAGAAAGATGTTTCCAAAAGGTTTTAGAAATTAAACCAAAAGATTGACCTCCTATCCCATTTGCATCGTGATTTGCATGATATGCAAGGCAAAATGGACTTGTCTCAATGTGACTTGCAAGATTAGGATGTGAGTGATCATGAAGAGAGCCCTTTTGAAGAAGAACCCATAGAAGTTGAAGAGGACACCTCTAATGATGAAGAAGAGGTCAACCAAGCTCCCCCAAGATAAAGAAAAAGCCCCTTTGGTTGAAGAAGAGAAAAATGATGAATCAGATTAGCCATTCTCCTAACCTCTTTTTTGTCATTATTATTATTTTTTTTCCTTATTATTATTATTATTTGTTGTATGATCAATTTTCCTTTTGGTGGACACTTCCTTGTAATGATCATATATTAATCATTATGTCTATGCTTCTTTACTTAATGAATCATGTTTATATTTATGTTTTAATTAATGAAGTCTATGCTTTAATGATATGTTTCCTTTCTTATTGAGTTTAATTCTTTTTACCTTTGTCAAAGGGGGAGAGAGAAAAAAATGAATTAACAAAAAAGGAATAAAGGAGAATAAAGGAGAGAGAGAACTTGGAGAGAGAACAAATTAAATGAATAAAGGGGGAGAAAATAAGAACAAAAGAGAGTGAGAACTTAGAGAGAGAACAAATGAAATTAATTAAATAGTTTAAGTCCTTAAAATGAATCAAGAAATTAAGGTAAGAATAAATGATAAGAACTTGAATAAGGGGAGAACAAGCAAACTATAAGAATGTAAACTTGAATCAACTTAGCAAAATAGCATGGCCTTAAAAAGGGACTAATACATAAGTTTTGGGGGAGTTGATTATATTTAATATTCTTATATTTCACTTCAATTTGATTGCTAAAATCAAAATGGGGGAAATTGTTAGCCAAATGGTTGGCACAAAGAAAATCTATTTTGATCTTTAGCGCTCAAATTGAAAAGTATTTATCTTGAATTTTAAGTATATATGATGTAGGTATATTTTCCTAAAGTCTATCAGAACAGGACACTTTTAGTGACCATCCTAAGGCCTTGGGTGACTGCACTTGATACTAAGAAAAAGAAAAAGAAACACAATAGTGTTTGTGTTGAGAAGCCCAACCTCAAGGATAATCGCTAAATAGGCGAGACCATCCTTGAGAAGACGCAATTGCACCTAAAGATGGAGAATTCTCAAAACTCACAATAAAGGACGCGGTTATTGGCTCTGTGAAGAGAATAGGTGCTAACTAGTTACGAGCGATAACACTTTCTCTAGTAGTATACATTTACCCATTTTGTTTAAGTACCAAACCTTAATCAAAACTCATGAAATTTTAACCACATATTGCACACCTTTATGGGAACTTCTATCTAGAATTTTATACATTCATTTACTATATTTTTAAATTATGTTTATTCAACCATACATATTATTATTTTACAAACATTATTCTAGCAGTATATATTCTTAATTTTATTTCTAGAATTAAAATTTTATTAAAAATTATGAAAATTTAACCATATGTTCTACACATATATATAAGCTTAGTTTTAAAATTTTAGATTTTTATGGGTTCATTTACCATGTTTTCTAATTGAGTTTCTTAAATCCTAAAATTATGGCTCTACTAGTACAATTATGGCGGCCTATACTCCATTATTTTCTTTTCATAGTAAATCATATTTAAAATTTATGAAATTTTATACACCACAAATTAACACATAGATAATTTCTCAATTAAAATTTTATGTTCATTGAACTTGTTTAGATTATTCTAAAAATTTGATCAATCTGCTTCACATAGCAAAAATAGAAACTTTTAGCTTGTATCATGCATGTACATCTTATAGCTTAACTTTATTTTTCAAATCAATTCACTACTCTAACTTCTTTATCAAATAATTATCAATTAAATCTAATTGATTAACCATATTTACAAGTAAATTCCCATTAAAGTTTATCTTTCTAAGATTTTAAAAAGGGGTGTTTGGAACACTCACCTCTTCAATTAAAATATCCACATCCTTAGCTTCTTGATTCCCCAATTTTGATGCTACAACTTATTATTTCCTCTAAGTATGCATATATGTAAAAGATTAAACCTTGGTTTTAATTGATATCATAAGAATTTACATAAATGTGTTTCTTACCTTTCTTTGACTTTTCTTCTTCACCCAAGTTAAATTTTCATAGGCTAACTTAAAATTGGTTGAATGTTTCTATTGATTAATTAGCTTTGGCTTAGTAAATGCAATACACAATTTTGGGGAGAAAAGGATTTAGGCCTTTCCTTTAGTTAGCCTTTTATAGTGAAAGTGGTTTAAGCATTGTCGTCCACTTGTTCTTTCTTCTTCAACATGTGGTAAGCAACTTCCATGCAATTAGACATTTTGGTGTATCCAAACCCTTTATTTCATCAATGGTGGAGACTAAATGGAATGATGACAAATTGAGGTGGTGTAATAATGGTTTGGAGAGGTGGTAAAATCATAATGTTGTGCATAGTTGGCATGTTCATATACATATATTTACATACCTTCATGCATATACAATTGGCCATAGCTTTTGTCCATAGCTTTAGTGTAATATCCCAAATGATACCCTAAAATTTTGGAATGTTAATTTTTGTATTGAATTAAAGGATTTTTAAGTATATGTTTAATTAAGAAAGGAAAAAGAGGAGATGTGTATATGTTGTATATATGAGGATATATACAAAATATATACAATTCAATGGGTTTATTTTGGTCAAGAGATATTTTAATTATATTATTTAAATATTGTTAGTGGAAGATGATGTAAGTAGTTGATTATTTTATTGTTTAATTGCTTGGTGGAGAGTGATTTGAGGAGAGAGTGGTTGTTTAAGGTTGACTTCCTTTCTTTCTTCTTCTTCTTTCATCTTCATCTTCTTCTTTCCTTCTAGTGAGCCGGCCACCCTTATCAACCAAAGGAAAAGAGATTTTGTTGCTTCCAAACTCAAGGAATTAAAGGACTTCAAGAGATCAAGTTGGAGTTTTAAAGATTTTCTTCACTTTTGGTAAGTTTCCAACTTGTCTTTTGAGTTGTGTTTATGACTTTGGTGATTGGTTGTTGTAGATGTGTTTATGGTTGATTTGGTATTTTTAAGGTTGTGTTGTTTTGTTAACTTTGATTTTTGGGGTTCGATTGAAGAGAGAAAAGGGGTAAGTTTGGTGAAAGAGGTAAGTGTGTGGATTGTGTAAGTTTGAGTTGTGATACATGGTTGTGATTGTGTTTTGATGTTTGTAATTGAGTTATTTTAGTGGTTACTCAAATATTATATGGCTTGTTGATGGATTTGGTTGAGTTTGTTTCGTGTTGATAAGGTTTTTGAAAGGTGTTTGCTGGATGTGGCTTTTTTGGTGTCGATTTCAGGGTTTTTGACCTGACACGCCCAGGAGCACGGCCATGTCTTTGGACGTGTCGTTGGTTCTATTTTCTGGGTTGTTGACACAAGCAGTGACACGCCAATGTCACTGAGCGTGTGACAGCTTCTGTGTTATAGTAGCATTGACACGGCTAGTGACACACCTATGTCACTGAGCGTGTCACAGCTACTGTGTTGTTGGAGTATTGACACGTCCAGTGACACACCCATGTCACTGAGCGTGTCATAGCTTATGTGTTGGAGGAGAATTGACACGTGCAGTGACATGCCCATGTCACTAAGCGTGTCAAATTTTCTGTGTTGTGGGTTTAGGGCACGGTCAGAGACACACCTGTGTTGTTGAGCGTGTCAAGTGTAGAGTTTTCCCTAGTTAATTCTTATCCTTATTTTCTTATATGTAACACTAAGTGAGTATGTGTGATCACCTTTGGATTAGGTTTTGAAGAGAATTGAGTTACACAAGCCAAGGTTTGAGGGAAGTTGATAGAGTTGTCTTGTTGCTCTTAGAGGTAAGTACAAACTTTGAATGATTGCATACATTTACATGACATTGAGACTTAACACATTTAGTTGAGAAATGTGTTAAGTTACTTGATACATCGTTGATAAATGAATTATTTGGTATGATATGCATAATGTGAATTATGTTGTTGTATCAAAGCAATTGAGTAATGTGTTAGAAATGAAAGGGAATGTGGAATAACATGATGAGATATATGAAAACATAATGTAACCAATCGATATTGAGATAAAATAGAAGAATGAGAAAAATGAGAAAAGATGATATACTAAGGAAATGAGCCTAGTTTGATTATGAGAAATGAAATGAAAATGGAATTATGAAAGTAATTAATAAATGAATTAATTGTGTGCCTAGTATGTTATTCAATTTTCAGAGTTCTGGGTTTGGCGGCATGCCTATGAATTGCTGGGCAGGTGAAAAGACCGGGTCGTAAGCCGAGCCCAGCTGATAAATGTGATGTTTTTGGGATGAAAAGACAGGGTCGTAAGCCTCAAAAACTGTAACAGTCTAGCCGGGTTGAGGACCAAGATACTGGGGCCTAAGGGTCTAGCCGGGTTGAGATCCAAGAGACTGGGTTTGTTACATTATCCATGGATATATATATATAGCCTACGGGGCTAGACACAAAGTGTCAATATGGACCAAAGCAGTAACTCTAAACTTTGAATAGCATATTAGTTTCGTTTTGGGCCCATGTTTGACTTTGCTTAAATGTGAATTATGAAATGTGATGCAAATGATTAAAATGTTGAGATATAATGCAATGAGTTGATATATTCATATATATTGTGCATGAGCATCGCATTGATTTATATTGAATCAAAGTTTGTGCCACTAAGCTTTCTGCTTAGCACGATTATGGTTCATCGCGCAGATGACAGGGTAGATCTGGTTGTGCCAGAGAGCTCGTCTAGACCGAATTGAGTCTATGCTTGAGATTAGAGATAGTTGAGGACATCAAGATCAGAGACGAACTGCCAGCATGTATAAATTTCATATTTTTGTACCTATTGATTTTGATGTAAACATATGCATTTTTCGCTGCCTATTAAACAAATATTTTGGATAAACTTTTGGGTACTAATGCTATATATGTATTTTAATGAGAAATATTTTCTTTATTGATTTCTATAATGTTAAGTTAAATGTTTTAAGTTTACTCGGACTGACTTATGATGATTCTATGTTAAAGATTAAAGTTTGGTTTGTTTAAAATGTATTGCGACACCCTTATATCCTCTATACGTATATCACATGTTGTGTGGATGTATGCGGTGTGCGTATATGGGGTACGGGGGTGCTACATTTAGGCTTCTTAACATTTTTCCTAACCAAAATTTAATCCCTCTCATATATATATTAGTTTAATCCATTTGATAGTTAATTTAATTTAATTATATTCTTTACATTTAAAGTTAATTTTCCTTTATGTTGAAATTATATATATGTTCATATACATTTTAAGATAATTGTATTGATATTATTTTTCGTGTATTATATTTTTTGTAATATCCCAAATGATACCCTAAAATTTTGGAATGTTAATTGTTGTATTGAATTAAAGGATTTTTAAGTATATGTTTAATTAAGAAAGGAAGAAAAAAGAGGAGATGTGTATATGTTGTATATATGAGGATATATACAAAATATATACAAGTCAATGGGTTTATTTTGGTCAAGAGATATTTTGATTATATTATTAAATATTGTTAGTGGAAGATAATGTAAGTGGGTTGATTATTTTATTGTTTAATTACTTGGTGGAGAGGATTTTGAGGGAAGTGGTTGTTTTTAAGAGGTTGACTTTCTTTCTTTCTTTTTCTTTCATTTTCATCTTCTTCTTTCTTCTTGGTCGGTCATCACCACCATTTTCAAGAGGGAGAGATTTTGTTGCTTCCAAACTTAAGAGATTTAAAGGGTTTCAAGAGATCAAGTTGGAGTTTTAAGGATTTTCTTCACTTTTGGTAAGTTTCCAACTTGTTTCTTTGTTTTCTTTTGAGTTGTGTTTTTAAGTTTGGTGATTGGTTGTTGTAGATGTGTTTATGGTTATTTTGGCATGTTTGAAGTGTTTTGTCTTGGTAACTTTGATTTTGGGGTTGAATTGAAGAGAGAAAAGGGTTAAGTTTGGTGAAAGAGTAAGTGTGTGGATTGTGTAAGTTTGAGTTGTGATATATGGTTGTGATTGTGTTTTGATGTTTGTGATGGAGTTGTTTTAATGTTTACTCAAGTATTATATGGGTTGTTGATGGTTTTGGTTAAGGTTGTTTGGAGTGGAAAAGGGTTTTAAGAAGGTGTTTGTTGGATGTGGCCTTAATGGTGTCGATTTTAGGGTTTTTAGCCTGACACACCCAGGAGCACGGCCATGTCTTTGGGCGTGTCATTGGTTCTGTTTTCTAGATTGTTAACACGAGCAGTGACATGCCCATGTCATTGAGCGTGTCACAGCTTCTGTGTTGTAGTAGCATTGACACGGCCAGTGACACGCCCATGTCACTAAGCGTGTCATAGCTACTGTATTATTGGTTCATTAACACGTCCAGTGACACGCCCACGTCACTGAGCATGTCAAAGCTTCTGTGTTATGGGTTTAGGGCACGATCAGGGACACACTCGTGTTGTTGAGCATGTCAAGGGTAGAGTTTTCCCTAGATAGTTCTCTTTTTTATTCTCTTATGTGTATCTCTAAGTGAGTTTGTGTGATCACCTTTAGATTAGGTTTTGAAAAGATTTGAGCTACCTTAATTCAAGTGTTGAGAGTTATCTTTGAAGAGGAGTTGATAGAGTGGTGTTGTTGCTTGTAGAGGTAAGTACAAACTTTGAATGATTGCATACATTTACATGACATTGGGACTTAACACATTTAGTTGAAAATGTGTTAAGTTACTTGATACATTGTTGATGAATGAGTTATATGTTATGATATGCATAATGTGAATTATGTTGATATATCAATGTAATTGAGTAATTTGATATGATATGTGAAATCATAATGTAACAAATTGATATTGATATAAAAGAGAAGAATGAGAAAAGATGAGAAAATGATGATATAATAAGGTAATGAGCCTAGTTTGATTATGAGAAATGAATTGTGAAAGAGATTGATAATGAGATAAATGAATTAATTGTGTGCCTAGTATGTTATTCAATTTTCAGAGTTCTGGGTTTGGCGGCATGCCTATGAATTGCTGGGCAGGTGAAAAGACCGGGTCATAAGCTAAGCCCAACTGATAAATGTGATGTTTTTGGTGTGAAAAGACCGGGTCGTAAGCCTCAAAAACTATAACAGTCTAGTTGGGTTGAGGACTAAGATACTAGGGCCTAAGGGTCTAGCCGGGTTGAGGTTCAAGAGACTGGGTCTATTACATTATCCATGGATATATATATATATATTGCCTACGAGGCTAGACACAAGGTGTCAATATAGACCAAAGCAGTAACTCTGAACTTTGAATAGCATATTAGTTTTGTTTTGGGCCCATGTTTGTCTTTGTTTTGATGTGAATTATGAAATGTGATGCAAATGGTTAAAATGTTGAGATATAATGCAATGAATTGATATATTCATATATATTGTGCATGAGCATCGCATTGATCTATATTGAATCAAAGTTTATACACCTAAGCTTTCTGCTTAGTGCGATTGTGGTTTATCGCGCAGGTGACGGGGTGGACCCGGTTGTGCCGGAGAGCTCATCTAGACTGAGTCGAGTCTAGGCTTGAGTTTGTTAGAGCAGTGTTAAGTTGGGGACATCAAGATCAGAGACAAACTGCCAACATGTATAAATTTCATATTTTTGTATTTAATGATTTTGATGTAACCTTATTTATACTCCGCTGCATTTTCCACTGCTTATTAAACAAATGTTTTGGATAAACTTTTGGGTACTAATGTTATATATATGTATTGTAACAAGAAATGTTTTCCCCACTGATTTTTATAATATAGGTTAAATGTTTTAAGTTTACTCGGACTGACTTATGATGATTATATGTTAAAGATTAAAGTTTGGTTTGTTTAAAATGTACTGTGACACCCTTATATCCAGTATGCGTATATCGCATGTTGTGTGGGTATGCGGTGTGCGTATATGTGTGTGGGGGTCTTAGACTTTTAGATTTTGGAAATGTTTGGGCTTGATTTAGGCTCTAACATATAATCAACTTACAGTTGGGCTCATTCTTATTACTTCACCCATTCCATATTCTCTTTCGGGCTTAGTTTTAGGCCAAATTCATTTGGGCATTTTGAGCTTTAATTTTAATTCGACCTTATATACTTGTATTTTTATTTAGTTTAAATTTTATTAATTTATTCTAAGTGGGGTATTACATTGTGACATCATGTAATGCATTTCACCATCTAGCACTAATTCAGTCTAAAATAAAAAGATGGAGTTGTAATTTAGATTCCATCTGAGGGATAATGACTATTGATATGAAAAAAAAAAGTATGAAAAATACTAGGGTAAGGTTGAAAACATTAACGCATTGATATTTATTGGTAATATCCTTGACCTAAGAATAAAATAGAATACGTTGTTTAGTCTTTAGAAGATATTTATGGTGCAGAAGTAGCAAAAAATTTGATTAATAAAATTAAGACCTAACTGACCAAGCTATATGTATGGTACTCCAATGCATATAAGCTTGCTACTTATTTAAAAGACTAAACTAAAACTGTCCAACCATCTAATTCTAGTGAGGTAGTTACAATACCAGCATTAAAGGCTAGGGAAACTACTTTTAAGAGTTATTTAAGGTAGCAAGACAATGTTAATGCACAAAGTGACCTTAAAAAAAATACTTAAATGAACATTGTGAGTGCGGAGAAGAGTCAAATTTTGATATGTTAGGTTGGTGGAAGTCAAATGTTGCTAGGTTCTGTTAATTTTACACTTGGCATATGTAATGCATGCAGCCCGGTCCAAATTTGGACTCCTATAAATAGGAGTCCACCCCTCTTATCTAAGGATCGAATTTTCTAACCTCGAAACTCTACCTACATATATTTTGATGCAAGCTAATAAATTTCTCTTAATTACTTTGGACTTTCTGCACTATCATTAATTGATTTTTGCTTATTTTTTCGTGTAAGTGAAGCTTCGAAGTGGCAAGACTCTTCAACCTATTGTTAAGAAAAGGCACTTACCCAAGGTAATGTATACTTTTTCAATATTTTCTTCTTCAATTCAGTAATTAATCAACAATAAAATTGGTTAATTAAAAAAACATTTGCATATAAAGGTATGAACTACTTACGGCTCTGATTCTTATTCAAACGGGATAAGTAGACATACTCGGAATATCACTCCAAGTGATTAGATACCCTATAGGATGTATGAAAAATTCACCCATTTGACCTTGGTCTTCTTCTACTATTCTTTAGTTCTTCTTTCCAACACCTCTATTCTTGTCTTTATTTTTGTGACTCCCTTTAAAAATTTTGGTATGACTTTTGTAAAAGAGATGTCATGTGGCCGTAATTACTTTTTCCTTTTCATTTTTATTCTTTTGAGTTTATTATGCTATTTGGGAATTTGTGCTCAACCTATGACCCATAAGGGCTAGAGTTGAAGCTCTCCTAGAACTGCCATTTTGGGATATTATAATATTTATAATTCAGATATTTAGCATTGCATGTAATATCCCAAATTTATTTTTAAAAAATTCCCAATTTTTGGAAAATTAAATAAAATAAAATAAAATTTAATTGGATAAATTAAATTAATGATTTTAAATAAAAAATGAAGGGTTTTTAAATGAAAAAGTGGAATATATATGTGATATATATACAAAATATGTACAACATATAAAAGTTAATACTTTTTAAAGGAAAAGTCAAAGTCCAATGGCATTTTGGTAAATATACATTAGAAATTGAAAATTTTAAAAATAATTCAAAAATAATTTATTTTTGAATGGAAGATGAATTTTTAGTCTTTTAATTAATTAAATAATTAATTATTAAATTAAATAATATATATATGGTTAAAATTAAAAGAAAAAAGGAAAGAGAAAATAAAAGGTTTTTTTCATCTTCTTCTTCTCCATTAAGGGCCAAAATCTCCATGGATGCTAAGAGAGGATTTTTTTTATCTTCCAAGATTCTAAAATTGAAGGATTCCAAAGGTTCAAAAAGGATTTTTAGTGATTTTCACTTGAAAAAGTAAATTTTTAGCTTTTTCTTTGGAATTTCATGAAAATTATGATTATCTGTGATTTTAAATTTTTAAGTAGTATGTTATAATTATTAAAATTGGTGTATGATGTTATTTTGAGTAGTTAGTAATGATTTTAAGGTTGAATTGAAGAGATGATGGAGTTTGGGTATGGATTGGTGAAGAGATAGAATTTAGAGTTATGTAATTTTTGGGGTTTTGAAATAATGGTTTTTAATTGTGCAAATTGATTCCAAATGAGTTTTTTTGATGCAAATAGTTTTTAAAGTCAAATATTGGATTTGTTTGAGTTTGATTGGAGTTTGATAATGGAAGTGTGCTTTAGGGTTTTGGAAAAGTGATTTTCCAAAGTTGTTGAATTGTTTAATTTTATTGGTTTAATCATGTTATTTAGTGTTAAAATTGATGAATATAAGCTTGAAATGATAATTGGATTGAGTTGAAATAGAAAACCTTCAATGGGGGAAGGTTATGCCATTTTAGATTTTTGGTCCTAAGTGTGTGTTTTTATAATGTAATTATTTTAAACATGTTAAAATATATTTTTAATAATATAAATAAACTTAAAATACCAAATTGAATGGCCTAGTATAGAATTCCAAAGTTAAAGTGAGGTTAGCCTTAACTTTTGGATTTTTGCTTGGATGATGTTTAATGATGGATTAAGATTGGAAATGCCTTAGAATGTGATACTAAATAATTATTTATGATCAAATTTGATTTAGGCATTGAGGAGAGTTGATTTGCCCAATCCAAGTGTTGAAGGGCAAGTGGAAAGAGAAGGATTAGGGTGTTTGAGCTTGTTCTTGGTTGCTCTTTGAGGTATGTACAAACTTTGGATGAATTGGTTATACTTGCATTATATTGGACTTAACACATTTTGAATTGAAAATTGTGTTAAGCTACTTGATTCATGAAACATATATGAGTAATGTGCTATGATGTGTAATGTCATATATGTGTTAAATGCATTGTGAAAAGCCATTGTTAATGGCTAAATTGTGTAAAATGTGAAATATGTGTATTATGTGAAAATGACCAAAGTGTTTGGGTAATGCCATTTGTTGTGTATGCATTTTGGGCACTTTTAAAAGTCATTGGTAATAGCTAAAATATATCAAATGTGAATCATATGTGAATTATGCGAAATTGCCTAAAATATTTAGGTGATGATTTTTAAGGTAAAATGTGATGCAATGTGATGATATGATGAAATGTTATGAGTTGATATTGATATAAATGAGAAAAGTAAGAAAATGATATGAAAAAAGAAAAGTGAGAAAAGTGAGAAAAAAAAATGAGAAAATGATATGAAATGAGAAAATTGAGAAAAGGGGCAATATGCCTAGCTTGATTATGAGAAAATGAGAAAGAGAGTGATAATGAGAAATGTGAATTAATTGTGTGCCTAATATGTTATTCAATTTTTAGAGTTCTGTGTTTGGCTGCATGCCTATGAGGTTATCCTCATTATTTGCCTTCAAGCTAGATGTTGGGCATCACTATGATTTGCCTTTGGGCTAGACACTTAGTGTCACTTGCCTTTGGGCTAGACATTGGGTGTTAATATGGACCAAAACAGTAACTCTGGATTTCGAATGGCATATTAGATCCTTTGGGCCCATGCTTGTGTTTGCTTGTACGTGAATTTTGAATTATGAAATAATCAAAAGATATGTTATAATGAAAAAATATGAGATATGATATCCATATGCATTATGTATTTGCATTGCATTTGAGCTTTATTTCTATCAGAGTTTATACTGCTGGGCTTTTGGCTTAGCTCGATTCAAATTTATAGCGCAGATGACAAGGTAGATCTGACTGAGCCGGATAGTTCTTCTAGACCAGGTCGGGTCTGGACTTGAGGTTTTGCTTATAGAGTTGATATCAAGATCAGAAACACTGCCAACAATATGTATACATTTTATATTATCATATTTTGTGATATTATGTATATTATAATATGTTATTGTTGAATATGTATCGTAAATTATAAAGAATATTTTAGATAAAGTTTGAGATATGTTATATATATGTATAAATATTTTGAGAAATTGTGGCAAGATTGAGGAGTATTTGGTGAAATGTATTTTTAGGTTATTTGGAGTGTTTTTATGCAGGTTGTGTTGTTTGTTGAATTTGGGAATGTCTAAATTACAGACAAAAACTCTGACAAATTTTTTTCAGAGATTTTTATGAAAAATGTTTATTTTGGCACCTATGATTTATAATAATATTTTATTTGTTATTAAATATACATTTTAAAATATTTACGATTTTAAATTTGAAAAGTAAAATAATTTTATTAAACTGGTATGTGATATTTTTGTATCGTATATGCGTATTTTACATGTATTGGGTATATGTATTGTATGTATATAAAGTATAAAGGTGTTACATTTATTTTGGTATCAGAACCTAGGTTTGAGATTCTTGATCTAGGTGGGTTGTTAGAGAGAGAAAATGGGAATTTTAAATATGGTTTTCAATTATAATACATGCATTGTCACTGGCAGTTTCTGATCTATGATGTGGCAATTTCTGTTGTGTTTGCAGATATAGGTGGTTATGACATCTCGAAAGCATCAGTCTGTAGAGGGTAGTGCAGAGAGTGTGGCTCTTGATGAGGGTAGAGTTGGAGCTAGAGCCGAGATTGCTGGATAGGCAGCTGCTCCTGTGCCAGAGAGACCAGCAGCTGATGAGATTCCACCGGGCTGGGTACGACATATGGTGGAGCTGTTGAGGCAGGCTCTAGTTCAGTAGCCACCGCCACCACAGTCGCAGCCACAGTTACCGACGAGGAAGTATGATAAGCTGAGGAAGTCTGGAGCTAAGGACTTTGTTGGTACTACAAACCCTGCTATAGCAGAGCAGTGGCTAGACAGGGGCCAAAGAGTGTTTATCCAACTACAAGGTACTCTAGAGGAGAAGTTTGATTATACTAGATCTCTTTTGCAGAGGGGTGCATATGAGTGGTGGGAGAAGATGGAGTTCCTGAGTTTTAGGTAGGACACCAGGACAGTGATAGGGTATGAGATAGAGTTTATCCGGCTAAGCAATTATTGTAACACCCCTATATCCCGTATATGTACAAAGCATGCTTATACGATCGTATTATACGTATACTGAATATAGAAATGACACATTAAAAATACACAAATCATATTTAAAGTAAAACTAAAAATTTAAGAAATACCAAATAAAGAGAAATGAAAATCATAAGACACAATAGATAAAAACGTTTGTTTATTACGCAACGGAAATTTCATCCAAAACTTACAAGTGTAAATACATTAAACCTCAAAAATTACAAAATATGAAATATATACATGATTGGCAGCTTGACTCTCTGATCTTTAAGCTTTAATCCAACTCTTCACAATCAAAACAACCTCAACTAGGTCTAGAGGAATTCTCCATCTCAACTCTATCACCTCTATCACCTGCGCGATGAATCATAATCGCGCTGAGCCAACAACTCAATAGTACAAACCATAATGCTATTATGCTTAATCAATAACAATGATATACAATCAAACAATAAAGATCACACTCAATATACAATATTTCATGAATATTACATTATTTCATCATTCATAACATCAACATGACATAGACACCTATGGGCCCAACAAGTGTTCAATACGATATTCAGAAAATTGAGGAGATCCTCAACCCGGCAAGACTGTTACCTGTAACAGACCCAGTCTCTTGGACCATCGACCCGACTAAATCAAGGAGATCCTCAACCTGGCAAGACTGTTACCAATCATATATCTCATAATCATAATTCTCATAATGTAACAGACCCAGTCTCTTGGACCTCAATTCAACTCAAATTGAAAAGATCCTCAACCCGGCAAGACTGTTACTATTTATAATTTCATAGGCATGCCACCCAAATCCAGAACTCTGAAACTGAATAACATATTAAACATACAATTATATCATTATTCTCTTTCTCAATTTGTATCTCAATATCAAATAGGCAATCATGCCTCAACACTTTCATTTGTATAACCATAGCCACTCACAATGGCTTCTCATCACATTTGAATCATCATGTCTCAATTCACAATATAATACATCATCTTTCACATATTCATAATCAATTACATTGAACATAATCATATGTGCATTCATGTCTCAATTATCTCATTTCACATTATACATATAGTACATTTCACAAGATGCACAATGTGCAAAACGTAACATTATTCATATATAACAATAATGTCATATCAAGTGAATGTATGCAACAATGCAAGGTTTGTACTTACCTCAATAACAATTCACACAACTCTAAACACTTCCTTTCCAAGATTCTTTTACTTCTTAGATCAATGATAACTCACTTTCTTCAAGACCTAATCCAAAAATAATAACATACACTTGCTTAGGGATACACATGAGATAATCAAATTAAGAGTTAACTAGGGCAAACCCTAAACATGACACGCTCAACCACACGGGCGTGTCCCTGACCATGCCCTAACTCCACAACACAGAAGCTTTTACACGGTCAGAACCACGGGCGTGTCACTGGTCGTGTAATACATTCTGCCTCTCTGAAAAATATCAACACGTCCAACAACGTGAGCGTGCTCATGGCCGTGTAAACTCTCCAATCTCACAGTAGCTATGACACGCTCAATAGCACGGGCGTGTTACTGGTCGTGTCAAACCTACTGCCTCCAACACAATTGACACGCCTAAGAATCTGAACGTGTTCATGGGCGTGTCAGGCCAAAAACTCAAATTCCGGCCAAAACAACAAAACACCCAACCAAACACTTCTTTTCACCAACATCCACTTCAAACAAACTTAACAAAACATACCCAAAAACCATCTTAAACTTACAAAAACACCAAAACAACTCCACATCTATAACAAACACAAATCACAAATATCATCACAAAACCCTAAACACAAATACAACACCATCTCTTCCAACCAACTTACTTTTTTCTTCAATCCATCCTTAAAATCCATAATCAATCTAATCAAACACTCTTAAACATATCACAATCAAACAACACACTCTTAAATCATCTATCAATTTCACAACACAACTTCAAATAAGCAAAGATATCAAAAGAGGACTTACCAAAGTTATAAAACTTCTTGAATCACCAACTTGATCACTTAGATCTTCCTTCAATTTGAGCTTAGAACATCAAAATCCTTTCTTGCTCACTTGCTTTCCCTTGTCTATGGAGGAGCCGACCACAACAAAAAGAAAAGAAGAAAAGAACAGTGAAGAAACAAAGTCAACTCCTCTTTAAATCTCCACCAAGTATCTCAACATGAGCAATTACCTAAACACCCTTATACAATTTGTTTTGATTTCCTTTAAAGCACTTGCCCTCTTTTAGTAATTTCACAAATAACTAAATAAATATCTTCATCCCTTGACTCTCCATTTTGACTTATGTATATATTATATATATTATCATATAAACAACATATACACTTCTCTCTATACACTCTTTCCTTTCCCATAACACATATACATTTAATTCAAATCAAACAACAATTACCTTAATACTTCTAGAGCACATTTTGGGATATTACAATTCTCCCCCTCTAAAAAGAAATTTCGTCCTCGAAATTACCTATCATCAAGTCCGAAACAACTGAGGATATTGATCTCGCATTGCTTGCTCACTTTCCCAAGTTGCTTCTTCTCTCCCATAATTCTTCCACAAAATCTTCACAAGTGGCACTTTCTTATTTCTCAATTCTTTCACTTCACGTGCTAAAATAGCAATTGGTTCTTCTTCAAATGTCAGATCTGAACTTACTTCGATAGATTCAATTGGCAAAACATGAGATGGATCCGACCTGTACCTTCTCAACATAGAAATATGAAATACATTATGGATCCTATCCAACTCAGGTGGCAAAGCAAGCTGATAAGCAACTGGCCCAACTCTTTCCAAAACTTCATACGGTCCAATGAAACGAGGACTCAATTTCCCTTTCCGACCAAGCCTCAATATCTTCTTCCAAGGAGACACTTTCAAAAATACCTTATCTCCAACCTCAAACTCTATGTCTCTCCTTTTCAAATCTGAATAAGATTTCTGCCGATCTGAAGCTGCTTTCAACCTATCTCGAATCATTCTCACTTTCTCTTCAGTTTCTTTAACCAAATCAGGACCAATTAACTTACCTTCTCCAAGTTCATTCCAACATAGAGGTGTCCTACACCGTCTACCATATAATGCTTCGAATGGTGCCATACCAATTTTGGATTGATGACTATTATTGTAAGCAAATTCCACAAGTGGCAAAAATCTATCCCAACTTCCAGAGAAATTAATGACACAACTTCTCAACATGTCCTCGATAATCTGTATCACTCTCTCTGACTGCCCATCTGTCTGTGGATGAAAAGCAGTGCTGAAGTGTAATCAAGAACCCAAAGCACCATGTAAACTCTTCCAAAACCTTGAAGTAAATCGGGGATCTCGATCAGACACTACAGAAATTGGGATACCATGCAACTTTACAATCTCATGGATATACAGCTCAGCTAACCTTTCCAGAGAATAATCCATCCGAACTGGAAGAAAATGAGCTGTCTTAGTCAACCTGTCAACAATCACCCAAATAGCATCATGCTTCCTTTGTGTCACTGGTAAACCATATACAAAATCCATGGTTACTCTATCCCATTTCCATTCAGGCACTGATAACGGTTGAAGTAACCCTGTTGGAACTTGATGCTCAGCTTTTACCCTCTGACATGTGAGACATTTGGACACAAAATCTGCAATGTCTCTCTTTAAACCAGACCACCAGTAATTCTGCTTCAAATCATGATACATCTTTGTATTGCCCGGATGCATAGCAAATACTGACTGATGTGCTTCTTCTAAAATAATCCTTCTCAAATTAGCATCATCAGGTACACACAATCTGTTCTTAAACCAAAGACTCCCATCCCTTCTCACAATAAAATCTTGACTCTTTCCATTCTGACAATCTGAAACAATCTTTTGAATCTTCTTATCAGCCAATTGGGCCTCCTTTATCTGATCTAACAATACTGGTCTCAACTGTAGCTGAACCAATAATGCACCTTCATCACATGCTTCAAAACTAGCATGTAACGCTCTCAACTCAACAAGCAACGAGAGTGAGTAAACAGCCAAACCTGCCACAGACTTCCGACTCAAGGCGTCAGCAACAACATTTGCCTTACCAGGATGATAATCAATCAAATAGTCATAGTCTTTGATCAACTCCAACCATCGTCTCTGCCGAAGATTGAGCTCTCTCTGAACCCCCAAATATTTCAAACTTTTATGATCCGTATAAATAAAACATTTCTCCCCATATAAATAATGTCGCCAAATCTTCAAAGCAAACACTATGGCTGCTAACTCCAAATCATGGGTCGAATAATTGAGCTCATGCGGTTTCAACTGTCGAGAAGTATAAGCTATAACTTTACCTTCTTGCATCAGCACACAACCCAAACCACTATGTGAAGCATCACTATAGATCACAAATGGTTTATCTTCCACAGGTAAAGTTAGAACAGGCGCTTGAGTCAACATCTCTTTCAACTGCTCGAAGCTAGCTTGACACTGATCCGTCCACACAAATCTAACTCCCTTTCGAAGTAATCTAGTAAGTGGAGTAGCTATTAAAGAAAATCCTTTCACAAACCGTCGGTAATAGCCTGCCAAACCCAGAAAACTTCTAACTTTGGTCACAGACTTTGGTGGACTCCAATACAAAATAGCTTCAACTTTACTCGGATCAACTCTAAAACCCTCTGCTGAAACTATATGACCGAGAAAAGTTACTTACTCAAGCCAAAATTCACACTTCGACAGTTTAGCAAACAATTGCTTCTCTCTCAAAATTTGCAACACAATTCACAGATGCTTGTCATGCTCCTCCTCATCACGCGAATACTGCAAAATATCATCGATGAAGACCACCACAAATTGATCCAAATAGGGCCTAAACACCCTATTCATCAAATCCATAAAAACTGCAAGTGCATTCGTCAAACCAAAAGGCATAACTAGAAACTCATAATGCCCATACCTTGTACGAAAGGCTGTCTTAGGAACATCTTCAGCCCTGACTCTTAACTGATGGTACCCTGATCTCAAATCAATTTTGGAAAACACTGTTGCACCCTTCAATTGATCAAAGAGATCATCAATTCTAGGCAAAGGATATTTATTTTTAATAGTTACCTTGTTCAATTGCCTATAATCAATACACAATCTCATAGTACCATCCTTCTTCTTCACAAAAAAAATAGGAGCTCCCCACGGTGAAACACTAGGGCGAACAAACCCTTTATCCAACAACTCCTGCAACTGCACCTTCAATTCTCTCAGTTCAGCAGGTGCCATTCTATAAAGAGTAACAGAGATAGGAGTGGTACCAGGCAATAATTCAATACCAAACTCCACCTCTCTCTCAGGAGGTAACCCTGGCAACTCTTCTGGAAACACATCTGGGAACTCTGCAACGGTGGGTATAATATCAATTTAAGAACCCCTTACTCTAGTATCCACCACATGAGCAAGATAAGCATCACACCCTTTTCTAATCAACCTCCTAGCTACAACAGCTGAAACAAACAAGGATGCTAGCTGTCCCTGCTCACTAGATACTATCACCTCTCTACCATCACCAGTTCTCAAAGTAACAAGTTTCTTTTGACAATCTACTACAGCTCCATGTCTAGATAACCAGTCCATGCCTAAGATTAAATCATATTCCTTAAAAGGCATTTCAATTAAATCTCCAAGGAACTCCTCACCTTGCACCACTACTGCACTGTCTCGGTGCACTTTACTAACAATCACACTATGCCCTAAAGGATTTGTCACCAATACATCAAATCCTAGGGATTCAGCATTCAATTCAAACACAGGCAAAACAGATGCACTAATATATGAATGTGTAGATCCTGGATCAATCAAAGCAAGTACTGAAATATCAAATAAAGAGAAAGTATCAGCTATGACTGCCGAAGCATCTGGCTGCCTTTGCATCACATAAACTCGTTAAGAAGGCCCAGCCTCATCTGGTCTAGTATCCCTGGATGAAGATCCTCTCTGACTATACCCAGGTCTACCCCCTCTGCTAAAACTTCTGCCCCCTCGACCACCCCTAACACTAGGTCGAGAAACTACAGAATCTGCTGACCTCTGTTCTCGCATCTCTGGACACTCTCTAATAAAATGATCCGGAGATCCACATCTAAAGCACACAGCTGGTCCACTATTCCTCCAACAAGCACCCCTATGTGTTCCACCACACTGAGCACACACAAGTGGAGTGGATCTCTGAATCACTGGGGTCGGAGCACTTGCCACTGAAACTGTAGGTCTAAATCTCTGCCTCTAAAACTGTACTGACCTACCAACTGGCCTCTGACTCCTACTAACCCGAGGAACAAAACTTCCTTTACCTCTTTTCGCAGATGAAGACCCTGCCTCAAACTGGGGTCTCCTAACCCTGATCTCTTCCTCAGAAGCAACCGCAATACCCTGAGCTCTCTCCACACTCCTAGCTGCTGCCACAAGCTGGAAAAAATCATGATATCTAGATCCAGCCACAAGACATATAATAGAGGGCCTCAATCCCTACTCAAATCTCTTGCATCTATCAATCTCGTCAGAAATAATTCCCCCGGCGTAGTGGCTCAGCCGAATAAATTCTAACTCATACTCCATCACAGACCGGTGATCTTGCCTCAAGGTCAGAAACTACATCTTCTTCACATCTTTATACTCCCTTGGAGTATACTTCAATTCAAACTCTCTTAGAAAATCAACATAGGACAAGGTAGGTGGATCATCCATAGCATGGGGCACTGTCTTCCACCAGTCATATGCGTCCTTCTGCAACAATGATCTTGCATAATCAAATTTTTCTTCTAGAGTGGCTTGCAACTGAATCTGTACTTTATCTAGCCACTGCTCAGCTACAGCTGGGTCAATAGTACCTAGAAAATCTTCTGCTCCATACTTCCTTAATTTATCGTACTGTCTCACTGATACCAAAGGCTGTGGGGGTGGTGGCGGTGGTTGCACTGGTGCTTGCCTCAACAAATCGACCACATGCCTAAACCAAACTGGCGGAACCTCCTCACCAGCTGGTCTCCCCGACACGGAAGCAGGTACCTCTCCAGCACTATCCACTCTAGCTCCCTCTCTAACCTCATCAGGAGCTACACTCTCCGCACTACCCTCTACTGACTGACGTAAGTGAGAATCCATCACAACCTATATCTGCAAACACAGCAGAATACATCTCATTAAAGATCAGAGACTGCCAATACCAAACATGTATGTTATTCAAAAGCTAACTTTTAAAGTCAAAATATTCTTGTTCTTACAATTTTACCTAGGTTGAGAATCTCAAACCTAGGCTCTGATACCAAAACAATTGTAACACCCCTATATCCCGTATACGTAAAAAGCATGCTTATACGATCGTATTATACGTATACTAAATATAGAAATGACACACATTAAAAATACACAAATCATATTTAAAGTAAAACTAAAAATTTAAGAAATACCAAATAAAGAGAAATGAAAATCATAAGACACAATAGATAAAAACGTTTGTTTATTACGCAACGGAAATTTCATCCAAAACTTACAAGTGTAAATACATTAAACCTCAAAAATTACAAAATATGAAATATATACATGATTGGCAGCTTGACTCTCTGATCTTTAAGCTTTAATCCAACTCTTCACAATCAAAACAACCTCCACTAGGTCTAGAGGAATTCTCCGTCTCAACTCTATCACCTCTATCACCTCTATCACCTGCGCGATGAATCATAATCGCGCTGAGCCAACAACTCAGTAGTACAAACCATAATGCTATTATGCTTAATCAATAACAATGATATACAATCAAACAATAAAGATCACACTCAATATATAATATTTCATGAATATTACATTATTTCATCATTCATAACATCAACATGACATAGACACCTATGGGCCCAACAAGTGTTCAATACGATATTCAGAATTCAGAGTTACTGCTTTGGTTCATAATCACAATAATCAAGCCCGTAGGCAACATATATATAGATATATCTCTATCCATGGATAGTGTAACAGACCCAGTCTCTTGGACCATCAACTCAACAAATTGAGGAGATCCTCAACCCGGCAAGACTGTTACCTGTAACAGACCCAGTCTCTTGGACCATCGACCCGACTAAATCGAGGAGATCCTCAACCTGGCAAGACTGTTACCAATCATATATCTCATAATCACAATTCTCATAATGTAACAGACCCAGTCTCTTGGACCTCAATTCAACTCAAATTGAAAAGGTCCTCAACCCGGCAAGACTGTTACTATTTATAATTTCATAGGCATGCCACCCAAATCCAGAACTCTGAAACTGAATAACATATTAAACATACAATTATATCATTATTCTCTTTCTCAATTTGTATCTCAATATCAAATAGGCAATCATGCCTCAACACTTTCATTTGTATAACCATAGCCACTCACAATGGCTTCTCATCACATTTGAATCATCATGTCTCAATTCACAATATAATACATCATCTTTCACATATTCATAATCAATTACATTGAACATAATCATATGTGCATACATGTCTCAATTATCTCATTTCACATTATACATATAGTACATTTCACAAGATGCACAATGTGCAAAACGTAATATTATTCATATATAACAATAATGTCATATCAAGTGAATGTATGCAACAATGCAAGGTTTGTACTTACCTCAATAACAATTCACACAACTCTAAACACTTCCTTTCCAAGATTCTTTTACTTCTTAGATCAATGATAACTCACTTTCTTCAAGACCTAATCCAAAAATAATAACATACACTTGCTTAGGGATACACATGAGATAATCAAATTAAGAGTTAACTAGGGCAAACCCTAAACATGACACGCTCAACCACACGGGCGTGTCCCTGACCGTGCCCTAACTCCACAACACAGAAGCTTTTACACGGTTAGAACCACGGGCGTGTAATACATTCTGCCTCTCTGAAAAATATCAACACGTCCAACAACGTGAGCGTGCTCATGGCCGTGTAAACTCTCCAATCTCACAGTAGCTATGACACGCTCAATAACACAGGCGTGTTACTGGTCGTGTCAAACCTACTGCCACCAACACAATTGACACGCCTAAGAATCTGAACGTGTTCATGGGCGTGTCAGGCCAAAAACTCAAATTCCGGCCAAAACAACAAAACACCCAACCAAACACTTCTTTTCACCAACATCCACTTCAAACAAACTTAACAAAACATACCCAAAAACCATCTTAAACTTACAAAAACACCAAAACAACTCCACATCTATAACAAACACAAATCACAAATATCATCACAAAACCCTAAACACAAATACAACACCATCTCTTCCAACCAACTTACTTTTTTCTTCAATCCATCCTTAAAATCCATAATCAATCTAATCAAACACTCTTAAACATATCACAATCAAACAACACACTCTTAAATCATCTATCAATTTCACAACACAACTTTAAATAAGCAAAGATATCAAAAGAGGACTTACCAAAGTTATAAAACTTCTTGAATCACCAACTTGATCACTTAGATCTTCCTTCAATTTGAGCTTAGAACATCAAAATCCTTTCTTGCTCACTTGCTTTCCCTTATCTATGGAGGAGCCAGCCACAACAAAAAGAAAAGAAGAAAAGAACAATGAAGAAACAAAGTCAACTCCTCTTTAAATCTCCACCAAGTATCTCAACATGAGCAATTACCTAAACACCCTTATACAATTTGTTTTGATTTCCTTTAAAGCACTTGCCCTCTTTTAGTAATTTCACAAATAACTAAATAAATATCTTCATCCCTTGACTCTCCATTTTGACTTATGTATATATTATATATATTATCATATAAACAACATATACACTTCTCTCTATACACTCTTTCCTTTCCCATAACACATATACATTTAATTCAAATCAAACAACAATTACCTTAATACTTCTAGAGCACATTTTGGGATATTACAATTATGCTGGATGGATCATTTCTGATGAGATTGACCAGTGCCGGCGGTTTGAGGTGGGGTTGAGACCCTCTATTATGTGTATTATAGCAGGCGCTTGGTATCAGAATTTTTCTCAGTTGGTTACAGCTGCCAGGAGTGTTGAGAGAGTACAGCATCTTACAGCAGCTGCTAGGGTTGGGGAGACCAAAGCTAGAAGAACCCAGAGTGAGGCAGAGTCTTCATCAGTGAAGAGAGGCTAAGGGATATATTTTTCGAGATTCAGTAGGAGCCAGGGGCAGTATGTCAGGTCAGTATAGCAGCAGAGACAAAGATAGAGACCTACAATTTTAGTGGCTAGTGCTCCGACCCCTGTGACTTAGAGGCCTGCTCCACCTACCTGTGTACATTGTGGTAAGGTTCATGGAGGTGTCTGCTGGAGGAGAGGTGCATCAGCAGTGTGTTTCAGATCTGGGTCACCATACCATTTTATCATAGATTGTCCAGAGCCACCAGAGGATAGACAGATAGATACTGCAGTTTCTCGACCCAGTGTTAGATGGGTCGTGGTGGCAAAAGTTTTGGTAGTGGTGGTCAATCTGGGTCTGGTTAGAGAGGAAGTTCTACAGCCGGAGGTAGACCAGATGAGGCAGGGCCATCACAGCGGGTCTATGTGATGCAGAGGCAGCCAGATGTTTCAGCTGTTATTGCTGGCACTTTTTTTTTATTCGGTACTTCAGTTCTTGCATTGATAGACCCTAGATTGACTCATTCATACATCAGTGCATCCATCTTGCCTATGAGTGATTTACATTCTGAGTCCCTAGGATTTAATGCTTAGGTGATAAATCCTTTAGGGCACAGTGTTGTGGTTAGCAAGGTACACCGAGATAGTTCGATTGTGGTTCATGATGAGAAGTTTCTCGGTGACCTAATTGAGATACCTTTTAGGGAGTATGATATGATTCTATGCATGTATTTGTTATCCAAGCATGGAGCTGTGGTAGACTATCAGTGAAAACGTGTTACCCTGAGAACACGTGATGGTAGGAATGTGATAGTATCTAGTGAGTGTAGACCCTTAATTTTTTACCCAATCCGGTCTAATATGTTTTATTTAGTCTAAAATGATTTTTGTTGTCTAATTGGTCTAAAATAATTTTTATTAAATAATTTTTGCTTTAGTATCTAATTTTTATTAATAAAAAATAGAAATAAACAAATAAAAGTCAAAAAATAAAAATAAAAATCGGAGTCGGAAAAATCAGCGACGAAAAAATCGTTGCGCAGGCCGTGGGCATTTTACCCGCAGGAAATTCCTGCGGCCAAAATCACTGTGCTATTTCGCACGCAGAAATTTTCTGCCTGTGAAATAGCTTACGGGCCCGCTCTGCGTGCACTGCATCAGGCAGCTGAGGCAGATTTTTTTGCCAGCGCAGTTTTTCCGCAGCAGTTTTTTCCGGCAGCGCAAATTTTTCGAAACCTAATCCAATTAGGTTTTGGTTTCTTTTTTTTTATTAATATTACTTGCCTTAGCTAATTAGGATTAAACTACATCAAACCCTTATAAATAAGGACCAAAGGCAACCAAATTATGGGGGCAAAAAAATTGGCAGTAGCTTGGAAAATTGGAAACCAAATCAAGGAATGAAAAGCAATAATTCAATTCAATTGATTTTTAAAGGAGTAGCAGCACGATTTAAAGAATTCAAAGGCAAAAAAAGACTTGTCTTTGGAGCTAGTTCATCCAAGAAGAATTATTTTTGGAGGAATCATCAAAAGAAGGTATGTGTTTTTCTTTAATTTTTTTTTTTACACAGTAGCTTAAACTTGGATTTTTTTGTTTTTCGAAAGTTAAAATCTTAGAACTTTAATTTAGTTTTCCAAAGTTAAAAACACTAAAACGTTACTTTATTTTCCAAAAAGACTTAAAATTGTTATTTTTTTTCTTAAAAACCTTAAAACTCTAATTGAACATATTTTTCAACAAAACTAAGATTTAAATTTTGTTTCTTTTAAAATTTCAAAGTATATTCTATTTCATTCAAAAAGCCTTAAAAAACATCTTTTCTACTTATAAAAACTTTAATTTGTTTGTTTAAATTCATAAAACTTCATGAAATTATCAAATTGATTTCCAAATTCCCAAAATTAATTCACCAACCGTGACCCTAATTCTAAATCCTAAAATCCAAAATTCAACTTTTAAACCTAAAATAATGAACCCTAATCCTTTTAAAACCTTAAACCCTAATTTTTATGAACCCTAATCCTTTTAAAACATTAAAAAATATAAAAACATAAATTTTACACAGTTGCTTAGAAACCCAATAACCAAAAATCAGAAATCAAAGTATTTTAAAGTGTCTAAAACCCTAGTTTCATGATTTCACTATTCAAACCTTAATTTTGTTAATCAAAGAGTCTTACCAACCTTTTAAAACATAAAACCCTAATATATTTTAATTCAATAAAAAGTCACGGTAGCTATAATTGAACTTTTATTTGCTTTATTCAATTCCATACTTAATTATACTTTGATTTATCTCTTATGCTTTAATTTAATTTCAATACTTGATTTATTTAATTTATTATGGATGGATGTTTATTTTATATTTTGATTAATAGCTTTGATAAATGATTTACTTATAATGAATGATTATTTACTTTTATCATTTAATTTAGATTTCCAAAAGTTGTAAGAGGTATGTTTTCACTTGGTGGGTATCTCATTAGTTAAACATCATGTAATTTAATTTGATTTTCTATTTTAGAACCTATGTAAAGGGCATGTTTCTACGTTTTGGTGGGTGTCCTATCTAGGCATGTGATGTAAGGACATGTTTCCATCCTTGGATGGGTGTCCATTTATTTGCTTGGTTTGGACGTTGCTTTGATTTTAATATATTGATGCTTTCTTTTAATTATTGTGTGTAATATGGATAATGTTATTATATTTAAGAATTTTATAATATTAAGACCTGTAAAGGAGGCCGGTTCTAATGAGCAGGGCATTGTGGGGGTGCTGGGCCATTTCTCACCTTCCCCACACGTACCCAACTTTCTGAACTCATTAAGGGGTTGGGGATTCCTTAGGAATCGAGTTATCCACCCCTTTTTTTTTCTCGACCCATCTGGGTGGCGACTCCATTTTCTCCAAACTTAGGTCCGTGCTCTCTAAGGCCCCGAGCCTAAACAGTGCCGAAGTCGTAAGAACCATTCCACCGAGAGTGGGGGTGAAAATCCCCGCTCACAGTGGCGACTCCACTGGGGATAAGAGAAGTTGATTCTGTTGGTCTTTATATTATACTATCCTTTCTTATAATGATATTATCCATTGCATCATCTTAGATTGCATCGTGTGCTTGAGTTAGGACGCCCGTGTTACCCATGTTATGTTATGTAAGGGATACCATACTTTCACTCAAGGTATGGAGATCAAGCATGGCATAACTACTCATAGCCTCGTACCATTTGGTATATACTTGCTAGGGGAACCTAAGCCTTTTTATCCAAAGACTAAAGCTCATGTAATTGGCCTAGTTACTTTCCTTAGGTTTTGTTGTTTGACTATGGTTAGTTTATCTTAGTCTAAATCATGGCTTATTTGGTTTGTTCTCTTTCTAATATGACTTAAGTATATTGTAAGCTCAAAATAAATTTTTCTTTAAAATCCAAAAGACCAAAACTATTTTCAAAATTTTTCAAGATGGTCTTTGGACATAAAACTTTTCTAATAAAATAAATAAATAAATTCTTTGGCCTATGGCCCAAATACTAAGCCCAAAATCCATTTTTCTAAAATCTTTTACAATGGGCTTAGAAAAAAAACTATTTTCACCCAACCTTTTCTTGCAAAGAGCTTGCAAAAATATTTAGGTCAATTATGAAATACCAAAAATCAATTGTGGGCCTAGTTTATACTAAAAATAAATTAACCATGGGCTTGTTTTTGGCATGAATCATTAGTTACTTTTTTCAAGTGAGAAATCTATCTATAATAAACCTCTTAATTTAGTTTTAATCCAATATAGCATAAAAGCTATTATAGTTGGTTGAATGGATTAAAACCTAATTAATAGAAATTATCATGGATTGATTCCCATTTTCGAAAATATAATTATTGGTTGAAATGTCTGAGTAAATTATTCGAAAGCAAGATACCCCATGTTGGTATTTTGTTAACCATATACCTAGGAAAAGAGACTCGCCATTCGTGTGTGGATGTTATAAGGTTGGAAGGAATGTCATATTTATCCTTATTTATTGATTGTTTGTGCATACATGCATACATTTGCATCTCATATCATTGATCCTCTCTGGCTCACAGCCCTGGATTAAGATAGTTCAAAAGCTTACAACAATCCGACCTACGCCGGAGACGAAGTATCTAGCAACGACTCAATCACTTACTCACCTAAAACGATGGATCCCGAACAAATTCAAAGGATGGTGGATGAGGCCCTCAATGCCAAGATGGAAGAAATCAAAGAGACCCTAGCTGAGACCATGAAGAACCAATTGACTGCAATCTTAGAAAACCATGCCGAGGCATCTGCTAGCACTAAGAAACCAAAGGACAAAGGGAAGACCAAAGTTAGTGAAGTGGTTTTTGATGATGAAAAGGTGATCATTGATGATGATGATGATGATTGGGCTCAATACTACCAAGAGGTTCAAGAAAAGAAGAAAGAACAGAAGGCTGGGATATGATGAAGCCAATGGTGTCCAGCCAAAGAAGAGTGAGAAGATGAGCTTCCCACCACTTGAAGAGATCTTTGTCAAAGCTCTAGATATGGGACCACTCCAAGGAAAGCCCGAGCCAATCATGTTCATGGGTAAGTTAATTCCAGGTTTTGAAATTTTTGCAGATGTTGCTGAGCTAGTGGAGCAAGTGAAGAAAGAGCTCACCTTCTCAACCAACAAAGAATCCAATCCAAAAGAGAAGAATAAAGCTGCCCTGAAAGCCGAGAAGACTCCAGAAGAGATTGCTGCCCTAGTTGAAGAAAAGTTTGAAGACATCCTGCTTTATGATTCTGAGAACAATGATTTTGATTTTGATTTTAATTTGTCTGCTTTGTATGAAGATGATGATGTTTTCTTTTCCAAAATGAATGCAATAAAGTCAGATTTTGCTTACTTGTGTGATGTTTCTCCTGATGGTTGCATACATTCAAATAGCAGTTACATGAGCATCTTTAATATGAATTCTGTTAACACACAATCATTAAATTTAGGAACAACTGAAAATCCTAAAAACATTAGCATAGCATCCGACCTTACTCCTGATGAGAGAGAGAGATTTGAAAAAAATATTCAAAACAATATGAAGAAGCATTTGCTTGGTCTTATAAGGATATGCCTGGGATAGATTGAGACATAGCCGAGCATCATATTCCTAATTACACTCACATTAAACCTGTTAAACAAAAGCTTAGGCGACTAAGACCTGAGTGGACTGAATTGGTTAAAGAAGAGGTCACTAAGCAAATACAAGTGAAGTTCCTTGAAGTGATAGAATATCCAGATTGGTTAGCCAACATAGTACCCGTGCCAAAGAAAGATGGAAGGATAAGGGTCTGCGTGGACTATAGAGATTTAAACAAAGCTTCCCCTAAGTATGATTTTCCTTTACCTCATATAGATGTTCTCATTGATAGTGTGGCCTCTAGCGTGCTACACTCGTTTGTAAATGGATTTTTCGGATACAATCAAGTGTTAATGGCCCAAGAGGATAAAGCCAAAACTGCCTTCACTACTACATGGGGTATATTTTGTTATAGGGTGATGCCTTTCGGCTTAAAGAATGCTGGAGCAACCTACCAAAGGATGGCCACCACATTATTTCATGACATGATGCACAAAGAAGTTGAAGTATATGTGGATGATATAATGGTGAAGTCGGATACAAGGGAGCAACACTTCCAGAACTTGGAATTATTCTTCGATAGAGCTTTGAAATATAAGTTAAGATTAAATCCGAAGAAGTGTATATTCGGTGTTACCTCAGGTAAATTGTTGGGACATGTAATTGGTCCGAATGGCATTGAGATAGATCCTGACAAAGTTAAAGCAATCAGGGATATGCCAGCCCCAAAGATGGAGAGAGAAGTTCGGGGATTCATTGGTAAACTGCAGTACATTAGCATATTTATAGCAAAGTTCATAACAATCTGTGAGCCTATCTTCAAATTGCTTAGAAAGAATCAGCCGATCGTATGGAATGAAGAATGTCAAAAGGCCTTTGAACGAATAAAAGAGTATTTGTTGAATCCACCTATTTTGAAACCACCTAAACCCAAAAACTTCTATTACTATACTTAGCAGTAGAAGAAGAGTCGATAGGAGCCATGCTAGCCCAAGCAGATGAGTCCTAGCCCAAGCAGATGAGTCGGGGATTGAGCATGCCTTTTACTATTTGAGTAAAAAGCTCCTACCTTATGAAATTAAGTATAGTATCATCAAAAAGACATGTATAGCAGTGGTTTGGTCTTCTAAGAAGTTGCGGCATTATTTTCAATCGTATAATGTGCAAGCAATTTCTAAGTTGGATCCAATGAAGTACTTAAGGGAGACACCCTCTTTAATTGGAAAATATGGTCGATGGTTGATAATATTAGAAGAATTTGAGATCGAGTATGTAACCAGGAAAACAATCAAGGGTAGAACGGTGGCAGAATTCCTGGCTCAATAACCATTATCAGAAAGTGAAGAGGTAATCTTGGAATTTCCAGATGAACATTTAGAAGTAATTGAAGTACAAGGGAGGAAAATGTATTTTGATGGAGCGGTAAACAGGAAAGGAGCAGGTTTGAGAGTTATACTAGAATCGCCTGAAGGGGAACTCATCCCTTTAGCCAAAAAGTTGAAATTTAGGGCAACCAATAATATGGTAAAGTACGAAGCTTGTATTTTCGGTTTAGAAACCCTAATGATTATGAAGGTGGATAAGGTGGAAGTTTATGGTGATTCGTTGCTAGTAGTATCCTAAGTAAAAGGAGAGTGGGAGTTGAAAGAAGAAAAATTGAAACCATACTACCATTACCTGACCATGATGAAGAAGAATTTTAAGGAGTGTAGGTTTATACACCTGTCAAGAGAAGAAAATCAGATGGTTGATGCCCTAGCCACATTGGCTTCGGTATGGGAAAATACTGCCAGCTTATTCCTTAAGCCTCTGATCTTGACCAGTTCATCTACTCCTTGCTATGAATATGAGACAATCATGGAAGTTGATACAGACCATGATGCATGGTATGATACTATAAGGCAATTTTTGGAGGAAAGAGAATATCTGCCAGGGGCAACAAAGAAAGAGAGAAGAGCCATAAGGAGGTGGTCATTGCAATACATCACCTTCCATGGAGAGTTATATCGAAGATGGCCTGATGGAGTGCATTTGAGATGTTTAAGAAAGCCTGAAGTGGAGCGCATCATGTCTGAAATACATGCAGGAAGTTGCGGTCCGCACATGAGTGGTTTGGCCCTAGTTAAGAAGATTATTCGACAAGGTTACTATTGGTTGACCATGGAGAGAGACTATATTGAGTTTGTCAAGAAGTGCCAGCAATGTCAGATGTATGGTAACTTGAATCACATGCCTCCTGAAGAACTGCATTCAATGTCTTCACCCTGGCCATTTGCCACATGGGGTATCGACATTATAGGAGAGATACATCCGACAGCCTCAAACGGTCACTGTTTCATTGTAGTAGCAGTTGATTTTTTTCAAAATGGGTCGAAGCCGAATCCTTCAACAAGCTGGGTGCAAGTCAAATGGCTAGGTTTATCGAAAAGAATTTCATCTACAGATATGGGGTCCCACACAGTGTGATATCAGACAACGGAGTACAGTTTCAAGGAGCAGTTAAGGATTTATTCTCCAAGTACCAAATCCATCATCATCAATCCTCTCCTTATAGACTAAAGGCTAATGGTGCCGTGGAAGCAACAAACAAGACAATTAAGCAAATTCTGTCCAAGATGACCAATACTTGCAGGGGCTGGTCGGAAATGATTCCCTTTGCTTTATGGGGATATAGGATGAGTGTGCGAACACCTACTGGGATGACACCGTTCTCTTTAGTTTATGGGATGGAAGCGGTATTGCTAATTGAAATTGAGAACAAGTCATTGAGAGTAGTCTTGGAAGCAGAGCTACCTAAAACAGAATGGGTAACAAGCAGATACACACAGTTAGCTCTACTGGAAGAGAGAAGGTTAAAGGCACTGTATCATCACCAACTGTATCAAAAGAAGATAGCTCGGGCCTACAATAGAAGGGTCAAGGTCAGAAAATTCAAAGTTGGGGATTTGGTGTTGAAGCAATGTAAGCCTAATGTATCTGATCCAAGAGGGAAGTTCAGACCTAGCTGGGAAGGGCCATATGTCATGAAACAGGTCATGAGCAAAGGTGCGGTGAAGTTATCAGACATGGATGGGAATGAATTTAGTGAGCCAGTAAATATTGATAGGTTGAAGAAGTTTTATGTATGAAAAATAAAAAAGAGAGAGCTCGCTAGGTTGAAAACCCAAAAAGGGCGGCCTAGGCAAAAGTTAGAGCGGTCCGCTAGTTCTGAAAACCCGAAAGGGCGGACTAGGCAACAATTAGGCCTAATGAGAGAAAATCATCAATTAGAAAACCCGAAAGGGCTAATTGGCAACAGGAGTGATCTTGTGTATGCTGGCTTTATGTTTGGTTGTTCCCCAATTTAATAAAACAGAATTAATGATTAAATTTGTTCTATGTGCACTGTTATAAGTATTTGACCAGATACGGATGAAATAAATAATCATAATTGCAAAAGGTGATGACAAATTATCAATGGAAAAGAAGCATCTTTTATTGCTTTAGTTATTTTTCATCCTAACAAAACACTTTCTAAATTGACAAATGTAAAATCTATGGCAGTCGATAAGTGTAACGTGCAGGCCAACTTTGCCTTAACCGATCCAAGTAGGCTTCAGTAAAGCAAGGCATGTCTAGGTCAAGAGCAAAGTCAGAATCACGAGGCTCAGCTCCATACTGACGCCCAAGTCAGCGAGGATCATAGTATGTACCTTGACGAAGAGCAGTAAGAGGAACGTACATCAAGTATGTCCGCATGGTGATATGAGAAATCTTCCACCAAGGTACCAACCAACAGATATTGACTTCAGAGCGTGAGTGGATCCAAGTCAGCATGTGAAGAAGCAGGATGGAGTAGCTTCCTAGCAGAATGATGACATGGCAGGTATCTGGCAAAATTCATGGAGAGAGTATCAAGCAAACAGAGACACTCCTGAAGCCAAATCTGTGAAGAATGAATTAAAAAAAAAAAAAAAGGAGGTCCGCTAAGTTGAAAACCCGCAAGGGCAGCTTAGGCAAAAATTAGGACAGCTCGCTAATTCCAAAAACCCACATGGGCGGACTAGGCAAAAGTTAGAGTGATGAAAAAAAAGAAGAAGAAGGATACAGTAAAGAGGAAAATTGTATGTTTTTCATTATTGTACAATGTTTTACAATTGCTACAATATTTACATATCACTAAGAGAGTGGTGGTAGGTCACCAAATAAAGACTTGAAAAAGTCATCGCCTGTTGGAGGAGGGGGCAAATTACTCGTCCCGGGATCATCCGAAGCAGAAGCACTAAAATTCCTATTGCCTTGGAGTTCCGATTTGTCATGGTCCTCATCAGAAGCAGACGAAAGGATCTCATGATCATCAGTCTGGGGGCCTCTCAATGAAGAAGCACCGGGATTCCTCATTCCTTGAAATCGGAAGTCACAAAAATTTTGTTCGGATTGATGATATAAACTTTCAAAATGAGAATCTTGCTGATGACTTGCAGCCTACTCTTCTTGAAGTTTCTTATTTTGGTCTTCGAGTATCCGCTGTGAGCCAAGAGAGAAAAAGGTAAGAGCATACATAATCATGCATACATATAGCGTAAACTATTATGAAATGAGGAACGTACCAGGTAGTTCATATCAATACCCTGTAGATGAGATGGCGTATCCGGCGGGCTAGAATGAGCAATCGAAGGGGCAGTGAAAGAGGGTCCAGCTTCATGATCAAACGAGCCAACAGCCTGCAACAATCAATCATTAAAGAATCAAAGGAAGGAAAAGCAGTTGCAAGGGAAAAGTGGGTAAAGTGCAAAAAACTCCTTTGGAAGATCAAAACAAGGAAAGAAGAGCATGAATCAAGTAAGACATGGCCAAGCCAAATCGAGCTTAGCCTTGTCACCTCAAAAGAAATTTTGGCAGAATATGACACGGGTAGGCGACACGGCCAAGCCACTAGCCTTGTCTCACCTAAAGGACAAAGTCAAGAAGGACCAAGCAAAGAAAGAAAAGAAAAAGTAGGTGACACTGGCAAGCAACACGGCCAAGCCACTGGCCGTATCCCATCCTAAGCCTAGAACAAAGAAAAACCAAAGAAAAGACACATAAGCTGACACACCCAGGAGACACGGCCAAGCCACTAGCTGTGTCACTCCCATCTTCAAAGAACAAAGAAGACCCCGATCTCCAAGGATGAAGATCCATTTTCAAGGGTGAAGACCCAATCTCCGAGGGTGAAGATCCATTCTGAGGGTGAAGAATCACAATGCATAGAACATCCGGAGCAGTCAGACTTCTTAACTGATAAAAGGTTAGTCAAATTCATTCTCGGGTCCAAGTACCCAATCTCGGGTCCAAGTACCCAAATCGAAATCAAATCAATCCCGGGTCCAAGTACCCAAATCAATTCAAGCCGGGTCCAAGTACCCAATCTTGGGTCCAAGTGCCCAATCTTGGGTCCAAGTACCTAAATCAAATCAATTTAGGGCCGAGTATCCCAATACAGTTAGGATCGAGTATCCCAATCCAGTTTAGGATCGAGTGTCCAAATTCAGTTAGGATCGAGTATCCAAATCCAGTTTATGATCGAGTATCCGAATCCAGATATGATCGAGTATCTGAGTCTAGTTTAGGATCGAGTATCCAAATCTCTCGGGTCCAGAACCCAAAATTTTCCTTAGGTCCAGAACCTAGAATCTCCCTTGAGTCCAGAACTCGAACCGGGTCCAGAACCCAAATTTTTCTTAGGTTCAGAACCTAGAATCTCCCTTGAGTCCAGAACTCGAACCGAGTCCAGAACCCAAAATTTTCCTTAGGTCCAGAACCTAGAATCTCCCTTGAGACCAGAACTCGAACCGGGTCCAGAACCCAAATTTTTCTTAGGTCCAGAACCTAGAATCTCCCTTGAGTCCAGAACTCGAACCGAGTCCAGAACCCAAATTTTCCTTAGGTCCAGAACCTAGAATTATCCTTGAGTCCAGAACTCGAACCAGGTCCAGAATCCAAATTTTCTTTAGGTCGAGAACCTAGAATTATCCTTGAGTCCAGAACTCGAACCGGGTCCAGAAACCAAATTTTTCTTAGGTCCAGAACCTAGAATTATCCTTGAGTCCAGAACTCAAACCGGGTCCAGAACCCAAATTTTCCTTAGGTCCAGAACCTAGAATTATCCTTGAGTCCAGAACTCGAACCGGGTCCAAAACCCAAATTTTCCTTAGGTCCAGAACCTAGAATTATCCTTGAGTCAAGAACTCCAACCGGGTCCAGAACCCAAAACATCAACCGTTTCATCAAAAATTAATTCTTATTGCTTTTCACTCTCTTTCACTAAGGTTTCAGATCATTCAAGCAGGGGGCAAACTGTAGACCCTTAATTTTTGACCCAATCCGGTCCAATATGTTTTATTTAGTCTAAAATAATTTTTTTGTCTAATTAGTCCAAAATAATTTTTATTAAATAATTTTTGCTTTAGTATCTAATTTTTATTAATAAAAAATAGAAATAAATAAATAAAAGTCAAAAAATAAAATAAAAACAAAAATCGGCGACGAAAAAATCGTCGCGCGGGCCCATAGGCATTTCGCCCGCAGGAAATTCCTGTGGGCAAAATCACTGTGCTATTTCGCACACAGAAATTTTCTGCCTGTGAAATAGCTTACAGGCCCGCTCCGCGCCCGCTGCCGCAGCCAGCTGCGGCAGACTTTTTTGTCAGCGCAGTTTTTCCGCAGCAGTTTTTTTCGGCAGCGCAAATTTTCCGATGAAAATTTTTTGAAACATAATCCAATTAGGTTTTGGTTTCTTTTTTTATTAATATTACTTGCCTTAGCTAATTAGGATTAAACTACATCAAACTCTTATAAATAAGGACCAAAGGCAACCAAATTAAGGGGGCAAAAAAATTGGCAGTAGCTTGGAAAATTGAAAACCAAATCAAGGAAGGAAAAGTAATAATTCAATTCAATTGATTTTTAAAGGAGCAGCAGCACAATTTAAAGAATTCAAAGGCAAAAAAGACTTGTCTTTGGAGCTAGTTCATCTAAGAAAAATTGTTTTTGGAGGAATCATCAAAAGAACGTATGTGTTTTTCTTTAATTTTTTTTACACAGCAGCTAAAACTTAGATTTTTGTGTTTTTCAAAAGTTAAAATCTTAGAACTTTAATTTAGTTTTCCAAAGTTAAAAATACTAAAACGTTACTTTATTTTCCAAAAAGACTTAAAATTGTTATTTTTTTTTCTTAAAAACCTTAAAACTTTAATTGAACATATTTTTTAACAAAACTAAGATTTAAATTTTGTTTCTTTTAAAATTTTAAAGTATGTTCTATTTCATTCAAAAAGCCTTAAAAAACATCTTTTCTACTTATAAAAACTTTAATTTGTTTGTTTAAATTCATAAAACTTCATGAAATTATCAAATTGATTTCCAAATTCCCAAAATTAATTCACCACCCGTGACCCTAATTCTAAATCCTAAAATCCAAAATTCAACTTTTAAACCTAAAATAATGAACCCTAATCCTTTTAAAACCTTAAACCCTAATTTTTATGAACCCTAATCCTTTTAAAACATTAAAAAACATAAAAACATAAATTTTACACAGTAGCTTAGAAACCCAATAACCAAAAATCACAAATCAAAGTATTTTAAAGTGTCTAAAACCCTAGTTTCATGATTTCACTATTCAAACATTAATTTTGTTAATCAAAGAGTCTTACCAACCTTTTAAAACATAAAACCCTAATCTATTTTAATTCCATAAAAAGTCACAGTAGCTATAATTGAACTTTTATTTGTTTTATTCAATTCCATACTTAATTATACTTTGATTTATCTCTTATACTTTAATTTAATTTCAATACTTGATTTATTTAATTTATCATGGATGGATATTTATTTTATATTTTGATTAATAGCTTTGATGAATGATTTACTTATGATGAATGATTATTTACTTTTATCAATTAATTTAGATTTCCAAAAGTTGTAAGAGGTATGTTTCCACTTGGTGGGTACCTCATTAGTTAAACATCATGTAATTTAATTTGCTTTTCTATTTTAGAACCTATGTAAAGGGCATGTTTCTATCTTTTGGTGGGTGTCCTATCTAGGCATGTGATGTAAGGACATGTTTCCATCCTTGGATGGGTGTCCATTTATTTGCTTTGTTTGGATGTTGCTTTGATTTTAATATATTGATGCTTTCTTTTAATTATTGTGTGTAATATGGATAATGTTATTATATTTAAGAATTTTATAATATTAAGACCTGTAAAGAAGGCCGGTTCCAATGAACCGGGCGTTGTGGGGGTGCTGGGCCATTTCTCACCTTCCCCACACCTGCCCAACTTTTCGAACCCATTAAGGGTTGGGGATTCCTTAGGAATAGATTCATCCACCCCTTTCTTTTTCCCGGCCCGTCCGGGTGGCTACTCTATTTTCTCCATACTTAGGTCCATGTTCTCTAAGGCCCTGAGCCTAAACAGTGCCGAAGTGGCAAGAACCATTCCACCAGAAGTGGGGGTGAAGATCCCCGCTCACAGTGAGCAAAGACATCTTTCATCCATGTTTGTTTCAACTATTTCAGCTAGGAGGATGATTCGGAAGGAATGTGAGGCTTATCTTACTCATGTTGTAGATACCAGAGTAGTGGGGTCCCAGCTTGATAGTATACCCACAATTGCCCAGTTTTCAGATAATTTCCCTGATGAGTTGCCAGGGATACCTCCTGAGAGAGAGGTTAAGTTTGGTATTGATCTAATGCCCGGTACCACTCCCGTCTCTATTACCCTATATAGGATGGCACTTGCTAAGTTGAGAGAGTTAAAGGTGCAGTTACGGGAGTTGCTGGATAAAGGGTTCATCTGCCCTAGTGTATCCCCATGGGGAGTGCCTGTTTTGTTTGTGAAGATGAAGTATGACACATTGAGATTGTGTATTGATTATAGACAATTGAATAAAGTGACCATCAACAAACAAATATCCTTTGCCTCGGATAGATAATCTCTTTGATTAGTTGAAGGGAGCAGCAGTATTCTCTAAGATTGATCTGAGATCAGGGTACCATCAGTTGAGAGTCAAAGATGTGGATGTACCTAAGACAGCTTTCTGTACGAGGTATGGGCATTATGAGTTTTTTTTATGCCCGTTGGACTGACGAATGCATTAGCAACATTTATGAATTTGATGAACAGGGTGTTTAGACCATACTTAGACCAGTATGTGGTGGTCTTCATTGATGATATTCTGGTGTATTTGCACAATGAGGAGGATCATAACAGGCATTTACGGATTGTATTGCAGACTCTAAGAGAGAAGCAGTTGTATGCTAAGCTATCTAAGTGTGAGTTCTGACTTAATTAGGTGACTTTTCTCGATCATGTGGTTTCATAGAGGGTATTAAAGTTGATCCGAGTAAAGTCAAGGCTATCTTGAATTGGAGTCCACCGAAGACTGTGACAGAGGTTAGAAGTTTTCTGGGATTTGCAGGCTATTATTGTCAATTTATGAAGAGTTTTTTCTATGATAGCTGCACCACTCATCATATTACTTTAGAAGAGAGTTATATTTGTGTGGACAGATTAGTGTCAGGCTAGTTTTGAACAGCTGAGGGAGATGTTGACTCAAGCTCCTGTCCTTGCCCTGCTTGTGGAAGGTAACCTTATGTGATATACAGTGATGCTTCACATAGTGGTTTAGGTTGTGTTCTAATGCAGGAGGGTAGAGTCATTGCTTATGCCTCGCGACAGTTGAAGCCACATGAGCTAAATTACTCGACTCATGATTTGGAGCTAGCAGCCATAGTTTTTGCCTTGAAGATTTGGCGACATTATTTGTATGAGAAGAAGTGTTTCATTTATATGGATCACAAGATTTTGAAGTACTTGGATATTTAGAGAGAGATGAATCTTCGACAAAGACGATGGTTGGAGTTTATTAAAGACTATGACTATTTGATTGATTATCATCCTGGCAAGGCAAATGTTGTTGCTGGTGCCTTAAGTAGCGAGTCTTTGGCAGGTTTGACTGCTTATTCACTTTTGTTGCTTGTTGAGTTGAGAGTGTTGCATGTCAGATTTGAGTCTTGTGATGATGGTGCTTTGATGGCTCAATTGCTGTTGAGGCCTCTTTTGTTGGATCAGGTTAGGGAGGCTCAATTGGCAGATGAGAAAAACCAGAAGATTGTGATGGATTGCCAAAAGGGGGAGACTCGAGACTTTCATGTTGTGAATACTCGAATTTTGAGGCTCGGAAAGCCGATTTTCTCAGACTGCAGATGACCGAGCCGGACCAGAGGTCCACGGTAAAGTTCACCGAAAGTATGTCTTCATGGTACTTGAAATGTCCGGAATGATGCGAGGATCACGGATATGGTCCCGGAATATTTTTTGGAGGTCTGTAGCTCCCGAAAAATCAGTTTGAGGGAAAATCGTGCGACCCGATGTGCTATTTTGGCTGCTGAACCGCCGCAGGCAGAGGTCCAACCGCCGTGCACGGCGGTTCGACCGCCGAATTTTTCTTCCGGCGGTCCGACCGCCATCCGGGTCCATTTTTTGTCTATAAGAAGCCTCCGAATCTTCAGAAAAAGGGGTTGGCTGTTCGGATACAAACTCCTATCTTTCTATACGCCTAGGCGCTTCACCTCTACTTTTCTTTGCATAAATTTAACCTTGTGCTGCAGGAATCAAGGATCATAATCCAAGGTCCAAGAAAACAAGATCTGGAACTTCGAAGTGGGAAAATCTTAAGCAAGGTAATATCCTAATTCATCATTTGTCAATTCAAGCATGTCATAAGCATTTCACCTTCTTCTTAATTTCTTTTTTGGTCAAAAACCTAATCCTTTTAGGTCTAAGGCCTAATTAACTAATCGATGAACATTTCGGCATTAAGCCATGAATCAATCAATCTTGTTGGTCAAAGACCTAATCCTTCTAGGTCTTAGGCCTAATTAACTAATCAATCAACATTTCGGCATTAAGCCATGAATCAATCAATCTTGTTGGTCAAAGACCTAATCTCTTTTGGCATGAAGCCCATCACAATTAAAATTAGCCTTTTGGCACGGAGCCTAAATTGCATTCTTTTGGTACCAAGTACCCAAATTTCATCAAAATTAGCACTAAGTGCTCAAAATCTCACAATTTTGGCAAAAAGCCCGACAATGCACGAAGCATACACACACATGCATAAATGCGTAATTGCCTTTAAATAGGCTTTTCCGAACTACATGGGCTTTGATCTCTCATAAAAATGAGAGTATGTAGGCATATTTGGGATTCACCCCAAATAGCAAGTCCACAATTTACTAACAATCTGCTGGTCTTCTTTTCTTCATCCCTTTTGGGTTTGTTTCTTCCGGGCAAATTAATCAAATACATGACATAGTCCCCGAATCCTCCTTGGGTTCGTAGATTAGAAACTTTTACATTGGATGCATTAATTGGAGTCAAACAAGGGTTTTCTTAGTTTTTCCCTTTGAACAGAAAAAACTGAGTGGCGACTCTTAACAACAAGTGAACGTTCATCCGAATCCTTTTCGGGTGGAAACCGAGGTTCACACATGTGAGAAATGATGGCAGTCTTTGGTGCAGAGATAGGTTGTGCATTCCTGATGATGCAGGATTGAAGAGAATGATTTTGGAAAAAGCATATTAGTCAATCTATTCTATGCACCCTGGGAGTACCAAGATGTATCAAGATTTGAAGCAATATTATTGGTGGTCAGGTAAGAAGAGGGACATAGTAGAGTTTATATCCAGATGTCTCACTTGCGAAAGATTCAAGGCTGAGCTCCAAGTTCCTTCAGGGTTGCTCCAGCCATTATCAGTACCAGAGTGAAAATGAGAATGGGTGACAATGGATTTTGTGACTAGACTACCTTTGACCCAGAAGAAGTATGATGTAATCTAGGCGATAATTGATCGGATGATGAAGACAGCTCATTTTCTTCCAGCTCAGATGGATTATTCTTTGGAGAGGTTGGTTGAGCTGTATATCAGTGAGATAGTGAGGTTGCATGGAGTCCCAATTTCTTTGGTATCGGACCGAGATCCCCGGCTTACTTCAAGATTTTGGAGGAGTTTTCAGGATACTTTGGGTTCTCAATTGCATTTTAGCACTTCTTTCCATCCTCAGACAGATGGGCAGTCAAAGAGAGTGATATAGATTTTAGAGGATATGTTGAGGAGTTGTATCATTGATTTCACTGGGAGCTGGGATAGATTTTTGCCACTGATTGAGTTTTCTTATAATAAGAGTCATCAGTCCAATATTGGGATGTCACCTTATGAGACCTTGTATGGTAAGAAGTACAAGACACCTTTGTGTTGGGATGAGGTTGGAGAAGATAAATTGGTCGGTCCTAATTTGATTAATGAAATAGAAGAGAAAGTTAAGGTGATTCAGTGTCGTCTAAAAGCAGCTTCAAACAGACAAAAATCCTATACATAATTGAAGAGAAGAGATATAGAGTTCAGTGTGGGAGATAAAGTGTTCCTGAAGGTATCTCCATGGAAGAAGATTTTGAGATTCGGCTGCAAAGGAAAGTTGAGTCCTCATTTCATAGGACCATATGAGGTGCTGAAGAGAGTTGGTCCAGTGGCTTATAGACTGGTTTTGCCGCTTAAGTTGGATCAAATTCATAATGTCTTTCATGTCTCCATGCTTTGGAGGTACAGGTCAGGCCCATCTCATATCTTGTCAGTGGAGTCTATTGAGGTGAGTCCGGATCGGACTTATGAGGAAGAACTAGTGGCAATCTTGGCAAGAAAAGTGAAAGAGTTGAGGAACAAGAAGGTGGCACTTGTGAAAGTCCTTTGGAGGAATCATGCAACTGAGGAGGCGACATGAGAGAGTGAGCAAATGATGTAGAGCCAGTATCTCTAGTTGTTTCAGAGTTGACATCAGGTAATTTCGAGGACGAAATTTATTTTTAGGGGGAGAGAATTGTAATATCCCAAACTTATTTTTGAAAAATTCCTAATTTTTGAAAAATTAAATAAAATAAATTATAATTTAATTGGATAAATTAAATTAATGGTTTTAAATGAAAAATGAAGGGTTTTAATAAAAAAAAAGTGATATATATATATATGTGATATATATACAAAATATATACAACATATAAAAGTCAACACTTTTTAAAGAAAAAGTCAAAATCCAATAGCATTTTGGTAAATATACTTTGGAAATTGAAAATTTTAAAAATAATTTATTTTTGAATGAAAGATGAATTTTTGGGCTTTTAATTAATTAAATAATTAATTAACTAATTTATTATTAAATTAAATAATATATATATATATGGTTGAAATTAAAAGATAAAAGGAAAGAGAAAATAAAAAAGCTTTTTTCATCTTCTTCTTCTCCATCAAGGGCTGAAATCTCCATGGATGCCAAGAGAGGATTTTTTTTTTTATCTTCCAAGCTTCTAAAATTGAAGGATTCCTAAGGTTCAAAAAGAATTTTTAGTAATTTTCACTTGAAAAAGTAAGTTCTTTAGCTTTTTCTTTGGAATTTCATGAAAATTATGATTATCTGTGATTTTAAATTTTTAAGTAGTATGTTATAATTATTGAAATTGGTGTGTATAATGTTGTTTTGAGTAGTTAGTAATGATTTTAATGTTGGATTGAAGAGATGATGGAGTTTGGGTATGGATTGGTGAAGAGAGAGAATTTAGGGTTATTTAATTTTTGAAATTTTAAAATCATGGTTTTTAATTGTGTAAATTGATTCCAAATGAGTTATTTTGATGCATAAACAAGTATTTTAAAGTCAAATATTGAATTTGGTTGAGTTTGATTAGAGTTTGAGAATGGAAGTGTGATTTAGGGTTTTGGAAAAGTAATTTTCCCAAGTTGTTGAATTATTAGATTTTATTGGTTTAAGCATGTTGTTTAGTGTTAAAAGTGATGGATATAAGCTTGAAATGATAATTGGATTGAGTTGGAATAGAAAACCTTCAATGGGGGAAGGTTATGCCATTTTAGATTTTTGGTCCTAATTGTGTGTTCTTCTAATGTAATTATTTTAAACATGTTAAAAATATATTTTTAATAATATAAATAAACTTAAAATACCAAATTGAATGGCCTAGTATAGAATTCCAAAGTTAAAGTGAGGTTAACCTTAACTTTTGGATTTTTGCTTGGATGATGTTTAATGATGGATTAAGATTGGAAATGCCTTAGAATGTGATACTAAATAATTATTTATGATCAAATTTGATTTAGGCATTGAGGAGAGTTAATTTGCCCCATCCAAGTGTTGAAGGGCAAGTGGAAAGAGAAGGATTGGAGGGTGTTTGAGCTTGTTCTTGGTTGCTCTTTGAGGTATGTACAAACTTTGGATGAATTGGTTATATTTGCATTACATTGGGCTTAATACATTTTGGATTGGAAAATGTGTTAAGCTACTTAATTCATGAAACAAGTATGAATAATGTGCTATGACATGTGTAATATCATATATATGTTAAATGCATTATGAAAAGCCATTGTTAATGGCTAAATTGTATAAAATATGAAATATGTGTATTATGTGAAAATGACCCAAAGTGTTTGGGCAATGTCATTTGTTGTATATGTATTCAGGGCATTGTTAAAAAACCATTGGTAATGGCTAAAATGCATCAAATGTGAATCATATGTAAATTATGTAAAATTACCCAAAATATTTAGGTGATAATTTTTAAGGTAAAATGCGATGCAATGTGATGATATGGTGAAATGTGATGGGTTGATATTGATATAAATGAGAAAAGTGAGATAAATATGAGAAAATGATATGAAATAAGAAAAGTGAGAAAAGTGAGAAAAAGATGAAAAAATGATATGAAATGAGAAAATTGAGAAAAGAGGCAATGTGCCTAACTTGATTATGAGAAAATGAGAAAGAGATTGATAATGAGAAATGTGAATTAATTGTGTGCCTAGTATGTTATTCCATTTTCAGAATTCTGTATTTGGCGGCATGCCTATGAGGTTATCCTCATTATTTGCCTTCAGGCTAGATGTTGGGCATCATTATGATTTGCCTTTGGGCTAGACATTGGACGTCACTTGCCTTCGGGCTTGATGCTGGGTATCACTATGATTTACCTTCGGGCTAGACGTTGGGCGTCACTTGCTTCGGGCTAGACGTTGGGTGTCACTTGCCTTCGGGCTAGACGCTAGGTGTCAATATGGACCAAAATATTAACTCTGGATTTTGAATAGCATATTAGATCCTTTTGGCCCATGCTTGTGTTTGCTTATATGTGAATTGTGAATTATGAAATAATCGAAAGATATGTTATAATGAAGTGATATGGGATATGATATCCATATACATTATGCATTTGCATTGCATTGCATTTGAGCTTTATTTCTATCAGAGTTTGTACAGCTAGGCTTTTGGCTTAGTGCGATTGAAATTCATTGCGCAAGTGACAGGGTAGATCCGGCTGAGCCAGAGAGTTCTTCTAGATCAAGTAGGGTCTAGACGTGAGGTTTTGCTTGTAGAGTTGATATCAAGATCAGAAACACTGGCAGCAGCATGTATACATTTTATATTATCGTATTTTGTGATATTATATATATATTGTAACATGTTTTTGATGAATATGTATCATAAATTATAAAATAATATTTTAGATAAAGTTTGAGATATGTTATATATATGTATAAATGTTTTGAGAAATTGTGGCAGGATTGAGGAGTATTTGGTGAAATGTATTTTTGGGATATTTGGGAGTGTTTTTGTGCAGGTTTTGTTGTTTGTTGAATTTGAAAATGTCCAAATTACAGATAAAATTCTGACGAATTATTTTCAGAGATTTTTATGAAAAATGCTTATTTTAGCACTTATAATTTATAATAATATTTTATTTGTTATTAAATATACATTTTAAAGTATTTAAGATTTTAAATTTGAAAAGTAAAAAATATTTATTAAACCAATCTGTGATATTTTGCACCGTATATGTATATTTTATATATACTAGGTGTATGTATTATACGTATATAAGGAATAAAGGTGTTACATTGCACTCGTGGATGTCGTACTATAACGTGCCCATGCATTGCTATCATTTGTCATTCATAATCATTATGGCATAATTCATGAAAATTATATCTTTTCCAAAAAACAATTAAATGGCTGAGTGAAGTTAATCAAAGAGAAAAATCATTTTCATTAAAATTGGTTTAGAAAATTGAACTCAGGACCCATTATGATTGGTTTCAGACTAATGCCCTCTTTGGATAGAACTTAATGTAATGGAGTCAACTAAAATGGGTTTTTCCTTAATTGTTTTACATAAAAATAAACTAAGGTGGCGACTCTCCAATATACAATTTTCAAAATAAAAGCCACCACCTTTTTTCAAAATAAAAAGAGAGTCTTCTTTTTAAAACAAAAAAAGAATTTTAAACTCGTGCTTACCTAACCGACTAGAGACTGTACGTGGCGATGTTATGTAGGATTTAGCCCAAAAGGAGCATTTTCGGTTCTCTCATTACTGTCCGGGACCTAGTGCTTGGGCGAGGCCTCATAGGTTCCCTATGCTATCTTGTTTAGCATGTGATGTGCTTATTGTCCCGTTATCAAATATGGCATCGAAGAGTGCTTTCAGTACGGGTGAGGGGGTTTTAGATGTTTTTAGGAGTTCATTTTCTCCTAAAATGACAGAGGCTCTTATTTTCACCTGAAGCTGCTTGAAACACTTGAAAATTGTGAAAAATTTATCTTAAATTTCTTTTAATTTTGTAATGTTTCAGCAATTTAATAGTTTATTATAAATTTTTAAATTTGTAGAGCTCACTAGAGAGACTGCTACAAAGGATACTAGAGGGTCAAAGAATACTGCAAAGGATACTGCCTCGGGTTTGGGGTCTTCAGAAATGGAAATTCTTTAATGATTGACAAGTAAGAAAATTATTTTTAGTTACTTTTGTTCTACTTTTCTTAAGTTGTTTTGTTCTTCATCTCTCTTCTTCTATTCTTCTTGAAAAAACAAATTGAGTTTTGCTATAACAATTGAACAGTAAAAATGATGATTTTGGTTCAAAACTATTGTAAGTTATCAAATATTTTGTAATTTTTCTTTTTTTATTTAATCTATTATTCATTTTTTATTGATTTATTCTTGTTATATCTTTAGAAGAGTAAATATTGGCTAAAGAAAAAGTAACTAAAGTTGTGAATTGCTGTCATTTTATTTTTTCTATTATTCATTTTTTATTGATTAATTTTTCTATTTTTTTAGGTAGAGTAATTGTGAGCGGGGATTTTGGAATGGTTCTTGCGACTTCGGCACTGTTAGGCTTAGAGCTTTAGAGAACACGAACCTAAACCCTGAGAAAATGGAGTCGCCACTCGGACAGGCCGAAAAAATAGAAAAGGGATAGATGACTTGATTTCTAAGAAATTTTCAACCCCCTAACGGGTTTAAAAAATTGAGTACTCATGGAGAATGTGAGAATGACCCAGTACCCCCCATAACGACTGGTTCATTGGAACCAACCTTCTTTTCAGGTCTAAATATTATTAAATTCTTAACTTATTAAAATATCATCCATACTACATGCAATTTAAAGCAAATAAATATTCATTGTATTAAAAATCAAAGAAGGTTCTAACAAACAAATAAAAATGGGCACCCATGAAATATTTCTAATTTTTGGAAATCCCTAATTTTTAGAAATTAAATTAAATAAATTAAAATTTAATTGGATAAATTAAAAAATGATTTAAATGGAAAATAAAATGATTTTAAGTGAAAAAATGGAATATATATGAAATATACATGAAATATACATAATATATACAAGTCAACATTTTTAAAAGTCAAAAATCAAAGTCAAGGGGTATTTTGGTAAATAAACTTTAAAAATTTAAAATTATTTAAATAATTCAAAAATATTTTATTTTTGTATGGAAGAGGAAAATTAGTATTTTTATTAATTAAATAATTAATTAATTAATTAAAAATATAATATAATATATATATATGGCTTAAAAGAAAGTGGAAAGAAAGAGAAAATATTTTTTTTATCTTCTTCTTCTTCTTCTTTCCTTCAAGCCGAACCACCATGGCTATTGAATATAAGGAATTTGCTTCTTCCATACTTCAAGAATTAAAAGAAAATCAAGCTTTCAATTGAAGTTTTGGTATTTTTCACTTAAAATAGTAAGTTTTCTAACTTTTTTCTTGAAAATCCATGATTATTTGGTTATGTTGATTTTGGGTTTGTGAAGTAGTATGCTTTAATTATCTATTTGGGTATGAATGAAGTTGTTTGAAGTAGTTAACAATAATTTTAAGGTTGCATTGAAGAAATGGTTAAGTTTGAGTGAGGTTTGATGACGAGAGAGAATTTAGGTTTATTGGAAAATTGGACTCTTGTATTTATGTGATTTTGTAATATCCCGGAATATACCCTAAGAGTTTTGGAGTTATTGTTGTTGTATTTGGATTTGATGTATATGTATATATGGGAAATATAAAGATAATATATAAGACATATACATATACATTACATATACATGGGATATAATATGGTGTAGGAAAAGTGAATTGTATATATATATATTTGTATAGTTAATTAATAATAATGATAGTAATAAGGACAAAAAGAGAAGAGAAGAACAAAGTCAAAGAAGGATTATGTGGTGGAGATTTAAAGTATTGTTATTGTTATTATTATTATTATTATTATTATTATTATTATTATTATTATTATTATTATTATTATATATATATATATAGATGATAAGAACGAAAGAAAGAACGAGAACTTTCTTTCTTCTTCTTCTGCTCCTTCTACTTCGTGTGTCGAGAGAGAGAGAGAGAGAGAGAGAGAGAGAGAGAGATGGTGATTTTGGAGAGAATTGAAGATTTTTATTCAAGATTTGGTAAATAATCAAGTAAGTATTCATTCCTTTGCATTGATTTCTATGGTTTGAGTTTGGATTTGATGTGGTTATTGGTGAGGATGATGATGAATTGTTGGGATTATTGAGTAAGGGTTTAGTGTTAATGAATTGGGGATTTGAGTAATTGATATATGAGTGATGTATGTTGTGTTTAAGGAAGTTAAGAATATAAAATATATGAGTTTGATAATTGAATATGTGCATTGGAATTTAAGTATCTTATTATTTGATTTGATTTAGGTTGTGAAGGAAATTGATTGCTCTAGTTAAAGTGGTGAAGAGCTCTTGGAAGGTAAATTGAATAGATTTGAGAATGATTTTTAAGGTAAGTAAACTATCTAAATTCATATATTAATATGATGTTGAAACTTAACACATATTCATTTGTAAATGTGTTAAGGAATCAAATGTGTTGTTGATGTGTTTTGGTAATGTAAATATGGATGTGCATGTGAAATAAGTGTTAGTGATGTTGATTAAATTCATTGGAAGGATAGTATGATGTGTATGAAGTGTTTAGGTGCAATCAAAGGAGACTTGTAAAGGTTTGGGGTTTAAATATAGGAGTGACACGGCCAAAAATAAGGAGAGACACGGCCAAGTCAAGGAAAATTGGATGTGTTGAATTGATTTTGGGAGAGACACGGTCACAGTCTCAGCCGTGTCCTCTGCCCGTGTTTGTTACTGCCTGATTTTTGTGGAGAGACATGGCCGTGTCCCTTGCTCGTGTCTGTGATTGTATGATTTTTGTTGTGAGACACGGTCACTGGCTCAGCCGTGTCCCTTGACCGTGTCACCTACTGCTTGAAATTGTGTTGAGAGACACGGCCGTGTTGCATGCTCGTGTTCACTACTGTCAATTGTGGTTGAGAGACACGGCCACAAGCTTGGCCGTGTCCCTCAAATGGTGTTGGCCGTGTCCCTCAAATTTGTTAGTTAATGATTCTTATTCTTGATTATTCTTGTCTTGTTGGATTCTCTAAAGGCATTATGGTTTCTACATTTCAAATATATGTGAAACAAATGTATGTGGAGGATTCCAAATCTAAGAATAAGGTAAATTATATATATATATATATATATACATCAATGATGAGAGGATTCCAAATCTAAGAATAAGGTAAATTATATATATATATATATATACATCAATGATGATCATTCTTGATGAATGTTTAATGTGCTTGATTATGAAGTATTATAATGTGAAGTGAGACTAAATGAAATGTGATGTTTTTGTGATTGGTAATGATGATATATGAAATGTGTAATATATGAGATAGATGATTGTGTATTTGAAAGATGAAATGCTATGATATTAATTGATGATCTAAATGATATATGAAGCCATTGTGATTGGCTATGATGATCTAAATGATATATGAAGCCATTGTGATTGGCTATGATGATTCAATTGGAAATGAAATTGATAATGAAATCATGAATGAATTGTGTGTCTAATATGTTATTCATTTTTAGAGTTTTGTTGTTGGTGGCATGCCTAATAGTAACAATCTCTTGAAGTTAGGTTGGATTTGATCCTTGAAGCCAAGTTGGGTTGAAGTTTAACATGTTTTACTCCCCTTGAAGCTTGGTTGGGTCTAATCCTTGAAGCCTAATTGAGATGTTACAACCCTTGAAGCTAGGTTGGATTGGTTCTTGAAGCCAAGTTGGGTTGATACTTAGCATGCTTTGTTCCCCTTGAAGCTTGGTTGAACCTTAATCCTTAAAGCCTAGTAGGGATAATGATAAATGTGATAATTAAACCAAAACATTAACTCTGAAAGTAGAATGGCATATTAGTGTTTTTGGGCCCATGCTTGTGTTTGTATATATATGTGATTCCTGAATAATGGAATAAATGAATAATGAGATACATGATGATAGCTATGGATTGAAATATATGATGATAATCATGGAATGAGATGCATACAATACATAAGTGAATTATTGAAGATGAGTATAGCTTGAGAAGCTATGTGGAATGATGAATTTATGATGTGTAAATTGTATATGATGATATATGATGTGTGAAATGTATATGAATGTGGAAATAGTGGATATTGTTTCATGAAGACTTGGATAAGTCATTGGATTGTGAATTACTGAAATAAAATGTATGAATATGTATATTGGTAAAACACTAGTAGAAGTATATATATATATATATGAAAAGTATAGCCAAAAAGAGAAAAACCTGGAAAGAAAAATATGGCATAATAAGTTAAAATGAAAATATGATTTTCTCTATTATATGTGTATATGCTTTAATTGTATTACTAAGCTCTCGGGCTTAGCGCGGTTGTGTGATCGCGCAGGTGATTATGCGGTTGATCGGGAAATCAAGCAGTTATGCCACGAGAAGGGTAAGAGTGTTCTGAGACCAACTAGAAGGTGATGCATACATGTATGATTTAAGTATGATGTATAGTTCATAATACAATATTTATATGTAATAATGAAATTTTGGTAATTCAGATTAATATCATTGAAAGTATAATGATTTTGTTAATGTTATTCAAGTTAAGGTAATATTGTTTGAACTTGATTAAAGGTATTGAAATTTAAAACTAAAAGTGATATTCCTATATTCTATATACGTATTGTATGTATACTAGGTATATGTATAATACTTATACAGAGCATGGGGGTGTTACAGATTTAATTGTGTAATTTGGTTCTAAATGTGTTATTTTGATGCATAAATAAATATTTTAAAGTCAAATGATGGATTTGGTTGTGTTTGGATAAAGTTTGAGAATGGAAGTGTTGATTTTAGGGTTTTGAAAAAGTGAATTTTCAAAGATGGTGAATTGTTTGATTTTAATTGTTAAAGCATGTTATTTAATGATATTAAGGATGAAAATGAGCTTGAATTGATAATTGATTATGTTGGAATGGAAAACCTTCAAAGGTGAAATTTATGTCATTTTAGGGTTTTGGACATAAGCATGTGTTTAATTAATGTGAACGGTTTAAACATGTTAAAATATGTTTTAATGATATTAATAAACTCAAAATACTAATTTAAATGGGTTAATATGTATTTGCTAAGTTAAAGTAAGGCTGGGCTTTATTTTGGGATTTTGTATAGAATGATGTTTAATTATAGTTTAAGTTTTGAAATGCCTTAGAATTTGATATTAAATGATTATTTATGATCACATTTGGTATAGGCATTGAGAGAAAATAGTTTGGCCAACCCAAGTGTTGAAGGGTAACTCGGAAGAGAAGGTTGGAGGTTATTTTTAAGCTTGCATTTGGGAGCTTTTAGAGGTAAGTACAAACTTTGGATAAATTGGTTATGTTTGCATTACATTGGGCTTAACACATTTTGGATTGCAAGATATGTTAAGCTACTTGATACATTGAACATACATGAACAATGTGCTATGACATGTGTAATGTTATGTATGCATTATATGCATTATGAAAAGCCATTGATAATGGCTAAATTGAGTAAAATGTGAAATATGTGAGTTATGTGAAAATGACTCAAAGTGTTTGGGTAATAGGATTTGTTATGTTTGCATTAAAGGTATTGTAAAAAGCCATTGTTAATGGCTAAAGTGCATAAAATGTGATTTATATGTGAATTATGTGAAATTACCCAAAATATTTGGGTAACGTGTGTTAATATAAAATGTGATATATTGTGATGATATGTTGAGATATGATAAAATGAAATGAATTAACATTGATAAAAATGAAAAAAAAAATGAGAAAAATGAGAAAATGAGGCAATGTATCTAATTGATAGAGAAAAGAGGCAATGTGTCAAATTGATTATAGAAAAATAGGAAAGAAATTGATGATGAAAAATATGAAATAATTGTGTACTTATTATGTTATTCAATTTTCAGAGTTATATGTTTGGTGGTATGCCTATGAG